>CM035149.1:64208088-65408088 GCA_020205605.1 Panax ginseng
TATAAATTCTATATGGAGATGATTTTAAGTTTTCATAGAATACAAATATTTGTAGCAGTGCATGGCACTTCAATGAATGTACAAAGTGGTTTGTAGTAATATCTTGATACACATGCATAGATTCTTGATTGAAAAAAATCGGTGTCATTCCCCAACATCACAATAATAAAGAATGGAATAACGAAGAAGAATTTCACCATGTATGCGGTGCCAGCGTAGGCGAGTTATTCAACATAATAATAAAGAATGGAATAACAACTCTTACGAGTATTGAAAGAAAATAACTCTCTTCATGAATACGAAAGCATAATACCCCTTACCTTAGAAAAAACTAAATACTAGAGTAGTGAGGTAGCAGACTTCTCTTCTTCTTTTTCTATATAATTTCTCTCTATAATAATTGTTCGATAGCTTTAGTGAATTGGTGAGAAATGAAGGAAGAATGAGCTTCTATTTATAGGAAAATATAGTTTCGATAATTACACGTTTTGGGGCTCAAAATATTACAGTATAATACCTTCAACTTTTCTTTTAGTCTTGCATGTATTATTAAACTTGCACCACCTCCCCTAATAGTAAATAATGTGAATTAATAGTACAATCATGTAACTCAATAGTTATAATCATGTGAAAATATGAATTACAGTATAATACCTCCATCCATACCTTCATTTTTAACTTAGTCATGCAAGTATTATCAATCTTGCACCACCTCCCCTAATAGTACATGAATGTGAATCAATAGTACACACATATGAAAAATAGTTATAATCATGTGAATTAATAGCAAGTAATTGCTCATTTATTCGATTAATTACCCGATTGGTCAATATAACCTCCAGACATCAATTATTATCGAAATAAATGTTAATTTTCACTAACACTAACAATCCCAAAACAATGGAAATATTTTTCTCAAAAATTTCATTTTTAAAATTTTGAAGTTTGACTTTTCCCGAAAAAGTCAACTATTGACTTTTTTGACCAAAAAGTCAACCCCGACAAATTTTGTGTTTATAGTCTATTTCTACTAATTTCATCATTCAGGACTCAAATATCACATCGCGTCTCCAAACTCGACTCAGAACTCAAATTCGATTTTTTATAACATTCATCATTAATATTATAACTCACAATATTTAACAACGAAATTGTCGTTCCCGAGAAAGCGGGGACTTTCCGATAAGGATTTCTCCTTATGGGCGGCGCAATTAGGTGACCAAATCTCTCCTTGGCAGAACTTATAGACATTGTCGATATTGCAAATAATAATATGAATAACTTTGTCGTCTCAATTATTGATTCAATAATATATAAAATATTATCGGATGATAATTGTGACAATAAATCGAATCAATAATATGAGAGATATGATGCAAAGAATTCTTTGTAATAATAATTGAGTATAAGCTGAAGTGACTTCTCACGTAAGCATCAATAATCAATATCGTGTCTTGCTACTATGCTTGATCACGCGTATTCATTGTACTTTTATTAATGAAAGTAGTTCAATAGTTTTAGCGGTAACACTTTCATTGTTATTTTATAAAAAGATAATTTTGTCGTTTCCTTACTACGATAATACTTCCGTTGTGGGGTCCACCAATGATTGTAATAGATCTACGTATATTCCAAACAAAAAAGAATATTCTCCGACCAAACGAATATTTTATAACAACTTGCATACTTTGAAAAATTTTCACATATCACCCTTAACTTTAACCTCTTATCAATTTAACAATTTACTAAATAGAATAATTATAAGAAAATTGAATACTTTTATTTCATAAAATTCGGGGTCTCACATTAACCCTAAGGTTCTAACCCTTAGGTTTTACAACTTTAGTTTCTAGAATTTTCTAATTAGGGTTTAAAATATAAAAAATTAAGATAACTAAAATATAATTAGTGTTTCCTAATTATATTAAAGTTTACTAATCACATTAGGGCTTACTAATTAGGATTTAGGATTCTCGAATTTAAAATTAGGGTTTCCCGACATTCGATTAGGGTTTCTAACTGTATATTAGGATTTCTAAATCATAGATTAGGGTTTTTAATCCCTTATTAGGGTTTACTAAGTTTATACCCTATTCGATCAATCACTGCTCATTAATTCTATATAACACAAACACAGTCACAACTACTTTTATTATAAGTGTGATTTCTATTGAATCCATATCCAAAGTTAGGGTTAGGATTTTTATTCTCGGTTAAGCACAACTCTACTCTTATTTTCTCAGTCAATACACAAATTGACCACTTCTCTAGACTCGTATCATAGATTCTCAGCACAATATTGATAATTAATATCAATATTAAATAAAAAAATTATTCGTAAAAATTCGAATTATTCAAAATCCCGGGTTATCACAATTGCTATCACAGATAATTCACCAAGGCTTGACATATATCCTGGAGGTATTTCGTCTTTAACTCTTAGCAAACCGATCGTGGTGGGGGAGATAAAGACCTTAAAGACATGGATCACCCGTGTCATGCCTTCAACAATAATTTTTACTCTACTAAACTACGATTCTAACATATATATATATATATATATATATATATATATATATATATATATATGGGAAATGATCCATAGCATGTATTTGCTTTATGGAGGAAAATTGGGCAAATACCATTATAACCACTCATTATATAAATCAAGTAGCGATATTAAAAAATAAACATGTCGTCCATTTACTCAAAATATGAAGCTTAAAATAAATAGTCACATACGCTGATTTAATTAGCGGATACAAATTAGCGGATGTTTAAAAATTGGGATCACCAAATTACCCCACATACGTTATTTAATTAACGGATGTTAAAAAAATTGGGAAGCGAGATGTCGGCCTTAAAATTGAGTAGTCCGTATATATGATGATAAAGAAATTGAGGTGTTTACATTACGGTGCATACTCTGAGTCTAGTTATTCAATCCAAGGATACAATATATGCATAATGAGATATAAATCAAGGATACAATAGAATCAAGAACAACATGACCTCCGGCATCCATCCAACCGGCCATGGTAGTTGTGGCCTTATTTTGACCACCCAAGTCGCTCACAAGTATCTTGCAAAAGAGAAATACTCTGTAAAACCAAATGCCATACATAACCATATTGGCACACAATAATCTCTCAACTAAAGATATTTAGCCTTGAAAGTATTTAGGCTCTTCAACGATCGGCGGGGAGGGTTTAGGCTCTTGTGATCGTTGTGAGGGTTTATGAAGTCGCGTGGAGGAATCGTGATCCACGGAAGGAAATCACAATCGAAGGTCGCAGGGAAGGAATCATTTGGAGGAATCGCAATCCAGCGAGAAATCGTGATCAAATCGCAGTCGGAGGTCGCAGGAAGGGAATCGCCCATCGCGGAAAGGGTTTAGGCACTCGCTGGTTCGCGTGGCACTTGGATCTGATATTAGACAGTGATCCGCTACTTCAACTAACAGATATGAAAGGGCAAATTAGTCTTAAAATTTAAAATTCACCTTCCGCTACTTCATTTAGCGGACGAGCGAAGTTAATAATAAATCCAGTAACTTGATTATTAAAATGGACCGGTTATGATGGTATTTGCCCAATTTTCCTCCATAGCAAATACTTACATGGATCATTTTATATATATATATATATATATATATATATATATATATATATATATATATATATATATATATATATATATATATATTAAAGTAGTAAATAAACATGAATATAAGAAGATCTTACATATTTGTGCGGCAAATGGACAAAGAAAGGCTAATAACCTCTAAAATGATGGAAATAACTTCCCCCAAACTTGTATTTTAGCTATAAAACTTTGCTAGTAAATGCTAAGCTAAATTGGATTTGTTGGAGTTTTTGAGCCTAACCCGAGCCCTTTCTCTCTCTACAATCGGACTCCTTTTATCTAGAATGCTAAGCTCTCTCAAATGAGCTATTGATTAAATGCATTTATAGAGGTAAAAGGGGGAGCCAAGTGCAATGGAGGCGGTAGTAGTAGATACACTGTGGTATTGGCTTGGGGGTGGGCCAGATTACTCGATTTTCGTCATGCTTGAAGTTAGTTTTTTGTGATGTCCACTAAATCGTCCATAACTCTCAATCCAGGAAGAGTTAGGAGACGTGTCATATCAATCCGAAAAGCTTTTTTCGATAGCTTCGCAATGGTGTATTATTTGCCCAATTTTGAGTTCAGGAATGTAGAGAAAAAGGAGAAAAAACCATCCCAAGGTAGATACCTGCTAGTCATTCATCTTGCTTTGTAGTCAGTTTCTCACTCCTTTTAATCCTGGAATAGTTGGAAGATGTGCGATAACAATCTGAAAAGCTTTTTCTGAAGGCTACACAATGTCATCAAATTTGACCATTTCCGGATACGAGTAGATGAAGTGAAAAGCAGATAGATATCTTCTGAAGTCTGCGAGACAGTCGACTAGTTTCACTGTGATTTGGGAATCGCTGTGGTGGCTCTTATGACCCTATCCTCAACTAAACGATTGTTGTTCCGTGTTGTGTCAATAAAATTACATCTTTATTCTTTCACGATTGTTTCCAAAGTAAAATTATACTTTTACAAAGTTAATCCCAAAAAAACAAAATTTCAAATGTCTATATGCGAGAGCTATAATCCTTTCTTATTTCTGAACAGATATTTACTTTTTAAAAATAATTAGTGAATGACTTTAAAATCAAATATTTAGAAATCCAAGATGTTCAAAGATTGGGAAAACCAGTAGTATTAAACGAAAACCTTTTCATTCCCCTAGAATGATGGACCCTCGAATCAAGCAAATGAATGTAATTAATTGAATTAATAATTACTTAAACATATTAATTGCTAAGCCATCATTTAATTATTTTTTTCTCATAGGCCGCTACAATTCTGCACATAAATAATTCCACAATTAGCCCGCTCAGCTCACATTTACTACCATATCATCCCTCTCACGTTCAAACAAGAAAAGAGAAGGCAGCATGGCTATATGATATGATTGACACAAGACTCGCACAAAGGCGCAATTTAGCACTCAACACTAACGCAGGCGGCGCGTGGAATCACTTCTGGCAGATCTGCCCCCTGCTCCACTCCCCGGCGGCGGGATCGTAAACCAGCACCAGCCCTTCCTTCAATCCTCTGGTGCTCCTCCCACCCCTCCTCAACAAATCATCAATACAACCCATCACCTGTACCAAAACCACCTTATCTCCAACCCCAACACAGCTGAACCTCACCGTGCTGTCCAGTCTAACTTGCGCCGGTAGTGGTGGCCCTTTTATCCTACACCACTCCCCAAATCCACCATTTGTTTTACACCCATTAAACCTCCAAAAAGATAGCTCCACCGCATGGCTTGCAAGAACATACAAGTACCCAGCCACGCCGCAAGTTGCCACCACGCAGCCACCATCAGGAACAGCTCGGCTCCGCAACCACTCACGCGACTTAACGTCGTACAAATCCATCGAGCTCGTGTATACATTCGCCTGTGCCCCTGAGACGGCACGTGAACTACAAGCGCCAATTTTTAAACCCCCAATCACATAAAATACCGTCCACAGAAGCACCAATGCACCCATACCGCATCCGCGGCGCGCTAGACACCACGCGCCACGTTTCACTATATGGGTCATATTCTTCAACGGCCGCCGTCCTACACGCGCCTCCTGCGATGTATATTTTTCCACCGACAACCGCTGCAGCGAATTTCTTTCTTACATTGAGCATTCCAGATTTCGAAACAATGCTACCAGTCCATGTGTTGTAGCTTAGCATTGCCGTTCGGCTGATTATGTATATTTTCGGCCCAATCGCGACCAGTCGCGCGTGGGAGAAATAGCCCGGTGCGAGTGGCACGGCGGCGTTAGAAAGGAAATTAGTGGTTTTTGTCCAGGGAGTATCAAGGTTGAACCGGTGGGTGGAGGCGTGAAGGGCGGACGGGGTGAGAGAGAGGGCAAAGACAGATAGGGAGAGGCGGTCGTGGAGGCGGCGGTGGTGATTGAAGGCGGAGGAATGGAGGAGGTGGAACCAGCGGCGACAAACGAGACAGATGGAAGGGAAAGAAGAGTGTGGGACCCTCGAGAGGCATTCAAGGAGGAGGTCATCCGGAAGGGCTGAGATGGCAGTGGTGGTAGTGGTTTGGCGGTGGATTAAGGTGTTGGAAGGGTGGTGGTGTTGTGGATTTGGGAAGCAGGATTTCATTAGCCATGAGAAGTGACGAGAGTTGCAACTATCTGACATTTTGATCTAAATTTGTATTGATTGTACCTTTCAAAATTTATAAAGACTTGTTTATTTATGAGTGTTGCTTTAGTTGCCCTCTTGGAGCGATTTTGGAAAGCAACCCAAGGGCATAACTCGTAAGTACTTCAAAATTTCAATCAATTAATCAATTGGAGTAGTAGACTAGTAGCCCCTTTGGAATGCACTTTACCTTCTTTTCTAGAAACATACCCTACCTACAATGCCAAACATGGAAAGTGTCTGTCCCGTAATTTTTTTCCTTGAAGGGTAAAAAATGTGTTTGTGAGTTTAAAGGGTTAAATGTTTTTTCGATCATTGTACTATATGCTAACTCACAGATGAATAATTGAATTTTTTTTCTTACAGTCAATACTCATTGAACTCGATTTTTCTAACACAAAGTTAAAAAAACCGTTATAAACTTTGACTTTAATGGAAAATGACAGCTAAATAGCTGAGTTGTCCGTTAAAAAGTTGATGTGGCGCCTTTGTGTGATGTGGCAGTGATTATGTGGATTTGTAGAAAATTTTTTATGAAGAAAATGAAAAAAAATATTTTAAAGTATAAAACGCAATTTTTTTAATAAAAATAATTATTTTTAATAAAAATAAAAAAACACAGTTTTTGTTAATAAAAATAAAAAAACGCAGTTTTTTTTAATAAAAAAAAAATAAAACGCAGTTTTTTTAATAAAAATAATTATTTTTAATAAAAAAAAAAGCAATTTTTTTTAATAAAAATAAAAAATCTTTTAAAATTAAAATGTAAGACCTCAACTTTTTATAAATAAAATTGAATTTTCTCTATTCATTATCTTAAAATAATAAGGAGTTAATTTGATATAATGTTTTGGTTATGGGGGAAATGTGCAAATTTTATAAAATAAGCAAGTGGTTGTAAAATATTCATTTCTGTAAAGGGAATATTCGTTTGGTCGTGAAATATTCTTTTTTGTGGAAATATCCAAATCACCCAACACGATGTTTTATGGGCCCCTGTGGAATGGTATCGGATGAATAAAACGACAAGTTTGAGTTTTATAAATAGCGTAGTAGTTTTACCAATTAACAATTGTTGGAATACCGTGATTAAAATATAGTAATTACGGCGTGGTGGCACAAGAAGATTACACAGTATTGCATAGTATTGTTGAATTATTGATTAAATACGTGAAGGCACTACTCGATAATTATTACGATTAGTTATTGTTCAATATTTTATTTTATTGATTCAATAATTGTTGCGTTGATATTTTACATTATTGTTGTTTCAATAATTATCCTTTGCATGATATTTCCCATTATCGGATCAATAATTCATATTATTTGAATAATATTATTAGATAACATTATTGGCAATGTCTAGAAAGTTACATCGAGGAGAGGTTTGGTGACCTAATTGCGCGCCCAAGAAGGAGAAATTTTATCGGAAAGCCCCTCTTTCCCAGGAGCGGCTGGTTGTCATAATTGTGATTACGTAATATTATTTATGAATAATTAATTATTGATTTATATGATAAGAAAATATTTATTTGATGTGGATATAAATGATGGATTTATTTATGTGGTTATAAATGAAGGAATTAATGTTGAGGTGTTTTATCAGTATTTTATCGGATTGGAGGTATTCAAAACTCAAATCAGTGTTCTTAAAGCTTTATTGCGTGAGTTGTAATTTTAATCCGACCGTTGGATCGTTGTGATTTTTGGATATGTTATACATATATGAGTTGAGTATATGTCCACAAATTTTGAACCGTTAAATTAACGCATGATTTGTTATGAATTTTAAAAGGTGTTAAAACGGTGTTAAAAATCGTCCGTTTATGGATTTCGGATATTTTTGGTTTGGAATTTGGAAAAACTTAAAGCTACAAAGTTGTAGAGAATTCGATTTCGTGTGGAATGGACATAAAATTCGTATTTTTTTGAGAAACGAGCTATTTTCTATGAATTACTGAACTTTCGGAAAATAAAATAATTTTTATTAAATTATGGGTGGGACCCACTTTTGTTTTAACACATGTGAAATTTCTTTGGGATTTTTCAAGAATGGCACCTTAGATTTGTCAACAAGGTGTGCGTGGATGATGAGTAATGAAATAATAATTTTTATTATTTTAATCTCCTTTGGCGTTCAAGCATTTTCCTATAAATAGACGCTTAGGTTAGAATTGAAAATCACACCAGAAACACGTTTTCTTTCTCTCTAGATTATCGAGCGTATTTTTGTGAGTATTTTGATACTTTGAGAGTTGTTGTTCGGTACAAGTTTTCTTGACTTTATATCAGATATTCGATCGTAATCACCGTTATTTTGAGGTAAGGGATGTTATTTTCTTCTCAAATGATATTATTTTCTTCAATATCATTATCTTGAAATATTGGTAAACTTTTAATCAAATTTGGAACTTTTGTGTTGGGATTACTATTCACGTATACGGCCTTTATTCACGAATATTTATTAATTATTCACCAAAAAATGAAAATTTTTCTTTTGTCCAAGATGTCTATTTTGGCAACTATCTTTGATTGTATCCATGGTTTTTTATCGTTATTTTTGAATTCTGCTTCACAATCAGTTATTATGAAGTATTATTGATCTTGGATAAACTTTTATACGAATCCCTAATATTTGTCCTTCTGTCTCACTAGATTCGTTTTCTTTAAAATATTTTTCATCATCCTCAGTCTTAAATGATGATATTACTGAATATCTTTGGCTTTTGTAGTAAAAGATGAATGATTAATCGATGAATATCTTTGTCCGTAGTGCAAAGATGAACATGTGTTCAAGAGATGAACATGGCCAGATTAGTGATATAAATGAATATCTTTGGCCTTTTGTAGTGCAAAGATGAATATTTGATTAAAGATGTATATTGATTGATGTTCTGAGGATAAAATATTGATGATGGACTTTTAAATCTTAGAAGATAGTAGAATTCATTCTCTACGTGACTCTTCTAATGGATTGTTGTTTCATTGCATTTGTTGATCTAAAACTTGTTGTCTAATATATTTTATCAGATTTTTCCCTGTTGAAGACTAACGATAATTTGTTGTATATTATCTTAGTCATACTATTCTTTACTGGGCTAGTTGAGCTCACCCTTTTCCTTTTTGTTCCATTTTCTTCTCGGAGGTGAGAACATAGCGAGGATCGAGTGGGTATAGAGTGATGGTTCTAGAAAGATGTTTTAGCAGTCCTCACTATTTTTGTAAAATAGTGTATGAATAATTGTAATGAGGACTTATTTAAGTGTGGATATTATCTAGAAGACAATATTTGTATTTAAACTCACAGTTTGTGTTGTCGTATTTTGCATGACAATTGTATTATTAAAGTTGTAGTTTGCTTCTGTGCCATGTATTTGGCGACTCGAATGGGTGTTGTATACCTATTTTGGGGCGTCACAGTTGGTATCAAAGCTTAGGGATATGGTTTCCAAGCGGAGATCGGGGAATAGAACTCAGAGGGAGAGATGAGTAAATCCTTCGCTAGTGTGTCTAATCTAAGCTTATTTGTTGGTTGGTCATAATATAGGGATATTATGTGATATGTTAATTTGTTTAATTAACCCTTGTTTTATGGAAGTATTTAAGAATGGCTACTGAAAACGTTAACAATGGAGTGTATGAGACTGTGGAACAACCTTTAGTCACAAACGAGGAGAAAGTGCAACAGGAAGGCAATATTCCTCCTGTAAACAACACTACCGAGCAAAGGATGAATGATGGAATGTTTATGAGCTTTTTCCAGTTCATGCAAAATCAGATGAGGGAGACTCGTGTACAAAATACGGGTGAAAATGATAGCAACGCGCGGTTTATCACAGCCAAGTAATTCAAGGAGTTGAGACCACCTGAGTTCTTTGAAAAGCCGGATCCGATTAAGACGAAAATGTGGGTCAAGAAAATTACCAAGATATTCGATGTCTTGGGATGCACGGAGGAACAGAAGGCTCCATTCGCCACCTTTATGTTCCGTGGAGAGACAGATTACTGGTGGAAATCATGAGCGTACTCACCCCGCACTTAACATGTCTTGGGAAAGATTTCAGAAGCTGTTCAATGACAAGTACTTTCCTGAAAGTATTCGTTATATGAAGGAGGTAGAGTTTATTAGACTGGAACAAAACAACATGACGGTGTCTCAGTATGAGGCGAAGTTCGCGGAGTTATCCAGGTTTGCACCTCATTTGGTAGAGAATGAGGAACGAATGACGCGGATGTTTTTGAGAGGTCTAAAACCTAAGATTCGTCAATACCTTATCTCTTATAAATTTTCTCTGTATTCAGATGTTGTCAACAGGGCTCAATTATTAGAGCGAGATAATGAGTATACTCAACCGAGGGATCACAACCGAGGTCATCCTTATGGTGATAGCGATCATCGAGCGATGATAACCGGCGAGGAGGGAAGAATACGGACAAAAGCGGTAACCACTCGGGTGGTAATCGTGGCCATGATAATAGGGGAGGTGAGTCAAGTGGAAATTTCAGAAAGAGGAGATTTAACGATGACGGGAAGACGTGGGCAGCAGCACTTGCACCAGCAACAAATTCTAGGGGAGGAGAACGACCGCCAGTTAGATGCTACAAATGCGGAGAGGAGGGACACATAAGTCCAAACTGTTCACAGCTTTCTAAGGTGTGTTTTAATTGTGGAAAAGACGGCCACATAGCTCGATTTTGTCCTGTAGCGAAATCAAGTCCAGTTGGGACTGTGGCACCAAAGGTGGATCTGGACAAAACAAAGCTCAGTAGTTTCGGAAGAGCGTTTGTCGTGGATCGCCCAAAATGCGAGGAACCCGAACGAAGGTATCACGGGTTAGTTAATTATAAATTCTTGCGAAGTCTATACCTTACTAGATACCGGTTCTACTCACCCTTTTATTTCTCCTGCTTGTGCTCAACGTTTAAACTTGACTCCAGAGATATTAAACTTTGATTAATCAGTGGAGACTCCGTTAGGAGAAACTTTCGTTACATCCACTATTTATAAATCTTGTTTGATCCAAGTTGTCACAATGACATTACCTGTTGATCTTATCTCTTTAAAGATACTTGCATTTAACGTGATTTTAGGGATTGATTGGTTAACTAATCATTATGCCAAAATTGATTGTTTTCGTAAGGTTGGTAGTTTTCATATTCCTAACCAACCTATTATGCGAACTCAAGCAACCAAACCATTGAATACCTATTTTGGGGGCGTCACAAAAAATCTTTTCAAATTCGGACATTAAATTTATAATTGA
Organism: Panax ginseng; assembly: GCA_020205605.1. Classification (NCBI taxonomy): domain Eukaryota; kingdom Viridiplantae; phylum Streptophyta; class Magnoliopsida; order Apiales; family Araliaceae; genus Panax; species Panax ginseng. The sequence continues at coordinate 64,219,611 of CM035149.1, forward strand.
GTCAATTTGGTGATAGTTTTTTTTTCTTTTCTAACTAGGATAAATAAATTTATACTTTTACATGCAAATAATTTTTAATTTTATCAAATATTTTTTTTAAATTTTATCAAATAATTTTTATTGTAATTTTAATTTTATCAAATAATTTTTATTTTAAAATTATACAAAATTTAAATTTTATAATTTAATTTAATAAAATTTAAGAAATAATTATTTTTATTAAAAAGAAAAAAACCACTCTGCGTTGTTTTGACGGAGAAGGAGAGAGAGAGCGTTATTTTTTTTTTAATTAAAATAATTATTTTTTTTTATTTTTATTTAAAAAAAATGCACTTTTTTTATTTTTATTAAAAAATGGCGTTTTACTTTTATTAAAAAATTGCATTTTTCATTAAAAATAATTATTTTTATTAAAAAAGCGCATTTTATTATTTTTTTATTAAAAAAGCGCATTTTTTATTTTATTAAAAAACTACGTTTTATTTATTTTATTAAAAATAATTATTTTTTATTAAAAAATTATTTTTATTAAAAAAACTGCGTTTTATTTGTTAAAATATTTTTTAAAAATCAAATTGTGTTGTTGTGACGGGGAAGGAGAGAGAGAGCATTGTTTGTTTTTTTTTTAATAAAAATAATTATTTTTATTTTTATTATAATAAAAATTTTGTTTTATTTTTTTTATTAAAAAAACTGACTTTTTTTTAATTTTTATTAAAAAAAATTGCGTTTTTTATTAAAAATAATTATTAATACTTTTTTTTGATAAATGAGTTAATAAAGCACATCATCAGTTGGATTGCCAAATCATGATCAAGGTGGAGTTTCTCTTTCCTAATCATTCGCCAACTCATCTTTCCGTTAACAGTCAAACTAGTTTAACGGTTATTTTAACTTTGTGTTAAAAAAATCGAGTTCAGTGAGTTGACTGTAAGAAAAAAAGTTTAGTTATCCATCTGTAAGTTGACATATAGTACAGTGACTAAAAAAGCATTTATGAGGGAAAAAACTGTGGACGTCCAGAATTTTTCCTAATTTGCTACTTTTTTTATATTATATTTTCATTCATTTATTATTTTATTTAAGGGTGATTTTTAGAAAAAGATGACATAAAGGTCGACTAAGTTTTTAAATGTTGATTTTAATGATAGGTCGGTCAATTAACCATCATAATCGCCAGTCAGTAAAAGTTAGGGATCCGGTTATCATGAAATTAAATTCACGATAAGTTGGTCAATTGACCAATATAGTGCTGACACACATACAGAGAGATCACCTCCTAGCCTGCGTGTTGACACTGTATTGATTAATTGACTAAAGTTAACTTAATGCTAACCACTCTCAAAAATTTAAATGGATGTACCAACTCATTCGAATTTTAGGATTTTTTGCAATCGAGGTTACCCATATGAGACTCAAAAGAATTGGCATGCAACTAAGACTCATAGAGTTTGGAAGCTTGCTTAAGTGAGGAGAAGGTGTTAATGTGACGTCTCCAAAATAGATCCAAACAGCCCATTATGAGTCGCCAAATACATATTAAAGAATTCAAATACAAATTTTCCTATTTACAGCTGCTAAACTATCGTGCAAAATATGACAACATATATACCGTGAGTTTTAATACAAATATTGTAATGTATATAATACGACAATATCGACACTCAAATTAAGTACTCATTATAATTATTGTCACACTATTTTACAACATAGTGAGTACTACTATTGTAAGACCCCAACTTTTATGAATAAAGATGAATTTTTCTAAATGTCATTTTTGAATATTATGGTGTGGATTTGTTATAATATTATAGTTGTGGGTAATATTTATAAATTTTGTAAAGTAAGCGAGTTGTCATAAAATATTCGATTGGTTGGGGAATATTCATTTTAACAGGAAATATTCGTACGACGACACAATCATTGGTGGACCCCACAACGGAATTACTGTCAGATTTAGAAAATGACAGAAATAACTTTTAATAAAAATAACGGTGAAAGTTTTACCGTTAACTTTTGAAATACCTGGTGATAAAAGTACAGTAATACGCGTGATTGCATAGTAGCACACAGTATTGATTATTGATGCTTACGTGAGAAGTCGCTCAGTTATCCTCAATTATTGCTACATTAATTGTTGCATAGTATATCACGTTATTTGATTAAATTATTATCAATATTTTATATTATTAAATCAATAATTGAGATGAAAAGTTATTCATATTATTATTTAGATTATTGACAATGTCTAGAAAGTTTTGTCGAGGAAAGGGTTTGGTCACCTAATTGCGCCAATAGGGAGAAATCCTTATCGGAAAGCCCCCTCTTTCTTGAGAATGATCTGGTTGTTAATATTGCAAGTTATATTATTGATGAATAAATGTTTTTAAAAATATTGAGGGATTTTTTATGAAGTATTTGTTGTAAATTTGTCTTATTATTTGGACCCCCACTTACCCAATTTTTAAAACTGTCGATAGAAAGTTATAACAGTTTTGTTATATATATATATATAAAATAAGTTTTATTTTTTATGAAAAATAGAATATATTATATAGTGTCTACATAGTGTTTGTATAGTAAAATCAAAATTTTTCAGCCAACTCTTACTGTGCGTCTGTGATTTTTTTTCATTACTATGCATCCAAATAGTGTCATGCCATTCTCCTATAAATAGGATGCTTAGTTTAGAATCGAAAATACACCAGAATCAAAGAATTCTTCTTCTATAATATTGAGCGTATTTCTTTAGAGTTTAAGGAAGCTTTGAGTGTAGAAAACAGTGAAAGTTTTCTTCAAGAATATCCCCGCTATACCAGTTGGAATACTCTACTTTTTAAGGTAAGGGATGTTATTTTTGTTCAATATTCGTAAGAAATAATATTTTCTTCCATACTCTGTAGTATATAAGTAATATTATTTCATTTCAGATTCCGAATTCTACACTCATTTTGTTAAAGTATTGCTTCTATACTCCATGAAATTAATAGAATATCCTTGAAATTTGTGCTTCATCCAGCATCTTTTCATAGAAATATTATTCTGAGCATTCTTGATAATTTTTAATCTTTTTATGTCGAAGTACTATTCACGGGTATTATTCTCGAAGTACTATTTACGGGGTACTATTCATGACAAAAATTGATTTCTTATAGTGCATGGATAATTCGTGGACGTGATACCAATGAATATCCTTGGCCCGTAGTGCATGGATAATTCAGTGATGCGTATTTTTTTATTAAGTTGAGTCTCAGCGATAAAATTGATGATAAACTCTTAAGTTATAGAAGATAGTAGATTTCATTCTCTACTTGACTCTTCTAATGGATTGCTTGTTCCGCTGTAATTAAACTTGATGTTTATTGTATTATATCAGTTTAACACTGTTGAAGGCTAACGATAATTTATTATGCATTATCTTAGTCATAATATTTCTTACTAGGCTAGTTGAGCTCACCCTTTTTCTTTCATTATTCTCTTCAGGAAATGAGAATGTAGCCGGGACTAGTCGGGGAATGGAGTGATGGTCCAGGATGGTGACTTTAGTAGTCCTCACTATTCTATGAAATAATGTGATAGTAAATGTACTGAGGACTCTATTTGAGTTTGGATATTGTCTATGAGACAATATTCATGTAAAAACTCTCAACTACGCTTTTGTTGTATTATATAAATGAAGTTTGTATTTAAATTATGTACCATGTATTTGGCGACCCAAGATGGGTGATGTATACCTATTTTGGGGGCGTCACAGTTGGTATCAAAGCTTAGGGATATGATCCCTAGCTGAGATTTGAGACTAGAACTAGGAGGGGAGAGACGGGTAAATCCTTCGCTAGTATGACCTACCTAAGCTTATTTGTTATTTAATTAGTCAGTCAAAGTATATGGATTATATGTGGCATGTCAATTAACCCTTATTTTGTGACAGTATTTGAAAATGGCATCTGATAATGTTGAGTTAAGAAATAGATCACATGAGACCGTTGAGTCACCATTGATCAATACCCAGGATAATGTGCATCAGGAAGGCAATAATCCTCAGGTAAACAACAACACCAACCAAATGATGAACGACGGAATATTTAGGAGCTTTCTGAAATTCGTTCAACATCAGGTAAGAGAGACTCCTATTCAAAATGCAAGTGGAAACACTGACAACTCTCGGATGGTCACCGCTAAGCAGTTCAAGGAGCTAGGACCACCGGAGTTTTTAGGAAGCCAAAACCACTTAAGGCGGAGACGTGGATAATGCAGATCACCAAGATATTTGATGTCTTGGGATGCTCCGAGGAGCAAAAGGTTCCCTTTGCCACCTTTATGTTGCGAGGAAAGGAAGATTACTGGTAGGAATCTGTAAAGCAAACTCAGCCTGCCGCACTGAAGATGTCTTGGGAGAAATTCCAAGAATTGTTTAACGACAAGTACTTTCCTGAAAGTATTCGTCACATGAAGGAGGTAAAGTTCATCAAGCTGGAGCAAAACAATATGACCATATCATAGTACGAGGCTAAGTTTCTCGAGTTGTCTCGGTTTGCATCCCATTTATTTGATAATGAGGAGCGAATGACACAAATGTTTCTGCGAGGTTTGAAACCTGAAATATGTCAATACCTCATTTCTCAAAAACTGTGTTTGTATTCAGATGTTGTAAATAAGGCTCAGTTATTGAAGCGCGATAATGAGTCAATCCAACCAAGAGAGAGAGGCCGGTAAATCGATAATACCAATGGTAGCAGTCATCAAAGCGGTGACAACAAACGTGGAGGAAATCAACATGCCAGAAATTGTAACCATTTCGATGCTAATCATGGCCAAGATAATAGAAGTGGAAATTTTAAGAAGAGGAGATTCAATAATGATGGAAAGACGTCAGCACTAGCACCTGTTGTTAAGGAAGGAGAACGACCACCGATCGTATGTTACAAATGCGAAGGGGAGGGACATATCAATCCAAACTGTACGCAACAGTCTAAAGCATGTTATAATTGTGGAAGAGAAAGTCACCTAGCCCGATTCTGTTGTGTAGTGAAGTCAAGTCCAACTAGGATGGAGACACCAAAGGCCGTCCCAGACAAGTCAAAGCCGATTGTTCAAGGGAGAGCGTTTGTCGTGACCTCCCAAAAAGTGAGGAACCCAAACGAAGTAATCACGAGTAAGCTAATCGTAAACTCTAGTGAAGTTTATACCTTATTTGATACCGGTTCTACCCATTCTTTTAATTCTTCTACTTGCGCTCAACGTTTAAAAATTAGACTTTGACTTATCTGTTGAAACTTTGTTGGGGGAAACCTTCATTACATCCACTGTTTATAAGTCTTGTTTGATTCAAATCGGAAACCGTACATTACATGTCGATCTTATCTCTTTAAAAATACTTGCATTTGATGTGATTTTAGGGATTGATTGGTTAACTACTCATTGTGCTAAAGTTGATTGCTTTCGTAAGGTTGTTAGCTTTCATATTCCTAACCAACCTATTATGCGAATTCAAGAAACAAAACCACTAAAGTCAATCACTGTCATATCAAGCCATAAAACCATTCGTTTATTGAAAAACGGATGTAAAACTTTCTTATCCCATGTCACGGATTTAAACAAAAATATGTCAGATTTGAATGATATTTCTATTGTTAATAAATTTCCTGACGTATTCCCTAAAGAACTTCTTGGCCTACCCCCGGAGCGTAAAATCGAATTTTGTATCGACCTTGAACCCGGTACAAAACCCATTTCCAAAGCCCCATATCGAATGGCTCATATTGAACTTCAGGAGTTAAAAACCCAACTGCAGGAATTGTTAGACATTGGTTTCATTCGTCCTAGTACGTCTCCCTTGGGTGCTCCTGTTCTATTCGTAAAGAAGAAAGATGAAAGTATGCGACTTTGTATTAATTATCGGGAGTTGAATCATGTTACCATCAAAAATAGGTATCTGTTGCCTCGCTTTGATGACCTGTTTGACCAGTTAAAAGGCACTAAATTCTTTTCAAAGATCGATCTTCGTTCCAGATATCATCATTTAAAAATTAAAACTGATGACATTCCAAAGACTGCTTTAAGAACTCGGTACGGGCATTACGAATTCCTAGTCATGTCTTTTGGATTGACTAATGCTCCTGCTGCCTTCATGGATATGATGAACTGAGTATTCAAAGAATATTTGGATCATTTTGTGGTTATATTTATTGATGACATTCTCACATACTCCAAAAGTCGTGAAGATCATGAGCAATACTTGAGGATGATACTCCAAAAGCTTCGTGAAAACAAGCTATACGCCAAGTTGAAGAAGTGTGAGTTCTGGCTTGAGGAAGTAGCATTCCTTGGGCATGTGATATCAAATCTCGGAATATCTGTTAACCTAGCAAAGATTGAAGCAATACAAAGCTGGGAGCAACCTAAGTTAGTGACCAAAGTACATAGCTTTCTGGGCTTAGCTAGTTATTATCGGAGATTCGTGGAAGGATTTTCTCAAATCGCTACTCCATTAACTCAACTGACTCAAAAAGATACAAAATTCAATTGGAGCGAGGAATGTGAGAAGAGTTTCAAGAACTCAAGAGGAGACTCATTTCAGCACCTGTTATGACGATACCATCTGGTTTGGAGGGGTTTGTCATCTACAGCGATGCTTCAGGTAGAAGGTTAGGATGTGTTCTCATGCAACATGGGAAAGTCATAGCTTATGCCTTACGAAAACTCAAAGAATATGAGAGGAATTATCCTACTCATAATCTAGAGTTAGCAGCAGTCGTTTTTGTGCTTAAAATCTGGAGACTTTACCTGTATACGGAGAAAGTGGAGATCTATACAGATCTTAAAAGCCTCAAATATTTCTTCAACCAAAAAGAACTCAACATGCGACAACGACGTTAGCTCGAGCTATTAAAAGATTACGATCATACCATTCAATACCATCCTGGAAAAGCAAACATAGTAGCTGACGCGTTGAGTAGAAGATCATATGCGGGTACGAGTGCTATATTGTCAACGTAAAGGCCCATTTTGTATGACTTGTAAAGGATGGAGATAGAGTTAAAGACTTTAGGGACCCACGTGATGATGTCAAATATACGAGTAGAACCGACTTTAATCGATAAAGTTAAAGCTGCTCAAGCTACAGACCTAGAGTTGATGCGTATGAAGAAGAAATTGCAAGAATGTGCTATTTTGGAAGCAAGAATCGATGAAGAAGGAATACTTCGAGTCAACTCCAGACTTTGTGTTCCTAAAGACCCAGATTTAAAGTATAAAATCATGATAAAGGTGAACAACACATCATTTGCAATCCATCTTGGAGGTACCAAAATGTATCGAGATCTTCGACATACATTTTGGTGGAGCAATATGAAAAGAGATATAGCAGAGTTTATCTTAAGGTGTTTAACGTTTCAACTAGTCAAGGCGGAGCATAAAGTGCCAAAAGGACCATTGCAACCACTTGAAATTCCAGAATGGAAGTGGGAGCACATTAACATGGATTTCGTTACTAGTCTTCCTAAGGTTTCTCAAGGTATAGATGCGATTTGGGTTATTGTTGATAGATTAACCAAGTCTACTCATTTCTTACCTATACGAGAAACTTATTCACTTGAACGTCTTTCTCGTATTTACATAAATGAGATTGTAAGACTGCGTGGTATGCCAGTATCCATAGTTTCTGATCGAGACCCAAGATTCCCTTCACGATTTTGGGTTAGTTTGAAAAAAGCTATGGGCAAAGATTTATGATTTAGTTCGGTTTATCATCCTCAAACGGACGGGCAGTCGGAAAGGACTATTTAAACTCTTGAAGATCAATTAAGACTCGGTGTCCTTGACTTCAAAGGAAGTTGGGACAAGTTCTTGCCATTAGTGGAATTCTCCTACAACAACAGCTATCAAGCAAGTATTGGCATGGCTCCATTCGAGGCATTGTATGGATGCAAGTGTCATTCTCCAGTATGCTGGGATGAGGTGGGTGAAGCAATGTTGTTGGGACCGAAATTGGTACGCATGACAACGGAAAAGATTCAAATGATCCGACAACGTATAAAAACCTCTCAAGATCGACAAAAGAGTTATGCTAATCTTCATCGAAGGGACGTAAAATTCAATGTTGGTGATCTTGTGTTGTTACGTGTTGCTCCATGGAAAGAAGTTACAAGATTTGGAAAAGAGAAGAAAGCTCAATCCTCGATTCATTGGCCCATTTGAAATCCTCGATCGAGTAGGAACCGTGGCTTATAGACTCGCCTTACCGCAAAGTATGTCTCGTGTTCATAACGTTTTTCACATATCCATGTTATGTAAATATGTGAAAGACCCAAACCACATTATTGATTTAAAATCGAACGAGATAGTGGAAGATTTAACGTATAAAGAGGTACCTGTTAAAATCTTGGATAAGAAGGAATATATTCTATGCTCCAAGGTTATACCTCAAGTCAAAGTTTTGTGGAGAAACCCCGATGTTGAGGAAATAACCTGGGAGTTAGAATCTAAAATAAAATCAAGGCATCCTCATCTCTTCGACATACTAGGTATGTACCCCAATTTCGAGTACGAAATTTAATAAGAAGGGGAGGTTGTAAGACCCCAACTTTTATGAATAAAGATAATTTTTTTTAAATATTATTTTTGAATATTATGGTGTGGATTTGTTACAATATTATAGTTGTGGGTAATATTTATAAATTTTGCAAAGTAAGCAAGTTGTCATAAAATATTCGATTGGTCGGGGAATATTCATTTTAATAGGAAAATATTCGTACGCCGACACAATCATTGGTGGACCTCACAACAGAATTACTGTCAGAGTTAGAAAATGACAGAAATAACTTTTTATATAAATAATTGTGAAAGTTTTACCATTAATTGTTGAAATACCCGGTGATAAAAGTATAATAATACGCGTGTTTGCATAGTAGCACACAGTATTGATTATTGATACTTACGTGAGAAATCACTCAGTTATCCTCAATTATTGCTACAGTAATTGCTGCATAGTATCTCATGTTATTTGATTCAATTATTGTCAATATTTTATATTATTAAATCAATAATTGAGATGAAAAATTATTCATATTATTATTTGCATTATTGACAATGTCTAGAAAGTTCTGTCGAGGAAAGGGGTTTGGTCACCTAATTGCGCGCCAATAGGGAGAAATCTTTATCGGAAAGCCCCCTCTTTCCTGGGAATGATATGGTTTTTAATATTGCAAGTTATATTATTGATGAATAAATGTTGTTAAAATATTGAGAGAATTTTTTTTATGAAGTATTTGTTATAAATTTGGCAAAGTTATATCAATTTTGTTATATATATATATATATATATATGTTTGAAAAAATGTAAGGAGGTGGGGGGTGACATAATTTGTCACGGGTGGTATAAGAAAAAGTCATGGATTATATATATATATATATATATATATATATATATATATATATATATTATAATAAGTTTTATTTTTTTATGAAAAATAGAATATATTATATTTTAGTATGTATAGTGTTTGCTTAGTGTCAACATAGTGTTTGCATAGTAAAATCAAAAAATTTTAGCGATTTCTCTTCTTTGTGAGTGGTGATTTTTTCATTTTGTGCATCCAAATAGTATCCTGCCATTCTCCTATAAATAGGATGCTTAGTTTAGAATTAAAAATCACACCAGAATCAGAGAATTCTTCTTCTTTAATGTTGAGCGTATTTCTTTAGAGTTTAAGGAAGAATTGAGTGTAGAAAATAGTAAAATTTTTCTTCAAGAATATCCCCACTATACCAGTTGGAATACTCTCCCTTTTAAGGTAAGAGATGTTATTTTTGTTCAATATTCGTAAGAAATAATATTTTCTTCCATACTCTGTAGTATGTAAGTAATATTATTTTATTTCAGATTCTGAATTCTACACTCATTTTGTTAAAGTATTGCTTCTATACTCCATGAAATTAGTAGAATATCCTTGAAATTTACGCTTCATCCAATATCTTTTCATGGAAATATTATTCTAAGTATTCTTGATAATTTTTAATCTTTTCATGCCGGAGTACTATTCACAAGATACTATTCCTGAAGTACTTTTCACAGGGAACTATTCACTCGGGTACTATTCACTCGAGGTACTATTCTTGACAAAAATTGATTTCTTTTCGGTCCAAATCATTTTTGATACAATATTATTCTTGAATTTTACTCCACAAAGCAGTATCATGTTGACAATTTGGACATTATTGAATTCTGGATAAATTAAATTATAAATCTTTAAAATTTATCCTTTGCTCTCATTTAATTGAATTCTTATATCATTGTCATCATCCTCATGCTTATATTGTGATGAAAGTCATCTTTGGCCCGTAGTACATAAATGGACTGTTGATTGGTATGATTATGACTAGGGATCATTCAGTATAATCATGACCTGTAATGTTACAAATGAGGTGGTAAAAGTCCTCATTGGCCTATAGTGCATTGATGGACAATTATTGGCATGATCATGACCATTGCTGATAACACGAATATCCTTGGCCCGTAGTGTATGGATAATTTGTGGACGTGATACTAATGAATATCCTTGGCCCGCAGTGCATGGATAATTCAGTGATGTAGATTTTTTTATTAAGCTAAGTCTTAGCGATAAAATTGATGATAAACTCTTAAGTCATAGAAGATAGTAGATTTCATGCTCTATTTGACTCTTCTAATGGATTGCTTGTTCTGCTGTAGTTAAACTTGATGTTTATTGTATTTTATCAGTTTAACACTGTTGAAGGTTAACAATAATTTATTCTGCATTATCTTAGTCATAATATTTCTTACTGGGCTAGTTGAGCTCACCCTTTTGCTTTCATTGTTCTCTTTAAGAAATGAGAACGTAGCCGAGACTAGTCGGGGAATGGAGTGATGGTCCAGAATGGTGGCTTGAGTAGTCCTCACTATTCTATGAAATAGTGTGATAATAAATGTAATGAGGACTTTATTTGAGTTTGGATATTGTCTATGAGATAATATTCGTGTAAAAACTCTCAACTACGCTTTTGTTGTATTGTATAGATGAAGTTTGTATTTAAATTTTGTACCATATATTTCGTGACCCAAGATGGGTGATGTATACCTATTTTTGGGGCGTCATAAAAACTCTATTCATTGACTAGTCCTAGCTACATTCTCATTTCCTGAGAAGAACAATGGAACAAAAAGGGTGAGCTCAACTAGCCCAGTAAGGAATATCATGACTAAGCTAATGAAAAATAAATTATTTTTAACCTTCAACAATGATTAATCAGATGAAATATAATAGACAACAAGTTGTAGATCAACAACTGCAGCGGAACAAACAATCCATTAGAAGTCAGGTAGAGCATGATTTCTACTATCTTCTATGATTTAAAAATTCATAATCAATACTTTATCCCTGTAACACCAATCAACAATTTATCTTTGCACTACGAGCCAAATATATTCATTTGTATCAACAGTGGTCATGATCATGCCAAACAATAGTCCATCTTTGCACTATGGGCCAAAGAGAACTCTCACCACAATCCTTTATTTGTAACACCAAATGTCATGATTATACCAATACACAATTCCTGGTTATAATCATACCAATCAACTGTCCATCTTTGCACTACAGACCAAAGATAATTTTTCACCACAATTTAAGTATGAGGATGATGACAAAATGATATAAAGGATGAATAAAAGTGAGGTCAAGGATAAATATTAGAGATTTGTAATTTAATTTATCTAGAGTTCAAGAATATCCATATTATTAACATGATAACCAAATGTGAAGTAAAATTCAAAAATGATATTTAAGATTCATATTTCAAAGATAATTTGAACAAGAAAATAAAACTAAATTCCGTCGTGAATAGTACTCTGGCGTAAATAGTACCCTGGCATGAATAGTACCCCGGTGTGAACAATACTCCGACATTTAAAATTTAATAAGAAAGTTTATGTAATAAATTATTCAAGTGAAATGATATTAGAAGAAATAAAACCTCAAGAACTTTCTAATAATTTTAGGAATTATAGAAGCAATACTTATCATAATAAGTTTAGATTTAGGAGTATGAAATGAAATAATATCATTTACATAATATGAAGTATGAAAGAAAATGATATCCCTTACAAGTATCGAAAAAATAATATCCTTTACCTCAGTAGGAGACTAAATTTGACTGGTATAACGAAGATTATCTTGAGGAAATCTTGCACTATTAGCTACACTCAAAATATCCTTATACTCAAAAGAAATACGCATAATATTATGGAAGAAGAATTTTGTGATTATGATGTGAGTTTCATACCTTAACTAAGCAACCTATTTATAGTAAAATGGTAGCACACTAAGTTTGAAAAAAAATACTCGCAGTAAGATAACGCGCACACTGGTTTTGAAAAAGAAAGAATTTGAAAATGATAACCTCCACTTTTATTCACATGCTGAAAATCATATATTATAATAATATTACTATTTAAAAATTTATAAATTATACTATTATATTATTAATATAATATTTGAATGAATATCTTATCGGATAAGATAATTATGGTTCCATAGAAAAATATGCCAAATTTTCAACAAATATCTCATGCTAAATTCCTCAATTTATATCAAATTTGAACAAATATTTACTTATCATATTTATCAACCTACCAATAATTATTCCTAATTAATATTATAGACTCACAATATTGATAATCAGATCGTTCCCAGGAAAGAAGGGGCTTTCCGATAAGGGTTTCTCCTTATTGGCGCACAATTATATAACCTAACCCCTTTCCTCGATAGAACTTTCTAGATATTGTCAATAATACTATCTAATAATATCATTTCAATAATATGAGTTAATGTGTCGTGATATTTATTGATTTAATAATGTGAAATACTATTCAGTTGTTACTGTGACAATTATTGAGTCAATAATATGAAATACTATACAATTATCACTGTAGCAATTATTGAATCAATAATATAAATTAATATGGAATACCGTGTGCTACTGTGGAATACTGTGTACTACTGTGAAATAATGCGTATTACTGTACTTTTATCACCGGGTATTTCAACAGTTAACGGTGTAAAAGTTTTATCGTTAATTTTTAAAAAGGTTATTTCTGTCGCTTTTTATACCCGAAAGTTATTCCGATGTGGGGCCCACCAATGATTGGTTATTTTGGTGTCGTCGCACTTTACCGAATATACTATTCCCGACATAAAGAATATTCCCCAATAAAATGAATATTTTCCGACAACTGTTTACTTTGTATAATTTGCACATATCACTCACAACTATAACATTTATTAAATCAACACTTTACTATTTAGAATAATATATAAAGAAAATTAAATCTTATTCATAAAAAGTTGGGGTCGTACAACCTCCACTCCTTATGAAATTTCGTGACCAAAATTGATGTATATACCTTGTATTTTGAAGAGGTGAGGATACCTTGCTTTCATTCCAGATTCTAACTCCCATGCCATTTCCTCAATATCATGGTTTCTCTATAAAACTTTGACTTAAGGTATAACCTTTGAGCGTAGAAGATGTTCCTTCTTATCCAAGATCTTGATAGGTACCTCCTCATACGTTAAATCTTTTGCTATCTCGTCTAGTACTAATTCAATAATGTGGTTTGGGTCTTCCACATATTTACGTAGCATGGATATATATGTTATGAACACGAGACATGCTTGGCGGTAAGGCGAGTCTATAGGTCACAGCTCTTACTCGGTCGACGATTTCAAATGGACCAATAAATCGAGGGTTGAGCTTTCCTCTCTTCCCGAATCTCATAACTCCTTTCCATAGAGAAACACGTAAAAATACATGGTCTCGGACATTGAATTATACGTCCCTTCGATGAAGATCAACATAATTCTTTTGTCAATCTTGTGTTGTTTGTATACGTTGCCAGATCATTTGAATCTTTTTCATAGTCATGCATACCAATTCTGGCCCCAACAATTTTGCCTCGCCTACTTCATCCCAACATACTAGAGAACGACACTTTCGTCCATACAACTCCTCGAATGTAGCTGTGCCTATACTTGCTTGATAACTATTGTTGTAGGAGAATTTCTGTGACGCCCCCAAATTCAGATATTTCTATCTTGAATCAGGTGCTTCACGTTCTAATATACATATAACTTAAACAACGGAATAATAGAATAATTTATATTGATATAATATAAATATTCTCGTCCCAAGTCTCACAACTATAACTAATACATAACATACTTATAAGTTAAGTGTATTTAATTTAATCTATGGTGATAGAGTAAATTAAATAGCTTAATATTTTGAAAATATTAAATATAAATTAATAATAAGAGTCTTACTATTATTATTAAGTTAATTACTAAAGAAGTTTGGGAATTAATTAATATAAGTACTCTCATATATTCCTAATAAAATTAGGAGGTAAATTATTAAAAAGAGTTTAATTAATTATTCCTAATAAGATTAGGAAGGCAAATTAATTAAAAGAGTTTAATTAATTATTCCTAATAAGATTAGGAAGCCTAATTAATTAAATCAAAACCCTATTCCTAAATAGTTTAGGAGGGTTCCCTACATCTAAAAATAAGAGGAATCTTATTATGGTTAAGGGTGACACAAATTATGCACTTTATTCCAAGAGTTGGGAGAGTACACATTTTCTATAGAGATAGAAAAACTAGGGTTTTGCTAAATAACCTTCTTCTTGTATTTTGTTCTTCCGTGGTGGATCATCTTTAGAGGCCAAACGCTTGGGTGTATAACGTTGATCAAAGGAGGAAATTCAATCCCACATATTCAAGGAGACTACGAAGGACTAGAAGTTGAACTTGTACTTGAGGAAGCTTTGTTCTACAAGGGTATGGATCTGATTCTCCTTTTTCTTTGTTTAGATTGATAATTAAGCACAAAGCTTGATCATGGAGATGGTTTGTATGAAAATATTAAATTTCATTTTTTATCACGCTTCCTCTATTTTTATGTGATTTGATTATGTAACTGCGCTATATAAAAACTTAAAAATTCCTACCCTATATGCAAATTATGTATTCAATCCTAAGAATAATAAACATAATCACATGTAAATATATTCAAGGTCCAAATCTACAATCCATTTTCTAATTTTAAATAGATTACCAAGCTAATTACCAATTCCTTAGCAATTAAACATTAAGCTCAAAATACAATGAACCAACTTATATGGTGTCAATCAAAAGGTGAAGAAATTCAAAGATCCATGTGACGCCACCAAAATATGTATACATCACTCATCTTGGGTCGCCAAATACTTGGTATAGAATACAAATACAACTTAATTATAGAACTGTCGTGTAACGCCCCCAAAATAGGTATACATCACCCATCTTGAGTCGCCAAATACATGGTACATAAATAAAATACAACTTAATTATACAACTGTCGGGTAATATACGACAAAACATAGCTAAGAGTTTAAACAAGAATATTGCTTTCTAGATAATATCCACTCTTAATGGAGTCCTCATTACATTTGTTATCACACTATTTCACAGAATAGTGAGGACTACTAAAACAACCATCTGGACTGTCAATCCGTTTCCCGACTAGTCCCAGCTATATTCTCATTTTCTGAAGGGAATAGTGAAAGAAAAGGGTGAGCTCAACTAGCCCAGTAAGAAATATTATGACTAAGATAATGTAGAATAAATTATCCTTAGCCTTCAATAGTATAACAACTGATAAAATACAATAGACAACAAGTTTTAGATCAACAACTGCAGCTGAATAAGCAATCCATTAGAAGAGTCAAGTAGAGTATAATATCTACTATCTTCTATGATTTAAAAAGTTTTTCATCAGCTTTATCGCTGAGACTCAACTTAATAAATAAACCACATCATCGAATCATCCCTGTACTATGGGCCAAGGATATTCATGTAATCATCAATGATCATGATTATACCGAATAATCCCTAGTCATAATCATACCAATAACTGTCCATCAATGCACTACGGGACAATTAGGACTTTTACCACATCATTTGTAACATTACGGGTCATGATTATACCAAATGATCCCTGGTTATAATCATACCAATCAACATTCCATCTATGCACGTAAGCCAAAGATGACTTTCATCACAATATAAGCATGAGGATGATGACAATGATATAAGCATTAATCAAACGAAATCAAGGATAAATATTAAAGACTTTAAATTTATCCAGAGTTTAAAAATATCCAAATTGTCAACATGATACTGCTTTGTGGAGTAAAATTCAAGAATGATATTGTATCAAAAATGATTTGGATCGAAAAGAAATCAATTTTTGTCATGAATAGTACTCCGGGTGAATAGTACCCAGGTGAATAGTACCCCGTGAATAGTACTTTGGGAATAGTACCCCATGAATAGTACTTTGTGAATAGTACTTTATGAATAGTACTTTGTGAATAGTACCCATATTTGTAAATAGTACCGTATACGTGAATAGTGCCGTATACGTGAATAATACCCATGAAAGGAAAATACAAAAGAAAATGATATTCCATGACGAGTACAAAAGAAAGAATATCTCATACGAGTATAATAGAATATACGAAACTGCAAATGGATTTTCATACGCAATGCGGTAATCCACGTAGACTGATCATTTCTATAATTTAATAAATAATGAATACGAAGGGTCATTCACCATGCATGCGGTAGTCCGCGTAGACAGGTTATTCCAACAGAATAATAAAGAATGGAATAATAGAAGAATTTTACCATGCATGCGGTAGTCCGCGTAGACAGGTTATTCCAACAGAATAATAAAGAATGGAGTAATAACCCTTACGAGTATTAAAAGAAAATAACTCTTTAGAATACGAAAGAAATAAAACCCCTTACGACTATTGAACGAAAATAATATTCCTACGAATATTGAATGAAGATGATATTCCTTACGAATATTGAACGAAAATAATATTCATACGAATACGAAAAATAATATCTCTTCAGAATATGAAATAAATATTACCCCTTACCTCAGAAGAAGACTGGATACTGGAATAGTGAAGTAGCAGACTTCGCTTCTTCTTTCTCTCTATAGCTTCTCTCTCTATAGCTTATCTTTCTATAATTGCTCTTGTGAGACTTGGTGAATTGGTGAGAATGAAGGAAGAATGAGCTTCTATTTATAGGAAAATATAGTTTCAATAATTGCACGTTTTGGGGCTCGAAATATTACAGTATAATACTTTCATCTTTTCTTTCATTTTTAATTTAGTCTTGCAAGTATTATCAAACTTGCACCACCTCCCCTAATAGTATATCACGTGAATCAATAGTACAATCATGTGACTCAATAGTTCTATATATGTGAAAAAAATAATTACAGTATAGTACCTTCATCTATACCTTTATTTTTAATTTTGTCATGCAAGTATTATCAATCTTGCACCACCTCCCCTAACAATTGATAGAATACAATAGATAACAAGTTTTAGATCAACAACTGCAGCAGAATAAGCAATCCATTAGAAGAGTCAAGTAGAGCATGATATCTACTATCTTCTATGATTTAAAAGTTTACCATCAATTTTACTGCTGAGACTCAGCTTAATAAATAATCCACATCACTGAATTATCCATGCACTACGGGCCAAGGATATTCATTAGTATCACGACAACGAATTATCCATGCGCTATGGGCCAAGGATATTCGTGTTTTCACCAATGGTCATGATCATGCCAAACAACAATTCATCTTTGCACCCTTGGCCGAAGAGAACACATGGTTATGATCATACCAACATCTGTCCATCAATGCACTACGGGCCAATGAGGACTTTTACCACATCATTTGTAACATTACGGTCATGATTATACTGAATAATCCCTGGTCATAATCATACCAATCAACAGTCCATCTATGCACGTAAGCCACATATGACTTTCATCACAATATAAGCATGAGGATGATGACAATGATATAAGAATTCAATTAAATAAAAGCAAGGATAAATTTTAAAGATTTATAATTTAATTTATCCAGAATTTATTAATATCCAAATTGTCAATGTGATGCCCCCAAAATAGGTATACAACACCCATTCCGAGTCGCCAGATATCACACTATAAAAATCATTTACAAAATTTATTTATACAACTATTGAACTGTCGTGCAGAATATGACCACAGTTAAACTGTGAGTTTTAATACAAATATATGTAACTCTCATGGTGCCTCGATCACAACCTTACAATGGTACTTTACATAAAAGTACAGTCAATAACTGTTTTAGAAATTAAAATCTTTGGAAAATACTCAAGGAAACCTTCATATATGGGAGGCCATGCGTTTAGGTTATGATAGATATCATATGTCCACAGAATTATCCTTGGTTGACCTAATAGTCCCCAAAGGAAAATAAGAAGATTACTATCATCTCCTTTCCAATGGTGAGTCTTCTCTTGACATATAATTATCTCCGTTTTCTCCAATTGAGAATTATATTTCAAACAAACTCCAAAATCATATAGGTAGTGCTCGTAGATACACTCAACAAGTGGATGTGTACAACTCTGTCTTATGATAACACGAGGTTGTATGTCATTAGACATCTTGTATGATAGTGGCAAAACACCCTTCCAAAGTTGGGTTCACCTCACCCTATTCGGTTCACCAAAATTAAATATAAAATGACGTATACAATATGACACACTTATCTAAAGTTCTCAATAAAATTATTTCCATACTATTTACGGAGAACCTCAATGCTATAGACCATCGTTTTATTCTCCTGTTAGCCCCGCTCGACCCAGCTATACTCTTATTACCTGAAAAGAATTGTGAAGCAAAAAGGGTGAGCACAACTAGCCCAGTAAAGAATATCATGACTAAAGATAATTTACATCATCAATAGCCTTCATCAGTAGTAAATCAAAGATTTAGAACATATGGTAGATGATAAAACTTTTTAACCATAGTTACAGCGGAACGAGCAATCCATTAGAAGAGTCAAATACACCATCCGATCTATTATCTTCTCCATGTTAAAAGTCAACCAATAATATTTTATCCCTGTAACATCAATCAACAATTCTTGTCCACAATCATATGAATAACTCATAATCATAATTGTGATTCTAAATTCTTCTTCGCTTTTGGGTGACGAAGATAATTTTCATCACCTATCTTCACCGAAACATCAAAATCATGGTTATACCAAATCACAATTCTCGCTCATAATCATACTAATAAATTTATCTTTGCACTACTACCAAAGATATTCATTAACAATTCATCTTTGCACTACGGGCCAAAAACATACAACCCAGATTTTAGAAGAGTTAAGTAGAGCATGATATCTACTATCTTTACTTAATTAAAAGTGTATAATCAATATTTTATCACCGAGACTCAAATTTTAATAAATAATCCACATCATCGAATCATTCACGCTTTTCTACGATCAAGGGTATTCATGTAATCATCAATGGTCATGATTATACCAAATAATCCACGGTTATAATCATACCAATAAGCTTGTCCATCAATGCACTACTGGGCCAATGAGGACTTTTACCACATCATCTATAACATTACGGGTCATGATTATACCGAATGATCCCCGGTCATAATCATACCAATAAGCAGTTCATCATCAACACATAAGCCAAAGATACTCATCAATCAATAGTTCATCTTTTCACGTAAGCCAAAGATATACAACTGTAAAACTAATAATCAACAGTCCATCTTTGCATGTAAGCCAAAGATATACAACTGTAAAACCAATAATCAATAGTCCATCTTTGCACATAAGCCAAAGATATACAACTGTAAAACTAATAATCAACAGTCCATCTTTGCACGTAAGCCAAAGATAACTTTGCATCGCCAGATTATTGTTATCGCCAGATCATCCAGACACCAGTATCGACGTACTTTTACTACCGGGTAGTTCAACAGTTTTTAGCGGTAACACTTTCGCCGTTATTTTTATAAAAAGATAATTATGTCGTTTTCTTACTACGACAATACTTCCGTTGTAAGGTCCACCAATGATTGTGTCGTCGTACGGATATTCCCCGACAAAAAGAATATTCCCTGACTAAACGAATATTTTATAACAACTTGCATACTTTGCAAAATTTGTAAATATTACCCACAACTATAACATTATATCAAATCCACACCATAATATTCAAAAAATATATTTCGAGAAAATTATTCTTTATTCATAAAAGTTGTGGTCTTACAGTCAACATGATACTGCTTTGTGGAGTAAAATTCAAGAATAATATTGTGTCAAAAATGATTTTGACGGAAAAGAAATTAATTTTTATCATGAATAGTACTCTGGGTGAATAGTACTCGAGTGAATAGTACCCCATGAATAGTACTTCAGGAATAGTACTTTTTGAATAGTACCCCGTGAATAGTACTTTGTGAATAGTATCCCATGAATAGTACTTTGTGAATAGTACTTTATGAATAGTACCATATTTTTGAATAGTACTATATTTATGAATAATGCCCATGAATAGTACTTTGTGAATAGTACCGTACGTATGAATAGTGTCATATAAATGAATAGTACTCGTGAATAGTACTCCAGCATGAAAAGCTTAAAATTTAACAATAATGTTCAGAAAAATATCATTATGAAACGATACTAGATGAAGCACAAGGATATTCTACTAATTTCACGGAGTATAGAAGTAATACTTTAACAGAATGAGTGTAGAATTAGGAATATGAAACGAAATAATATTACTCACGTACTACAGAGTATGGAAGAAAATATTATTTCTTACGAATACTGAAAAAATAATATCCCTTACGAATACGAAAGAAATAATACCCCTTACCTTAGTAGAAGACTGAATACTGCAATGGTGAAGTAGCAGAATACTCTTCTTCTTTCTCTCTATAGCTTCTCTCTCTATAATTGCTCTTGTGAGTCTTTGTGAATTGGTGAGAATGAAAGAAGAATGAGCTTCTATTTATAGGAAAACATAGTTTCGATAATTACACATTTTGGGGCTGAAATTAGTATAGTATAGTACCTTCATCTTTTCCTCCATTTTTAATTTAGTCCTACAAGTATTATCAAACTTGCACCACCTCCCCTAATAGTACATGCATGTGATCAATCAATAGTTCCATTCATGTGAACAAATAGTTATATGCATGTGAACTAATAGCAATTAATTGCTCATTTATCCGATTAATAACCCGATTAGTCAATTTAACCTCCAGAAATCAATTATTATCGAAATAAATGTCGATTTCCAGTAACACTAATAATCCCAACACAATGGAAATATCAATTTCATCTTTAATCAACACAAACTTATTCATCATTAATATTATAACTCACAGTATTTAACAACCAGATCATTCCCAAGAAAGAGGAGGCTTTCCGATAAGAATTTCTCCCTATTGGCGCGCAATTAGGTGACCAAACCCCTTTCCTCGACAGAACTTTCTAGACATTGCCAATATTGTAAATAATAATATGAATAACTTTATCGTCTCAATTATTAATTTAATAATATAAATTATTATGCAGATGATACTCTGATAATAATTGAATCAATAATATGACATATGTTATGCAACAATTACTGTGGCAATAATTAAATAAAGCTGAGTGACTTTTCACGTAAGCATCAATAATCAATACCGTGTGCTACTATGCAACCACGCGTATTACTGTACTTTTACTACCGGGTATTTCAACAGTTAAATGGTAAAACTTTCGTCGTTATTTTATAAAAAGATATTTTTGACGTTTTCTAACTTCGATGAAGAATTTCATTATGGGGTCCACTAATGATTTTGTCTGTCGTAAATTTAATATTCCCACGATAAAACGAATATTCCCTGACCAATCGATTATTTTATAACAACTTGCATACTTTGCAAAATTTGTAAATATTACCCACAACTAGGAAATTATATCAAATCCCCACCTTAATATTAAAAAAAATATTTTGAGAAAATTAAATCTTTATTCATAAAATTTGGGGTCTTATAATCCAAAACTAATAATTACATAAAGGAAAAATAATGAAAAGATAAAGGGTGACTTCCCCTAATTGTGTGTTGAAGTTCCTCCACTGAAGCACCTCCAAACACCTTAAAGAACCATGGCACAAGGCCATGACCTCCCTTTTCTTGCTCTTGGCCACCACCCTCTCTCTCTTTTAGCAAATGAAAAACAAAACTGAAGGATAAAGATAATTGATAAGTAGGTTTTATACCTATTTATTGGATACCAACTTGCTATAATTGTCGCTTAATCTCATTTTTATAAGTATTATGTTCGGGAACTCGTTCGGTGGCATCTTTCATCAAAAGGAGGGTAAGATTGGTATGATATGGATGGAGCTTGGTGTGTGGGAGCAGAAGAGCTAAAACATGTAAAAAAGGAAGCAAAAGTGAGAAATGATTGCAAGGAAGTAAAGCAGCAAGAAGCAAACAACATATTATAGGACTGCCAGCCTGCGCAGCTGCGCCCTCTTATACCTTGGGCACAACGCAGCTATCCCCAACCCTAGCCCAGATTGCTCTTGTGCTCTAGTGCGCAGCTGCACCCAGAATAAGCATAACCCCGACGCAGCTACGCCAATCACTGAAGCCAAAAAGTTTGACTTTTTACTTAATGGACCAATCGAATTCTTACTTGAAGAGGGGGTCATTGCAAGTTAGGGCAAATATATTAGGACATTTTTATTGCCTTTTTGGTCATATAGAAACATAGAGAAAGCCTTGTGCATATTCTTCTCTCTACTTTGAATCACTCTTAGTTTTCATTTCATATTTCTAGATTAGCTTAGATTAGGGCTGGATTTGGGAGCATTGAAGCATTGGGTCAACATTGAAGGTTCAAATTTGAAGAGGAGATACCAGATTTATATCTCCCATTCCTTAACTTATCTTTCTTTTCATTTTTGACTTCAATGTATGAACAAATGTGGATGATGGATTTTGATTCTACTATGAACTAATTTCTATTTAGGCATTATAATGGATCCTAGTGCTTAATTCAGATTGCTATGCTTTTTTGTTGAGATTTCATTAATTATGTATGGATTATCTATTATGGTTTGTTTAAATTACCAAATTGCTTGATCACCAATTATCGGGATAACTCATATGAAATTGAGAAATGAATTGTGAGTTAAGATCTGACCATATTGGATTGTGTTTATGATTTTACATGGGGTTAGAGTCCATAATTCGTGCTAAGGATAGAGATATACCGAAGCACCACTCATAGTCATTTGAGAACTTATACTTAAACCCTTTTTAATTTTAAGTCACATAGAGATATAGTGAGTTAATTAATTTGGGTGTTCACACTCATTCTATCAATTGTGGATTTAATGTGATATGGGTATGGTACATCGAGAGATGACCATATTTTACTTTTTGTGTTCTCGACTAGCAATTCGAAATAATCAATTAAGCTTAACAGAAAGTGTAACAACTGAGTGACGCATTAAGTGAAATTATAATCTCATATCTCCCTTATATGATTAAATTACTTGTTAGTTAGTTGTCTTTTGATATTCAGTACTTTTAGATAAATCACAATTTGCTCATCTGTTTATGTAGACCGAGATAGTTACAAAACTGGTGTATGTTAGATTAAAATGCAATTAATATAGTCCATGGATCGATACTTTACTTCTTCTGTATTACTTGTTGACCACGTGCACTTGCATGTGTATTGATTTGTTATATATACAAACAAGCCAACAAGTATTTGGCACCATTGCCATGGAGTATAAATTGTTTTTATTACTTTCGTCATCAATTTAAATTAGATTGGTCTTAGTTAAACAAATCTTTCTTATCTTATTTCTTTTTATATTTTCCTTTGTTTCAGGTACTTAAGAATAGTGTATGCAAACTCGATCTAAGAAGCCTATTTTTTGCCTTACAAGGACAACAGTAATAGAAGGGTTTGACAATTGAGTAAGGGTACTACTAACATTCAAGAGGAAATTGAAAAACCAGTAATCATGGCGATAGAAGAGCAAAAAACATTGAGAGATTATGCAACGTTGTGGAGAAATGAATTGCAATCAAGTATCACAAGGCCAGCAATAGCGGACAATTCCTTTGAGATCAAACTGTGGACAATTCAAATGGTGAAAAAGTCGGTACATTTTCGGCGGAATGGCCAATGATGACTCGAATGAGCATTTGTTGAGCTTCATAAAGATTTGTGATACTTTCAAGTTTAATGAGGTATCAGATGATGCGGTGAGACTTAGACTGTTTCTATTCACATTGAGAGACAAAGCAAATAGTTGGCTTCACTCATTACCACCGGGGTCCATTACTACTTGGCAAGACTTGACACATAAATTTTTGGCAAAATTCTTCCATCCTGCAAAGACCGCGAAGATGAGAAATGACATTTCTATGTTTGAGCAACAACATGGTGAGTCATTGTATGAAGCGTGGGAGAGATACAAAGAATTTCTTAGAAGATGCCCTCACCATGGATTATCCCAATGGAAGCAAATAAATACATTTTACAATGGGTTAGGTAGTCACACTCGGACTAGCATTGATGCAGCTTTTGGAGGGGCATTCATGGCCAAGAATTATGAAGAGGCATATGAGTTACTAGAGACCATGGCCGCGAACAATTACCAATAGCCAAATTCTAGATTGAATCAGCAGAAAGTAGCCCGAGTATTAGAAGTGGATGTAATCACGACTCTAGCAACTCAGTTATCAGATATGTCAAAGAAGATTGATTCTACTGCAGAGGCAAAAGTGCAGCAAGTAGCCTTTGTTTGTGAGCTATGTGCGGGAGAACATCCCACCGAACAATGTGCCATCAATCCTAAAGTAGTTCAGTTTGTGGGTAGCTACCAGAGACCACCAAATCCATATCAAAATACTTATAATCTTGGGGCTAGAAACCACCCTAACTTCTGATGGAGCAATAAACAAAACCATCAACAAGCTCCACGACCACATTATCCCCCGGGATTCCAAAATTAACAACAACATGCAGTGCCACTTCCACAACCTGAAAGAAAACCAGACTTGGAAGAGTTCATGATGAAGTACATGGCCAACAATGATGTTATGCTAAAAAGCCAAGCGGCGGCCATAAAAAATTTGGAGAATCAAGTGGGCTAAATGGCTAGCATGTTGATAAATAGACCACAAGGATCTCTTCCCAGTAACACAGAAGCTAACCCAAGGAGAGAAGGGAAAGAGCAATACCAAACTGTTACCCTTAGAAATGGAAAACAAATCCTGCCAATAGGCACAGCTGCACTTGAAATACAAAGGGAGACAGCGCAGCTGCGGTTGTCCCCAATTTTGAATAATGTAGAAAACTCTAGGGAAAAGGATGGCAATGTAGAACCTGAGTAGGAAAAAAGAGAAACAATAGAGATAACCCATGTTACCCCATCATGAACATATCCACCAGTTCCTTATCCACAAAGACTTTAAAAGTAAAAATTGGACAAATAATTTGCCAAATTCCTCAAGGTATTCAAGAAGTTGCAAATTAACATACCATTTGAAGAGGCTTTAGAACAGATGCCAAGCTATGCAAAATTTATGAAGGGAATTCTATCCAAAAAGAAGAAGTTAGAAGATTTTGAGACAGTAGCTTTGATTGAAGAGTACATTGCAGTATTGCAAAGAAATATACCTCCCAAATTAAAGGACCCTAGAAGTTTTACTATACCGTGTACTATTGGTAACTTGTCATTCAACAAATGTTTTTGTGATTTAGGTGCAGTCATCAATCTCATGCCTTTTTCGATATACACACAGTTGGGACTTCCTGCACCAAAACTAACAAACATATCTCTTCAGCTTGTAGATCGGTCTGTTATTTATCCGAGAGGGATTTTGGAGGACATTCTTGTGAAGGTGGATAAGTTCATCTTCCCAGTCGATTTTATCATTCTAGACTACGAAGAGGACAATGACATTCCCATTATACTTAGGAGGCCATTTCTAGATACTGGGAGGACTCTGATAGATGTTCAAAAGGGAGAGTTGACTATGCAGGTCCAGGATTAAGAAGTTACATTCAACGTATTCAAGGCTATAAAATTCCCTTCAGATGAAGAAGAGTGTGTTAGGTTTGTAATATTCTTGGACGCAATCAAATTGCACAAATTAAGAGAAAACGTGGAAAATCAGAGTTTTAAAATTTTACAAACCATATACCCGGATCACCCTTTATGCACAATTATTAATTAAAAGAAAATATGAAGAACAAGAATCATACCCTTGAAGATTCGAGCTTCCTCAGGTACAAGTTCACCTCCAATCTTTTTTGTGTTCAACTTGAATCCATCGGGTTTGGTTCCTTCCTTTGATCAACATTAGCCACCCAAGTGTTTGGCCTCTAGAGGTGATCCACCAAGGAAGAAGAAAGATTCAAGAAGATGGGTGTTTGACAAAACCCTAGTTTTTCTATCTCTCATAGAAATAGAGCGTACTCTCCAATAATTGGAATCACGTATATTGATATCTGATATAAGACTCCTCTTATAAAGATATCAGTTAACCCTTCTAATGTAATTAGAAAATAGGTTATTATTTAATTAATTAATTTTTTTAATTAATTAAGCTCCTTAATCTTATTAGGGATAATTAATTAAACTCTTTTAATTAATTTAACCTCTTAATTTTATTAGGAATAAATGAGAGTACATTTATTAATTAATTCCCAAACTCCTTTAGTAATTAAATAATAATAATAGTAATAATAATAATAATAAGACTCCTCTTAATAATTTATATTTAATATTTCCAAAATATTAAATAATAAATATTAAGCTATTTAATTTATTCTATTACCATAGATTAAATTAAATATACTTAACTTATTATTACGATTATGCCATTAACTTCTTAAATAATTATTCTTCCTTTTATGGTGTGACTCTTTAGGTTCTCCATATTAAACCGGTTGGAATAAATCAATTAGAACAATTCTAATCTTATTTAAATAAATAAATTAAACTATTAATTTATTTAAATAAATAATATTTATTCTACAATAGGATAAGCCTCCCCTAGCGATCAACGACTTTTCAGATAATATAGATTTCAACATTAATCATAAAAGAACCTTTGAGTAAATAGTTACCGTATAATTCAATCCTTCCACCATACAATGTCCCAATTAAATATAAGACATGAAATTACTGTCAAGTCTTATTTTATTTAATTATATGTATTTCAACTCTTAAATGCACAACTCCGAATAATGCAAATTAGAAACTCTTTTCCAATTTCATTCTGGGTTGTCATTTATCGAATCACATAGGACATTTCTCTTCTTTTACTAGAAGTGGTAGATTCATTATTGATCATACATTATCTCCATGTATAACTTATTATACCCAAGCATACCCTTTGATATACCCTAAGGGTCTTAAGGAATAAGTCAAAGTATAACTCATCATACACAAGATACTATGATGATCTCAAGTCCAAGGATCACTTGTACTACTATCACTACATGAATTCCTATTGATAGGCAAGTAAAACTCCATTAGGTATTCCTTAGCGAGCCACGTTCATTGAATTTATTCTCTAATAAGCACCTACATACTTGCTTTAGTGTCTCCACACAAATGATCATGAGATCGATCATCCTCATCCAATGAGTAAGCAATGTATGTACCAATCTATTCGGATTCACTAATCCCCAATTTAGTAATCCAACTATTGGGAACTATTTTAGATTTAAGCTTTCTAAGAATTTAGATCTCATTAGAATGATCATCATCATTATTCTAAAAGCATTGCTTAAAACTATGGGTTTATCACATATTA
The DNA here is from genome assembly GCA_020205605.1 of Panax ginseng. Taxonomy (NCBI): domain Eukaryota; kingdom Viridiplantae; phylum Streptophyta; class Magnoliopsida; order Apiales; family Araliaceae; genus Panax; species Panax ginseng. Next base: position 64,247,429 of record CM035149.1, read on the forward strand.
TAAAGCAGCATCATGTAGATAATTAAAAGCCTTTAATTAATTAATACTTTTTATTAATAAATGAATAAGATTGTTACAAAGTATATGCTTTATCATCAAACATGATTGGCTTGTGTGCATACTACTTTTAATCTCCCACTTGCACTAAAGCCAATCGTCATGGTATCTCATACTCTTCTTCTCTAAGTGACGATTATCCTGCTATAGGATAAGCTTCAGTAAATGGATATGTAATGTTGTTCTTGAGAGTCCACTATCTTTATAGTGATTTCCCATCTTTTAATAATTCCTCTAATCAAATGAAAGTGCCACAACACAAGTTTAGATTCAAGATGAGACTTAGGAACTATTCCTAGTTCTGTAATGAACTTATCATCCAAACAATCAACTTGCAGCTTCATTTACAGCTATATACTTTTTCTTTATCACTAAACCAGCAACTCTTTGCTGTTTGAAACCTTTCCAATTTCACTGCACCACCGTTCAAGGTAACGCTTTACCTTAAAGTGGATTTTCTGTCATCTTGGTCTGTCTGAAAAAAACTTGAGTCTTTTAAGCCCTCTAGTTTTAATTCAGACCCACCATAAATATGATCACATCCTTAGTGTCGGTAAAGTACTTTAAGATATTTTTCACTGTCTTACAGTGATCTTCACTAGAATATGACCGATCATCATCAAGTCTCATATATTTCATTGTATACATGATAGTCACTCATGCGATCTCTCTTTTCAGGAGTGTATGGGGACTATTAAGAGAGATACACTCCATAGCTCATCAACATGAGACATCTCTTGGAGTTTGCCATGCTAAACGACTTTAGAATCAAATGAATATACGTTCCTTGGGTTAAGCTGAGCATCCTTTTAAATCTATCTATATAGATTTTTATCCCTAATTATGATACTCTTCTCAAATCATTCATGGAGGAATGTTTAGACAACTTTATCTTTACTGATTATAGCATTAGTATGTCATTCCTTATCCATAGTATATCAACATATAATACTAGGAATGTCACGATGCTCCCACTGACCCTTTTGTACACACTAGGTTCATTCTTGTTTTTGATAAAATCAAACACTTTTGATTATCTCATCAAAATGAATGTTCCATTTTTTGAGAAGCTTGATTCATTCCATTTCTCTATGTGTCTACAACTCTTACCTCATCGTATGTAACTGGTTCATCATCTTCTATAATGTGTACCTCATCATCATCATCTATGATGAATCCATACCTCCTAGGTATCTTCGGTACTATTCAAGATTTACGATTTGGTTGTGGTATAATAGGTCTATCTACAGGTTCCTCTTATTTGACTTATAGTGTTTTGTAGTTCTTGAACTCTTCAAGATTCTATTATCCTCCCACTAGCCCCTTCAATGATAAACACCTTTATCTTAGAAGGTAGCATGTTTCGCAACAAACACCTTTTGCTAAGTAGGATTATAGAACGTATACCCTAAACTTACTTTAGGATATCCCACAAATTTGTACTTATCAAATCTTATCCCAAGCTTATCCTTTGAAACCTTTTCACATAAGTTGGACAACCCCTTATCTTAACATACTTAAGATTAATGTTGCCTCTTTTTTAGTTAAAACAAAAGAGCTCTAACTCATGCAAGTATACATGTGTCAACAAGCAATACAGAGTAAGTCGAGTATCGATCCACGGAGAAAGTTGTCTAACTTAAACTATCATGCATCAACTAAATCACTATTTTTATATGCTTAAACTAATACTTATGATTATGATTGTGAATTACTATAAAATCAAATAATAACTAAAAGATGAATAAAAATGTAATAAATTAAATTTGGAAATAATGGGATCCTAACTTCATTTAATAGTTCATCTAATTACCACCATCATGCAAGATCGTTCACGTATCATAGAAAAGTAGCCAAGAGCACTAATGTAGACATAACCATTTTTCAACGTATTATGACCTACTTACATAATATCCACATGCAATAGACACCATGTAATCATCAATAAAACCAACCTCACTATATTTCTATGTGAAATTGCAGCAATATTGAATTTAAGCACAAGCTCTTATTTAACTCATACGGTGAAACAATATATGTCTATCTGATTCACGAAATACAAAGCTAAGCAAAACAACCCCATATACGCATGCTATCATGATTACAATCCATACTCACATGTTATTTTTCAATTCCATACAAGCACTTAAAATGAATGGTGATCAATCTTTCATGCATGAAAATCAACCATGATAGAAATTCCTTATGATACGTAAAACAGTCCAGCAATCCGGCCATAAGTTAGACTACGTATTAAAATCCGTTAGAATCCTATAATGGAGTTTAGTTCACGACTGAACCAAAAGCCATTATGGGATCAAAGTAATACATGGACAATAAACAAATAATTGAAAGAGAAAAGATAGAATCGATCAAACCCAATTGCTGATTACAATCTAGATATAACGTTCAAATCCTCAATAAAACCCAACAAAATAACAGTAGTTCATCCACAATGATTGAAATCCCAAAGTAGAAGTAGGAAATAATAAGTTTTTGCTTTTCTTCACGTTGGAATTCTCTCAAAGTGTAAACCCTAGTTCTCAGTATGAAAAACATGTAAAACTAATGAATAATACGTCTGGTACCAACCAGAATTGTTTTAACCAACTATAACTCTTCTAATTTAAAAATTAAAATAAAATAGATCATCATTTCGAGATGTCGATATATGTGCGCAAGGCTCCCTTTGTAATCATCGCGCGGGCACGCGTCTTTAAAATCTGGTAAGTTCGGGTGATGGCGGCAAGGCGTGCGTGTTCAGAAGCTCAGATATAGCACGGCCACCTGCGGTTTTGACTTTGTGTTCTACTGCTGCTATTGCTTTGTCCTGCTGCTATTGATTCATTGTCATGCCACTCTTCCTTCATCCATCTTTGGTTGCATATCTCTAGTTGTTCCTCGCATCATGCTTCCATTAGCCTCATGCCATCTACCATCGCCAAGCTATACCATTTCCTGCAGTTTTACACCAAAGGAGTTTTCAGTACATACAATGCAAAATATTACGAAATGCAACTAAAAACGCACTAAAATGTACTTGAGATGGGCATAGTTCGCGTGAATTGATATCCAATAAGTAGGTATAAAACCCACTTATCAAATACTCCCAAACTTGAACTATTGCTTGCTCTCAAGTAATGCATACAACATAAAACACTGAAAATGCAACTACATGCTATGCTACTAAATCATGATGCAAATGAGTCTCACATTGTTCCAGCTATAACAAAATTTCAGTCCAAAATGCCTAAGTGAATTATCCAGATTCAAGAATACAAATTCAAACCAAACTATAGGGATAATATCATACACTCAGATAATTCATATATGCTATAGAGATGTTGTGTGTGTGTGTGTTGTGTTCACCAAAACTTGATTTAAGCAAAGAATACACATGCTAAACTGCTCAAAACAGAAAATTACAGTCTAAATCAAGACTCATGTATACTTATGCAACAAAGACTATTCTAACATATCAAAACAAACTAAGGTTCAAAAATGGGCTTAACTACTTTATTGCTACTCACGAGGGCGATTTTTGCTCTTTCCCGCGGTGTTTATTGCTATTTTTTCTTTTCTTTTTCTTTTTCTCTTTTTTTTTCACATGATTGTGAAATTCCTCATTCCATTAGGCAAACACTGCTACCCCTTAGTGAGCTTTCAACCAACGACTCCTGCATCATGAAAGACCTTAGTATGCTTAGGTGTTAAGACACCCCTAATGGGCGCATTTACTCAAGTAGTCGTATTTTAAATAAGACTAGCCACGTTATTGCTATATATATATATATATATATATATATATATATTATACATAGCATACCCATGTTTTCCCCAGAGTTTGAATATCAATGTTTTGCACAGTCTAAATCCATGTTCCACATATTTCTCTTTTTAAAACCATATTTTCTATTAAGCAATGCAACACATCATTCTTATGCCTACAAGCAATTATGAACACGGCCGTGCAAACCGAAAGTATCTAAACAACATTATGAATTACATTGTGTAAAACATTATATCTAAGCTCATGTTATCCAAAATATTCAACAATCCTTCAAAATTTACTTACATCATAGGCTAGACAAAATTTCCATAAATCTAGAATTTGTGAGACATGCACGACATATAAAATGCCACGAAACATATACTAAACATGCAAATACTATATGAAAATTTAAACTAAACATGCTAAACTACACATGCACCAACTATATGCAACTAAACTATATGCAACTACACTACTACCCTAATACTCCCAAACTTATAATATTCATTGCCCCCAATGAATGAAGGTATAGGGTTAGAGAAAACTCCCCTAGTGCTCAGCCGCACCACCCTCTTCGGGTGGTGAATCTGGTGGTGGATATGGTACTGCCGTCCTGAACTGTGGCCACTCAAGATCGTTCCCTACTATTCAAATGCCTCTATAAGTGACCTTGTCAAACCCATTGCAAACACTGAAAAGTTAACGTACATGGCGTCGACCTTTCGCTCTAACCTTCAGAGCTGTCAATCCCTATTGGCAGCTGCTTGAGTTGACGGGCTTGCATTTCATCCGTCATGTGAGGGTCAGGTGGTAGGCTCGGGAATGTGGGTTGGATAATGAAGCCTTTTTCTCGCAAAAGTGATACCTCCTGCCCAATCCTTGAATTTTGCAATGGTTGCGTGTGTGATATCTTGGCTCGGGTTTTGCATCTGTTCATTGTCCCAATGGTAGCCTTGATGGGCACACAACATAGCCATAATCGACGCATGTGGAATACTCCCTGTAGTACTTCCCCGCAGATAACGTAGCATATTTTGGTGAATCAGGTGGCCCACATCAATGTATTTGCCAGTGATTATTCCCCACAAGATGATTGCCCTCTCCGCTGTTATTTCATGCAGATGCGAAGAATGAACTAGCTTGGCACATATAAACAAATTCCACGCCTTCGCATATCAATTTAAGGCTGCGGTTGGGAATATACGAGGCTGATTCATGCCGGCTTTATAAGTCCACTTCATGCCTGGCACGCACAACTCAACAATAACCATTTCCAAGTCCATTTCCATATGTGCACCTTCTACCCAATTAGCCGACCCAGTCGGTGGTGTGTCAGTAATCCTAAAAACTGCTCTGATGGCGGGAGGTTTGTAATCTATTTCAAAGCCGCGAACCATAGATAGACCGCTCATGGTGGTTTTAACATTAACATAGAATTCCCTGACTATACTCATTGGAATAGGCATAGGGGTGGCAGTCAATCCAAACCATCCCCTTTCTTGAATCATGTTCCATAGTTGACCATCTTGTTTCTCAGGCTTGAATCCCCTTTCCTTCATAAATGTTTTGGCCACGATTCTGTAATACTCCTGCTAGGCATCGAGACTGAGAAATCTGGTATGATCCACAACATCCTCCCCGTGACTGCTAGAGGAAGATGATAATGAAGAAGACGAAATGGAGCGAGCTCGCTTAGGACCCATCTGAAATTGATAGAGAATACGAAGATTTGCTTGATATTGAGTGATAGCCGAAGAGTTGATTACCCCCAAAACTGATTCTCGCACAACCCACTTTGAAACCCTAGGTTTTATAGTGTAACAGTCAATCGTGGATTGGAGCGTTGAACGTGGAGATGGGAATAAAAACTAGGCAACAATCACGTACTGGAGAGTTGTATGGCTTCAAGTTGTAACTGATGAGAGATGAGGAGACGTGTGTTTGTGGGAGAACAAGTGATTGCCCTTCTGTTAGTTCAAGTGAGAGTCCAAATAAGCCACAACACGTTTTAATCTTTAAAAAAAATTTTCTCAACTGTGATGTGTTGCGCGACCATACGATCTTTCAATGCATATCGTAGCGCCGGCGCGCAATGAAAGTGACTTTTTTTTGTCCGGCAGGTCATATATACGCGGCAGCGCGGTCAGGTGTTATTATCATTTGCAGCCGCAGCACGACGACCGATCCCGCACTTCCGCTTTTTATATCCCTATCAGAAGACAAGAATGCATGCAATCCAATACACCTGCAATACCACCAATAGACACTGTCAAAGCACGATTTACTAAATAAACATGAGTGTCTATTTTGTCACCCTCATTTCAATGCAATGCACAAATATACTCCTATTCAATTTCAGCTACTATGATAATTATGCAACAATAATCACACTATCCTAACTAAGAATGAAAATGAGCTAACAAAAACAACTTAAACTGAATAAATAAAAAGAAAATAGAGATAGAAATAATGGGTTGCCTCCCATCAAGCGCTAAGTTATAGTCAATTAGCTTGACTGTCTCTGAATCTCACGTCGAAGAAAGAATTGAGGTGACTTTCTGTCTGTCCACCTCGCCACCAAAGTAATGCTTCAAACACTGTCCATTCACCTTAAAAGGCTTGTCCAGAAACTTATCAAATACTTCAATCGCACCATGCAGAAAGACAGTCTTCACTGTAAATGGCCCTGACCATCTTGATTTCAGCTTCCCGGGAAAAAGTTTAAGTCTGGAGTTAAAAAAAGCAACACTCTTTGTCCCGGTTCAAATGTCCTCTCTATGATCTTTTGGTCATGCCATTTCTTCACCTTCTCCTTGTACAACTTTGAATTCTCATATGCCTGTAATCTGAATTTATCCAACTCATTGAGTTGGAGTAGGCGTTTCTCCTCTGCAACTTTCAAATCAAAATTGAGCTTCCGAATCACCCAATATACTTTATGCTCTAGCTCTATAGGAAGGTGACAGGCTTTTCATACACGAGCTGAGAAGGTGACATGTCCAACGGAGTTTTGTTTGCAGTCCTATATGCCCATACTAAATCATCCAACTTTAACGACCAGTCCTTCTTCGTGGGATTCACAACTTTTTCAAGGATTCTTTTGACTTCTCGATTCGACACTTCAGCTTGACCATTCGTTTGTGGGTGATAAGCTGTAGCAATGCAATGGTTCACCCCATACTTGGCCAACAAAGCTGTAAACTGCCTATTGCAGAAATGACTTCCTTCGTCACTAATAATGGCCCTTGGAGTCCCAAACCTCGTGAATATACTTCTGTATAAAAACCTAAGGACTACTTTGACATCATTTATCGGAAGAGCTGCCACTTCTACCCATTTCGACACATAATCCACTGCGAGCAAGATGTAGAGATTTTCGCAAGAAGAAATAAAAGGGCCCATGAAGTCAATCCCCCATAAATCAAAAATTTCTACTTCAAGGAACGTATTCAACGACATTTCATTTCTTTTAGAGATGCTTCCCACTCTCTAACATCTGTCACACCTCTAGACAAAACTGTAGGCATCCTTGAAAATTTTCGGCCAATAGAATCCTGCTTGTAGCACTCTAGCCACTATTCGCTCTCCACCATAGTGACCCCCATACACAGAAGAATGACAATCCTGCAGAATCCCCTCGGTCTCGCTATACGGGATACACCTTCTTATCATTTTATCAACACACTGTTTAAACAAATAAGGCTCATCCCATATATACCATTTGACATCATGCAGAAATTTCTTCTTTTGATGACCCGCCAAGTCAGAAGGTACCATCTTATTCACCAAATAGTTCGCGTAGTCCGCAAATCATGGAACTTCCCCTTTCACCACAAACAACTGCTCATATGGAAAGGATTCATTGATTACAGCTTTGTCGTCTGCTTCCCTTTCCGGATTCTCTAGTCGAGATAAGTGGTCCACCACTTGGTTTTTAGTGCTCTTTCTGTCCTTGATCTCCAAATCAAATTCCTGCAATAATAAAATCCATCTGATCAACCGGGGTTTGACATCCTTCTTTTCCATTAAATGTTGAATTTCCGCGTGATCCATGTACACTATCACCTTTGTGCCAATCAGATATGCTCAAAATTTATCAAAGGCATACACCACTGCCAATAACTCTTTCTCTGTGGTGGTGTAGTTCAATTGTGCATCTATAAGGGTCTTACTGGCATAATATATCACATGAAACATCTTCTCTTTCCTCTGCCCCAAAATAGCTCCTACAACGTAATCACTGGCATCATACATCAGCTTAAATGGCAAATCCCAATTTGGTGCAGTAATAACTGGTGCTGAAGTTAGTTTCCTCTTTAAGTGCTCAAATGCCGACATGCAAGCCTCATCAAAATTAAACTGTGCATACTTCCCCAATAGACTGCATAGTGGTTTAGTTATCTTGGAGAAGTCTTTGATGAATCTGCGGTAGAAACCTGCATGTCCCAGAAAACTGCGAACACCTTTTACTAAAGTAGGTGGTGGCAAGTTCTCAATAGTTTCCAGCTTTGCCCTATCCACCTCGAGTCCCTTCTTCGAAAATTGTGTCCCAGTATGATTCCTTCTTGTACCATGAAATGACACTTTTCCAATTCAGCACTAAGTTTGTCTCAACACACCTCTTCAAAACCATAATCAAATTCTCAAGGCATAAATCAAACGAGTCCCCGAAGACTGAGAATCATCCATAAATACCTCCACATTCTGCTCCACCGTATCTGAAAATATAGCCATCATGAATCTCTAAAAGGTGGTTGGAGCGTTGCACAACCCAAAAGACATCCTTCTGAAAGCAAAAGTGCCATATGGACATGTGAAGGTAGTCTTTTCCCGGTCTTCTGGAGCTATCATAATTTTATTATAGCCTGAATAACAGTCCAGAAGGCAATAATACTCATGACCTGTTAATCTGTCCAATATTTGATCAATGAATGGTAGTGGAAAATGATCTTTCCTCGTAGCTTTGTTGAGCCCGCGGTAGTCCATGCAGACTCTCCACCTCATCACTATTCGTGTTGGAATTAACTCATTATTCTCATTAGTCACTACAGTCATGCCACCCTTTTTTCGAGACATTAATCGCATGACTGGGCTCACCCATGAGCTGTCTGAAATCGGATAGATTATTCCTGCATCCAGCCATTTTAGTACCTCTTTCTTGACCACTTCTTTCATTATCGGATTAAGTCTTCTTTGTTGCTCAACCGATGGCTTACTACCATCTTCCAGCAAGATCTTATGCATGCAAAACGAAGGGCTGATCCCTTTGATATCTACTATGGTCCATCCAATATCTGATTTAAACTCTCTAAGCACTCGTAGCAGTTTTTCTTCCTGAAAAGATGTTAGTGCAGAAGAAATAATCACAGGTAACTTTGAATCTTTATTTAAAAATGCGTACCTGAGATGTTCTGGAAGTGGTTTTAATTCAAGTTCTGGAGGTGTCTCAAGAGATGGCTTTAATTTTACCGATGTCTCTCCAGCTTTTGTCAATGGCAAAAAAGGTGTTCTGAATTTTCTGAATTGTGGAGTGGTATCCAGATATTGCACAAGTTCGTCGAATTCCTCATCCTCCAATTCTGAATTTTCAGCAATGATACTTCTCTAAGGTTCATAATCCACTAGACTCTGTACTTCATCATTTAGAACACGATCCACCAAATCAACCCGGAAGCATTCTTCTTCATCTGTTGGGAACTTCATTGCCTTGAAGACGTTAAAGGTAACCTCCTGATCATGTACACGCATAGTGAGTTCCCCTTTCTGCACATCTATCAAAGTCCTTCTTGTGGCTAAGAATGGTCTCCCCAGTATGATTGGTATACTCTTATCTTCCTCATAGTCTAAGATGATGAAGTCAGCCAGAAAGATAAACTTGTCCACTTTCACCAATACATCTTCAACAATTCCCCTTGGATATGTGATGGATCTCTCAGCTAGCTGCAAAGAAATATTTGTTGGCCTTGGAGCCGGCAATCCCAACTGATTAAACACTAACAAGGGCATCAGATTGATACTTTCCCCAAGATCACATAAACATTTATCAAAGTTCATCTTTCCGATCGTGCTTGGAATTGTGAAATTGCCTGAATCTTTCAGCTTTGGAGGTAGTTTACGCTGAAGCACTGTACTGCATTCCTCTGTCAAGGCCACTGTCTCAAACTCATCTAATCTCCTCTTCCTTGACAATATACCCTTCATGAACTTTGCATAACTTGGCATCTGTTCCAATGCCTCAGCGAAAGGTATGTTGATTTGCAGCTTCTTATAGACCTCTAAAAATTTGTTGAACTGCTTATCTTCCCGCTGCTTATTCAATCTCTGCGGATATGGAACCGGAGGGTGAACTAGTGGTACTGTATTCATGGGCTTTTCCACTGAACCTGCTTTATCCTTCTTTTCCTACTGTAACTCGGAATTTTCTGGATTTTCTTTCTTAGCAGTCACATTTTTCTCCTCACGCGGCCGCGTGTCCTCCTCAGTATAACATAGCGTGGGCGCGCGATGTTCAGTTCCTGCAATATTTTTCCCATACCTTAATCTGATCGCTTGACACTGTTCCTTCCCGTCTCTTCATGGATTTGCTTCCGTATTACTTGGCAATGAACTCTGGGGCTTGTTGTTAAGCATGCTCGCCATTTTCCCCATCTGAGTTTCTAGATTTTTAATAGCCACTGCTTTGCTTTTGATCATAACCTTCGTGTTTGCCATGTACTTCAACATCATCTCCTCCATTTCTGATTTCTTTTCTTGCTGAGGTGCAGATGAAGTATGATGTTGTTGTTTTTGAGAAAATCCCGGTGGAAACGGTGGTTTTGGTGTAAACTGTGGTTAAGATGGCTGTGACTGAAATTGTTGATTCGGCTGAAACTGATTCTGCTGATGCCCTTAGTTATTTGACCAACTGAAGTTTGGATGATTGTGGTTGTTGGGGTTGTATGTGTTCTGAAACTGTCCTTGATCTTTCCTGTAATTTTCACATCTTTGTCTCATCAACTCCGAAAGTGATAGCACATTGATCCGTGGAGTGTGATCCTGTACAGATCTCACATACGAAGGCAACTATTTTCTCTTTGCTCTCGGCTATTGAATCTATTTTCTTCGCCATAGCTGCCATCTGTGCCGACAACTGAGTAATAGCATCCATTTCCAACAAACCTGCAACTTTGGGCTGTGGCATCCGAGATGTAAGATTTTGAAAATCATTTACTGCCATCGTCTCGATAAGGTTATAGGCTTCCGCATAACTCTTTGCCCATAATGCTCCTCCTGCAGCTGCATCTACAATCGACGTAGATTGCCATCCCAATCCATTGTAAAATTTGTTGATCACCATACAATCTGGCATACCGTGGTGCGGACACTTCCTTAGCATCTCTTTATATCTCTCTCATGCTTCGTATAAGGATTCACCCTGTTGTTACTCAAACTGAGAGATAGCTGTCCTCATTTTCGCAGTCTTAGCCATTGGGAAAAACTTGGCTAAGAACTTTTGTGCTAGGTCCTCCCATGTAGTAATTGATCCTGAAGACAAAGAATGAAGCCAACTTCTCGCTTTATCCCTCCAAGAGAATGGAAACAGCCTAAGTCTGATGGCATCCTCCATCACCCCGTTGTATCTGAATGTATCACAAATCTCAATAAAGCTCAATAGGTGTTCATTCGGATCATCAGAGCAAAGACACCCCAAATCTCAGATCAATTCTCGCACTATCTGAATAGTGCCAGGTTTTATCTTGAATGTATTAGCTGCTATTATTGGTCTGACTATGCTAGACTGAAGTTCATTAATATTTGGCATTGAATAGTCTCTTAGAGCCCGGTGCTCTTCTCTTTGCTCTACTCTTTGTTCTTCTGCCATACTAGATGTAGTACCCTCTAACTGTGCATGCAGATTTCTCTGCACAATCGCTTTCCAACATCTTCCGTTAATATTATCCTCTGCTGGTATTAATTTTGAGTTGGACGATCGTGTGTGCATAAAAAGTATACAAGTACCTGAAACCAAAACAAAAATAAAAATAGAAATGAGAAACGATTAGATTTGTCTAAGTCATACAATATAGCTTAAAATTGATGATAATTATTTAAATTTAAACGCCTTTCCCGGCAACGCCGCCAAAAAACTTGTTGCCTCTTTTTAGTTCAAACAAAGAGCTCTAACTCATGCAAGTATACATGTGTCAACAAGCAATATGAGTAAGTCGAGTATCGATCCACGGAGAAAGTTGTCTAAATTAAACTATCATGCATCAACTAAATCACTATTTTTATATGCTTAAATTAATATTTATGATTATGATTGTGAATTACTATAAAATCAAAAAATAACTAAAAGATGAATAAAAATGTAATAAATCAAATCTGGAAATAATGGAATCCTAACTTCATTTAATAGTTCATCTAATTACCACCATCATGCAAGATCGTTCACGTATCATAAAAAAGTAGCCAAGAGCACTAATGTAGACATAACCATTTTTCAACGTATTATGACCTACTTACATAATATCCACATGCAATAGACACCATGTAATCATCAATAAAACCAACCTCACTATTTTCTATGTGAAATTGCAGCAATATTGAATTTAAGCACAAGCTCTTATTTAACTCATACGGTGACACAGTATATGTCTATCTGATTCACGAAATACAAAGCTAAGCAAAACAACCCCATATACGCATGCTATCATGATTACAATCTATACTCGCATATTATTTTTTCAATTCCATACAAGCACTTAAAACGAATGGTGATCAATCATTCATGCATGAAAATCAACCATGATAGAAATTCCTTATGATACGTAAAACAGTCCAGCAATTCGGCCATAAGTTAGACTATTTATTAAAATCCGTCAGAATCCCATAATGGAGTTTAGTTCATGACTGAACCAAAAGCCATTATGGGATCAAAGTAATACATGGATAATAAACAAACAATTGAAAGAGAAAAGATAGAATCGATCAAACCCAATTATTAATTACAATCCAGATGTAACGTTCAAATCCTCAATAAAACCCAGAAAAATAACAGTAGTTCATCCACAATGATTGAAATCCCAAAGCAAAAATAGGAAATAATAAGTTTTTGCTTTGCTTCACGTTGGAATTCTCTCAAAGTGTAAACCCTAGTTCTCAGTATGAAAAACATGTAAAACTAATGAATAATACGTCTGGTACCAACCAGAATTGTTTAACCAACCACAACTCTTCCAATTTAAAAATTAAAATAAAATAGATCAAGAACCTCGATGTCACATGCATGCGCAAGGCTTCCCCTTTGTAATCATCGAGTGGTAGCCAAGGCGTCTTTAAAATCTGGTAAGTTCGGGTGATCGCAGCGGTATGCGTGGTTGAAGCTCAGATAGTCTGCTGGCGGCTTTTTCGTAGCTTTTGACTTTGTGTTCTGCTACTGCTACTTCTTTGTCCTGCTGCTATTGATTCATTGTCATGCCACTCTTCTTTCATCCATCGTCGGTTGCATATCTCCACTTGTTCCTTGCATTGCTTCCATTAGCCTCATGCCATCTACCATTGCCAAGCTATGCCATTTCCTGCACTTTTACACCAAAGGTGTTCTTAATACATGCAATGCAAAATATTACGAAATGCAACTAAAAATAAACTAAAATGTACTTGATATGGGCATAGTTCGCGTGAATTGATATCCAATAAGTAGTTATAAAACCCACTTGTCAATTAGGAATCCTTCATGTCCATAACTTTTATGGAGTGTTGTGGCCGTATTTTGAGGTTACCTTTTCCATAGATATGCAACAATTTCTAAGACATTATCCCAAAAGGATACTGGAATGTCGATAAAATCATTATGGACCGCACCATGTCCAACAAGGCACGATTTTCCTTTTAGATACACCAATCAATTATTGCGTATCAGGAGGCGACCATTATGAGAAAACCATTTGAGATGATCTAGAAACTTATTGCATAAGTATTTATTCCCTAATCTAATCAAAGAATCTTAATACTTTTCCAATTTGTTTCACCTCTGAATTCTTTGAACCTTTCAAATAATTCACACTTATATTTCAACAAATACACACATTCAACTCTTTGAATGATCATCTCCTTTTCTTATACTAATTTGTTCAATATGCAAAATTATTTTCACGTAAGTCAAGTATACTAAATCCATTAAGTAATATTTTAGTTCTATACAAAACATTATTATTATAAATAGAACAACAATTGTTCTTAAATATAATACCAAAGATTTCATTGTCCAACAACAAAATAGAAATAATGTTTCCAACGAGAACTGTAATATAATAACAACTTATTAACTTAATAGATTTATCTGTAGGCAGTGCTAAACTATAAGTTCCTATGGCTAATGCAGCAACCTTTGCTTCATTTCCCACACATAGGATTACTTATCTTTGTTTAGCTTTCTACTTCTGCTTGGTCTCTTCATAAATCTATATTTATGATAACCAAAGTCGGTATCCAATACCAAAGTAGAACCTTGACTTCAAGAAAAATTTATTTTAAATCATGAACAAAATTGTATTTGTAACCAAAACTTCACTAAGCTTCTTCTGGTTAGCCTCTGCAAAATGTTTCTTGCAGTTTCTTTCCAGTGTCAAGGCTTATTGCAGTGAAAGCAAACTCCTTTGCTATCTGTATCAGTTTTGTTCTTATTATCCTTTATTTTTTCCTTTTCTATTTACCTTCTTAAAATCGTTCTTCTTTTCAGAAGATCCTTTGGCCCCTACCAGTAAGACATGGTCTTTCTTGGTTGGAAAGTGACTCTCAACATTTTTTAACATGTTAAGCAAATCAGCGAGGTTGATATCTAGCTTGTTCATATGAAAAATTCACAATAATTGTGAAAGAAGTCCGGGAGTGAGTGTAAGATCAAATATTGGCTCAACTCTCCATCCATGACAAAACCGGGTTGTCCTAATTGGTCGTAATTAACGATCGAGAAATTTATAATTTAAATTTAAATATTTATCGGAATTAAATAAATATTTTGGAAAATAATTTATTTATTGAGGAAAATAAATATTTGATGAATTGTGATGAATTAATTTAGTAACTAAATTAATTAATTTTAATTGAATTCGAATAATGATTGATAATTTTATTTGAAGGATTTAATTTAAGGAAATAATTAAATTAAATCAATTGCTTAATATTTAAGAAAATAATTAAACTAAATGAATGTTTAATTTAAAGGAAATAAATAAATTAAATAAAGTGATGTGTCTAATTAAATTAGATATATAATTATTTATTATTATTAATTATAATTATAATATAAATTATTTTAATTACCATTATAAGTTATTTAAATTAACTAATCTAAGATTATTTAAATTAATTAGACTGTGCCACAAAGTAACTATATAATATAAATAATATAAAAATAATCTAGTTGGGGGATTTGGGGTATGGCCAAACAAGGCCTTATGGCCTTTGGTCTAACTTAACGGATGAAAGCATTATTTTTTTTAACCGATAGACAACGTGGGTGAGTTAAGCCATATCGGTTTATTTTTCTTTTGCATTCTTTTTTTTTTTTTCTCCTAATGTTTGTAAAGAGCGAGTTGAGAGAAAAGAGGGAGAGCGTAGGAATTGAGAGAGAAGAAGGTTTACAGAGGACTTGAGAGATTAAGTGAAAACCTAAGCAATTTCAGTGGTTAACAAGTGATTATTACGCATATTGAAGGTATTCTATCTAACCCTTGTATATATATATATATATATATATATATATATATATATATATATATATATATATATATATATATATATATAATTTATTACAAAATTTGTTATGTTTTTATGAATTATAATTCTTTCAAAATTGTTGTTATGTAACTAAGTTATGGTGGTTATACATGCTTATAATGATTAGATATTATGTTTAAACAATAATTGCATGCTAATTTCGGTTTACAGTAGAAGAAAAATTTTCGACAGTGTATGTTTGTATGTATTTTTTCATATGGTTCATGGAAAAGTATCAATTTTAGTGGTCAAATTGTACGTGAAACTGTAAATTGACACTTGTACATGGTAGTTCATTGAGATACGAACATAACGTAATTTGAATGGAATGATTTGGTCAAGTAATGAGTTCATAGTGATGATTTTTAGGATGAATGTCAAAAAATTGAGTTTTTCATGAAAACCTGAAAATTGAGAAATTAAAATAGTTTTAGTTGTTGTTAAATTGTGCTAAGTGGTTGAATATGTTTAGCAATCATGTTTATGATAGTTGTATATTTATTTTACATGTTGTTATCACCTGTTTGATGGGTGAAATTGGTGTTTGTTGGGCTAAAATGGCTCTTGCTCATTAGCCTTCTATGTCTGTTCTGAACAATCTGCAAAATTACTAGCAAGAATAAAAAACTGTGCCAGTACTTTTTGAGCCTAAGTATGTATATGTACGCAACCGCCATACCCTGTCTCGAGACAAGTGAAGTCTCGCTTATTTGCAGGTCATGCATAATGGACTTATGTTAGTTAAGCAAGCATTTTAATGATGTTAAGGCATAATAGAAACTATAATAACAGATTCCAATGTGTTGTAATGCAAAGTGTAAAGATTTGAAATAATTATTTAAATAAGTTCTAAAATGAAACTAAAAGTGATGTTTTTAAAAGTTAGAGATGAACGATTAAGCTATGTTGGCTCGTAATGAGATTTCAGATTCATTAAGTATATTAACCTATATGGTTAGGTGTTAGGTTAAGGTTATGACCTAAATGATGGTTTAAAACCCTAAAGCTAATATTCATACAACTAATTGTGGTTGCGATTTCAATGATGTATGTAGGGTAATTGGAGATTATTTTACATTTGAGTAGCTTACAAGCAAGGCAAGTTTTCTAACTCTACCTTGTTATTATTGGGCAAGATTCTAAACCTTATCTCCTTATAATTGAGCAAGCTTTCTAACTTCATTCTTTTCATATTGAATGCAAGTTTCCGTTCCTATAATATTATTGTGCAAGTTCTTAAAAATTGAGCAAGCCTAATCTATCTTGAATATGTTTGTATAAGCTCTTGTGACCTGTTTCGTTACCTCGAATGGGTTACACATTTCTGTTTCTTATTATTGTTATTCAGAATTTGTAATGCTTTAATTCATTGTTTCAAATGAGATTGTTCTAACTCATTTGAATGTAGCATTTTGCATGAATTCCATGTTTACCCAAATATATACTATTGTTATTAATATTTGATCTAAATAGCCTTGTTCAGTTATAAATTCTTGTATCAAACCTTTACTGATGTAAATTGAATAGTGTTCTAAAATTCTAGAAACACTAATAAGCTAGTTCCAAACTAAACTTTCTTTAGTGCGGAAATTCTAAATTCAAACTGAGATGAACAACCCTAACATAGGGGATTTTGTACATGTATCGTTTAGATGTTTGTGCACAATACATGGTACAAAGGGCTGATCCCCTAAGTATGCGTTAAGAAGGGTCAAGTATAGTCTAAATGACTATTAAGGTTGGGTAATAATACCTAAGTACCGGGGACATAGTTCGTGGTCTTAAGACCCTCAGATAATTAAAGTTCGAACTTGTTTTCTATTTTGACTTGTAGAGCGTGTTCCTTATTGTTTAGCTTTCGTTATTCACTCTCATGTTACTATCATTACTACTTTCTATATCAGTGAGCATTTGTTTGCTAACTCAATTAACACTGCAGCTAAAGTGGAGAAAGTTGACGAGCCGTCTACTAGCAAAGGAAAGGGCAAATTGTCCAAGTGCTGTATAAGAAATTATTTAAATGTTTTATGTTTCAAGACTTGTTTTATTTTATTATGTATTCCGCAAACTGATGTAATAATTTAAGGTTAGATTACCTGGGATTGTTTTTAAAATGATGATGTAACCCTTTAATGGGAAAGATTATGGTTTAAGTTATTTAAATTATGTCTTTATCCTTTATGATGGGTAGTTAGATATAATAGTTTTGGATAGTGAGCACCAAATCCTGTGGGAATGGAGTACCTGGATTTGGGGGTGTCACAGGTTGGTATCAAAGCCTTAGGTTATGAACCTTAGGTGGGGAAACCTTAGGAAGTAACCTTTTAGGAAATAGAAAACATAGAGGTGTTTAACTCTTACCGAGTTTTAAGAAATGGATTAAGGTATCCATTGAAGTTAAATAATAGAAGACATTATGTGCTATGTGTTAGTAACTTATGTGCTCACGAGTATCGAAAATATTAAGTAAAACTTAAAACATTTTGTTGTTAGGATGTCTAACGAAGGAGGATCCATCCAATTTAGGGAAGTGATACCTCGATACCTAGAGATGATGAACCCGGGATATTCACGTGAAGTGTGGGAAGCAGTTGATCCAGGAGGATGTGCCTCGTGACCGATCCCGAGGAGGATAGTTCGAAGAGATAGAGGAGGAGGATGAGGAGGAAGAGGATCCCGAGGAGTTTCCACCAAACTCCATATCAGCTGAGATGTATGATGCTCTGTACGACCGTAACATAGAATTACAGGACGAGGTTGAGGAGCTGAAGGAGATGGTTGAGATGCATCATGCTTCGATGGAGCAGAAGGATGCGGAGATTCAGGAACTCGACTCAAAACTTGGAAACACGGAGTGGGATCTAGTTCATACAAAGGGTCGCATGAAGGTGGCATGAAATGAGAAGATGAAGACCGACATGGAGAAATTGAAAGATGATTTCAAGGAGGAATCAGCTAAGCGTGCAAGAGCAGAGGATGCTTGGATGAAGGCGACTCAACGTGCAGACCGTGCTGAAGCTAAGGTCCAAGTGAAGAAAGCCAAGATGAAGGAGATGGATTATGCTTTTAATTCGGCGATTGATAGGGCCCAAGATCGAGTCTATTATTACCCACCTCAGTTTATTCGTCGTGGTTCATGATGGATCGTAGAACGGCGTATCGTATTATGGAGAAAGAGCGTCTGGAAGCCTTGCGACGTCTTAATATGTCTAGATAGAATAGGAGTGATAGCAATATGTGGTTAATTATGTGAATAAATAAATTGTGAATCCCTTATTTTGAGATAAATAAAGGGATAGTATGAGTATGTGATCCTGAAACGTGTTTAGTTCAGGAAAGTGGATATTATAGCGATTATGCTATCTTTAGTATGTTTTAAAACGTTATGAATAAATAAAATCTTAAAGTTTATTTGAAATGTTATGTGTTAAAGATTTAATCTTGGAATGTTTAAGTTAAACTTCAAATACCCAAGAAGTTGAGTAATGAGCTAATAAAGCGTATATTTTAACAGAAAATGCCTCCTAGAAGAAGACAACAACGTCAACAAGCACTTCCTGAGGGGTCTACCAATAATAACAACGAGGCCAACGCTAATCCGATTCAGCAGTTGGTAGCTCTGTTGACGGGTGCACTTGCAAATCAACTGCAAGCTCATGTCACAATTTTCAAGGAATTCAAAGCGGTGGGACTGCCAGAGTTTCAAGGGTCTATGAATCCAATGGAAGCCCAAACCTGGATCATGGAAATGGAGAAGGTGTTCGACGTTGCTAGAGTTAATGAAGATCAGAAGATTGCATTCACAACGTTCATGCTGAAGTCTGAAGCTAGCTACTGGTGGCAAGCAAATAAGGTTCATGGAGGACAAGGAGTGATAGCGTGGGATAGATTTAAGGAGATGTTTTTTGAAATGTACTTTCCAGCGAGTTCTCAAAATCAGCTAGAAGTGCAATTTCTAGAGTTGAAGCAAGGAACGATGACAATGCCAGAATATGCTTCAAAATTTAACGAGTTGGCAAGGTTTGCCACTTATCAAGTCAATACCGACGAGCGTAAAGCGAAAAGGTTTGAACAAGGATTGAAGCCCTGGATTTATAGCAAGGTTTCAATGTTCCAGTTAAATACATTTGCCGCTATACTGGAGAAGGCAATTATCGCGGAAGGTGGAAGCGATGCCTTGACCAAGTACAATCAAGAACAAAAGAAGAGGAAGAATGAGAATGAAAATAAGGCTGGTGGAAGTAATGTTGGAAGTAATAATCAGAAGAGGAAATGGAGCGAGAATTCAACAGCGGGAGAACAACAAGGAAATCAACAGAAGAAAAAGTTTGAGGCTTACGCAACTTGTGGGAAGAACCATATTGGGGTATGCTTGAAGGGAAAGAGAGTGTGTTTCAACTGTGGTCAGGAGGGACACATTGCACTGAACTGTTTTACTCCGAAGAAAGGAGCATGTTTTACATGTGGTTCGAAGGATCACATGGCTCGTGATTGTCCTAAGAAGCCAGCGGGAAGTGCAAGTGGCGGAAAAGGAAACAACAACGGTGGTGGTGCATTGACTATCTCTGGACCAGCTCAGTCAAGCCGACCTACTGCGAGGACTTTCAATATGACGAGTGCAGGATCTTTGTCAGATCGCCTCAAGGATGTGGTGTCAGGTATCATTCCGATTAATGGTATTAATGCTTATGTACTATTTGATTCGGGTGCTACTTGTTCATTTATATCCGATGAATTTGCTCATAACTTAGATTTGCCTCAAGAAGAATTAGAATTTCCCTTAAGTGTAGAGATTGCGAATAGAGAAGTGATTCCTATTAGATTTGTATATAGGAATTGTAGAGTGGTTATAAAAGGTCATGAGATGATGGTAGATTTGATACCAATAAGACTTGGTGAATTCGATGTTATACTGGGAATGGATTGGTTATTCAATTATGGAGCAGTAATTGATTGCCAAAGAAAGTGTGTTAACCTTATGACACCGTCAAAGGTTGTGTTCTTTGGCAGCAAGTCACCTCGATAAGCAATTTGTCTGACAGTGATGCAAGCCAAGAAGTTGTTGAGACAAGGATGTGTAGGATACTTAGCCTACATCGTCGATACACAGAAGAAAAGTGTGAATTTGGAAGAGATACCGATTATAAGAGATTTTGCAGACGTATTTCCAGATGATTTGTTGGGTCTTCCGCCGGATCGATAAATCGAGTTCATGATTGACTTACTACCAGAAACGGACCCGATATCTAAGGCACCATACAGAATGGCCCCGGTAGAAATGAAAGAGTTGATGGTGCAATTGCAAGAATTGCTAGACAAGAAGTATATTCAGCCGAGTGTTTCACCATGGGGAGCACTAGTGTTGTTTGTTAAGAAGAAAGATGGATCGATGCGGCTCTGCATTGATTACAGGGAATTGAATAAGGTCACGATTAAAAATAAGTATCCATTACCTAGAATCGATGATCTGTTCGATCAGTTGAAGGAGCGAGGTATTTCTCGAAGATAGACCTGAGAAGTGGTTATCATCAGTTGAAGGTGAGGCCGGAGGATGTACCAAAAATAGCGTTCAGAACTCGGTATGGTCATTACGAGTTTCTGGTTATGTCTTTTGGTTTAACCAACGCACCTGCAACATTCATGGACTTGATGAACAGGGTGTTTAAACCATTCTTAGACAAATTTGTGGTGGTGTTTATTGATGATATATTGGTATATTCCAAAACCAAAGAGGAACATGTGGAACATTTGAGATTGACGTTGGAGACGTTGAGAAAAGAGAAGTTGTACGCTAAATTCTCAAAGTGTGAATTTTGGTTAGAACGTGTACAGTTTCTTGGGCACATTATTGATAAGGACGGAATTTTGGTAGATCCATCAAAGGTTGAAGCTGTAATAAACTGGGTCAGCCGAAGACACCATTAGAAGTGAGGAGTTTCTTAGGATTGGCGGGTTACTACAGGTGTTTTATTCAGGACTTTTCCAAGATCGCGACTCCGTTGACAAATTTAACTAGGAAGGCGGTTAAGTTTGTTTGGACAGAGAAGTGTGAGGAAAGTTTTTGAGAATTGAAAAAGAGGTTGAGTTCAGCACCTGTGTTGTCATTGCCTGATGATACAGGAAATTTTGTGGTGTATAGTGACGCATCGCATAAAGGACTAGGTTGTGTGCTTATGCAAAATGGCAGAGTTATTGCGTATGCATCACGTCAGTTGAAAGATTACGAGAAAGGGTATCCGACTCATGACTTAGAGTTGGCAGCAGTGGTGTTTGCCCTAAAAATTTGGAGACATTATCTTTATGGAGAGAGGTGTGAGATATATACCGACCATAAAAGTCTGAAGTATATCTTTACACAAAAAGATTTGAACATGCGACAAAGAAGATGGTTGGAGCTGATCAAAGATTATGATTGTGAGATTTTCTATCATCCCGAAAAGGCGAATGTTGTTGCTGATGCCTTAAGTAGGAAGGGACGGGAGAAGTTAATGATGTTAACTGATCAAGAGAAGCTAGTGTCGGAAATGGCTAAGATGGAGTTGGAAATTAAATATCCCATGTAATCCGATGAAAAGTTGTTCCAGATGGGAAATAGTTCAACGTTGGTAGGATAAGGTGAAAATGCACAACTTCGGGATGAAGAGATCGCTGAAAAGATAAAATAGAAAATATATGAAGGTGAGGAAAACAAATTCAAAATCGATTCGGAAGGGTTACTTTGATTGAAGGGAGAATTTGGTTTCACCAAGTACTAAAGTTAAAGAAGAAATTTTAAATGAAGCTCATAACTCAAGATATTCGATTCACCACGGGAGTACAAAGATGTACCAGATCTTAAACATCATTTTGGTGGCCGAATATGAAGAGGGATGTGTCTGAATGCGTGGCAAAATGTTTAACGTGTTAGAAAGTCAAAGCTGAACATCAAAGGCCAAGCAGATTATTACAACCGTTGGAGATACCAGAATGGAAATGGGAGCATATCACAATGGATTTTGTGTTAGGTCTTCCAACGACTCAACAAGGTTACGACGCCATTTGGGTGATTGTCGATCGACTGATGAAGTTGGCACACTTTTTTCCAATCAAGATTCGGTTTACACTAGATCGGTTAGCAAAATTGTACGTGAAGGAAATTATTTCAAGGCACGGTGTACCTGTGTCCATTGTATCAGACAGAGATCCACGTTTCACATCTAATTTTTGGAAATGATTACAAGAGTGCTTGGGGACACAGCTGAGAATGAGCACATCGTACCACCCTCAGACCGACAAACAGAGTGAGGGAACCATCCAAACACTAGAGGATATGCTCAGAGCATGTATCATGGATTTCAAGGGAAATTGGGATGATCATCTACCATTGGTGGAATTTGCTTATAATAATAGTTATCACGCGAGTATTGGCATGCCGCCTTACGAAGCGTTATACGGCAGGAAGTGCAGAACTCCGTTATGTTGGGACGAGGTAGGTGAACGTCAGCTATTGGGTCCAGAATTGGTACAACAGACTGTCAAGATCATCAAGGTGATTCGAGCGAGATTAATAGCCGCACAAGATAGATAGAAGAAATATGCTGATCAACACATCGACAAAAATGAGAATTTGATGTCTCAGTAGTTATGTTTTTCTTGAAAGTGTCTCCCTAGAAAGGGAAAATTCGATTTGGCAAGAAGGGAAATTAAGCCCTAGATTTATAGGACCTTTCAAAGTGCTCGACGAGTTGGTGAAGTGGCGTACGAGGTAGCTTTACCTCTGAGTTGGAGCATATTCATAATGTTTTCCATGTGTATAATTATTGAGGCCATATAAGCATGATTATAAACATGTTATAGAATATGAGCCCTTATAGTTTGAGAAAGATTTGTCATATGAAGAAGTCCCTGTTCAAATTGTTGATGAAAAAAGCAGCAATCTTGAGGAATAAGGTGATACCTTACATTAAGGTAATCTGGAGAAACCACAATGCGTTGAAGAAGCTACGTGGGAACTTAAAAGCGTTATGATGAAGAATTATCCTCAGTTGTTTGCTTGATTTTGTATAATGATTATGGGGACAACATCTTGTTAAGGAGGAAGAATGTAACGAATAATTTTTTTTGAGTTGTGATTCTTGGGGACGTAATCCTTTTAAGGAGGGAAGGATGTAACGATCGAGAAATTTATAATTTAATTTAAATATTTATTGAATTAAATAAATATTTAAAATAATTTATTTATTGAGGAAAATAAATATTTGATGAATTGTGGATGAATTAATTTAGTAACTAAATTAATTAATGTTAATTAAATCGAATAATGATAATTTTATTTGAAGGATTTAATTTAAGGAAATAATTAAATTAAATCAATTGCTTAATATTTAAGAAAATAATTAAACTAAATGAATTGTTTAATTTAAAGAAAATAAATAAATTAAATAAAGTGATGTGTCTAATTATTAATTAGATTATATAATTAATTATTTATTAATTATAAGTATAATTATAATAGAAATTATTTTAATTATTATTATATAAGTTATTTAAATTAACTAAACTAAGGTTATTTAAATTAACTAAATTAAGTGTGACACAAAGTAACTATATAATATAAATAATATAAAAATAATCTAGTTGGGGTTTTTGGGGTATGGCCAAACAAGGCCTTATGGCCTTTGGCTAATTTTAATGGATGAAGGCGCATTATTTTTTAACCGATAGACAACGTGGGTTTGAGTTAAAATATATCACATTTATTTTTCTTTTGTGTCTTATTTCTTTTTCTCCTAATGTTGTAAGACATAGTTGAGAGAAAAGAGGGAGAGCGTAGGAATTGAGAGAGAAGAAGGTTTACAGAGGACTTGAGAGATTAAGTGAAAACCTAAGCAATTTTAGTGGTTAGCAAGGGATTATTACGCATATTTAAGGTATTCTATCTAACCCTTGTATTATATATATATATATATATATATATATATATATATATATGTATATACATATATGAATTTACGACAAATTTGTTATGTTATGTGAATTATAATTCTTTCAAAATTGTTGTTATGTAACTAAGTTATGGTGGTTATACATGCTTATAATGATTAGATATTGTGTTTAAACAATAATTGCATGCTAATTTCGGGTTACAGTAGAAGAAAATTTTGACAGTGTATGTTTGTATGTATTTTTTCATATGGTTCATGGAAAAGTATCAATTTTAGTGGTCAATTTGTATGTGAAATTATAAATTGACGCTTGTACATGGTAGTTCATTGAGATACGAACATAACGTAATTTGAATGGAATGATTTGGTCAAGTAATGAGTTCATAGTGATGATTTTTAGGATGAATGTCAAAAAAATTGAGTTTTTCATGAAAACCTGAAAATTGAGAAATTAAAATAGTTTTAGTTGTTGTTAAATTGTGCTAAGTGGTTGAATATGTTAGCAATCATGTTTATGATAGTTGTATATTTATTTTACATGTTGTTATCGTCGTTTGATGGGTGAAATTGGTGTTTGTTGGGCTAAAGTTTAAGCTCTTGTTCATTAGCCTTCTCTCTCGCCTCGAATTCAACATTTAGTGTCAAAACAAAAAATGCAACTTATTGTGCCTTGTGGCTTAAGTATGGCGTGCATTTGCCATACCCAGTCTCGAGACAAATGTGAAGTCTCGCTTATTTGCGAGTGTCATGTATAATGGACTTATGTTAGCTAAGCAAGCATGTTAATGATGTTAAGGCATAATATAAACTATAATAATGATTGTCAATGTGTTGTAATGCAAAGTGTAAAGATTTAAATAATTATTTAAATAAGTTCTAAAATGAAACCAAAAGTGATGTTTTCAAAAGTTAGAGATGAAATGATTAAGTTATGTTTATCGTAATGAGATTTCAGATTCGTTAAGTATATTAACCTACATGGTTAGGTGTTAGGTTAAGGTTATGACCTAAATGATGGTTTAAAACCCTAAAGCTAATATTCATACAACTAATTGTGGTTGCGATTTCAATGATGTATGTAGGGTAATTTGAGATTATTTTACATTTGAGTAGCTTACAAGCAAGGCAAGTTTTCTAACTCTACCTTGTTATTATTGGGGAAGATTCTAAACCTTATCTCCTTATAATTGAGCAAGCTTTCTAACTTCATTCTTTTCATATTGAATGCAAGTTTCTGTTCCTGTAATATTATTGTGCAAGTTCTTAAAAATTGAGCAAGCCTAATCTATCTTGAATATGTTTGTATAAGCTCTTGTGACCTATTTCGTTACCTCGAATGGGTTACACATTTCTGTTTCTTATTATTGTTATTCAGAATTTGTAATGCTTTAATTCATTGCTTCAAATGAGATTGTTCTAACTCATTTGAATGTAGCACTTTGCATGAATTCCATGTTTACCCAAATATATACTGTTGTTATTAATCTTTGATCTAAATAGCCTTGTTAGGTTATAAATTCTTGTATTAAACCTTCTTCGATGTAAATCGAATAGTGTTCTAAAATTCTAGAAACACCGATAAGCTAGTTCCAAACTAAACTTTCTTTAGTGCGGAAATTCTAAATTCAAACCGAGACGAACAACCCTAACATAGGGATTTTATACGTGTAACGTTTAGATGTTTGTGCACAATACATGGTACAAAGGGTTGATCCCCTAAGTACGTTAAGAAGGGTAAAGTATAGTCTAAATATTTCATTAAGGTTGGGTAATAATACCTAAGTCATGGGGACATAGTTCGTGGTCTTAAGACCCTCAGATAATTAAAGTTCGAACTTGTTTTCTATTTTGACTTGTAGAGCAAGTTCCTTATTGTTCAACTATCGTTGTTCACTCTCATGTTACTATCATTGCTACTTTCTATATTAGTGAGCATTTGTTTGCTCACTCTTTCAATTAACACTGCAGCTAAAGTGGAGAAAGTTGATGAGCCATCTCTAACAAAGAAATAGCAAATTGGAAAGTCAAGGCATATGAGAAATTGTTAAATGTTTTATGTTTCAAGAGACATATGAGAAATTATTTAAATGTTTTATGTTTAACCCAAGAAACTTGTTTTTATTTTATTATGTTATCCTTAAACCCGATGTAATAATTTTAAGGTTCGTGGGATTACCCGGGATAGTTCTAAGCAATTTTTTGAGATAATGATGTAACCCTTTGATGGGAGAGATTATTGTTTAACTCCTTTATTTAAATTATGGCTTTATCCTTTATCGCAACCCAACATTTTCATATGGGTAGTTAGATGTAATAGTTTTGATCATCTTAAATATTGAGCACAACAAACTCATATTAAAATCAATACTCTATTGTGGGAATCGATATTCCAAATATCTTTGAGTTATAACTTAATGGATTTGAGGGGGTGTCATTACAAAACTATTTAAAATAAATAGAAACCTTGATCGCCAATCGAGGGAAGTACATAGGAGGATGATAGAATTTACATTAAGAAAAAATTAGAGAAGACGAGGTACGCAGACCCCATTTAATAAAACCCATACATTCATGCATCCAACTAAAATAAATTCCAATCATATTGGTCAATAGTCCATAATCAATCCCATTTATTATCATACACATCACCATATGTATCAATAAATAACATTCATCTAAGTGAATAATAAACATTCAATATATATATATATATATATATATATATATATATATATATATATATTGATATCATTTAATGGGCAAAATTAGTTAGAATAAAATCTAATTTTGAATCAAAATAAACTCATTTATTTTAATCCATATTTAAATCAAAATAAACCTCTTTTATTTTAATTTATCCAATTTTGAATAAAATAAACTATTTTATTTTAATCAAAATTTTTAATTAAAATAAACTCATTTATTTTAATTAAATATGGAATCCAATTCCAAGTAAAAAAAAACTTTATTAAGGGAAACACGAACTTTCTTTCCTATTCACAAATAAACTCCTTTATTTTGAATAATATGAAATCTTATTCTATATTTAAATAAACTCATTTATTTAAGGAAACATGGATTCACTTTTCTATTCACAAATAAACTCCTTTATTTTGAATAATATGAAATCTTATTTCATATCTAAATAAACTCATTTATTTAAGGAAACATGAAATCCAATTTCAACTCTAATTAGTTATCATGGAAACCAATTCCAACTCTATAATTAGTTAGCATGAAATTTAATTTTAAAATTAAAATAAACTTTTATTTTAATAATAAAATTATTAAGAATATATTATATATATATATATATATATATATATATATATATATATATATATATATATATATATAAATTAATCATATATTAGTCATATTAACAAAAGCTAGATCCTCAAGCACATGTGAATCACACACACACACACACACACACACACTTATATATATATGCAGATGTACGGATTATATATATATATATATATATAATAATAATAATAATCGTAATCTATTTGCAAAACGAAATCAGCTTTTCGAAAAACAAAATCTATTTGCAAAGATTAACGTGATTCACAAATTAATATATTTTTTATTTTATTTTATTTTTTAAATAAATTTTATGCAAAAAATTATGCCCAATTAAATTGTTCTAAACACATATCAATATACATATCAAATTAAAATAATTAATAATTCGCATAAAAGTTTGGCTTTGATACCACTGTTAGGTTTGTAATATTCTTGGACGCAATCAAATTGCACAAATTAAGCAGAAACGTGAAAAATCAGAGTTTTAAAATTTTACAAACCATATACCCGGATCACCCTTTATGTACAATTATTAATTAAACGAAAATATGAAGAACAAAAAACATACCCTTGAAGATTCGAGCTTCCTCAGGTACAAGTTCAGCTCCAATCTTTTTCGCGTTCAACTTGAATCCACCGGATTTGGTTCTTTCCTTTGATCAAGATTAGCCACCCAAGTGTTTGCTCTCTAGAGGTGATCCACCAAAGAAGAAGAAAGATTCAAGAAGATGGGGTTTGGCAAAACTCTAGTTTTTCTATCTCTCATAGAAAAAGAGCGTACTCTCCAACAATTGGAATCACGTATATTGATATCTGATATAAGACTCCTCTTATAAAGATATCAGTTAACCCTTCTAATCTAATTAGAAAATAGGGTATTATTTAATTAATTAAATTTCTTTAATTAATTAAGCTCCCTAATCTTATTAGGGATAATTAATTAAATTCTTTTAATTAATTTAACCTCCTAATCTTATTAGGAATAAATGAGAGTACATTTATTAATTAATTCTTATACTCCTTTAGGAATTAAATAATAATAATAGTAATAATAATAATAAGACTCCTCTTATTAATTTATATTTAATATTTTCAAAATATTAAATAATAAATATTAAGCTATGTAATTTATTCTATCACCATAGATTAAATTAAATATACTTAACTTATTATTAAGATTATGTCATTAACTTCTTAAATAATTATTCTTCCTTTTATGGTGTGACCCTTTAAGTTCTCCATATTAAACCGGTTGTGAATAAATTAATTAGAACAATTCTAATCTTATTTAAATAAATAAATTAAACTATTAATTTATTTAAATAAATAATATTTATTCTACAATAGGGATAAGCCTCCCTAGCGATCAACGACTTTCCAGATAATATAGATTTCAACATTAATCATAAAAGAACCTTTGAGTAAATAGTTACCGTACAATTCAAAATAGTCTTCCACTATACAATGTCCCAATTAAATATAAGACATGGAATTACTGTCAAGTCTTATTTTATTTAATTATATGTATTTTTACTCTTAAATGCACAACTCCAAATAATGCAAATTAGAAACTCTTTTCTAATTTCATTCTGCCTTGGCCAAGGACTACTGGATTATCATTTATCGAATCACATAGGATATTTCTCTTCTTTTACTAGAAGTGGTAGATTCTTTATTGATAATACATTATCTCTATGTACAACTTATTATACCCAATCATACCCTTTGATATACCCTAAGGGTCTTAAGGAATAAGTCAAAGTATAACTCATCATACACAAGATACTATGATGATCTCAAGTCCAAGGATCACTTGTATTACTATCACTACATGAATTCCTATTGACAGACAAGTAAAACTCCATTAGGTATTCCTTAGCGAGCCACGTTCAGTGAACTTATTCTCTAATAAGCACCTACATACTTGCTTTAGTGTCTCCACACAAATGATCATGAGATCAATCATCCTCATCCAATGAGCAAGCAACGTATGTACCAATCTATCTGGATTCACTAATCCCCAATTTAGTAATCTAACGATTGAGAACTATTTTAGTTTTAAGCTTTCTAAGAATTGAGATCTCATTAGAATGATCATCATCATTATTCTAAAAGCATTGCATAAACTATGGGTTTATCACATATTATAAAGAAATATCATGTAGATAATTAAAAGCCTTAAATTACTTAATACTTTTTATTAATAAATGAATAAGATTGTTACAAAGTATATGCTTTATCATTAAACATGATTGGCTTGTGTGTATACTACTTTTAGAGTGCTTCCAAGTGGATGTAGTAGAAAAGGCTATGGATGATGAGTTTTTGAGGGTTATGAATAGGGATCCAGTGGAGACTACACTAATGGGGGGACATTGACATGGACAAGCCAGAATTAATTGAATATCTCCAACTGTTAGATACACTACCACGGGTGAACAAGTTTATGGTACCTTTTGAGCCATTAGAAAATTTAGATAAGTCTTCAAATCATTTGAGGTCATCCCTAGAGGTACCTCATACACTTGAGCTCAAACCACTACCTTCTCATCTCAGGTATGCATACTTAGGTGAATCAGATACTTTACTTGTTATTATTGCATATGCACTAACCACAATTCAGGAAAGTAAGCTGATTAAAGTCCTAAGAGAGTTCAAGAATGCTATTGGATGGAAAATTGCCGACATCAAAGGAATTAGTCCCTCATTCTGTATGCACAAAATTTTTATGGAAGATGATAGCAAACCCACCGTAGAACAACAACGAATGATTAACCCTATCATGAAAGAGGTGGTCAAGAAAGATATACTGAAATGGCTAGACGTTGGGATCATATACCCTATCTTAGATAGTTCATGGGTGTGCCCTGTGCAATGCGTGCCCAAGAAAGGGGGGATGACAGTGGTGAAAAATGAGAACAACGAATTGATACCAACGCAGATAGTGACTGTTTAGAGAGTGTGTATGGACTACATGAAGCTCAATAAAGCAACCAGAAAGGATTATTTTCCATTGCCATTCATTGACCAGATGTTGGACAGACTTGCGTGACACGAGTACTACTGTCTGCTAGATGGATATTCAGGGTAAAACCAAATTTTCATCACTCTAGAGGACCAAGAGAAGACGATATTTACTTGTCCCTACGGTACCTTTGCATTTAGACGGATGTCATTTGAGCTCTGTAATGCTCCTGATACGTTTCAAAGATGCATGATGGCTATTTTCTTAGACATGGTTGAGAAAAATGTTGAAATTTTCATGGATGACTTCTCTATTTTCAGAGACTCTTTTGATAGCTGTCTTGAGCATCTGATCATGGTACTAAGGCATTGTATGGAAAATAACCTTGTACTAAACTAGAAAAAAGTTCCATTTCATGGTTCGGGAGGGAATTATACTAGGGCACAAAGTTTCAGCAAAGGGATTAGAAGTTGATAAACCATTGAGAATTTGCCACCGACTACATCAGTCAAGGGGGTTTATAGTTTTTTGGGACATGCGGGGTTTTACCGAAGATTCATTAAGGACTTCTCCAAGATTACAAAACCTTTGTGCAGTTTATTAGAGAAGGATGTCCCGTTCATATTTGATGGGGATTGCTTGGCAGCCTTTGACCTACTGAAAAAATAGCTAACATCGGCACCAGTGATTGTGGCACTGGATTGGCCTTTACCATTCGAGTTGATGTGCGTTGCCAATGACTATGTAGTAGGGGCTGTGTTGGGGCAGCGCAAGGAAAACATTTTTCATGTCATTTATTATGCCAACAAGACTCTATCAGATGCTTAGTTAAACTACACTACCACTGAGAATGAGCTATTAGTAGTTGTATACGCTTTTGACAAGTTCAGGTCTTATCTCATTGGGACAAGAGTAATGGTTTACACGGATCATGCTGCTATTAGGTACCTAATATCTAAGAAAGATGCAAAGCCTAGATTTATCAAATGGATTCTTCTTCTCTAGGAGTTTGATTTTGAAATTCAGGACAAGAAGGGTACAAAAAATCAAGTGGCTGACCATCTTTCCAGATTAGAGAGTCTAGAGCAAGATAAGACATACAAGGTAGTGATCAATGAGTACTTCCTCGATGAACAATTATTTATAATGACTTCAGAAATTCCATGGTTTGTTGACTTTGTCAATTATCTAGTAAGCAATGTACTCCCACCAGATTTAACTCGTCAACAGAAGAAGAAGTTTTTGCATAAAGTGAAGAGATCCATGTGGGATAAGCTATTCTTGTTTAGGCAGTGTGCAGATCGTATGATTCGTAGATGCATCCCATATATTGAAACAACTAGTATTTTGCATGCATGTCATTCTTCACTATATGGAGGTCACTATGGGACTGAGAGGACTACAACTAAAATGCTTCAAGAAAGGTACTATTGGCCTACATTATTCAGAGATGCCCATACGTTTATCAAAAATTATGATAGACGCCAAAGAGTGGGAAACATTTCCAAACACAATGAGATGCCACCAAACTCAATTTTAGAAGTGGAAGTCTTTGATGTATGGGGGATAGACTTTATGGGGCCATTTCCATCTTTTTTCAGCAACCTCTACATTCTATTGCCAGTTGACTACGTCTCAAAATTGGTGGAAGCCAGTGCTTTACCAACCAACGATGCCAAGGTCGTCTTGAAATTCCTTCAGAAAAATATCTTCACTCGATTCGGCACTCCAAGAGAAATAATCGGTGATGAAGGAAGCCACTTTTGTAACAAATACTTCAGAGCTTTATTAGTTAAGTATGGGGTAAATCATAGGATTGCAACAACTTATCACCCCCAGACGAGTGGCCAGGCAGAAGTGTCCAATAGGAAAGTAAAGAGGATTTTAGAAAAGATTATAAATCCAGTGAGAAAGGATTGGTTCAAAAAGCTTGATGACGCACTTTGGGCATATAGGACCACATACAAGACACCAATCAGCATATTACCCTATCAGTTGGTATATGGTAAGGCTTGTCACCTTCCCGTGGAATTAGAGCATAAAGTATTATGGGCCATCAAGAAATTAAATTTTGATCTCACAGCCGCAAGGGAGAAGAGGCTTCTCCAACTAAAAGAACTTGATGAATTCCGTCTGTAGGCATATGAGAATTCAAAACTGTACAAAGAAAAGGTGAAAAGATGGCATGATCAGAAAATCATGGACAGAAAGTTTGAGTCCGGGCAAGCAGTTTTGTTGTTCAATTCAAGGCTAAGACTTTTTTCGGGAAAGATCAAGTCCCGATGGTCGGGGCCATTCCTTATCAAATCTGTATATCCTCATGGCGCCGTTGAAATAGTGGGTAAGGATACTAAACAGCCATTCAAGGTCAATGGTCAGCGTTTGAAGCATTATTGGGGAGGCGAGTTCGATCGCCAAAAGTCTTCAATTGTCCTCACCAATCCATGATGAACCAAGGGATAGTCGAGCTAGATGACTATAAATCAAGTGCTCGATGGGAGGCACCCCATTTACTCTTATCCCCCCTTGTTTAATTCTTGCTCTATGTCTACATTCTTCTCCCCCTAGGTTAATTCTTGACAATTTGCTTATTAAGAACAATTTTTGATAGAGTTAAATAGATTTTAATAGTTCATTTTTGGAAGAGTTAAATAAGTTTTAATAGTTCATTTTTGGTCTCTCTCTCTCTCAGGTATAATCCATTTGGTGAAAGTGTGTAAAGTCAGAACAAACAAGAATTTTAAGGCTATCCGCACAAGGGAAGTCAGAGATGTGCTTCCTGATTGAACTATCAGAAATGCAATTGCTACTTTCAAAGAGTATCCGTAATAAGTTTAGAAGTAGCAATTGCTACCATCTCTAAGTCAAACTCATGTGATTCATACCGAAATATGAGATCAATTTTTAAAACACCCGACCCTGCAATGTGACACATTCCAACTCAAACAAAACTTCGGATTTTCTCTCAACAATAGAACCGAAACACTCATACTCCTCTTAAACCTCAACTTCTAGCTCTCCAATTTCAATCCCTATCTGATACACAATCAGATTAGATTATACCCTTTTCTCTCTCCTATATATGAACCCTAGTTTTTTCCCTTCAATCCCATATAATTGAAACATAGAGAAAATGTGAAGCCCCCAAAATAGGTCCAATCCACCCAACCTATTCTGAGTCACCAAATACATGGTACAGAAACAACTACAACTTCATTAATACAATTGTCGTGCAAAATATGACAACACATAAACTATGAGTTTAAATACAAATATTGTCTTCTAGACAATATCCACACTCAAATAAAGTCCTCATTACAATTATTGATACACTGTTTTATAGAATAGTGAGGACTACTAAAACAACTTCTAGACCCATCATTCCATTAATTCGACTAGTTCCCCGTTATATTCTCGCCTCTCGAGAAGAAAAATGGAACAAAAGGAAAAGGGTGAGCTCAACTAGCCTAAGAAGAATATTATGACTAAGATAATATAGAACAAATTATCGTTAGTCCTCAATAGGGAAAAATCTGACAGAATACAATAGACAACAAGTTTTAGGTCATCAACTGCAGCGAAAACAATAATTCATTAGAAGAGTTAAGTAGAGAATGAAATCTACTATCATCTATGAATTTAAAAGTCCATCATCGATATTTTATCCCTGTAACATCAATCAATATACATCTTGAATCAAATGTTTATCTTTGCACTACGGGCCAAAGATATTCCTCAGTTGGTCATGTTCATCTTAACACCTGTTCATCTTTGAACTACGGGCCAAAGATATTCATCATAAAATCATTAATCTTTGCACTACAGGCCAAAGATATTCAGTAATATCATCATTTAGGACTGAGGATGATGAAAAATAATTTTTAAAGAAAAACGAATCCAAATGAGACAAAAGAACAAATATTAAGGATTCGTATTTTGGTTTATCCATGTTCAAAATACTCCATAATAAACTATTGTGGAGCGTAATTCAAAAATGAAGATCAAAACATAGATCCAATCAAAGATAAGAACCATAACAGACAATCTTGGACACAGAAAAGAAAATTTAATTTTTCCGTGAATAGTGTCATATTCATGAATAAGTGTGTCGATATGTGAATATAGTCAGATATCGTGAATAGTAACTTCTACACTAAAAGGTAGAAATTCCATAAGAAACATTATCATGCTTCGTGAATAGTACTCATGAATAGTAACTCGTGAATAGCAACTCATGAATAGTAACTCGTAAATAATAACTCATGAATATTAACTCGTGAATAGTAACTCCGACATGAAAAGACCAGAATTTCACAAGAAAAATCTTACCAATATTCCGGCATAATGATATTGAAAGAAATAATATCATTTATAAAAAAAAATAACATCCCTTACCTCAAAAAGATAAAGATTTGATCGGAATATCGATATAACATCAAGGAAACTTGCAACCAGTATAGCAACACTCAAGATATCTAAATACTCAAAAAATACGCCGATCGATATATAGAGAGAAAACTTCAGCTTTTTAGTGTGATTTTTAATTTTACCTAAGAACCTATTTATAGAAATTGCTGTAGAACACCAAAGCAGTAAAATTTAATAAAATAATATATTTATATAACAAATTTCATACGCTTCTTTTGAATTCAGATTCCAAAGATTTCACATGAAAAAGTATAATTGTGGGGCCCACCTTCTAGAAAAACATGTTTTAAACAAAATTAATTCGCACTCCAATATTTTGGAACTTCAATAATTCATAATAAATAGCCCTTTTATCAGAAAAATTCAAATCTTATGTCCGTTCCATAGAAAATTTAATTCTCTACAACTTTGTAGCTTTAAGTTTTTCCAAATTCCAAACAGAAATTGACTGAAATCCACATACGAGCGATTTTGCAGGCTATAATCAAATTTCAGTCAAAAATAGGGTCCACCAACACACAAAACATGTGTTAAACATTTTTTATAACAAAAATACTCTTCCTCCTCATTTATTCATATATCACACATTCATTGTAAAAATATCACTATTATTATATTATTATAATATAATAATATATTTAAATAAATTATTTTATCAGAAAAGATAAAATATCAATTTTCAACAATTGTCACTTTAAAAATTTTCTCCATCTATATCCACATAAAATGAATATTTTCCTTATCATATAAATCAATAATTAATTATTCATAAATAATATTACAGAGTCACAATATCGACAAACCGTGCCATTCCCAAAGAAAGAGGGGGATTTCCAATAAGGATTTCTCCTTCTTGGCGTAGAATTAGGTGACCAAACCCTCCTTGATGTAATTTTCTAGACATTGCCAATAATGCTATCTAATAATATTATTCAAATAATATGAATTATTAATCGATAATGAAAATATCGTGTGTAGTGATAATTATGAAACAATAATAATATAAAATATCAACATAGCAATTATTGAATCAATAAAATAAAATATTGAATAAGAATTAGTGTAACAATTATCGACTAAAGGCCTTCTTACGCATTTAATCAATAATTAGTGCAATACAGATGCCATCTTGTGCAACATCGCCAGACATCGTATTTTAACCACTAGGTATTCCAAGCGTTGTTAATTCAGAATAACTACGCCAATTATTTATAAAAACTTATACTTGTAGTTTTCTTCATCCAATCGCTTTTTTTCAAGTTATGGGGCCCATATTAAAGTCGCACCGTTGCATTTAATATTCCCGACAAAGAACAATATTCCACCACCAAACTAATATTCCCCGACAACAATGAATATTTTATAACCACTTGCTTATTTGAAATATTTGCGCATTTTACCCATAACTAACCACATTAATCAAATCAACCCTTACTATTTCAAAATTATAAATAGAGGAAATTCTATTTTATTAAAAAAAAAAATTGGGGTCTTATAAAAAAGGGGGAAACTTGAGTTTGCCCATTAAATGTTAGATAAAAGGTTTAAGAGAAGCTTTAGGGTATATTCATTTATCTTGGGGGTTGCTCATCTTCAAAAAGCTCATGCCAAAAATAATCCGAACTCCACAAGCTTCTTCTTCCAGCGGTGACAATGACAGTGAGGGACAAAACAATGATACATTGGACACGTCGAATTTCATCAATTTCTCTACAAAACACTATTACTGGGATGTGCTTGTCGGTAAGTCATTTGAGTTGGAGAATGATCTCAAGTCGAGTGCAGGCGATGGAAAAATTCTTGAGCATATTCGGCAACGTGGTTGGGTATCATTTGTGGACACGCCATATTCAGCTCCA
The DNA here is from genome assembly GCA_020205605.1 of Panax ginseng. Classification (NCBI taxonomy): domain Eukaryota; kingdom Viridiplantae; phylum Streptophyta; class Magnoliopsida; order Apiales; family Araliaceae; genus Panax; species Panax ginseng. The sequence continues at coordinate 64,284,506 of CM035149.1, forward strand.
ATGGTGATTTTTAGGGAGTTCTATGCAAATTCTCGAGAGACTCAGAATAAGGTATCTTTCGTTAGGGGAAAACAAGTTCCCTACACCTCGCAAGCAATCAATGAACTGTTTAGATTGCCAACACCAACTCCAGCGACCACAAACTGGGTGCAATCACATCGATTTGAGATGGTCTTAGACAAATTGATGAATGACATGTGGATGTGGCGCCCCCAAATTCAGACTCTCATATTTCAAATTTGGTACATTACGTGCTAACTTTAATAATAAATCAAAATCTCACACAAGGGAAAATAGAATAATTTATATTGTTATAACATAAATATTATCGTCCTAAAGTCTCGTAACCGTTACTACAACATTCCAATAAATAAACTTAAACATAACTTAGTACATCATAATACATAAGTCGTATTACAACATGATAATATTAAACTTCTAGCGCAAAAGAACAAAACTATTTCGTAGCCTTTCCCTTACTCTTGTCCTTGTACGAGGGTTCACCATGTTCTGCCTTAACTGAAAGTTTTAAGAAAGCAAGAATGATCAAGAATTTTATCCAACAAATAATATAACAAATAAGGATGAATAATTAATAGTTCAAATCTCAATGGTATAATAGTAAATAATAGTTCAGAAATTATCAATAATTCTCAAAAAGTGCCGCTTGAAAAATATGAGTAAAAAATATTAATATGGGTGGGAGGGCTCCAAGCAGGGAAGAGAGAGAAGCTCATCCTTCTCTCTAGGAAACTCCCCCTCTCCCCACCTTTCAGCCACTGTCGTCTATTCTCTTCCTTGCACTCAGATTTTCCCCTCCATTCTACGGCCCACCCATTCTCTCGGATGTGAACTGGATGGTTTTGGGATGATTTGGGACTGGTTCGAGATGGCAGCAGTTTGATTCTTTTCCTTCCTCCTTCACCGTTCTTCTGGCCCTCTTCCTCACTCCTCCTTTTCGGCCCACCATCTCTTCCCTTCCTTCTCTCACCTCTTTGATTCACTTGGTTCTGTTGAGCCTTACCGGCAGCTACAATATGGACCATCGAAACTGTCATTTATGATCTATGCTAAGTCGAGTCCGAGGGGCTTATAGATTATGGGGTTTTCTTGTAAGACTAGTAGGAGTAATGATCCTGTGCGTGCTAGGCTGGGAGTCATGATCTGATTAGGAGGAATTGTTCTGGGGTTGGGTTCGGCTTTTGGTTGCTAAACCGTTTCAAATTTGCTTGTTTTGTGGCTGAAGTGTTGTTTGGTGGTCTATGCAAGGATGTTTCCTTCATCCTTGTGTGTTCTTCATCAAAAATCATTTTGACTTTGTTCAATTTTAAGATATAATTTTCGTGTGATGGGATTTCTTGGCCAGATTCTAGGTTTGGTTTCGAATATGGTCCTTGTCTACATATTTGGATCTGTCTTTCTTAATAGATCTTGTTTCTATATTTCCTCCAATCTAGGTTTGTCTCTATTGTCCAGATTTCTTGGTTCTTAGCTTTTGGGGATGTTTTGACAGAGCATCGGTGTTGCTCTAGATTTTTCCTTTTCCATTTCAGTCCATATGATTTTGATTTGCTCGACTGATTGTGGAGGTCGCTTTCGATTTTGCTACTAATGTTCTGGCCAAAATCTATGGCTTGGGTTATTGGAATCTGGGTTGGGTCCTGTGTTTTTCGATCTCCTAACAGCTCACCGGAGATTTTCAAGCCAGTCAATGGCAATTCGCCGGGGTATTCCATTTGGGGGCCACGTAGTGCTGATCTCAGCTGACTTGGTCAGTACCATCATGGGTTGTGTTGTTGACTTAGGGGTCCCACATGGCTAATTTGAAATTTTACTTTCTATATTGGCTGATGTTTAGTCCCGCCCTTTTTGTTGAATTATTTCAATTGTTCATATTATTCCCATTTCAATAGTTTGCTGATTGCATGGACTATATTTTATACTGCATATGCTTTTCGCTCACGTTGGATGGGTTGCTCAACTGGTGGGCTCTCTTGGTTCATCTGCTCGGGCTTCTTTTCCGGATGGCTGTTGGGCCTATTTCGTGGTGTTTGTTTTTTATTGTAATTTAATTGTTAAATTTTCCTAACCTCAGGATATGAGGAATATACTATTAGGTTAGGTAAAATGTTTGTTAGGCTCTCTAGATGTTTTAATTCTCTCGAGAAAAGAGGACTATGCTATGATCTTCATTATAATATTTTAAGTTTTTGCAAATTAATAAACAAACAAATTTAGCAAAAAAAAAAAGGTGCCACTATGGACTGAAAGATATCAACAAGACTCAAAGAGTTAATCATATCAAGGTTCAAGAATAGTGAACACTGAGCAGTCACTAGGTACTATGAACTCCTACTAGAATTAACAATATTATATTGAAAATCTAATAAAAAAAATGAGTACAATAGGTGATTATCTTAAGTACCCTACGTTATGCATAACATTTAAACATGCGAGTATGTGCGCATGTCGGTTCTCCGATAGTTATATAATTTCTCCTTCAATGAGGGTTGTTCATCTTAGTAGATTTACAAGAGACCACACCAAGTCAATTGGTTTGGATAGCTTTTTAACACTTGATAATAGTCTAGCCCAATTAATGGCTTAGACAACTTTATAATGCATTTAGGAATGATACGTTCAATGCTTGAAACAACATCAAGAAATACAATTAATTTCTGAATAGTAATAAATATTTGCTCGAGGTAAATATGGTCGATATGACAACAATTCAGATTATACAATATGTACATTGTAAAGAGTTAGGGAACTTGCATTCAATATGAAAATCAAATGAAGTTAGAGAACTTGCCTCAAGCTTAGTTTACCAACTATATAGCTTATCAACACTTTGAAATCCTATTGTAACGTAGTTATGCATACAACACATTTATTAGTTACTCAACTTTATAAGTCAATAATCTCATACATATTTGATCACAAGTCAATGACACACATTTATTCCTATCTTAGTAATGTAAATGGAATGTTACATTAGTATGCTTTCACACCGTGTAGCTATATAATCAATACTTGTAGAAAAGTATTATGAAGTTTGTAAAAATCTTTAGATTCTTTGTTTCATATAGCCATTATGTGCTAAAACTCTTTAAATATCATGGTAATCATGTATTAAGACTGAAAGTAGTATAATATACAAGTTACAAGTTTACAGATTACAAATAGAACCATCAAACCAAATCTGCGGAGGGCGCAAATTGCGCTACTAGTTAGTTTTTAGGGATGGATGCAATGCTTTACTGTCCCCTCGCTGCACTCGAGTTGAGCTTTGCTCTTCCAGGACAATCTTATTCTAAGCATACATAGATATCGACACATAGCATATACACATGTTAAAGAATCTTGCATGCTTTTAAGGTCCATTCAAGTTCAACTTTTCATGTTATAGTTTTAAATTAGTATTTCTAATGAATTGAGGCCAAAGAAGTCCATAAAATCATGAGGTCAACTATATTAACCACCTATTCATGTAAGAGGTTATACACTTTGAAATATGCATGCTCTCTTGTTTTCACATCATTTACACATAGTTAATATTGTCCATTCTTTGAAAACTTGTATAATATCATGCTTGAATGATCTAACATCATGTCATACTAGATGGATGCACATATAGGTCATGTTTAGGGTATTAGTATGCAATCGTATACGTTAAGAATCTGACCAAGACAACGTTCATAGTACTTAGCTTGCAAAATGTCCGAGTCCATCTTTAGAAATCATTTAAAACCAATTTAAAGCAACTTAGTACGTACTGTGACACCCCCAACTCTAGGTATTCGAATTTCCCACAGAATTGGTGTTCACTCATCAAATTAAATAACATTTAACTACCCATAAATAAATAAACTCATAAATAAAATAGTAATCCCCCCAACGAAGGGTTACAACAACTTAAATAAATCAATCCCATGTCATCTAACCTTAATACATCAATGCGTAAACATAATATAATTTAAATAAGTCTTGAACATAACGTAATGAGTCTTAACATTAATATTCTCAAATAATAAACAAGTCTTCATCACTTGCTTGTCTTGCCCTTTCCCTTACTAGTAGATGACTCATCAACTCTTTCAATCTTAGCTGCAACGTTATTATGCAAAAGTGAACAACAATTGCCCACAAGTTTAACAATAGAAATAATAATAACATGCGAATAAACAATGGATACTGAACAAAAGAAAACTCGGCTTTTGTATCAAGATTAGAACATGAATCAAAAGTATATCTGAGGGTCAATAGACCATGAACTATGCCCTAGGCTTTCAAGTATTTCTACTTAAAACCTTTAACAGTTGTAAGACTATATGGACCTTACTTCTCATACTTAGGGGATCAACCTTTAGTACCATGTATGTGCACAACATCTTAACGCTATCGCGTAATAGAATCCCCAGTAGCAGGGTTGTTCAACTCAGCTTTGACATTAGAGTCCGCACCACAGGAAGTTTGATTTGGATTGATCTCAAGGGTAATTTAGAGTTCAATAATCATCAACTAAGGATTAGTTGAATTAATAAGGATTCACTATCTATTCAAGGTTTAATGCAATAATAAAATCAATATTCAAATCAAAGATTGAATCTCAACTCTATACAATTGAATGAACATTGTATAACAAGTGTAATATTTTAAAAGCTTTAGAACATTCCATTTGAAATCATGAACTTGAATGAGTAAGTTCTAAAAAATTCGAAACAGGAATACGAAGTTTGCTTAACGATAAAAAAGCTTAATAACTTGCTCAATGGAATTTTGTAACACCCCGAAATCCGGTCTATCTTCACACCCGGATTCCGTACGTCACGAGTACATCATTCCTCCAACATACATCATTATATACTGAAATATAACAACATACATTCCCAAATCCTAGGTTCTAAAAACCTTATAACCTCTTTCATTACAGATAACGATAATTATATTATTCTTTACATCTTACACGAGTGACTTTCATTCGCCACTAAGGATACATAACAGTTCATTAAACTAATCTAAAGTTCATTTAAATTATTTTATATTACAAGTCTTCACTTGATCTTCACGCTTATTCACATACTGAATAGCACTTCGTCTGGATATCGATTAGCTTGATCTTTATGGGATCCTTAAGTTCTTCTAACATCGTACGCTGAAAAAAATATTTTTCATTTAAAGCAAGTGTGAGCATTCAATTGCCCAGCAAGTCATAACGGTTGAACAAACAACTTTAAGAATTCAAACATTTCTTCAGAACTTCGATAACCGAAAAAAGGTTATGAAGCAGCTTGAATAATAGGAATAATCTCGATTCCTATCAATTGAAAAAAATATTCACATTCACTTTGAAATACTTTCATTATTCTACCTTTTTCATACACATCCTGTCTGGCTAGAATCATTAGCATAGACTTAACAATAACGGATCATGTATAAACAAAGCATTCTCTTATTGAATAGTTAAATCACAGAACATTTCATCTCATAAAAACACCTAAGTGTTCACATTGTGGCTCAAGGCCTCATACGTTCTACCACCTTGTACAAATATCGCACATTCGCACATAGACAGAACTTCTCAAGTTCAACATTTGAGAAGTTTGAGAAACTAGCATTCATTTAAAATATGAATGAAGTTAGGAAACTTGCCTTACGCCCAGCTATAGCTTACGCTGAACTGCTAATTTTAATTCCTATGTAGCACATAAGAAAAATAACACATACACCAATTAGTCATGTATATTTGACTTATGCATTAGTTTGCTTAACTTTATTTCTTAGGGTTCGCGTTCTTGCAACCTAAGTTTACGCGACCACTTTCACTACCGTTCTACGGCTTCATGACATACGGAGATGTCTTACTTATATGTTCATCATATTTGATGTTTTACATTCTTATCTTCTTCTTATTACTTCTCTAGGAGTCAGCACACATCGCTTCTTTGATAGTAGTCCATATGGTACTCTGAGTGGTTTCCCACAAATAACCAACAAATAAGTTCCCGTCTCGTCTACACTGCCATCACAGTGAGTTAGATCGGTTGCCAGTTTTGTATATACCTTCGCTCTCTAAAGGAATTGTTTAGCCCAACTCTCATATGTCAAACATTAAAGGTTACGATCGTACTATAACCTAACTTATCTTAACTTATCTGAACTATTAAACTATAATATTAGCTAAGTCAATTTCTAATTCCTTATAGCTTTCTGCTAACTAAATACCATACCTCAAGATTCATTCTTATCAGACTCACATTCGACTTTCAATACTCTTATTACCATTAGTTACGGCTTTCTCGATAATTCTTATCTTACTTACTACCTTCGTCAACGTCTACGTCATACAACCAAGGTATACTTAGAACGTTCGTCTAACGCGAATACGATTCAAGAGGATCGTTTACGTATTCAATCATCACGTTGCTCTTCTCTTAATCTCTCATTCAACCTATACTCAAGGTTTTAATCACTTTCAATCGTTATCCATCCCATGAACCCCATGTTCATTATTCTTTCTTAATGTCGAAGCCATACCGATCGTTGTATGCTAAGACCGATCGTTCATCGCAATAACATTGCGTTCACAGCGTCTATACGCTTTACACTTATCTCTCATTACCACAACATAACATCGAAATGTTATTCATTACTTTCATCACTCAACGTCTAAGGAATCACAACCATAGCAATCCCTCACGTTTGTTCATCGCGACTACGATCCCCGAAAATTGGTTACATAATCTACCGCTTGACTTCTCTGTCTTTTAATCCCATTCAATCTTTCCATTCACTTGATTAAGCATTACGTTTGAAGAACTATATGATCATATCTCTTTCTTTCACATCCCCCCAGTAATTGAGCACTTAAAACCTCATCACTGGCTTTTTCCCTGCTTCGGCTCTGCGGCGCCACTCTCTTCTTTATCTCTTGCGCCGCGGCACGAGTTTGTAGTACCCAGCTCCCCGATCTAGCGTTGTAGCGCAACCTTACAAGGCATGTCTGGCGCCGCGGTGCCAAGCCCTAACCCTAGAAAATTTTTCTAAGTGTTAAATCCAATTTGAGACGCTTACTTCCCGCTTTCATAACTTATTCGTTATAACTCGGAACGAGGTCGTTCCAAAGCCATTCTCTTCCTTATCTTATGTACTTGAATCCCCCCACGGACAGAACTTCATTCTGAATCCATTAACGTGCCATTCAATTTACTTAATCTTCACCCTTCGTTCATTTTACGTTTTTAACACTCTTTATTTGTTCGTCCGTAATTCGGTCATCCAAACTCAGAATTTGTTCGTTCTTGAGTCCACGACTCATGTTTTCTGCATTCTCTTACTTTCTTATAAAACCCTACACATTTGGGTTCATTTACTAACTTTCTAATTTTTGTTCGTCTTTTACAAAATTTTTGCCATAACTTAGTTATAGCTTCGTTTTAATCCTTTCTTCATGAATGTTTCTACTATTCCTAACCAAGCAATAAGAATCTAACTTATACACGATGGTTTTAAACTTGTCCATCAACAACAATTATCCTACGATGGTTTTAAATTTGTCCATCAACAATGGTCTTTGTGTTCTTCGTTCGTTCTTCATTTTTAATCGATGTTTTGATTACGATTTCAGTTTTTATTGGAATTTAATGTTATAGAACACCATTCCTTACTTATTTCACCTACTCATTCATATAATCCACTCGGATCATTCTAATTTATTACAAATCTTATACTTCTTTAAGAAATTTATAAACTAAACTTTAAATTCTTATTTCTTCATTTTCTTATGATTTCAACCATATGAAACCATTCTTACATCTTTTACTTCATATTCTCATTAAACTATGCTTTCACATAGAAAAATTCATTAAAAGTTCAGTTTTCGAATTACCTCTCTTCTATAATCTTCCTCGTCGGACAAAGGTTGCTTACGAGCAAGCTTTTTCGCTTCCTTTTCCGCTTCTTTCTCCCATCCGAACTCTCTCTCTCTCTCAAAGTGTAGGATTTTCAAAATCCCAAAATAATGAAATGAGCTTCCTATTTATAGAAAACCAAGGCTAGGGGTATTTTAGTCATTTCGCCCCTAAACCTCCTTACTATTCATGACTTAAACACTAAGTTTACTTACTCCTTAAGTTTACTATTTCCACCTCCTTAGTTAACCTCCTTACTATTCACGAAACTTAGCTTGTAAGTTTCGTGGTTTCGTCTTTCAGGTTTCATTCGACAGTTTTAAAAACTGCGATTCTCGGAATCCAAATATTTTTGGATATTTCATCTTTTCTTTACCGATTAACTTTTACATATTCTTCGAATTTCCAAAAAACTAAAAAATACTTTTTGGTGTCAAGCGTTTTCCTTCACGTTTTCCTTCACGTTTTCCCTTAACGTAGTTAAATGATTGAAAAGTACATAACAGTACTTTTCGTCGTTTTTATTTTGTGCGATTTCTGCACATTTTTTGAGAAAAATTTTTATCGGCTTAATTTTCACGACATATTATCGTCAAATATTTTGATGGAATGTCATTTCGACATACTAAACTCTCAGAAAGACTTAGGTTATTCAAACCCTAACCCTTAGGTTTCGTTGGGTGAATAGTGCCTATTTTGTCTTTTTCCTCAGAAATATTTTTGTTTCCGAATTTTTTTTATTTTCATCTTGAAAATTCTTACTCGTTCAGTCTAGCTCGTAGCCAGAATCCTCCCTATTAATAATCATCCTAGGTTCCAGAACGATTAATAAACACATAGCACAAAATATTATTAATAAAAATTTATTTTATTAATAACTAATTCTTTAAACTTAAATTCTGGACAATCCGAATTTCTGGGTTGTTACACTCTTCCCCCCTTATAAAAATTTCATCCTCAGAATTTCTTAAAACCACACCCTTACCCGGGTCATCACACTCACCCCTTCTTCACAGAATTTATCCTCAAAATTTTAGCTTACTCTTCTTCTCAACTTCTCTTCAAAGGAGTCCTAATCTTTCAAACATTCCCTCACCTTCATAACTTTAGCAAGAATTATGAAGTAGAATGAACAACGAGGAATATAAAAATTTCTTTAAAACATATCATACTTTTGCTGAGGGGTCAAATTGATCATGAACTCTAACTATGTTTAACGGCATGACGCCGTAAACTTTCTTCCACGGTCAGTTTACAATCACAAAGAAAGCAAACTACCTGTTCCATACGTAGGCGATCAACCTATTGTATAACCCCATTTCGGGGTGTATTCACCTCAGACTTAATCATTAGATTCCGCACCAAGACAATTTGGATTGGCACAACTTCTTCAAAGAAAGCTCAATTTTCTTTTAAACATGACATACTATTTGTCTTAGCCAAATCAAGTAGCTTAGACCATATCAATAAATTAGATATCAACTTGAAACATTCGTCTATTCAACTCAATTGACATCGACTACTTCTTTAAATTCTTTTTCAATACATCAAAACGTTTTATGATGTCATGATACCGTACTTTTCACGGTACGTTGAGGACTTCGTCAGTTTGTGACTTCGTCATTATACATCATACCATAGCGGGTTGTTGATCCTAAGATCACATCCAACACCAGGTTCAATTGCATTAATAACTCAATCCTTTTACCATCCTTGCATCGAATGCACGGATGATATAAAATTCATTTTCATATTTCAAATCAATTTCTGTCTAGCCGAAACAATTAGCATAGACATACCAAAAATAGTTCTTTTAAAAATCCATTGGTTCCAAAAGTTGAACCAATTCTTTCATTTCCAAAATGCGAACACATAAGAACGATTTCAATAAACTTCAAAATCTAGCATAGCTAGATGACTTGGAATATCCTATTCTCCATCTTCCTTCATTGTCGTACTTGCAACAATACTTAATCTTCTCTAGCACCTTCAATACTAAGTCTGCTGAAAATAACTTGTTTTTAGTCTAAACATCCCTATTCCTTAGTACAGTTCATCAACTTACCACACATTATGAGTTCAGGAACTTACCACAATAATATGAGTTTAAGAACTATCCTAGACAGACCATAAGAGTCCATTCGCTGAGAAGTTCAAAAACCTACCATATCATTATAAGTCACGAACGTACCATAAGTATGAGTTTCAAGAACTCGCACCTACCTTATCGTTCTCTACCTATCAAGTATATACATGAGAAAAGATTCACCTTCTCGGCATATACATCTTAACAACGCGACCAATTCCAATGATTATCACTGTAATAAACTAAGTAGTTGTTACACCAAACACAAACCTCTGCCCATAACAAAGGTTCATACGACTCAGCTATCACATGAGTCCTCAATTGAAATTTTACAACTTCTAAATTTCTCTGTACTTAATACGAATTTTCTTTAATTCGTATGCTATCCTTTACAACTCAATAAGTTCTTTTTTCCCATACTACTGTAGTACTATAAATCATTCATCGTTTAATGACTCATACATTACTATTATGATTCACTATGATCACGTGGTGATCTTCTTATCCCTCTCTCTACGATTATAGTCTTAGGTACTCTTACCTAAGATTTATAATCTATCAGCTCTGATACCAACTTGTAACGCTAATGGTACTTTCAATCATAGCACCTTACAAGGGTACCTATCATCTTACCACCGACTTGTTCGGTGTCCCCTACGGAGAGTCTGGTTACGGTGCATTCCCATTTAAGGACATCACCAGCGAGAGGCTCGGGGTTCTTAATGCATTGCGCTTATAGCTCTGATACCAACTTGTAACACCCAGAAATCCGGTCTATCTTCACACCCGAATTCTGTACGTCACGAGTACATCACTCCTCCAACATACATCATTATATACTAAAATATAACAACATACATTCCCAAATCCCAGGATCTAAAAACCTTATAACCTCTTTCATTACAAATAACGATAATTACATTATTCTTTACATCTTACACGATTGACTTCCATCGGCCACTAAGGATATATAACAATTCATTAAACTAATCTAAAGTTCATTTAACTTATTTTATATTACAAGTCTTCACTTGATCTTCACGCTCATTCACATACTGAATGGCACTTCATCTGGATACCGATTAGCTTGATCTTTACGGGATCCTTAAGTTCTTCTAACATCGTACGCTAAAAAAATGTTTTTCATTTAAAGCAAGCGTGAGCATTCAATTGCCCAACATGTCATAACAGTTGAACAAACAACTTTAAGAATTCAAACATTTCTTCAGAACTTTGATAACCGAACAAAGGTTATGAAACAACTTGAATAATAGGAATAATCTCGATTCCTATCAATTGAAAACAGTATTCACATTCACTTTGAAATACTTTCATTATTCTACCTTTTTCATACACATCCTGTCTGGCTAGAATCATTAACACATACTTAACAATAACGGATCATGTATAAACAGAGCATTCTCTTATTGAACGGTTAAATCACAGAATAGTTCATCTCATAGAAACACCGAAGTGTTCACATTATGGCTCAAGGCCTCATACGTTCTACCACCTTGTACAAATATTGCACATTCCCACATAGACAGAACTTCTCAAGTTCAACATCTGAGAAGTTTAAGAAACTAGCATTCATTTAAAATATGAATGAAGTTAGGAAACTTGCCTTACACGACGAATACGACTTTATTGAATGAGCTGCTCATTTTAATTCCTATGTAGCACATAAGAAAAAGAACACATACACCAATTAGTCATGTATATTTGACTTATGCATTGGTTTGCTTAACTTTACTTCTTAGGGTTTGCGTTCTTGCAACCTAAGTTTACGCGACCATTTTCACTACCGTTCTACGGCTTCATGACATACGGAGATGTCTTACTTATATGTTCATCATATTTGATGTTTTACATTCTTATCTTCTTCTTATTATTTCTCTAGGACTCAGCACACATCGCTTCTCTGATAGTAGTCCATATGGTAATCTGAGTGGTTTCCCACAAACAACCAACAAACAAGTTCCCGTCTCGTCTACACTGCCATCACAGTGAGTTAGATCGATTTCCACTTTTGTATATACCTTCGCTCTCTGAAGGAATTGTTTAGCCGAACTCCCATATGTCAAACATCAAAGGTTACGATCGTACCACAACCTAACTTATCTTAACTTATCCGAACTATTAAACTATAATATTCGCTAAGTTAATTTCTCATTCCTTATAGCTTTTTGTTAACTAAATACTATACCTCATGATTCATTCTTATCAGACTCATATTCGGCTTTCGATACTCTTATTACCGTTCGTTATGACTTTCTCGATAATTCCTATCTTACTTACTACCTTCGTCAACGTCTACGTCATACAACCAGGGTATACTTAGAACGTTTGTCCGACGTGAATACGATTCACGAGGATCGTTTACGTATTCAACGTTCATGTTGCTCTTCTCTTAATCTCTCATTCAACCTTTACAGGGTTTTAATCACTTTCAATCATTATCCATCCCATGAACCCCATGTTCATTATTCTTTCTTAATGTCGAAGCCATACCGATCGTTGTATACTAAGACCGATCGTTTATCACAAAAACATTGCGTTCACAGCGTCTATACGCTTTACACTTATCTCTCATTACCACAACATAACATCGAAATGTTATTCATTACTTTCATCACCAAACATCTAAGGAATCACAACCATAGCAATCCCTCACGTTCGTTCATCGCAACTACGGTCCCCAGATATCATTTACGTAATCTACCACTTGACTTCTCTGTCTTTTAATCCCATTCAATCTTTCCATTCACTTGATTAAGCATTATGTTTAAAGAACTATATGATCAAATTTCTTTCTTGCACATCCCCCCAATAATTGAGCACTTAAAATCTCATCACTGGCTTTTTCCTCGCTTTCTGGCTGGCTGTATTTCTCTTCTTTATCTCTCTTGCTTGTAGCGTGAGTTTTGCGATGACTCGACTCCCGGTTTGGTCTTTGCTGACATTGCCTTACAAGGCATAGCTAGCGCCGCGGCACCAAGCCCTAACCCTAGAAAATTTCTCTAAGTGTTAAATCCAATTTGAGATGCTTACTTCCCGCTTTCATAACTTATTCGTTATAACTCGGAACGAGGTTGTTCCAAAGCCATTCTCTTTCTTATCTTACATACTTCAATCCCCCCTTAGACAGAACTTCATTCTGAATCCATTAACGTGCCAATCAATTTGCTTAATCTTCACCCTTCGTTCATTTTACGTTTTTAACGCTCTTTGTTTGTTCGTCCGTAATTCGGTCACCCAAACTCGAAATTCATTCATTCTTGAGTCCACGACTCACGTTTTCTACATTCTCTTACTTTCTTATGAAACTCTACATATTCGAGTTCATTTACTAACTTTCTAATTCTCGTTCGTCTTTTACAAAATTTTTGCCATAACTTCGTTATAGCTCCATTTTAATACGTTCTTCATGAACGTTTCTACCGTTCCTAACCAAGCAATAAGCATCTAAGTTATACACGATGGTTTTAAACTTGTCCATCAACAACAATTATACTATGATGGTTTTAAATTTGTCCATCAACTATAGTCTTCGTGTTCTTCGTTCGTTCTTCATTTTTAATCGATGTTTTGATTACAATTTCAGTTTTTATTGGAATTTAATGTTATAGAACACCATTCCTTACTTATTTCACCTACTCATTCATATAATCCACTCGGATCGTTCTAATTTATTACAAATCTTATACTTCCTTAAGAAATTTATAAACTAAACTTTAAATTCTTATTTCTTCATTTTCTTATGATTTCAACCATATGAAACCATTCTTACATCTTTTACTTCATATTCTCATTAAACTATGTTTTAACATAGAAAATTTATTAAAAGTTTGGTTTTCGGATTACCTCTCTTCTATAATCTTCCTCCGTCGGACAAAGGTTGCTCACGAGTAAGCTTTTCTGCTTCCTTTTCCTCTTCTTTCTCCCATCCGAACTCTCTCTCTCTCTCAAAGTGTAGGATTTTCGAAATCCCAAAATAATGAAATGAGCTTCCTATTTATAGAAAACCAAGGCTAGGGGTATTTTAGTCATTCTGCCCCCAAACCTTCTTACTATTCATGACTTAAGCACTAAGTTTACTTACTCCTTAAGTTTACTTAGTCCTTAAGTTTACTATTTCCACCTCCTTAGTTAACCTCCTTACTATTCACGAAACTTAGCCTGTAAGTTTCGTGGTTCCCTCTTTCGGGTTTGGTTCGACAGTTTTAAAAACTGTGATTCTCGAAATCCAAATATTTTTGGATATTTCGTCTTTCCTTTACCGATTAACTTTTACGTATTCTTTGGATTTCCAAAAAACTGAAAAACACTTTTTGGTGTCAAGCGTTTTCCTTCACGTTTTCCCCTAACGTAGTTAAACGAGTGAAAAGTACATAACAGTACTTTTCGTCATTTTTATTTTGTCCATTTTTTGCAAGTTTTTTGAGAAAAACTTTTATCGGCTTACTTAACTTTTCACGACATATTATCGTCAAATCTTTCGACGGAATGTCATTTTGACATACCGAACTCTCGAAAAGGCTTAGGTTATTCAAACCCTAACCCTTAGGTTTCGTCGGGTGAATAGTGCCTATTTCGTCTTTTTTTCCCCAAAATATTTTTGTTCCCGAATTTTTTTTATTTTTGTCTTGAAAATTCTTACTCGTTCAGTCTAGCTCGTAGCCAGAATCTTCCCTATTAATAATCATCCTAGGTTCTAAAACGATTAATAAACATAGTACAAAATATTATTAATAAAAATTTATTTTATTAATAACTAATTCTTTAAACTTAAATTCTGGACAATCCGAATTTTCGGGTTGTTACAAATTTAGAATTAGAAAACTTGCTCAATCATAACATAATATAGAATAAGAATTTTTCTCAATGTAAAATTAGGGTTTGAAAACTTGCTTAACATAAGAGTAGGGTTCGAAAACTTTCCTCGTGCGTAGGCTAAACGATTACTACTCACGCTCACCATAAGTCCTACACACATACCATATGTATTCACAACATTCACTAGTCACATTCATATTAACCTTATAGGTTTAGTTCCCTCTTTTAGTACAACTTGTTAACTTAGTTTAGGTTCTGCCCATTATCATCAATCTCATATACAAGACTAAAGTTTCACATCTTAAGTTTGAACATCATTACATCTTCTTATGGATATCACGTTTAGCCCTTAGGCTGGGTACGCTTTACAGATTTTCACCAGTAATCTGCCTCACCACGGAATATAAAGGTGGCGAATGGAACCTTTTGTTCCTCCGTGCATCCCAAGACATCAAATATCTTGGTAATTTGCTTAACCCACATTTCTGCCTTGATCAGATTTGGCTTTCCCAAAAACTTCGGCGGTCCCAACTCCTTGAATTGCTTAGCAGTGAACAGCCCTGAGTTGCCACTATTTTCACCTGCATTTTGAATAGGAGTCTCTCTCTTCTGGTTTTGCATGAACTGCAAAAAGCTTCTAAACATCCCATCATTCATTGTTTGATCGGTGGTGTTGTTTACATGAGGAATATTGCCTTCCTGATGCACATTATCCTGATTGTTAATTGTCGGTGTCTCAATGGTCTTATGTGCTCCATCGTGCATCTCAACATTTTCAGATGCCATTCTCAAATACTGTCACAAAACAAGGGTTAATTAAAGAAATTGACATGCCACATAGTATCCCTATTCTGACCGACCAACAAATAAGCTTAGGTAGGACACACTAGCGAAGGATTTACTCGTCTCTCCCCTCCTAGTTCTAATCCCAGATCTCCACCAGAGATCATATCCCTAAGCTCTGATACCAACTGCGACACCCCCAAAATAGGTCCACACAACCCATTCTGAGTCGCCAAATACATGGTACAGAAAACAACTAAAACTTCATTTTTACAATTGTAGTACAAAATATGACAACACATATGCTGTGAGTTTTAATTCAAATATTGTCTTCTGGACAATATCCAAACTCAAATAAAGTCATCATTACAATTATTGATACACTATTTTACAAAATAGCGAGGACTGCTAGAACAACTGTCTTGAACCATCACTTTACAACCCGACTAGTTCCCGCTATATTCTCGCCTCCTGAGAAGAAAAATAAAACAACAAGGAAAAGGATAAGCTCAACTAGCCCAATAAAGAATATTATGATTAAGATAGTGAAAAAAAAATTATCGTTAGCCTTCAATAAATCAGATAAAATATAATGGACAACAAGTTTAGATCAATATTCATAGCGAAAATAACAATTCATTAGATGAGTTAAGTAAATAATGAAGTCTACTATCTTCTATGATTTAAAAGTCCATCATCAATATTTTTATCCCTGTGACATCAATCAATATACATCTTGAACCAAATATTCATCTTTGCACTACATGCCAAAGATATTCATTTTTATCACCAGTTGGTCATGTTTATCTCAACACTTGTCCATCTTTGCACTACGGGCCAAAGATATTAATCAGGTAATCATTCATCATTACACTACAGGCCAAAGATATTCAGTTATATCACCATTTAGAACTGAGGATGATAAAAATATTTTAAAGAAAACGAATCCAGTGAGATAAAAGAACAAAAATTAGGGATTCGTACTTTAGTTTATCCAAGTTCAAAAATACTCCATAATAATCAATTGTGGAGCAAAATTCAAGAATGAAGATCAAAACATGAATATAATCAAAGATAGTAACCATAATAGACAACTTGGACAAGAAAAGAAAACTTAAATTTTTTGTGAATAGTGTCGTATTCGTTAATAGTGCTGTATACGTGAATAGGGTTGTATATGTGAATAGTAACCCCAACACGAAAAGGTAAAAAATTCACAATAAAATTTATATCAATATTTTGATATAATGATATTAAAAGAAATAATATCATTTTAAAAAAAAATAACATCTCTTACCACAAAAGAATAGTACTTCTGGCTGAAATATCGGATATAATGCTGAAGGAAACTTGCACTGCTTATCAACTCTCAAAGTATCTAAATACTTGCAAAAATACGCTCGATATTATAGAGAGAAAACTTCTGATTCTTTTGTGATTTTTAATTCTAACCTAGGCACAATATTTATAGGAAAATGCTTAGAACACCAAAGTAGAAAATTTAATAAAATATTACTATTTTCAAAAAAATTTCTTCCAACGCACACCACATCATTCTCATCAGCACACACAAGTGGGTCCCACCCACACTAAAAACGTTTTTTTTTAAAAAATATTTATAACTTCAAAAATCAATAAAACTTCAATAATTCATAATAAATAGCTCTTTTATTAGAAAAATTCAAATCGTATGTCCATTCAATAGGAAATTTAATTCTCTACAACTTTGTAGAAGAAAGCTTTTCCAAATTCTAAAGAGAAAATGACCGAAATCCATATACGGATGATTTTCAACACCTCTATTCCGACAAAATACTGATAAAACACCTTAGTATTAATTCCTTCATTTATATCCACATAAAATAAATATTTTCTTATCATTTTTATTAATAATTAATTATTCACAAATAATATTATAGAATCACAATAATGACAACCAGGTCGTTTCCAAGAAAGAGGGGGCTTTCCGATAAGGATTTCTTTTTACTGGCGCGCAATTAGGTGACCAAACCCCTATCTTAGATAGAACTTCCTTAGACAGAACTTCCTTAGACATTGCTAATAATGCTATCTAATAATATTATTCAAATAATATGAATTATTGATCTGATAATGGGAAATACTATGTAGTGACAATTATTGAATCAATAATATAAAATATCAACTTAGCAATTATTGAATCAATAAAATAAAATATTGAACAGTAATTACTGTAACAATTATTGAGTAGTGACTTGTTACGTAAGAATCAATACCCAATAATTAGAATTATTGTGCAATATCGTGTGTTATTGTGCTACATCGCGTATTACTATATTTTAACCATCGGGTATTCCAACAGTTTTAACGGTAACCATTACGCCGTTATTATTAAAAAACTCATTTGTGTCATTTTCTTCACCCGACAGTTTTCCGTTATGGGGCCCACAAATGGCTGCACCGTCATACAAATATTCCCTATCAACAAGAATATTCCACGACCAAACGAATATTCCCTGACAACAATGAATATTTTATAACCACTTGCTTATTTAAAATATTTGCGTATTTTACCCATAACTAACCACATTAATCGAATCAACCCCTTACTATTTCAAAATAATAAATAGAGGAAATTCCATTTTATTCATAAAAGTTGGGGTCTTACAACCTCCCCTCCTTATGAAATTTCGTCCTCGAAATTGACGTACGTACCTGGTGTTTCGAAAAGGTGAGGATACCTCGATTTCATTTTTGATTCCAACTCCCAGGTCATTTCCTCAATAACATGGTTCCTCCACAAAACTTTGACTTGTGGTATAACCTTTGTGCGTAGGACATGTTCCTTCCTATCCAAGATCTTGACAGGTACCTCCTCGTACGTTAAATCATCGGCTATCTCATCTGGTTCTAACTCAATAATGTGGTTTGGGTCTTTCACATATTTACGAAGCACATATATATGCAAAACATTATGAACACGAGACATGCTTGGAGGTAATGCGAGTCTATAGGCCACACTTCCTACTCGGTCAAGAATCTCAAATGGACCAACAAATTATGGATTGAGCTTTCCTCTCTTCTCAAATCTTGTAACTCCCTTACATGGAGCAACATGTAACAATACATGATCCCCAATATTAAATTCCACGTCCTTTCGATCCTATGCCGTTTGTATACATTGTCGAATCATTTGGATTTTTTCTGTAGTCATGCGTACCAACTGTGATGCCCCCAAATCCGGGTATCTTCCAACCTGACAGATGGTGCTACACGGTACTACCATTCACACATACATTTAATTGAAAAGTCTCAAAAGAATGAATATGTCTTCTATATATTAGAAATAATATTACATTCCCCCAGGTTCTTTATAACCCATACATTTGCTTGTCATAATATCAAATATATTACAATCGTTCACCCTATACTATTACATAAGTATACTACAGGTTCGTTTTTGCCTTGCCTTTATCCTTGCCGAAGCCTTCAGTCTGGTCGATCTTAGCTGTGTTCATATGGTTCAAGCAAGAGTGAGCATGACTAGCTCAACAAGTACTACAATTCTAATAAACAACATGCTTGAAACATAGAACTCGTATATCTTTAATAACTGAACAATAGTTATGAAGTACTATCGATAATTCAAAATATCACTTCTTTTCATTCAAAATGTTTTACAACAACAATATTCAGTAAAACATCAGTTCCGATCCAAGACCTTGAGCATTTCATAAGTTCTTTTGAAAAGGACATCCCAGCACTAAGTCCATAAGTCCGACATTTCTTACGAGCACGTCTAGGTGATCAGCCTATAGTACTCTATGTTGATCAACACTACATTCATTAAACGTGTATACATTTAAGTTGTGGCAACCTCACGTGCTTGTCGTTAAACGACGAAAACATTTTAGCATACTCAGTCTTCGTTTTCATGCTTGATAGAATCATAACATAAGTCTCGCCGAAAGAATTGGCTTTCACTTCATCATACAAGACTTTATGTGAAAGAATACATGAATTTCAAAGCTTGTCCAGACTGAACTAAAACAAGGGTTAGAATACTTGCCTTCAACGTCTGCTTACTGATTATCACACTTACACTTTAAGTCTCTAATTTTCTATAATACATGATTATATAATGTACCACATTAGGTCACATATAATCAAGTATGCATACTATTATATCTTACCCTTCATCTCAATCTAAATCCTGACTTAGATTTGTTATTTACTGGTTCCGACTTTTCATTACGTCATTCTCATTACGTTCATCTTCAATTGATTATTAACCTTTAATCATCATACATTAAGTGTCTAACAATGCCTTAACAATGTTATGATTATACCTTAGTTCATTGCTAATGAATTCTCTTTCATTCTATACTTGTAAACATTCTTGTCTGTCGAAACCCTAGGACTGGCGTCGCGGCGCCACACATAGCTCTCCTTCTCGTTGCTGGCCTGAGTTTGCGATAAACAATGACCTTTGTGCCCGGCATTCTTGCGCCTTAACCATTTGGTTTTGGGATGGCCATGGCTAACTCTATGCCTTAGAAAATATACAGCTTTTGCAAATTTGGCGAAACTCCCGGACACATAACTTCTTCATTATAAGTCCGAATTGGCTCGTTCAAAAGCCTACGGTTCATAAATTACATATTCTATGCATTCATGCAAGAATTTTATCTATTTAACTTCGTTTGCTAAAATTTCACCTATTAGTTAATTTTAATAAAAACGATAAACGTTCGTGAACGTTCAACGCTCATTTCTTCGTTTTAACTCGGAATTCGGTCATTTTTGAGTCCGCAACTCTATAATGCCAAATATGACGTGTCTCCATCGAAAAACAATGTTTCCGACTTCAAACACAAAATACAACTTTCATTCCAAAAATTTCACGAATTTGACGATTATCGTCTAATCGTGTGAATTCTGGCAAAACCTTATTACTAATGATTCAAAATGGATTTTAATCTTCATATGAACATTTCAAGTTACTTATTACACCAACTTATCATCAAAGTAGGTTTTGACTTATCCTTATAAGTCAATAACTTATTTAACTTATGAACTACTATTCTCATGCTTATGACTTATTATGAACTTAAGTCCATCAATCAATGTTCTCATACTATATTGAACATACTAACATCATATGACAAACATATGATAAGTTCTTCACAAGTTATCAACTTATTTAGGTTGAAGTTGCTTATTCAACTTATTCGGCTTAAGTTCATTCATCAATGACTTCTTATATGTTCTTAGCATACAATCACACTTCTCTATCAATCTTATTGTGGTAGAGATAGACTAATAGATCATAAGATCATTTACCTTTGATGACTAAAGTCTTCTTCTTTGAAATCTAGCAAAATGTTGATTTGGCTTTAAAAGTGCTTATTTTCTCTAACCAATAAGTTACTTTGTTTTGGATGAAAGTTGAATAATGAGAAATGATCAACCAACTCTCCTATTTATAGGCTATCCAAAGTGAGGGCATTATGGTCAATTAGGCATTGCACCTCCTCAATTAACCTCCTTAATCCCACCTCCTTACTATTCATTACTTAACAACCAAGTCTACTTGCTAGCCACTTCTAATACTTGGTCATCACAACACTTGCTCACCACTTAAAATGTTTTCCCATCAAGTCTACCCACATCTCACTTGGTTTGCTCCATGGATCATAGTCAATTCATTGGGCTTGATTAATTAATCTAGCTAATTTCTTGTTGGGGTTATACTACAATAGTTTGGACTCATGACATATCAAACACTTGGGCTTGAGTATCATTTACTAATTGGTCTTCTACCATTAAGCTAATAATCCTACAAGTCCATTATATTCAATTTAGAATCTTAACATATATACACCACGTATAATTCTCGTATGCTAGCTCGTATACTAAATTGTAATATACATTATTCCATTCTTCATACTTAATAGTATAATAGGTCATATTATACTTACATTCATTACCTCGTACAATGCATACACATCATACAATTACAACTTTCTTTCCTTAATGCTTAATAAACCTAACGTTCCCAAATTAGGTCCGCATGCGAAATATTACGTTTCCCATACTTAGATTATTATTACATAATCAATCTCACCTCGATATTATAACGTTACGTATTTCTCGGAAGTTCAAAAATAATTCCCGAGCAGAAATCGATGAATAGTGTTTTTCAGAAAATTTATCGAAAAACTTTTATTTTCGTCCTAGAAATTCAAACACTTTAATTCTCCCACGTAGTTAAAATACTATGACATTCCAACGTTTCTAGGTTATAGAACGACATTCATCTTATTAACACGTAGAAATAATAAATAATATTATTTTATTCATTATTAAAAGTATTTACAAAACGTTCGATTTTCTGGGGCGTTACACTCTCTCCCCCTTATAAGGATTCTGTCCCCAGAATCTCGCTATAAAAAAAAATTACACAAATAATTGAGGGTAATTCTTTTTCATCTTTTCTTCAAGTTCCCATGTTGCTTCTTCTGCATCGTGGTTTTTCTATAACACCTTTACCGAAGGTATAACTTTATTACACAGAACTTGTTCCTTTCTATCGATGATGAATTTGTAACTCTTTATATGTTAAGTCCTTCTCGATATGAATAGGCTTATATTCTATCATGTGCTTATAATCCGGCTTATAAGGACATAATACCGATACGTGAAATACATTATGTATTCGTTCTAGGTCTGGAGGTAATGCTATCATGTAAACTACCTCACCTACCCATTTTAACACTTCGAAAGGTCCTATAAACCTCGGGCTTAACTTTCCCTTCTTTCCAAAGCGTATCTTTCCTGTCAAGGGAGATACTTTTAGAAATACGTACGAACCTACTTCAAATTCTCTATTCTCTTTATGCGAATCCGTAAACTTATTCTGTCTATCTTTAGTTGCTACCAAACGTATTTGTATCAGTTTAACAATGTTCGCTATTTGCTGCACCAATTCTGGTCCCAGCATTCTGCGTTCTCCTACCTCATCCCAATATAGCGGCGTTCTGCATTTCTTCCCATACAAAGCTTCGTAAGGCGACATAGCTATGCTTGCATGATAACTATTGTTATACGCAAACTCCACTAATGGTAGATGATCATCCCAACTACTCTTGAAATCCATGACGCAAGATCTTAGCATATCTTCTAACGTCTGAATTGTCCTCTCGCTCTGTCCATCAGTTTGTGGATGATATGCCGTACTCAGCTTCAACTGTGTTCCTAATTGCTCTTGTAGACTCCTCCAAAAGTTCGATGTGAATCGTGGATCAGGATCTAACACAATCGATACTGGTACTCCATGTCTGGAAATTATTTCCTTAATATAGAGTCTAGCTAACTGGTCTAAGTTGTACTTAACCCTAATTGGCAAAAAGTGAGCCGACTTTGTCAATCAGTCTACTAGTACCCAAATCGCATCATACCCTTTGGTTGTAGTCAGAAGTCCTACCACAAAATCCATCGTGATATTCTCCCACTTCCACTCCAGAATTTCCAATGACTGTAACAAGCCACTTGGTCATTGATGTTCGGCCTTAACTTTCTGGCAAGTTAAGCACCTACTCACGTACTCTGCTATGTCTCTCTTCATGTTCGGCCACCAAAAACTCTGTCGGAGGTCTTGATACATCTTAGTGCTACCAGGATGAATCGAAAACCTCGAACTATGAGCCTCTTGTAAAACCTGCTCCTTTAATTCCGTCTCATTCGGAACCCAAATTCTTCCTTCAAATCTTAATAATCCCTCGTTATCAAGACAATACTTAATATCTTTTTCATTGGCCAACCGCTCCTTCATCCGGTCACACTCATCAGTTTTGAGTTGTACCTCCTTAACTATCTCTACAATGGTAGATTGCATCTCCGTCGTAAACAACATTTGTCCTACTTCACTTGACATCTTCACTTCCAACTCCATCCTAGCCATCTTTGTTATTAACTCAGTTTGAGCCGTTAACAAAGACAACTTTTCCCGACCCTTTCTACTTAAGGCGTCGGTAACTACATTGGCTTTTCCAGGGTGATACAGGATTTCATAGTCGTAATCCTTTATCAACTCCAACCATCTCCTCTACCTCATATTCAACTCCTTCTGTGTGAAGATATATTTTAGACTCTTGTGGTCCGTGTATATCTCACATTTTTCTCCATAAAGATAATGTCTCCATATCTTTAGAGCAAAAACTACTGCGGCCAGTTCTAGATCATGAGTAGGGTAAGCTTTCTCATAATCCTTCAACTGCCTAGATGCATACGCAATGACCTTGCCATGCTGCATGAGCACGCAACCAAGTCCTCTATGCAAAGCATCGCTATAAACTAAAAATTTCCTGTGTCACTGGGCAATGACAAAACAGGCGCTTCACTCAACATCTTCTTCAGTTCTTGAAAACTGTCCTCACACTTGTCAGTCCAAGCGTATTTCACCGTCTTCCTCATCAAGTTAGTCAACGAAGTAGCTATCTTCGAAAATCTTGGATGAATCTCCGATAGTAACCCGCTAACCCTAGGAAACTTCGCACCTCAGTCGGCGTTTTCGGTCGTTCCCAATTCATCATGGCTTCCACCTTCGATGGATCTACTGAAATCCCCTCATGGTCAATAACATGACCTAAAAATTGTACCTTCTCCAACCAAAATTCACACTTAGTGAATTTTGCGTACAACTTCTCCTTTCTTAGTGTCTCCAACACTAATCTTAGGTGTTCAGCATAATCTTCTGGCGTCTTAGAATAGACTAGAATATCATCTATAAACACCACAATGAACTTGTCCAAATATTGTTTGAACACTCTGTTCATCATATCCATAAATGTAGCTGGTGCATTTGTCAACCCAAATGACATCACCAGAAACTCGTAATGACCATAATGAGTCCTAAATGTTGTCTTTGGTACATCCTCCTTCCTAACCTTCAACTAGTGATACCCCGTTCTTAAATCTATTTTTGAAAAATACTTAGCCCCTTTCAACTGATCAAAGAGATCATCGATCCTGGGCAATGGGTATTTATTCTTTATCGTTAACTTATTCAACTCTCGGTAGTCGATACACAGTCTTAACGATCCATCCTTCTTCTTAACAAACAGTACCGGTGCTCCCCATGGCGAAACACTCGGTTGAATGTACTTTTTGTCCAACAGCTCTTGCAACTGCACCATCAACTCCTTCATCTCCACTGGTGCCATGCGATACGGTGCCCTGGAAACTGGTGCTGCTCCTAACACGATGTCTATTACAAACTCTGTCTCCCTATCCGGTGGAAGACCCAGCAATTCACTCGAAAATACATCAATGAATTCTTTCACTATAGGTATTTATTCCATGGTTGCTACCACTCTCTGGGTATCAACAACATGACACAGATAACCTACGCATCCCTTCCTCAGTAATTTCCTAGTTTGTGTCATGGTTAGACAACACGAACATCCCGATGATCTATTCCCGTAAAATACTACCTTAGGTTGTCTTAACGTTTTAATGTTCACACATTTCTTTTGACAATCTATAATTGCCCCATGGTTCACTAACCAATCAATTTCAAGAATTATGTCGAATTCTCCTAACTTTATCGGTAACAAATCTATCGATAATTTACAACCCCGTATGTTTACGTAACAACTCCTATGAATATCTTCAACAGGAATTATCTCTTCGTTTGCTACCTTAATATTTAAAGGTATAGGCAACTTTTCAAGAAGTAATCCTAATCATCTAGCAAAATCGCATGCTATAAATGACCAAGTAGCACCCGAATCAAATAGCACGTAAGCATTTATGTCGTTGATCGGAATAATACCTGCGACGACATCCCCTGATGCAACTGCATCTTGGACTGTCATGTTAAAGGTACGACCCATCGGCCTACCCAGCTGCGCTGGTCCACTAATAGATAATTTATCGCTATTAGTTCCCCAGTTCCCGTTCGTCCCCTTCTTCGGATAGTTCTTTGCCATGTGGTCAGTTGACCCACACACAAAGCATCCGTGATTCTTCTTCGGACTCAGACAGTTAGGCGTAATGTGCCCTTCCTTTCCACAGTTGCAACAGACGGCCTTCCCCTTGAGACAGACTCCTAAGTGAGTCTTCCCACAGGTCTTGCAGGCCTCCATTCTCCTCTTTAGATCTCTTAACTTAACTTCAGTATTCCCAGAGCTGAACGTCTTCCTCTTTTGTCCTTCTCCACTACCGCTGGCTACTTCAACCTTTACTCCCCCATCTACTTTCCCCTTGCTCTTCTTGTCCTTGTGGTATTAACTCAGAGCCTCACTACCACCCTTGGCGATTATCGCCTTCTCTAAAATGGTTCCAAAAGAAGTACTTTGGAACACCAAAATACGGTTATAGAGCTAGGGTTTCAAGCCCTACTCAAACTGGTGCGCCTTTCTAACCTCAGTATCCACTTGGTGTGGAACGAACCTCGCCAGTTCATTAAACTTGGCGATGTATTGGGGAACCGTCATGTCCCCTTGTTTCAACTCGAGAAACCGCATCTCCATCCTCCCTTGCATGCTCATGGGAAAGTAGTTCTCGAAGAATATCTCCTTGAACCTCACCCACATTAGATTCTCGATCCCGAGCCTATTTCCGTAGTTCCTTTGAACTCCGGTGGACCCACACTCTTGAAATCCTTAAAGGTCATAGCTCGTGCTACTCCCGGATTTACAGGGATATTAGCCCCTGTTCTATTAAATGCGACTGTTATTAAATTACCAAACTCCTGCATTGGATTAACCGGACCTCCCTCCGGTTGATTTACATTTGTGCCTTGATTACGTTGTATTCTTCTCGGCAGCATTTCGCTGATACAATAAACATATTTCATTATTATTCTTTTCTTTATTAGTTATCATCTAATTTTAAACAATAACTCCAACATCCATTACTCATTGTTTTCCATAAAAAGGCTTATATTCATTCTTTGTAGTATAATACTACATCGGCTACGTTACACAGCCTAAGCTAATTACATTACTTTCCCGCTATCGCTTACCAAAAATTGGGATTTACAAAAGATAACCCTTTTCTATACAAAAGAGGGCTTTACGTCACTACTAATTACAAAATTTTTACATACTTAACTACTCTAGCTACTATTAGTCTACATTTGCCTTAAGGCATTATTGAAATCTGCCTTGGCAAGACCGGCAATAATATCACGGTACCGATAGTATGTGGCGCGTCCGCCCACCTCTACAAGATAAACCACTACTTGTCTTTGAAATCTATGTGAGAACTCCTATGGGTATAGGACATTCTCCCTATCTTCTGACATTTGGTCTTTAGCTCCTCCTTGAGCTCAAAGACCTCATGTTTCAACTCATGGACTTTGTCCTTAGCCAAAATCCTCTGATCATGTTCTTGCTCCCACATGGACTCCACATCCGTCTTATCCTTTATAACCATCTGGAGCTCTGCTTTCAGCTCCTTAACCTCCTGACAGTAATGAATATTTCTATCCAATACTGACATGAACAGAGACATCATCAACCCCCAAGAGCTATATCCACTGCTATAGCTACTGGATTAATGGACACTACCTTCAATTCTTCCTCTATCATCCCATCGAATACTGACATGTAGTCAGCATCATCTGAGTCTCCAGACTCAATAACTACCACCTCCGGATCTGCTGCTATGGGGTTCGGTATAACCTCTACTTAGTTCACCGACTCTTCACTAATGGCCTGACCATCTACATACATTCCGTTTACTCCTGACATCTACACAAAATAATTAAGTTGATTAGTACACATCAGTAGAATAATAAAAACACATAACATAATCATAATGCATTTTTATAAGGTTATTTTCTTCTTGTAATTGTTTGACTTCTCTTAAGGTTATGCCTTAAGGTTTTGTTTCCCCCCTTAAGTTTTATAACCTAATGCATTGATACCAACCTATGATGCCCCCAAATCCGGGTATCTTCCAACTCGACAGATGGTGCTACACGGTACTACCATTCACACATACATTCAATTGAAAAGTCTCAAAAGAACGAATATGTCTTCTATATATTAGAAATAATATTACATTCCCCTAGGTTCTTTATAACCCATACATTTGTTCTTGTTATAATATTAAATATATTACAATCGTTCACCCTATACTATTACATAAGTATACTATAGGTTCGTCTTCGCCTTGCCTTTATCCTTGTCGGAGCCTTCAGTTTGCTCGATCTTAGCTGTGTTCATATGGTTCAAGCAAGAGTGAGCATGACTAGCTCAGCAAGTACAACAATTCTAATAAACAACATGCTTGAAACATAGAACTCGTATATCTTCAATAACTGAACAATAGTTACGAAGTACTATCGATAATTCAAAATATCACTTCTTTTCATTCAAAACATTTTACAACAACAATATTCAGTAAAACATCAGTTCCGGTCTAAGACCTTGAGCATTTCATAAGTTCTTTTGAAAAGGACATCCCGACACTAAGTTCGTAAGTCCGACATTTCTTACGAGCACGTCTAGGTGATCAGCCTATAGTACTCTATGTTGAACAACACTACATTCATTAAACGTGTACACGTTTAAGTTGTGGCAACCTCATGTGCCTATCGTTAAACGACGAAAACATTTTCGCATACTCAGTCTTTGTTTCAAAACCACACCAATATAGCTCAGTAAACATTAATCATGCTTGATAGAATCATAACATAAGTCTAGCCGAAAGAATTGGCTTTGACTTCATCATATAAGACTTCATGTGAAAGAATACATGAATTTCAAAGCTTGTCGGTGAGAATCGAAACAAGGGTTAGAATACTTGCCTTCAGCGTCTGCTTACTGATTATCACACGTACACTTTAAGTCTCTAAGTCTCTACAATACATGATTATATAATGTACCACATTAGGTCACATATAATCAAGTATGTATACTATTATATCTTACCCTTCATCTCAATCTAAATCCTGACTTAGATTTATTATTTACTGGTTCCGGCTTTTCATTACGTCATTCTCATTACGTTCATCTTCAATTTATTATTAACCTTTAATCATCATATATTAAGTGTCTAACAATGCCTTAACAATGTTATGATTATACCTTAGTTCATTACTAATGAATTCTCTTTCATTCTATACTTGTAAACATTCTTGTCTGTCGAAACCCTAGGACTGGCGCCGCGGTGCCACACATAGCTCTCCTTCTCGCACTGCGACACGAGTTTGCAGTAGGCAATGACATTGGTCCCGGCGCTGCAGCGCCACCATTTGGTCTTGGGTTGGAGCCGCGACGCCAACTCTATGCCTTGGAAAATTTATAGCTTTTGTAAATTTGGCGAAACTCCCGGACGCATAACTTCTTCGTTATAAGTCTGAATTGGCTCGTTCAAAAGCCTAAGGTTCACAAATTACATATTCTATGCGTTCATGCAAGAATTTTATCTATTTTACTTTGTTTGCTAAAATTTCACCTATTAGTTCATTTTAACGAAAACGATAAACGTTCGTGAACGTTCAACGCTCATTTCTTCGTTCTAATTCAGAATTTGGTCATTTTCGAGTCCGCAACTCTATAATGCCAAATATGACATGTCTCTATCGAAAACCAACGTTTTTGACTTCAAACACAAAATACGACTTTCATTCCAAAAATTTCACGAATTCGACGATTATCGTCTAATCGTGTAAATTCCGGCAAAACCTCATTACTAATGATTCAAAATGGATTTTAATCTTCACATGAACATTTCAAGTTACTTATTACACCAACTTATCATCAAAGTAGGTTTTGACTTATCCTCATAAGTCAATGACTTATTTAACTTATGAACTACTATTCTCATGCTTATGACTTACTATGAACTTAAGTCCATCAATCAATGTTCTTATACTATATTGAACATACTAACATCATATGACAAACATATGACAAGTTCTTCACAAGTTATCAACTTATTTAGGTTCAAGTTACTTATTCAACTTATTCGGCTTAAGTTCATTCATCAATGACTTCTTATATATTCTTATCATACAATCAAACTTCTCTATCAATCTTATTGTGGTAGAGATAGACTAATAGATCATAAGATCATTTACCTTTGATGACTAAAGTCTTCTTCTTTGAAATCTAGCAAAATGTTGATTTGGCTTTAAAAGTGCTTATTCTCTCTAACCAATAAGTTTCTTTATTTTGGATGAAAGTTGAACAATGAGAAATGATCAACCAACTCTCCTATTTATAGGTTATCCAAAGTGAGGGCATTATGGTCAATTAGGCATTGCACCTCCTCAATTAACCTCCTTAATTCCACCTCCTTACTATTCATTACTTAATAACCAAGTCTACTTGCTAGCCACTTCTAATACTTGGTCATCACAACACTTGCTCACTACTTCAAATGTTTTCCCATCAAGTCTACCCACATCTCACTTGGTTTGTTCCATGGATCATGGCCAATTCATTGGGCTTGATTAATTAATCTAGCTAATTTCTTGTTGGGCTTATACTACAATAGTTTGGACTCATGACATATCAAACACTTGGGCTTGAGTATCACTTACTAATTGGTCTTCTACCATTAAGCTAATAATCCTACAAGTCCATTATATTCAATTTAGAATCTTAACATATATACACCACGTATAATTCTCGTATGCTAGCTCGTATACTAAATTGTAATATACGTTATTCCATTCTTCATACTTAATAGTATACTACGTCGTATTATACTTACATTCATTACCTCGTACAATGCATACACATCATACAATTACAACTATCTTTCCTTAACGCTTAATAAACCTAACGTTCCCAAATTAGGTCCGTATGCGAAATATTACGTTTTCTATACTTAGATTATTATTACATAATTAACCTCACCTCAATATTATAACGTTACGTATTTCTCAGAAGTTCAAAAATAATTCCCGAGCAGAAATCGATGAATAATGTTTTTCAAAAATTTTATCGAAAAGCTTTTATTTTTGTCTTAAAAATTCAAACACTTAATTCTCCCACATAGTTAAAATACTACGACATTCCAACGTTTCTAGGTTATAGAACGACATTCATCTTATCAACACGTAGAAATAATAAATAATATTATTTTATGCATTATTAAAAGTATTTACAAAACGTTCGATTTTCTGGGGCGTTACACCAACTCTGGTCCCAACAATGTTGCTTCACCCACCTCATCCCAACATACTGGAGAACGACACTTTCATCCATACAATGCTTCGAATGGAGCCACACCTATACTTGCTTGATAACTGTTGTTGTAGGAGAATTCCACCAATGGTATGTACTTTTCCCAACTCCTTTTGAAGTCTAGAATACAAAGTCTCAATAGATCTTAAAGAGTTTGAATAGTCCTTTCCGATTGCCCATCCATTTGAGGATGATATGCTGAACTGAATCGTAAATTGGTGCCCATAGCTTTCTGCAAGCTAACCCAAAATCGTGAAGTGAATCTTGGGTCTCGATCAAAAACTATTGATACTGGCATACCATGAAATCTCACAATCTCATTTATGTACATACGAGTAAGACGTTCAAGTGAATAAGTTTCTCGTATAGGCAAGAAATGAGCAGACTTGGTTAATCTATCGATAATGACCCAAATTACATCTATGTCTTGAGAAACCTTGGGAAGACTAGTAACGACATTCATGTTAATGTGCTCCCACTTCCATTCTGGAATGTCAAGTGGTTGCAATGCACCCTTTGGCACTTGATGCTCTGCCTTAACACGTTGACAAGTTAAACATCTTGAGATAAACTCTACGATCTCTCTCTTCATATTGCTCCACCAAAATGTATGTCGAAGATCACGATACATTTTAGTACTTCCAGGATGAATTGTAAATGTTGTGTTGTGTGCCTCCATCGTGATTTTATACTTCAATTCAGAGTCGTTAGGAACACAAAGTCTGGAGTTGACTCGAAGTATTCCTTCTTCATTAATTCTTACTTCTGGAATAGAACCTTCTTGTGCTTTCTTCTTCATACGCATCACCCATGGGTTTGTGGCTTGAGCAGCTTTAACTTTATCGATTAAAGTTAGTTCTACGCGTATACTTGACATCATCGCATGGGTCCCCAGAGTCTTGAAGTCTATCTTCATCTTTTATAAATCACACAAAATGGGCCTTTGTATTGACAGCATCGCACTCATTCCCGCATATGATCTTCTACTCAATGCGTCAGCTACCTCGTTCGCTTTTCCAGGATGGTATTGAATGGTATGGTCATAATCTTTCAATAGCTAGAGCCAACATTGTTGCCGCATGTTGAGTTCCTTTTGGGTTAAGAAATATTTGAGGCTTTTATGATCTGAATAGATCTCCACTTTCTCCCCATATAGGTAGTGCCTCCAGATCTTTAATGCGAAAACGACTGCTGCCAACTCTAGATTATGAGTAGGATAATTCCTCTCATATTCTTTGAGTTATCGCGAGGCATAGGCTATGACTTTCCCATGTTTCATGAGAACACATCCTAAACCTTTGCCTGAAGCATCACTGTAAATGACAAATCCCTCCAGACCTGATGGTATTGTCAGAATAGGTGCCGAAATGAGTCTCCTCTTGAGTTCTTGGAAACTCTTCTCACATTCCTCGCTCTATTTGAATTTTGTATCTTTTCGAGTCAGCTGAGTTAATGGAGTAACGATTTGAGAAAATCCTTCCACGAATCTTCGATAATAACCAGCTAAGCCCAGAAAGCTACGTACTTCGGTTACTAACTTATGTTGCTCCCAACTTTGTATTGCTTCAATCTTTGCCGGGTCAACTAATATTCCATAATTCGATACCACGTGCCCAAGAAATGTTACTTCTTCAAGCCAGAACTTGCATTTCTTCAACTTAGCATATAACTTGTTTTCACGAAGCTTTTGGAGTATCAGTCTCAAGTGTTTGCTCATGATCTTCACGACTTTTGGAATAGATGAGGATGTCATCAATAATGACAACCACAAAATAATCCAAATATTCCTTGAATACTCGATTCATCGTATCCATGAAAGCAGCAGGAGCATAGTCAATCCGAAAGACACGACTAAGAATTCATAATGCCCGTAACGAGTTCTAAAAGCAGTCTTTGGAATGTCATCGGTTTTAATTTTTAACTGATGATATCCGGAACGAAGATCGATCTTTGAGAAGAATTTATCACCTTGCAACTGGTCAAACAGGTCATCAATGCGAGGTAGTGGGTACCTATTTTTGATGGTGACATGGTTTAACTCCCGATAGTCAATGCAAAGTCGCATACTCACATCTTTCTTCTTTACGAATAAAATAAGAGCACCCCAAGGAGATGTACTAGGACGAATGAAACCAATATCCAACAACTCCTGTAGTTGGGTTTTTAACTCCTGAATTTCAATAGGAGCCATTCATTATGGGGTTTTGGAAATGGGTTTTGTACGAGGTTCAAGGTTAATACAAAATTTGATATCACGCTCTGGGGGTAGGCCAGGAAGTTCTTCAGAAAATACATCAGGAAATTCACTAACAACAAAAATATTATTCAAATCTGACGTATTTTTGTTTAAATCCATGACATGGGCTAAGAAAGCTTGACATCCATTTTTTAATAAACGATTTATGGTTTGATATGACAGTGATTGACTTTAGGGGTTTGGTTGTTTGAATTCGCATAACATGTTGGTTAGAAATATGAAAACTAACAACCTTACGAAAACAATCAATTTTGGCATGATGAGTAGTTAACCAATCAATCCCTAAAATCACATCAAATGCAAGTATCTTTAAAGAGATGAGATCAACAGGTAATGTGATGGTCCCAACTTGAATCAAGAAATATTTATAAATAGTGGATGTAATAAAAGTTTCTCCTAATGAAGTTTCAACAGATAAGTCAAAGTCTAATTTCTCAAGAGTCAAGTTCAAATGTTTAGCACAAGCAGGAGAGATAAAAGAATTGGTAGAACCGGTATCTAATAAGGTATAAACTTCGCAAGAGTTTATGATTAGCTTACCCGTGATCACCTCATTTGGGTTCCTCGCGTTTTGGGTAGTAACGAAAAACGCTCTTCGAGGAACCACTGACTTTGACTAGTTCAGGACAGCCTTTGGAGTCACCATCCCCGCTGGACTTGGTTTCGCTACAGGACAATCTCGAGCTATATGACCTTCTTTTCCAAAGTTATAACACACCTGTAATTATTGTGGGCAGTTTGGGCTGATGTGTCCATCTTTCTCGCATTTATAACATACGACCGGTGATCGTTCTCCTCCCCTAGAAACAATTGATGCTGGTGCTGACGTCATCACGTTGTCATTATTGTACCTTCTCATTTTGAAATCTCCCCCCAACTCACTTTTTCTACTATCATGGCCACGATTACCACCAGAGTGGTTACCGCTTCTATCTGGATATTTTCCTCCCCGCTGGTTATCATTGCTCCGATGACTGCTGCCACCAGTACGACCCTGGTTGTGGTCCCTCGGTTGAACAAACTCATTATCACGCTCTAATAATTGAGCACTGTTCACAACATCTGAATATAGGGAAAATTTGTGAGAAATGAGGTATTGATGAATTTTAGGTTTCAAATCTCTCAGAAACATCCGCGTCATACATTCCTCATTCTCTACCAAATGAGGTGCAAACCTGGATAACTCTGCTAACTTTGCCCCGTACTGGGACACAGTCATGTTGTTCTGTTCCAGTCTGATAAACTCTACCTCCTTCTTATGACGAATACTCTCAGGAAAGTACTTGTCAGTGAACAGTTTTTGGAACGCTTTCCAAGACATATTGAGTGCGACAGGATGAGTACGCTTCATAGATTCCCACCAGTATTCTGCCTCACCACGAAACATAAAGGTGGCGAATGGAACCTTCTGTTCCTCCGTGCATCCCAAGACATCAAATATCTTGGTAATTTGCTTAACCCACATTTCTGCCTTGATCGGATCCGGCTTTCCCAAAAACTTCGGCGGTCCCAACTCCTTGAATTGCTTAGAAGTGACCAGGCGTGAGTTGCCATTGTTTTCACCTGCATTTTGAACAAGAGTCTCTCTCGTCCGGTTTTGTATGAACTGCAAAAAGCTTCTAAACATCCCATCATTCATCGTTTGATCGGTGGTGTTGTTTACAGGAGGAATATTACCTTCCTGATGCACATTATCCTGGTTGTTAATTGTCGGTGTCTCAATGGTCTCATGTGCTCTATTGCTCATTTCAACATTTTCAGATGCCATTCTCAAATACTGTCACAAAACAAAGGTTAATTAACGAAACTAACATGCCATATAATTTCCCTATATCCTGACCGACCAACAAATAAGCTTGGGTAGGACACACTAGCGAAGGATTTACTCGTCTCTCCCCTCCTAGTTCTAATCCCAGATCTCCACCAGAGATCATATCCCTAAGTTCTGATACCAACTGTGACGCGCCCAAAATAGGTCCACACAACCCATTCTGAGTCGCCAAATACATTTTACAGAAAATAACTACAACTTCATTATTACAATTGACGTGCAAAATATGACAACACATATGCTGTGAGTTTTAATACAAATATTATCCTCTGGACAATATCCAAACTCAAATAAAGTCCTCATTACAATTATTGATACACTATTTTACAAAATCGTGAGGACTGCTAGAACAACTGTATTGAACCATTACTCTACACGCCGACTAGTTCCCGCTATATTCTCTCCTCCTGAGAAGAAAAATGGAACAAAAAGGAAAAGGATGAGCTCAACTAGCCCAATAAAGAATATTATGACTAAGATAATGAAAAATAAATTATTGTTAGCCTTCAATAAATCAGATAAAATATAATGGACAATAAGTTTAGATCAATATTTACAGCGGAAATAACAATTAATTAGAAGAGTTAAGTAGAGAATGAAGTCTAATATCTTATATGATTTAAAAGTCCATCATCAATATTTTATCCCTATGACATCAATCAATATACATCTTGAACCAAATATTCATCTTTGCACTACGGGCCAAAGATATTCATTTGTATCACCAGTTAGTCATGTTCATCTCAACACTTGTCCATCTTTGCACCACGGGCCAAAGATATTCATCAGGTAATCATTCATCTTTGCACTACAGGCCAAAGATATTCAGTTATATCACCATTTAGGACTGAGGATGATAAAAATATTTTAAAGAAAATAAATCCAGTGAGATAAAAGAACAAAGATTAGGGATTCATACTTTAGTTTATCCAAGTTCAAAAATACTCCATAATAATCAATTGTGGATCAAAATTCAAGAACGAAGATCAAAACATGAATACAATCAAAGATAGTAACCATAATAGACAACTTGGATAAGAAAAGAAAATTTAATTTTTCTGTGAATAGTGTCGTATTCGTGAATAGTGCCATATATATGAATAGTATCGTATACGTGAATAGTAACCCCAACACAAAAAGGTAAAAATTTCACAATAAAATTCATATCAATATTTCAGTATAATGATATTAAAAGAAATAATATCATTTATGAAAAAAATAACATCCCTTACCTCAAAAGAATAGTACATCTGGTTGAAATATCAGATATAATGCTGAAAGAAACTTGCACTGCTTATCAACTCTCAAAGTATCTAAATACTCACAAAAATACGCTCGATATTATAGAGAGAGAAAACTTTTGATTCTGGTGTGATTTTCAATTCTAACCTAAGCACCATATTTATAGGAAAATGCTTAGAACACCAAAGTAGAAAATTTAATAAAATAGTAATATTTTCAAAAAAAATTCTTCCAACGCACACCACATCATTCTCACCAGCACACACAAGTAGGTCCCAACTACATTAAAAACGTTTTTCTTTTAAAAAATATTTATAACTCCAAAAATCAATTATTTCAGAACTTCAATAATTCATAATAAATAACCCTTTTATTATAAAAATTCAAATCTTATGTCCATTCCATAGGAAATTTAATTCTCTACAAATTTGTTGAAGAAAGCTTTTCCAAATTCTAAAGAGAAAATGACCAAAATCCACATATGGATAATTTTCAACACCTCTATCCTGACAAAATACTGATAAAACACCTCAGTATTAATTCATTCATTTATATCCACATAAAATAATTATTTCCTTACCATTTTTATCAATAATTAATTATTCACAAATAATATTATAGAACACAATAATGACAACCAGGTCATTCCCAAGAAAGAGGGGGCTTCCCGATAAGGATTTCTTCTTATTGGCGCAATTAGGTGACTAAACCCCTTTTCTAGACAGAACTTCTTTAGACATTGCTAATAATGCTATCTGATAATATTATTCAAATAATATGAAATATTTATCTGATAATGGGAAATACTGTGCAGTGATAATTATTGAATCAATAATATAAAATTTCAACGTAGCAATTATTGAATCAATAAAATAAAATATTGAACAGTAATTACTGTAACAATTATTGAGTAGTGACTTCTTACGTAAGAATCAATAATTAGAATTATTGTGCAATATCGTGTCTTTCTTTATTCAACTTAGCGTAAAGATCGTATTTTAACCACCGGGTATTCCAACAGTTTTAACGGTAACCATTACGTCGTTATTATTTAAATACTCATTCGTGTCGTTTTCTTCATTTAATAATTTTCTGTTATGAGGTCCACAAATGGTTGTGCCATCGTACGAATATTCCCCGACAACAAGAATATTCCACGACCAAATGAATATTCCCTAACAACAATGAATATTTTATAACCACTTGCTTATTTAAAATATTTGCTCATTTTACCCATAACTAACCACATTAATCGAATCAACCCCTTATTATTTCAAAATAATAAATAGAGGAAATTCCATTTTATTCATAAAAGTTTGGGTCTTACATAGCAGGTATAGGAAAACCATTCTCAGAAATGATCGAACACGGAGAGATGGCTGAGACGAGATTGAAGTCTTCAAAAATTAAAGACCTTGCTGCCTTAGAAGCCATGGCTGAGCACATCCATGCTGGAAATTATGGGAATAATCCTCAAAGAGTTCATAAAAGGACAGAAGAGGATGTATCTTTGGTATTGCAAGGTCAAATTTAGAGAGGCAACCAAAACTTGCATATTCAAAGGAAAAATTATTCCCCTTTTCAAACCTCTGCACAACCTTCAAATCCCCCGTTTAAAAAAGCTAGAGAAGTTAAACGTTTAAGAACATTTACACCTTTAAGGGATTCACTTGAGAATATACTCAAACTTCTAACAACACAGAAGAAAATCGCTCAGCTCCTTCAGCTAGCCAATCCAAGTGGGAAGAATTTTAACCCAAGCAAGAAATGTACTTATCTTTCTAGGGCTCCAGACCATGATACCCAAGAATGTTGGTCTTTGAAGCACAAAATTTAGGACATGATAGACAGTGGTGAGATTATGGTGAGAAAACCAGACCATCCACAAGTTCAAGATAACCCTTTAAGTCAATACAATGAGGAGGGAGTTAACATGATTGGCATGGGGAGTGGAGAGAGTTCCAAGTACCTCAAATACATAGGGGATTCTCCCCGAGCGAGCAAGGATAAATGGGATTACTCAGAATTCTGATTTATGATAGAACGAGAAATGAAGTCTATCAAAGAACAAATTAATCAACTAGTAGAACTGATGGTATACTATCACCAAATAACTCGATAGTTGACCAGTCAGGGGTAAAAAAATCTCCTCTCCATTGTAACAAGGGATCAACAACGATTCCAAAACAATGAAACTTTGGAAGAAAAACTTGCAAGGAAAGCTAGTTCAAGCTCTTTGAGAGTATGCAGATAAAAGAAAGTTCACTCTTTTAGGTTAACCGAGGAGGAAATACTACATATGTTGATAAATTAAAGGAAGATCACAGAACTGTTACCCCCAATCAATCCCCATTCCAAGAGGTTTGATGCTACTGGGATATGCCAATCAAGTTGTTTGGCACTTCGTCACCTGATCCAAAATATAATTGACAGTAGTGACCTATAAATGGTAAATAGTTGTAATGCCTTACCTGAAGAAGAAGAGATATTTTCTCCTGGAATACAAAGATGGAGGGAAGTTATAACAATGATATCCTTTGAAGGAGACTTGTCTGTATCACCTCTAGTAATTCAAGGAATAAGGGATCAAAGAAGAAAGAATCTTTTGAAAGTGGTTGCACCAGAACCATTGATGTTACCATTCAGGTCACAATATTCCTGAATCAGATTGAAAAGAGTCCCTTGGAATTATGGGGAAAACGAGGGATCAACATAAAATGACACCGCGACGATATCAAAGGAAAACCCGCTGTATCTACCTCAGCGAGTAATAAAGCCAGTCACTAAAACCAAGGGGAAAGTGCCTAAGGAGAAAGTTGAAGAATATCTTAGCAAAATGGGGCATGATGAAGCCAAGATAGTGTAGAGATTAAGGGAAACACCTTAACAGATATCCATTCTGGATTTGATCTTGTCTTTTGAAGATCATCGCAAAATTTTAATACAAGTGCTGAAAGAAGCGCACTTGCCAAAGGCAGTGGATGCAGAAAAATTTCATCAATTGATAGGTTATATTTTCAACAGCAATGTGATATCTTTCACTGATGATGATATACCAGTGGAAGGAACTGGTCATTGTAAGTCATTGTACATAGCTGTGTTATCATTTGGGTATATGATAAGAGGAGTATTGGTAGATGGAGGATCATCCTTGAACATCTGTCCATATGACTCTTTTGAAAGAATGAAGATCAATCCATGTCAAATCCAGAACAGCCATATAGTTATAATAGCCTTTGACGGGTCTCGACGAAATATTATAGGAGAAATTAAACTTCTAGTGGAGATCAATCCACATACCTTCTACATATCCTTTCAAGTGATGAACATCACCACATGATATAATCTATTATTGGGAAGACTATAGATTTATATAGCAGGAGCAGTCTCGTCCATCCTTCACCAACAAGTTAAATAAATCATCAATAACAATCTGGTCACTGTTAATGCCGAACCAGAATATCATGTCTATGTACAAGGTGACATGCCTTTGATCAACCTCAATGAAGGAGTTGAGCCAGCCAGTTTTCAAGCCTTTGAAGTGAGCAACACTCATTATCAACCTATTGAGGTTCCAGCCTTAAAGCCAAAGATTTCTTCCGGAGTGATGTCTGTCGGTAAAGAAATGATGTCTTTGGATTTCTGTCCCGACAAAGGGCTAGGAAAGAATCAATAAGGGATCAAATATCCAATCCAAATACCTAGTAAGACAGGAAAAGCTGGATTAGGCTATGAATTCAATCATAAGAACCCATACAAACATCAGCTGGTTCAGGTATCCACCATTTTACTACCAGATCTCACAGATGCAGGATTTGTGAAGCCAACAAAGAAGAACCCTGTGGTTATATCAAGAATATTGCTGATTCCTGAGGTTAATCCAACTAGCGAATAGGAAATCCAAACTCCTATTAAGGAAAACAAAGAAAGGAATGAAAGGTTCCTGCAAGAAGTGCAAGATTAATTGGCAAAGATGCATTTTCTGGCACATACTGAGGGTCTAAACGAGGATATCTTAGATGATGACTATTCAGAAGATCAAATCCTAACCCCTCGCATAAATAGGGCTAAGGAGAACCTTTCAAAGAGAAGTACTCACCCAGATGTGAATTCAGTCATCGTCATTATCAAAGAGGAGGAGGATGTCAACCACACCTTCATCACAGCTGTTAATAAAGACATGACCCTAGACAACTGGAGAAACATTCCTTGCATCTATCGTAAAGGGTAAAAGGGCAGGAAGTCCATCTACCCTGAAGTATAGATATTATATACTACTTACTTTTGTTGTACACTACTAACAATTACTTTTGTTATTAATGCTTTTTATTATTAAGCAATTTCATATAATAAGTGAAAGCATTTTATTTTTTGGACTCCAAATTCGAATTTGTTTAACCTTGCTAATAAATTGCCAAGTCTCAACAATGACTACAACTTTGATGTAGAACTGGACTTTAACTTGATGGGGATCGATCGAGAGGAGATAGATGACTATGAGGTACCTGA
Organism: Panax ginseng; assembly: GCA_020205605.1. NCBI lineage: Eukaryota > Viridiplantae > Streptophyta > Magnoliopsida > Apiales > Araliaceae > Panax > Panax ginseng. The sequence goes on from CM035149.1 coordinate 64,325,148, forward strand.
GGAGATCAAAGAATGGGCCAAAGACAAACCCAAACCAAACCTTGATCAAACAACCACGGTCAATATTAAAACCTCAAAAAATCCTAAAAAAACCCAAATAGGCAATGACCTTATCCCAAACCAAAGAACAGACTTGATTAAACTCTTATTTCAGTTCCAAGATGTGTTCGCATGGTCACATGAAGACATGGTAAGCCTATCTACTAACATTGTCATTCACTGACTGCCCATTAAAGAGGGATTCAAGCCTATCAAACAAAAACTCAAGAGACTAAAGCCTGAATGGAGTCCAAAGGTTAAAGAAGAAGTTTTCAAGAAATTTAAACTAGGCATTATCATGTTATCAACCTACCCTGAATGGCTGTCCAATATAGTTCCCATGCCTAAGGTCGAAGGGAAGGTATGAGTGTGCTTGGACTACCAGGATTTGAACAAAGCCTGTCTCAAAGATAACTTCCCAGTACCTTTCATCCACATATTGATAGACAACACGTCACAGTATGACATGTACTCTTTTCTCGACTATTTCTCTGGATACCACCAAATCATGGTTGTCGAAGAAGATAGGGAAACATTCTGCTATAGGCGATTATCTTTCGACCTTATCAATGTTGGTGCTATTTATCAATGAGCCACGATGGCCCTTTTCCATGATATAATGCACAAGGAGATAGAGGTTTATGTGGGATGACCACGCCGACCATCTCAGAAATCTATTCAATCGGCTTCGCAAATACAACTTAAAGATGAATCTAGCCAAGTGTGCCTTCGGTATCAAATTCGGTAAATTATTGGGATTCTTGGTAAGCAACAGGGGCATTGAGCTGGATCCCGCTAAGATTAAAGCCATCACTAAGATGCATGTACCTAGGAAAAAAAATATAGGGATTCCTTGGGAGAATCAATTTCATAAACAGACTCATCTCCCAACTCACTGCAACTTGTGAGCCCATCTTCAAGATGTTGAGGATAAATTCCTCCAAAAAGTGGAATGAGGATTATCAAAAGTCCTTCATCGCCATCAAGAAGTAGTTGATTGAAGACCCTATTTTAGTTCCACCAAGTGATAAGAGTCCAATGTTCATGTACATATCAGTCAATGCTAATGCCATGGGGTGTATGCTGGGGCAGAAAGATGATAAAGGTAAGGAGAGAGCCATCTATTACCTCAGTAAGAGATTCAGCATCCATGAGCAGAGGTATACCTTGATTGAAAAGACCTGTTATGCTTTAGCGTGGGCCACCATGAGGTTATAACATTACCTTAATGGGCACACAACCTCTCTCATCTCCCGCATGGATCCTTTAAAATACATATTCAGTAAGCCCATGCTAAATTATCAATTGTCCAGATGTCAATTGATCCTTCAACAATTTAATATCATCTATATAACTCAAAATTCTATCTAAGGTCAAGGAATTGAAGATCAATTGGCCGAAGCACCATCAAGGAATTTTGAACCTTTAGAAACTTATTTCCCAGATGATGGAATAATGACAACTCAGTAAAACCCTTAAGAAGATACCAGCCAATTCTGGAAACTGTACTTCGACGGGGCAATAAACATGGAAGGTTCAGGAGCAGGGGCAGTCCTTGTCTTTATTTTGGTAGAACATTATTCCATGGCCATCTAACTACAGTTTGCCAACACCAACAACACAGCCGAGTATAAAGGTTGTATAATGGGATTGAAATTGGCCCAATCCATGGGTATCCAACGGTTAGCAGTCTTTGGAAATTCTGAGTTGGTCATCAAGCAAACCACCTGGGCATATCACACCAAAGAATTGCATTTGTTGCCCTATCATCAGTATGTCACCAAGATGGCTATGGAATTTGAAGAAATAGCCTTCATCCACATCCCTCGAAATAGGAATGATTTCACAGATGCATTAGCAACATTGGCTTACTTTATCCACATATCTGATAGGAGAGAAATTCTTGATATCAAATTTGCAAGCTTGAATTGATATCAAATTTGCAAGCTTGAAGTGTGCTTATGGAAATTACATTAGAGAATTATCAGATGAACTGCCTCCCATCAAATAACCTTGGTATCAGGATATCAAAGAATACCTTCGGGATGGATCTACACTTGCCGAGGTAAGTCAACCTAAAGAAAGCGGATCCATAAAATGGCCATGAAATTTTATCTAAGTGGAGATGCACTCTACAAGAGAGATGCTAGAATGGGCTTACTGAGATGCCTAGACAAAGATCAAGACCAAAGACTTATGGATGAAGTCCATGGTGGAGTCTGTGGTCCGCACATTAGCGGTCCTTTACTTGCCAAAAAGATATTAAGAACAGGGCATTACTGGATATCTCTCAAAGCTGACTGTGATGATCACGTCAGGAGATGTTATTAATGCCAAGTTCATAGAAATGTCATCCACGCTCCTCCAAATGAACTACACTGTATGAGTTCATCATGGCCCTTTGTTATGTGGGGTATGGATGTGATCGGGCCAATAGAACCCAAAGCCATTAATGGTCATTAATTTATTTTCACCATGATCGATTACTTCACCAAGTGGGTTGAAGCTGCCTTTTTTCCCAAAGTCACAAAGGAGGTAATTATCAATTTCATCAAAAACAATATGATATGTTGATACGGACAACCGGAGGTGATCGTGTCAGACAATGCAAAAAATTTGAACAACCAAATGATGAATGAATTGTGTAGTAAATTCCATATCAAACATCTTATTCTGTCATTTATCGCCCCAAGATGAATGGTGCTTTTGAAGCAGCCAACAAGAATATTAAGAAGATTATGCAAAAGATGCTCGCCAATCACAAAGGATAGCCAGCCTTATTACCTCTAACACTGTTAGTATACAAAATATGAATACGCACTTCTACAGGGACTACCTCCTATTTGTTGGTTTATGGCATGGAAGCAGTACTCCCCATAGAAGTGGAAATGGAATCATTAAGAGTGTTGATAGATGCTCAAATGGAAGAAGACAAACGGATACAAGAGCGGTACCACCATCTATCTCTAATAGATGAGAAAAGGGCGGAAACTATTTTCCATGGTCGATTGTATCAACAAAGAATGGTTCGGTCCTACAATAAGAAGGTTTGGATTCAGCAATTTAAAGAAAATGACTTGGTATTGAAAAGGGTCCTTTCCAATCAAGAAATAGCCAAAGGAAAATTTGCCCCAAACTGGGAAGGCCCTTTCAATGTCAAAGAAGTGTTGTTAGGAGGAGCCCTCAGACTGCAAGAAATGGATGGGGAAGAATTTCCCCAGCTTATCAATTCAGACACCGTGAAAAGGTACTATGTCTAAAAAGCCTGCAAACCACCATCTTGCTCCTAAAAAAAATCAGTGAAGTTTTATCATTTAAGTTTGAACAATGAACGACCTGATCTCCCCACATTAATGGGAGTACGTAGGCAGCCATCTACGCTGCGATCAAACCAAACCAAAAAAATCTAAAAAACCCTTCTAACCAAACACCTTTCAAATTCCCAGAATATTTCTCTCCCTGCACAGAGTGCCAACTTCAAACCATTCAAGCCAAGCCGAACTACAAATGACCTAATCTCTCATCCATGAGAATACGTGGGCGCCATTTATGGTGCGGTCGAACCCTCGAAAGAAATCCAAATACTATGCCTAAACCTCAACAATATCAAAAGACCAGTCCTAAGACACCAAAAGTAAAACATGAAAGCTGGTACACCAGAAAAGTCTAAAGATCAACGACCAATTCTCAAAGACCCTCTGACATCTCAAGGTCAGTCCATCAAATAGAAGTTTAGGACACATAAAGATGGTAAGTCATGGAGAAATATGGCATTTATCGAACAAAGTCAAAACATATCAAAAAAGGAAGTGAGATCAAATGTATTTCCTTATTATATGTGTTGTTTGATATATAGAAAATGCCCTGTACACGACAGAAGTGTCTAACCTAGTATAATGCAGGAAATAAAGCTACTTTATAAGTCCCTAATTAAGCGAGACAACAAATCAAGCATAACATCCTTCTTTGAGGATGGAGGGGACTCTCTGATCTCCTGACCAACAGTATTAAGGCGAGTCATAAGCTCCACTGCCGGACGTAAAGTACTATCATGATCAGCTATGGGAGGCTTATCCCTATTGTAGAATAAATATTATTTAAATAGATTAATATTTTAATTTATTTATTTAAATAAGATTAGAATTGTTTTAATTGATTTATTCATAACCGGTTTAATATGGAGAACCTAAAGGGTCACACCATAAAAGGAAGAATAATTAATTAAGAAGTTAATGGAATAATCGTAATAATATATTAAGTGTATTTAATTTAATCTATGGTGATAAAGTAAATTAAATAGCTTAATATTTATTATTTAATATTTTGGAAATATTAAATATAAATTAATAAAAGGAGTCTTATTAATATTATTACAATTATTATTATTTTAATTTCTAAAGGAGTTTGCGAATTAATTTAATATTAGTACTATCATTTATTCTTAATAGGATTAGGAGGCAAATTAATTAAAAAAGTTTAATTAATTATCCCTAATAAGATTAGGGAGCCTAATTAATTAAATGAGTTTAATTAATTAAATAATACTCTATTTTAATTATATTAAAATAGGTTTAATGATATCTTTATAAGAGACGTCTTATATTAGATATCAGTGTGTGTGAGATACATAATTCCAATTATTGGGAGAGTACGCCCCCTTTTCTACACAGATAGAAAAATTAGGGTTTGAGCCAATACCCCTTCTTCTTGATTCTTCTTCTTCCTTGGTGGATCACCTCTAGATGCCAAACGCTTGGGTGACTGACGTTGATCAAAGGAAGGAACCAAACCCACATATTCAAGGAGAGAACAAGGATTAGGAGTTGAACTCGTACCTGAGGAAGCTCAGATCTTCAAGGGTATGATTTTATTTTTCCTACTCCTTTATTGACTGATAATCAAAGCACAAGAACGATCTTGGTTTATGGTTTGTACGGAAATTTTAAAAACTATTTTACTTCGCTTCCACTTATTTATGTAATTTGATTGCATGCTTTTGTTTCTAGCAAACCTAACAGTGGTATCAGAGCCAATCTTGTGCTCATTATCAGTCTCTGTGATTCCATATATGTGTAATATGCGATTGGATCAAAATTTCTAGGTAATCGAAAAAGTTTTACATTTACTTGACGCTTGACACAGTGACTATCAAAATCTCTAGTTCATTCTCGGAGTGCGGTTGCCTTGCTACCGAGATCCGATTTCTAGATGAGTAAAAATTGTGTGTGTGGTAAAGGTGTGTTCGATTCATTGCAAGGCGTAAATCATACTTCAAAGTGTAATTTGAAAACTTTTGCTTTGTTTAATTAAATAAATGGTTTATTTAATTATTAAAAGTGCAAAATAAAGATGTTTATTTTATATGAAATATAATTTCAGAATTGCTAAAATTAAAGAGTTTAATTTGGATTTGGTTTTTGATTAAAATAAAAGATTTTATTTTATTTCAAAACTAAAGTTTAGCAAACTTTTACCCATTAATTAATATTAATGCATATATGGAATGGATTTATTTTCATGGGATGAATGTTATTTATTGATACATATGATGATATGTATGGTAATAAATGAGATTAATTATGGACTATGACTAATGTGTTTGGAATTTATTTTGGATGGATACTTGAATGTATGAGTTTTATTAAATGGGGTCTGCGTACCTTGTCTTTTCTGGTTGTCTTCTTGTTGTAAATTTTATCTCTCTCTCCTATGTACTTCCCCTTGACTGCTGATCAATGTTTCTATTTAAAGGAAATAATTTATGTAATAGGATTAGTTAGAATTTTTCGAAGAACCAGAGATCAAGGAGCAAACTCACTTGAAGACCTGTTTGTAATGGAGCTCGGGTTTAAATGTAATAGTTATATTTAAATGTTAATTCTTGCATGCACCCTAGGGTCTGACCTTTTGGTTCACTTTTTGGTTCACTTGGTAGCTCTAGTGAACCAAACTAGAATAAAAGTTCATAATCAATCCGAGTAGAATATAGTATTCTATACTTGCATGCTAGTATTATATATATATATATATATATATATATATATATATATATATATATATATATGCATGCCCGCTAAACAAGATGAGACTAATAATAACAAACCCCTCAAGGAAATTATATTAAGTCTTAAGCGTTCAAAGATATTTGGAATATCGAACGTAGCCTTCTAGCATGAAAAAATTAATAGAGTATTAAATATTTAATATGAGTTTGTTGTGTCACCACAAGGCAATTATTAAGTATTTAAGATGTTAATTTATCATATTTGATGCTTATAAAGAAAATTAAACAATATTGTTTTGTTGTGTCACCACAAGGACAATATTTTTCTTTTTTGAATATATGGAAGTGCAAGGTTGGACTTAACTTCTATAATTTTGATTTGGATGTGCCACCACTTGATCAAAATAATCCAAGAGACAAAACATAAGGAGTTACATGATGATGTAATTGACAATGAGTTGTCTATCTATTTATTTATATATAGTTTGTTGTGTCACCACAAGGCTATATACATTTGAAATGGGATCCTTATTCTCACTAGCAAAAACTTTAATTAGATTTTGTCGAACTATATATATGAGGGTAATATAGTTTGTAGAAAATAATGGGAGATACCGATATAAAATAAGACCTAATTTATTTTGATAAAATAAATTAATTAAATGAATGTTTGCTAAAATATTATCTTTTTACATGCAGAATTTTGAAAATGTCACATTCACTAATTTCACTGCGTAGCATACTTGATGCTAACAAACTGACCGGACCAAATTTAACAGACTGGTTAAGGAATCTAAGAATTGTTCTCACTGTTGGAAAGATTTCTTATGTCCTAAATTCGCCTGTCCTTCAAAAACTAGTTGAAATAGCCTCTGAGGAAGAGATTGCTACTTTTAAGAAGTGGTAAGATGATGCATCTTTGGCTCAATGCATCATGCTCGCATCCATGAGTAACGAGCTTCAACATCAACATGAAACCATGGATGCTCCTGCTATATTGATGCACCTTCAAGAGCTGTATGGTGAGAAAAGTAAGACTGCTAGATATGAGATATCTAAAGAGCTCTTCCGATCTAAGATGACCGAGGGTACTACTGTTGAGACTCATGTTTTAAAGATGATCAATCTGATTGAACGTCTTGGATAGATTGGGTTTGTCATGGATGGGGAGTTGAGTCAAGACTTAGTCTTGGAGTCACTCCCTGACACATTCTCATAATTTGTTGTGAATTTTCACATGAATAAGTTAGATGTCAGCTTGCCTGAATTACTTAACATGTTGAAAAATCTGAAGGTCACTTCCCATCCAAGAAGGACAAGGTCTTAATAGTGGATGATTCTTCCAAGAAAAGGAAGAGGCCCAAGGTATCTTCTGAGAAGAAGAAATCCAAGAAGGCTAAGGGTAAGGAAAAAGTGAAGGATCAAAAGAAACCTGATCCAGCTAGCAAAGGAATTTGCTTCCATTGTAACATGATGGGTCACTGGAAGAGGAACTGCAAGGATTATCCTGCGGAGCAAAAGCAGAAAAAGCTTGGAGAAGCTTCGAATCCTAATCATGGTTTGTTTATGATTGAAATTAAATTTTCTGAAAGTCAATCTTTTACTTGGGTATTGGATACCGGTTGTGGTTCACACATATGTAATAATATGCATGGACTGGTCAGAAGTAGAAAGCTGAGCAAGGATGAGGTCGTCCTACGGGTGGGAAATGGAGCAAAGGTTGCTACATTAGCTGTAGGGACTTATTGTTTAGCATTGCCTACGTGAAAGTTCATTTATTTAAATAATTGTTATTTTGTTCCGAATATCATTAGAAACATTATTTTAATTTTTGTATTGGATATGGATGGTTTTGACATTATAATAAAGAACAACAGTTATTCTATTTATAATAATAATGTTTTATATGGTGTTGGTAATTTACGAAATGGACTTTATATACTTGACTTGCATGAAAATATACTTCAAATTGAACAAACTAAGAAAAGGAAAAGAGATGATGTTAATTATACCTATATGTGGCACTGTAGACTTGGTCATATTAATGAAACAAGATTATCCAAGTTGTATAAAGATGGGCTCCTAGAGCTATCGGATTATGAATCATATCCAACTTGTGAATCTTATCTCATGGGCAAAATGACTAAATCTCCTTTTAGTGGAAAAGGAGAAAGAGTTACAGAGTTGTTAGCGTTGGTTCACACAGATGTATGTGGACCTATGACAACGAATGCACAAGGAGGGTATTCTTATTTTATTACATTCACTTATGATCACTCAAGATTTGGATATATGTATTTAATGAAATACAAATTCGAATCATTTGAAAAGTTTAAAGAGTTCAGAAGTGAAGTAGAGAAACAAACTGGAAAAGGTATTAAGATTCTTCAATCAGATCGAGGTGGTAAATACTTAAGTGATGAGTTTCTCAGATGTCTAAAAGAAAATGATATAATCTCACAATAAACTCCACCAGGGACACCACAACTCAATTGTGACACCCCCAAAACAGGTATACATCACCCATCTTGGGTCACCAAATACATGGTACATAAATCAAATACAAACTTAATTATGCAACTGTCGTGCAAAATAAGATAAAACATAGATGAGAGTTTAAATAAGAATATTGCCTTCTAGACAATATCCACACTCAATTGAGTCGTCATTAAAATTATTATCACACTATTTCACAGAATAGTGAGGACTACGAAAACCAACATCTGGACCGTCAATCCGTTCCCCTACTAGTCCCAGCTATATTCTCATTTCTTGAAGAGAACAGTGAAAGAAAAGGGTGAGCTCAACTAGCCCAGTAAGAAATATTATGACTAAGATAATGCAAAATGAATTATCCTTAGCCTTCAACAGTATAACAACTGATAGAATACAATAGACAATAAGTTTTAGATCAACAACTATAGCGGAATAAGCAATCCATTAGAAGACTCAACTAGAACATAATGTCAACTATCTCCTCTAGATTAAAAGTCCATCATTAATATTTTATTCCTGTAATACTCATCAACAGTTCTTTGTTATACCCAAGATAAAAAGAACTCTCATCACCTGTCTTCACCTGAACCACCAAAGATTATAGTTAAATTTATAATTCATATTTATAATCATGTAAATCAACAGTTTCTCCTTGCCACAAAGGCTTAATAGAACATTTACTCAATATCCTTACCCCAAAGGCTAAAGATATTCAAATGTAATAACAATGATCATACCAATCAGTTGTCTACCTTTGCACTACAGGCCAAAGATATTCAACTATAAAACCAATGGTCATGATCATACCAATCAATTGCCTGTCAGTGCACTACGGCCAAAGACATTCAACTATTAACTAATGGTCATAATCTTGCCAATCACATCATTGAATTATCCCTGCACTACGACCATGGATATTCGTTAGTATCACCAGTGGTCAAGGTCATGTCATACACCTCTCTATCTTTGCACTACGGGCCGAATCTATCAATCAACAGTTCATCTTTGCACTACGACCAAAGATATCAATCAACAGTTCTTCTTTGCACTACAGGCCAAAGACATACAACTGTAAAACCAATAACCAATAGTCCATCTATGCACTACGGGCAAAAGATGACTTTTAACGCAATATAAGCATGAGGATCATGACAATGATATAAAGAATCAATCAAATGAGTTTAAGGATATCTAAATTGTCAACGTGATCACCAATTGTGGAGTAAAATTCAAGAATAATATTCATGTATCAAAAATTAATTTGGACAGAAAAGATTCAATTTTTCTTCGTGAATAATACCCCGTGAATAGTACTTTGTGAATAGTACCCTGTGAATAGTAATTCGTGAATAGTATCCCGTGAATAGTACTTTATAAATAGTATCCTATGAATAGTACTTTGTGAATAGTACCCCGTAAATAATACTCTGAGTGAATAGTACCCCATAAATAATATCCAGAGTGAATAGTACCCGAGTGAAAAGTAAGAAATAATACCCCTTATGAATAAGAAATAAATAACATCCCTTACGGATATTGAACGAAAATAATATTCCTTACGAATATTAAATGAAAATAATATTCATACGAATACGAAAAATAATATCTTTTCAGAATATGAAATAAATAATACCCCTTACCTCAGAAGAAGACTGGATACTGGAATAGTGAAGTAGCAGACTTCTCTTCTTTTTTCTCTCTATAGCTTCTCTCTCTATAAATGCTCTTGTGAGTCTAAGTGAATTGGTGAGAATGAAGGAAGAATGAGCTTATATTTATAGAAAAATATAGTTTCGATAATTGCACGTTTTAGGGCTCGAAATATTATAGTATAATATCTTCATCTTTTTCTTCATTTTTAATTTAGTCATGCAAGTATTATACAACTTGCACCACCTACCCTAATAGTATATCATGTGAATCAATAGTACAATCATGTGACTCAATAGTACACATATGTGAACACATAGTTAATAAGCATGTGAATTAATATCAATTAATTGCTCATTTATCCTATTACTTACCCAATTGGTTAATATAACCTCCAAACATCAATTATTATCGAAATAAATGTCGATTTTCACTAACACTAACAATCCCAACACAATGGAAATATTTTTCTCAACAATTTCATTTTTGAAATTTCAAAGTTTGACTTTTTCTGAAAAAGTCAACTGTTAACTTTTTTGACCAAAAAGTTAACCCCGGTAAATTTTGTGTTTATAGTCTATTTCTACTAATTTCATCCTTCTGGACTCAAATATCACGTCCGCGTCTCCAAATTCAACTCCGAACTCAAATTTGATTTTTAATAACATTCATCATTAATATTATAACTCACAATATTAACAACCAGATCGTTTCCAGGAAAGAGGGGGCTTTCCACTAAGAATTTCTCCCTATTAGCACGCAATTAGATTACCTAACCTCTCCTTGATAGAACTTCTAGACATCGTCAATATTGCAAATAATAATATGAATAACTTTGTCGTCACAATTATTGATTTAATAATATAAAATATTGTGACAATAATTGAATAAAACTGAGTGACTTCTCACGTAAGCATCAATAATCAAAGATATTGTACAACACCGTGTGCCACTGTACAACCACACATATTACTGTACTTTTATCAATTTAACCATTTATTAAATAGAATAATAATTATAAAAATTGAATACTTTCATTTCGTAAAATTCGAGGTCTTACAATCTCCCCTCCTTATGAAATTTCGCCATCAAAATTTACGTACCTGGTAGTTCGAAAAGATGAGAATACCTTGCTTTCTTTTCGGATTGTACCTTCCCCGTTATTTCCTCTCTATCATGATTTTCCCATTTCTCATCTCTTGTATTTCAGATATCATTCTAGAATATAGTTTCAAAATAAGGGTTAATTGACATATCACATATTATCCCTATACTCTGACCGACCAATTAAATACCAAATAAACTTAGGTAGGTCATACTAACGAAGGAATTCCTCGTCTCTCCCCTCCCAGTTATTGTCTCACAACTCAGCCAGGGATCATATCCTTAAGCTTTGATACCAACTATGACGCCCCCAAAACAGGTATACATCACCCATCTTGGGTCGCCAAATACATGGTACATAAATCAAAAACAAACTTAATTATGCAATTGTCATGCAAAATACGATAAAACATAGCTGAGAGTTTAAATAAGAATATTGCCTTCTAGACAATATCCACACTCAATGGAGTCCTCATTATAATTATTAACACACTATTTCACAGCATAGTGAGGACTACTAAAACCACCATCTGGACCATCAATCCATTCCCCTACCGGTTCCAGCTATATTCTCATTTCCTGAAGAGAAAAGTGAAAGAAAAGGGTGAGCTCAACTAGCCCAGTAAGAAATATTATGACTAAGATAATGCAGAATGAATTATCCTTAGCCTTCAACAGTATAACAACTGATAGAATACAATAGATAACAAGTTTTAGATCAACAACTGCAGCGGAATAAGCAATCCATTAGAAGACTCAAGTATAACATAATGTCTATTGTCTCCTCTAGATTAAAAGTCCATCATTAATATTTCATTCCTATAATACTCATCAACAGTTCTTTGTTATACCCAAGACAAAAATAACTCTCATCACCTATCTTCACCTGAACCACCAAAGATTATAGTTAAATCCATAATTCATATTTATAATCATGTAAATCAACAGTTTCTCCTTGCCACAAAGGCTTAATAAAACATTTACTCAATATCCTTACCCCAAAGGCTAAAGATATTCAAATATAATAACAATGATCATACCAATCAGTTGTCTACCTTTGCACTATGGGCCAAAGATATTCAACTATAAAACCAATGGTCATGATCATACCAATCAATTTCCTATAAGTGCACTACGGCCAAAGACATTCAACTGTTAACTAATGGTCATGATCATACCAATCACATCATTGAATTATCCCTGCACTACGGCCAAGGATATTCGTTAGTATCACCAGTGGCCATGATCATGCCATACACCTATCTATCTTTGCACTACGGGCCAAATCTATTAATCAACATAGCATCTTTGCACTACGACCAAAGATATCAATCAATAGTTCTTCTTTGCACTACAGGCCAAAGAGATACAACTGTAAAACCAATAATCAATAGTCCATCTATGCACTACGGGCAAAAGATGACTTTTAACGCAATATAAGCATGAGGATCATGACAATGATATAAAAAATCAATTAAATGAGATAAAGGATAAATATTAAACATTTATAATACAATTTATCCAGAGTTCAAGAATATCTAAATTGTCAACGTGATCACCAATTGTGGAGTAAAATTCAAGAATAATATTCATGTATCAAAAATTAATTTGGACAGAAAAGATTCAATTTTTCTTTATGAATAGTACCCCGTGAATAGTACTTCGTAAATAGTACCCCGTGAATAATATCCCGTGAATAGTACTTCATGAATAGTACCCTATAAATAGTACTTCGTGAATAGTACCCCCGAGTGAATAATACCCGAGTGAATAGTACCCCGTAAATAATACTCCGAGTGAATAGTACCCCGTAAATAATACCTAGAGTGAATAGTACCTGAGTGAATAGTAAGAAATAATACCCCTTACGAATAAGAAATAAATAACATCCCTTACGGATATTGAACGAAAATAATATTCCTTACGAATATTAAATGAAAATAATATTCATATGAATACGAAAAATAATATTTTTTCAAAATATGAAATAAATAATACCCCTTACCTCAAAAGAAGACTGGATACTGGAATAGTGAAGTAGCAGACTTCTCTTCTTTTTTCTCTCTATAGCTTTTCTCTCTATAAATGCTCTTGTGAGTCTTAGTGAATCGGTGAGAATGAAAGAAGAATGAGCTTCTATTTATAGAAAAATATAGTTTCGATAATTGCACGTTTTGGGGCTCAAAATATTACAGTATAATACCTTCATCATTTCCTTCATTTTTAATTTAGTCCTGCAAGTATTATCAAACTTTCACCACCTCCCCTAATAGTATATCATGTGAATCAATAGTACAATCATGTGACTCAATAGTTCTATACATGTGGAAAAAAAAATTACAGTATAGTACCTTCATATATACCTTCATTTTTAATTTAGACATGCAAGTATTATCAATCTTGCACCACCTCCCCTAATAGTACATACATGTGAATCAATAGTACACACATGTGAACACATGGTTATAAACATGTGAATTAATAGCAATTAATTGCTCATTTATCCTATTAATTACCCGATTGGTCAATATAACCTCCAGACATCAATTATTATTGAAATAAATGTCGATTTCCACTAACACTAACAATCCCAACACAATGGAAATATTTTTCTCAACAATTTCATTTTTGAAATTTTGAAGTTTGATTTTTTCTGAAAAAGTCAACTATTGACTTTTTTGACCAAAAAATTAACCCCGGTAAATTTTGTGTTTATAGTCTATTTCTACTAATTTCATCGTTCCAGACTCATATATTACGTCCGCGTCTCCAAATTCAACTCTGAACTCAAATTCAATTTTTAATAACATTCATCATTAATATTATAACTCACAATATTAACAACCAGATCATTCCCAGGAAAGAGGGGGCTTACCAATAAGGATTTCTCCCTATTGGCGTGTAATTAGATTGCGTAACCTCTCCTTGACAGAACTTCTAGACATTGTCAATATTGCAAATAATAATATGAATAACTTTGTCTTCTGAATTATTGATTTAATAATATAAAATATTGTGACAATAATTGAATAAAACTGAGTGGCTTCTCACGTAAGCATCAATAATCAAAGATAATTTAATACAATCTTGTGTGCCAATTGTGCAACCACGTATTCTTGTACTTTTATCAATTTAACCATTTACTAAATAGAATAATAATTATAAAAATTGAATACTTTTATTTCGCAAAATTCGGGGTCTTACATCAATGGTGTATCTGAAAGGAGAAATCGAGCATTGTTGGACATGGTTCGATCCATGATGAGCTTTACCGACCTTCCAATTTCATTATGGGGATATGCCCTAGAATCAGCTGCATACTTACTTAACAAGGTACCTACCAAATCCGTCCCTAAGACCCCATATGAGTTATGGTCAGGGAGGAAACCAAATCTTAAGCATGTAAAGACTTTGGGTTGTCCAGCTTATGTCAAAAAGTTTGAAAATGATAAGCTACAAACTAGATCTGACAAATGTAGATTTGTGGGATACCCTAAAGAAACATTAGGGTATTATTTCTATCATCCAACTGATCAAAAGGTGTTTGTTGCAAAACATGCTTCCTTCTTGGAAAAGGAGTTTATCCTTGAAGGGGTCAGTGGGAGTAAGATATATCTTAAAGAAGTTCAAGAACCAAAAAATACTACAGATCAAAGTCAAGTACCTAACCAAGTGCAAGAACCTATTATAACACACCCTATTATTAAATCTGGAAGAGTACCGAAGATACCTGATACGTATGGATTCATCATAGAGGATGACGATGAGGTATACATCATAGATGATGGTGATTCATTGAATTACGAACATGCTATGAGTATTAAAGACTCGGAGAAGTGGCAAAAAGCCATAAAATTCAAGATGGACTCCATGGACGAAAACCAATTATGAACTTTGGTTTCACCACCTGAAGGCATTAAGCCTATTGGGTGTAAATGGGTCTTTAAAAGAAAGACTAGAGCAGACGACAAGGTAGAGACCTATAAAGCCCGACTGGTGGCAAAAGGTTTCAAACAAAGACAAGGAATTGACTATGATTAAACTTTTTCACTAGTAGCGATGCTCAACTACATTCGGATTTTTCTTGCGATTGTAGCTTACCGTGACTACGAAATCTGACAAATGGACGTGAAAATGACTTTCCTTAATGGGAAACTTGAGGAGGATATGTATATGACACAACTAGAGGGATTTCTTTCAACGGTTAGAACAAATCAAGTTTGTAAGCTACAACGATCCATTTATAGAATGAAGCAAGCTTCTCGTAGGTGGAACATCCATTTTGATGAGACAATCAAAGAGTTTGATTTATAAAAAATGAGGATGAACCATGTGTGTACAAGAAGGTTAGTGGGAAAGCTATTTCATTCCTTGTATTATGTTGATGATATATTACTGATAGGGAATGATATTCCTATGCTACAATTGATTAAAATTTGGCTATCAAGACACTTCTCCATGAAGGATTTGGGAGAAACATCCTATATTTTGGGGATAAAGATCAATAGAGATAGATCTAAAAGGATGCTTGGCTTATCCCAAGGAACGTACATTGACTCGATGCTAAAAAGGTTTAGCATGGAAAATTCCAAAAGCGGTCTCATGCCAATGAGCCATGAAATACATCTCTCTAAGAAACAGACCCCAAAAACACCTGAAGAGAGAGACTGTATGAGTAAGATTCCTTATGCTTCAGCAATAGGATCTATCATGTATGGTATGATATGTACTAGACCGAATGTCTCTCATACACTTAGTGTAACAAACAGATATCAGTCGAATCCAGAAGAAGAGCACTAGAAGGCAGTAAAAAATATCCTAAAGTACTTAAGAAGAACTAAGGATATATTTCTTGTCTACGGTGGGTCTAAATTGAAACTAGAGGGTTTCACAAACTCAAGCTTTCAAACAGACCAAGATGACAGTAAATCCATTTCGGGGGTATGTGTTTACCTTAAATAGTGGCACAGTGAGTTGGAAGAGTTCCAAATAGTAAACAGTTGCTGATTCAGTGACAAAGGCAGAGTACATAGCTGCAAGTGAGGCTACAAAGAAAGATGTTTGGTGAAAAAGTTCAAAACTAAACTTGGCATGGTTCCTAGCATTACAGGACCAGTGCCTTTATTCAGTGACAACATCGGAGCTGTTGCGCAGGCTAAGGAACCCAGGTCTCATCAGAAATCCAAACACGTGTTGCGACGCTTTCATTTAATTAGGGAAATCATTGAAAGAGGATATGTCACCCTGGAGCGTATAGACTCTCAAGACAATATTGTAGATCCATTTACTAAAGCACCCAAGGAGATCAAGTCAAACCCCGAAAGATCAAATTAAACCCCGAGAGATCAAGTCAAACCCCGGAGACAACCCCAGGGGATCAAATCCAACCCCGAAGACAATCCAAGGAGATTAAATAAAACCCCTGTGACAAACCCGAGAGATCAAACCAAACTCCGGTGACAACCCCGAGAGATCAAACCAAACACCAGATATAACCCCCCAGAGATCAAGTTAAAACCCCAGAGACAACCTCGAGAGATCAAATCAAACCCCGGAGACAACCCCAGGAGATCAAAACTAACAACGGAGACAACCACAGGAAATCAAATCAACTTTAGAAACAACCATGAAGACAAGTAGCAGGCCAACCTCGGAGATAACCCCGAGGAAGACAGATGTCGCCACGTTAAGCCCAGAACCGACTTGGGAGGGAAAAATAATTATTTTTCCTACTCAACATAAAATCAAGTCAAATCACTTCCATGAAGGTCATGCAGAACCGTAGCGTCAATCCCGAGTGAAAACAATACAAGACAGCTCAATGGATGGACTACAAAGACTCAAAGATCTGGTCATGGACCCATATTCCCATATTCAAAAAAGGTTAAATCTCATGTCATTGTGTAAAAAAAGATTAAATCCCATGTCATTTTGTATCTCTCGGAAAGGGCTTTTTGGAAAGGTATAGCACGCCACCATCGGACGTCCGGATTAAAAGTTATGATGGTTTGAGCAGACTGTGCGTTGGTCTAAGTGCATGTACTTTGAGATGACGGGACCCACAGGGCTCGAGCCCACCTGAGCAGCCACAATTAGACCCGCAGCTGCCACGGATAGACCCGTGGCTACATTGGTCTATAAATAGACCCCCCATTAGCCAAAAAAAGAAGAAGAAGAAAAAAGCGGGAATTCTGTCCATTTCAGAACTTAACCCCTCCTACAGTGTTCCAAACTCCGATATTCTTCTTTATAAACACTTATATACATATATACTATAACATATCAAATTTTAACAGGTGGAAATGGGGGTTTCAAGCTTCAAAAGCGGTTTAAAGCTCTTCTTGCTATACACTGTAAGATCCTTTTAGATCTGAAGCTTTTACTAGATTTTATATATATATATATATATATATATATATATATATATATATACAATTTTATTATTTTGCTTTTTTTAAAAACTTGAATTTTTACATAATACAGTGTTTTGGGTGTGATTTGGATACATATAACAAAACATGTTTGTACAGTGCTTTAGTTATTTTTTTAAAAAAAGCAAAAAAAATAAGGTCCAGATTTTTTGGTAGAATTAAAATTAGGACTATATATATATATATATATATATATATATATATATATATATATATATATATATATATATATATATATATATATATATATATATATATTGATAGTTGACTATGATTAAAATATACGCTTTAATTGTTCATTCAATGTAAACATGTGATATTAATTTTTGTGGACTAGATTTATCTAAATCCAGCCATATCTAACTTTTAACCGGTTCAAAAGTTATAAAAACTGGAACCGTTAAGTTAGAATGGCTAAGATTTATTTAAATCTAGTTTTCTTTCTAGTTTTTGTAAATATTAAGCAACCATGCGTCCCTAGATCTGTATCTAGAAGAAACGGGAAGCTTGGCTACGTGCATGCAAGGATTTAGCTGATGATCGAATCCTTTGTTTTGTGACGTTTATATTAAGTATCTATTTTATTTTAGGGAATTGTTAAATCCACAATAGAAATTGTTATTTCCACAACAAAAGTGTCGTTATAGATCCTATAGCGACGGTTTTCACCGTAACTATACATCTACAACGACACTTTTGTTGTGGAAATAACAAAAAATGTTGTGGATTTAACAATTACCTTATTTTATTCAATTTGCTATACAGGCTATCCACGTGACATTATGTGAGCCTAGGAGTTACGGGATCTAAGATCCAACTGACGAATCAAGATCTGGTTCCTATGATGGACCCTTTTTCGTTGTACAGTTAGCTTGTAAATCATATTTGCGGTGCTCAGGCCACTTCGATGGCTTTCATGCCCATAAGGAGCTTGACACTTGTATGTATATTATTTTGTCGAAAATACTTCGTATCTTGAGAATAAAATCAAATGAAGCCGAATACGGAATAAAATGGAAGTATCAAAGGCCTCAATTACTATGTGAGCATAATTGAAAACCTGTTTTAAAAATATCATTTTATATGCCTTATATTAAAATTAAACTTTTATACAAGTTAAACCCTTTGTATATAGGTGCAAACGAGGCGTAGCGCTACTTCCAAATAATACACTTAGGCCCAATTAACTGCACACACACTTCAAATAATTAGGGAATTGAAAAGATGTGATAACCGTATTTTCACGGAAGTCAGGGGGTGCCTAACACCTTCCCCCCGCTTAATCAAGACCCCGAACTCTATGAATCTCAGTTTCCAAGGCCTGTTCAACAGAGTCCAATAATTGGGCCTTTTGCAATACTTTTCAAATTCAGTTGATGTGACAACCAAGATTTTGTAATTTAATTTTAATATTTATTGGATTAAATAAATATTTTTTGATGAATTAATTATTAGATTAAATAATTAATTAATGAAATTGTGGTAGATTAATTTAATTATATGTGTTATATTTATTAAATTAATGTGGAGAATTTTTATTATTCGCAGTATGTAATTATGTGAGCTTAGTGAATTAAAAGAAATATTTAATAAGCCTAATGATATTTTAATTAATTTAATAATTAATTAGAGAATTAATGAATCTGACATAATTAATAAATGAGAAATTTAATTATGTGACTATGTGAATTAATGAGAAATTACTCAATGTCCTCTTGGATTTCCATCAAGTCTGAGTCCAACTTTTCATCAAAGTTACAGTCCTTGTGGAAAAAAGGCACCTCATCAGCAAGCACAGACATATCTAAATTTAGAGTCCTGAAACAAAATATGCTTTCACTTAATATCTAAAACTGTTTAATCATACAAAAGTGTTAGCATGTACTGATAAAATAACCGCGCTATCTTGCATGGAAAAGTAAATAATTAAAGTTTATCTACGTGGCGGAGGTATTTACATCCAGTTTTACCCTCGTCGACCAATGCATGGAGTGCTGCTCCAATTGTCGAGGGTAAAGTCATGATGGACTGCAGTGATGGAGGGGCTATCATCGTCACCCTTTTCCCGAATGATGACCATAACATCTGGAAAATCATCGTCTGGGGTGTATCTGTTTGTATGTTCATCATACACAATGATGCGTATGCCTGACATCATCAGGGCGATGTCATGTTTACGTTTTCGTTCCCTTTCTTCCACTTCGGGATTAGGAATCAGGACCTCTTTTTCTTTGAATGGTACTGGTTTAGGAAACAGCATTGCCATAACATGGGCTGGCACCTTTACCGGAGACTGTATTACCTTATGAGGTAAAAGTGGAGAAAATCGCCATGTGGCAGAAGCTTGAGGAATCTGCTTATGCTTATGAGGATTCCTATGACTGGAATTGGCAGAATAGCCTAGTCCGGATGTCCCAGTTTGACTGGACACTTGAATTGGTTTCTTAATATCCTGCTAATTTTTACCCAACCCTTGTCCAGGCTGATGACCCAATGACATCATTTCTTGAGTGGTTGACATAACCTCGGTAGAAATCTTGGGTACGGGAAGTGGTGCTCCAATAGGATGGTATTGCATATTACTCACTTCCAAAGTATGAAAACTAACTGGCTCAACTTTTGAATTGAAGTTGATGATTGGGAGATCTCCTTCTTCAGGACATTCCGGCTAAGCGTTTACAATGACTAGATTTTTGTTGACAATGTATTTGAGTTGTTGATGAAGTGTAGGAGGGACGAATCCAGTCATGTGGATCCACGGTCTCCCCAATAACGGGTTGTATCCTGAATCTATCTTGAGGACGTGGAAGGATACATTGAATTTGTTTGGACCAATCTCAATTGGCAGCTCAATCTCAATGACAGAATTTCGTCGGGATCCATCAAAAGCTTTGATAACCGAATGGCTGCTTCAGATCCATTTGAGATTGACGTTCATCTTCACCAAGGTGGCATAAGGACAAATATTTAGAGACGAACCTCCATCTATCAAAACTCCAGCTAACATACCCGGAGGACAAAACTACGATGTGCAATGGCTTGCAATGACCGGTCCCTTCGGGTGGTATGTCATCATCAATGAAGGATATCACATTGTTGTTAAAAATGTGATCAAGCAGATGTTGAAAATTTTCCACATCCACTGATTTTGGCAAGTAGGCTTCTTCCAAAATCTTCAATAAGATCTTCATGTGATCCTCAGAAGAGAAAACTAAGTCCAGTATTGAGATCTGATGTGGAGCTTCTCTTAAGCTTAAAACCACCTTGGCTTCATTATGGCCCATACTGCGGAGGAATTTTTCAATTTTCTCCATTGGAATCTTCCCCTTTGCTTTTATGGTAGGCTTCATCACCCTCTGAGGAAGATATAGTGGATTTTTCTTTGACACTGTAGTAGTAGTAGTATAAGACGTGGATCCTTCAGCTTCTACATAATTCTATGGGACTTTGTGTAGGCTGACAACAGGATACTATAGTGCGAATAAAAAAATTGGCTCAGTAAACCACTTTCAAAGGATTGTCAGCTCCTTTGAGTTGAATTGCTTTTATGGGAAATGGTTTGACAGTCTCATCAGCCTCAGCGGATATAACTACTACTAATCCCTTCCATTTGGTAGGACATGTATTCCCACTCTCGAGTAACACAGTGTCATCGTCTGCCAATTGCAGGACACCACTGTCAATTAGATTCTGAATAAGGTGGCGGAGTGCCCAGCATTCTTCTGTGCTGTAATCACGAGAATGTGAATGATATTAACATACTCCAACGGAGTTTAACCGTCTTAAATGAGGATTAATTGGAGGTAGAAAGGAGGTGATTCTTCCTTCGTTGATTAGCATCTGAAATATCTCCTCCATAGATTGGCCCAGGAATGTAAATTCTCTTTTATTGGTAAAATCCCGATGGGCTTTAGTGCTTTCTCTCTTCGTAACCTTATCTTCCATAGCTTCTCTTTTTGAAGGTGATGATGGAGCATTCACAACAAAAGAAATGAGACATGCATGCTTCTGGAAGACTAACTGGCGTGTGACTTGATGTTGATGGGTCACCGGTTCTGCCAATTATTTTATTTGCTTACAAAGAGCTTTCATCTTTCATTCCATAGCAAATTGGAACTTTACATAATCCCATCTGTCAACACCATCTTTAATGGTCTGGGATGATTCGCTATTAAAATTGGAACTCTGTCCAGTGTTCCAACTAATCATGTTGACCTCTTCTTCTTTGTGTTGAGGAAGAGGGTTGTCTTGCATATGAGGTTGATCTGGTTTGGTAACCACGATCTCACCGTTGTCTATCAAATCTTGAGTATCATGTCCAGGTAGTCCGGCATGATAGGCACACTTCCGAGTAGTATTAAAACCCCTCCCATTAGGGTTGGCTAGTGGAAGAAGACGCGTGATTTTCTTCTGAGTAGTCAGAAGAGCAAGAATATTCTCGAGCGAGTCCCTTAAGGGTGTGAACGTTCGAGGGTGCTTTGCTTCTCCACCTTTAGGTAATGGAGGGTTTGAAGACTGTGCTTGGAAAGGGGAGTAGTTTCTCCTTTGTATAGGCATGTTTTGACTGCCTTTTTGACCTTGTAGTATCTAGGAAACATCCTCTTCTTTCTTTTTATGGACCCTCCGGGGGTTATTTCCATAAGATCCAGATTGGAGGTGCTCAGCAACTGCTTTACGAGCGGCTAGGTCTTGAATCTTTCCTGATTTTAACCCCGTCTCAGCCATCTCTCTGTGCTTGATCATTTCAGAAAATGGTTTGCCAATACCAGCTAAGACTCTCTCATAGAAAGGAGCTTCTTGTATGTCTATGAAAGTCATGACCATTTCTGACTCTGTCATAGAAGGAATAACTTGAGCAGCAAGGTGCCTCCACCTTTGAGCGTACTCTTTGAAAGACTCATTAGACTATTTCTTGACCTTGGTAATCTGGTACCGGTCAGGAGCCATCTGAGATTGAAAATTGTACTGAGTGAGGAAGGAGTGAGCTAGCTCTTCCTAGCTATGGATCTTTGAGTTGTCTAATCTAGTATACTATGAACGGGCTTCTCCAGTCAGACTCTTCTGGAATAGCTGCATTTTGAGTTTTTCGTCCTCTGCATAAGATCCAAGTTCTCCTATGAATATCTTCAAATGTGTGTAAGGATCCCCTAATCTGTCATACTTTTCAAAGTCAGAGTTTGGAACTTTTCTGGATAATGCACACCAGGGAATATGCAAAGGTCAGCATATAAAACACTCCCGTGTGTTCCAATCCCTTTGAGAGAACGAATAGTTTCTGTTAGGTTTGTAATATTCATGAACGCAATCAAATTGCATAAAATAAACGGAAACGTGAAAAATCAGAGTTTTAAATTTTACAAACCATATACCCGGATCATCCTTTATACATAATTATTAATTAAATGAAAAGATAAAGAACAAGAATCATACCCTTGAAGATTCGAGCTTCCTCAGGTACAAGTTCACCTTCAAATCTTTTCGCGTTCAACTTGAATCCACCAGGTTTGGTTCCTTCCTTTAATCAACGTTAGCCACCCAAATATTTGGCCTCTAGAGGTGATCCATTAAGGAAGAAGAAAGATTCAAGAAGATGGGTGTTTGGCAAAACCCTAATTTTTCTATCTCTCATACAAAAGAGCGTACTCTCTAACAATTGGAATCACGTATATTGATATCTGATATAAGACTCCTCTTATAAAGATATTAGTTAACCCTTCTAATCTAATTAGAAAATAGGGTATTATTTAATTAATTAAATTCCTTTAATTAATTAAGCTCCCTAATCTTATTAGGGATAATTAATTAAACTCTTTTAATTAATTTAACCTCCTAATTTTATTAGGAATATATGAGAGTACTTTTATTAATTAATTCTCAAACTCCTTTTGGAATTAAATAATAATAATAGTAATAATAATAATAAGACTCCTCTTATTAATTTATATTTAATATTTTCAAAATATTAAATAATAAATATTAAGCTATTTAATTTATTCTATCATAGTAGATTAAATTAAATATACTTAACTTATTATTACGATTATGCCATTAACTTCTTAAATAATTATTCTTCCTTTTATGGTGTGACCCTTTAGGTTCTCCATATTAAACTAGTTGTGAATAAATCAATTAGAACAATTCTAATCTTATTTAAATAAATAAATTAAACTATTAATTTATTTAAATAAATAATATTTATTCTACAATAAGGATAAGCCTCACTAGCGATTAACGACTTTTCGGATAATATAGATTTCAACATTAATCATAAAAGAACCTTTGAATAAATAGTTACCCTATGATTCAATCCTTCCACCATATAGTGTCCCCAATTAAATATAAGACATGGAATTCTTTGTCAAGTCTTATTGTATTTAATTATATGTATTTCGACTCTTAAATGCATTGACTCAAATAATGCAAATTAGAAACTTCTTTCTAATTTCATTCTGCCTTGACCAAGGACTATTGGGTTGTCATTTATCGAATCACATAGGACATTTCTCTTCTTTTACTAGAAGTCGTAGATTCTTTATTGATCATACATTATCTCCATGTACAACTTATTATACCCAAGCATACCCTTTGATATACCCTAAGGGTCTTAAGGAATAAGTCAAAGTATAACTTATCATACACAAGATACTATGATGATCTCAAATCCAAGGATCACTTGTACTACTATCACTACAGGAATTCCTATTGACAGGCAAGTAAAACTCCATTAGGTATTTCTTAATTAGCGAGCCACGTTCAGTGAACTTATTCTCTAATAAGCACCTACATACTTGCTTTAGTATCTCCACACAAATGAGCATAAGATCAATCATCCTCATCCAATAAGCAAGCAACGTATGTACCAATCTATCCGGATTCACTAATTCCCAATTTAGTAATCTAATGATTGGGAACTATTTAGCTTTAAGCTTTCTAAGAATTTAAATCTCATTAGAATGATCATCATCATTATTCTAAAAGCATTGCTTAAAACTATGGGTTTATCACATATTATAAAACAACATCATGTAGATAATTAAAAGCCTTTAATAAATTAATACTTTTTATTAATAAATAAGATTGTTACAAAGTATATACTTTATCATCAAACATGATTGGCTTGTGTGCATACTACTTTCAATCTCCCATTTGAACTAAAGCCAATCGTCATGGTATCTCATACCCTTCTTCTCTAAGTGACTATTATCCTGCTGTTGGATAAGCTTTAGTTATTGGTTATGTAATGTTGTTCTTGAGAGTCCACTATCTCTATAGTGATTTCCCATCTTTCAATGATTTCTATAATCAAATGAAAGTGCCACAACACATGTTTAAATCCAAGATGAGACTTAGGAACTATTCCTAGTTCTGTAATGAACTTTTCATCCAAACAATCAACTTGCAGCTTCATTTACATCTATATACTTTATCTTTATCACTAAACTAGCAACTCTTTGCTGTTTGGAATCTTTTCAATTCACTGCACCACTGTTCAAGGTAACGCTTTACCTTAAAATGGATTTTCTGTCGTCTTGGTCTGTCTGAAAAACCTGAGTCTATTAAGCCCTCTAGTTTTAATTTAGACCCACCATAAATTTTAATCATATCCTTAGTACCGGTTAAGTACTTTAAGATGTTTTTCATTGCCTGACACTGATCTTCTCCAGAATATAACCGATCAACATCAGGTCTCGTATATTTCATTGTATACATGATTATCACTCATGCGATCTCTCTTTTCAAGAGTCTATGGGAACTATTAAGAGAGATACACTACATGGCTCATCAACATGAGACATCTCTTGGAGATTGTCATGCTAAACGACTTTAGCATCAAATGATTATACGTTCCTTGGGTTAAGTTGAGCATCCTTTTAAATCTATCTATATAGATTTTTATCCCCATTATGATACTCTTCCCAAATCATTCATGGAGGAATGTTTGAACAACTTTATCTTTACTGATTCTAGCATTGGCATGTCATTCCTTATCCGTAGTATATCAATATATAATACTAAGAATGTCACGATGCTCCCACTGACCCTTTTGTACACACTAGGTTCATTCTTATTTTTGATAAAATCAAACCCTTTTGATTGTTTCATTAAAACGAATGTTCTATTTTTGAGAAGATTTCTTCAATCCATTTCTCTGAGTGTCTACAACTCTTACCTCATCGTATGTAACCGGATCATCATCTTCTATGATGCGTACCTCATCATCATCATCATCATCATCATCATCATCATCATCATCATCATCATCTATGATGAATCTATACCTCCAGGGTATCTTGATGACTATTCGCATTTACGATTGATTGTGGTACAATAGGTATATCTACAAGTTCCTCTTATTTGACTTATACTATTTTGTGGTTCTTGAACTCTTCAAGATTCTATTATCCTTCCACTAGCCCCTTCAATGATAAACATCTTTATCTTAGAAGGCGACATATTTCACAACAAACACCTTTTGCTAAATAGGATTATAGAACATATATCCTAAACTTACTTTAGGATGTCCCACAAATCTGTACTTGTCAAATCTTGTCCCAAGCTTATCCTTTAAAACCTTTTCACATAAGCTGGACAACCCCTTATCTTAACATACTTAAGATTAGGAATCCTCCCTGTCTATAAATTTTATGGAGTCTCGGGGATAGATTTTGAGGTTACCTTTTGTAGATATGCAGCCATTTCTAGGGCATGATCCTAGAGGGATACTGGAATGTCGGTAAAATCATTATGGACCGCACCATGTCCAACAAGGTACGATTTTTTTTTCCAGATACATCAATTAATTATTGCGTATCAGGAGGTGTCCATTGCGAGAAAACCATTCGAGATAATCTAGAAACTCATTGCACAAGTATTCCTTCCTTGATCAGATCAAAGAATCCTAACACTTTGCCAATTTATTTCACTTACAATTCTTTGAACCTTTCAAATAATTCACACTTGTATTAAAGCAAATACACACATTCAACTCTTTGCATGATCATCTCCTTTTCTTATACTAGTTTGTTCAATTTATAAAATAATTTTCACGTAAAGTCAAGTATACAAAATCTATTAAGTAATATTTCGATTCTATACAAAATATTATTATTATAAATAGAACAACAATTGTTCTTAAATATAATACCAAAATTTATTGTCCAACAATAAAATAGAAATAATGCTTCCAATGAGAACTAGAATACAATAACAACTTATTGACTTAATAGATTTTTAGTAGTAGCAATGCTAAACTATAAGTTTCTATGGCTAATCAAACAACCTTTGCTTCATTTCCCACATATAGGATTACTTATCTTTGTTTAGCTTTCTACTTCTGCTTGGTCTCTTCATAAATCTATATTTATGATAACCAAAGTCAGTATCCAATACGCAAGTAGAACCTTGACTTAAAGAAAAATTTATTTTAAATCATGAACAAAATAATATTTGTAGCCGAAACTTCATTAAGCTTCTTCTGGTTAGCCTCTGCAAGATGCTTCTTGAAGTTTCTTTCCAATGTCCAGACTTATTGCAGTGGAAGCAAACTCATTTGCTATTCATATCAGTTTTGTTCTTATTATCCTTTATTTTTGCCTTTCTATTTACCTTCTTTGAATCGTTCTTCTTTTCAGAAGATCCTTTTGGCCCCTACCAATAAGACATGGTCTTTCTTGGTTGGAAAGTGACTTTCAACATTTTTCTAACATGCATGTTAAGCAAATCAGTGAGGCTGATATCTAGCTTGTTCATATGAAAAATTCACAATAATTGTGAAAGGAGTCCGGGAGTGAGTGCAAGATCAAATCTTGGCTCAACTCTCCATCCATGACAAAACCTATTATCCTAATTGATCAATCAAATTGATAATGTTAAGGAATTTTATTTGTACTGTAGTGTCATCGGTCATTCTAGATCGGAAGAGCTCCTTAGATATCTGATATCTATCAATCCTACTTTCCTCACCATCAACTACTTGATGTGTAAGAATATAATAGGCGCATCCATAGTTTCATGTTGACGCTGAAGCATGTTACTCATGGATGCGAGAATGATGCATTGAGCCAACTGTGCATCATCTTGTCACTTTCTAGAAGTAGCAATCTCTTCCTTAGAGGCATTGTCTGCAACCTTTGCAAGGATAGGCGTACTAAGGACATAAGATAGCTTTTCAGCCGTAAGAACTATTCTCAATTTCCTTAACCAATCCATTTAATTCGGTCCGGTTAAATGACATCTAATATGCTTCGCACTTATAGTGATTTAGACATTGTAAAATTCTTTAAATGAATTCGTAATTAACAACATTTTAGCATACATTCTTTTATTAATTATCAAAATAAATTAGGTCTTGTTTTAAATTGGTATCTCCCACTATTTTCATTAAACTATATTACCTTCACTTATATAGTTCGGCAAAATCTAATTAAAGATTTGCCAGTGAGAATAATGATCTCATTTCAAATGTATATAGCCTTATGGTGACACAACAAACTATATATAAATAAATAGGTAGACAACTCTTGTCAATTGTATCAACTATGCAACTCCTTGTATTTTGTCTCTTAGATTATTTTGATCAAGTGGTGACACATCCGAATCAAAATTATCCAAGTTAAGTCCAACCTAGCACTCCATATATTCAAAAAAGAAAAATATTGTCCTTGTGGTGACACAACAAAACAACATTGTTCAATTTTCTTTATAAGCATCAAATGTGATAAAATTAACATCTCAAAGAATTAAGATAAGCCTTGTGGTGACACAACAAACTTATAATAATTAATTGATACTCTATTATTTTTTTATCATGCTAGAAAGGCGACGTTCGATATTCCAAATATCTTTGAGCGCTTAGGACTTAATATAAAAAATTTGAGGGGTTTGCATGTTATTAATTTGTCTCATCTTGTTTAAGCGGCGCATGCTACATATATATATATATATATATATAAAATACGCGTCATATTAATTAACATATGAAGCATGTTTGCATAATATATATATATATAATATAAGCATGCACATATAGAATACTATATTCTACCCGGATTAATTATGGACTTTTATTCTAGTTTGGTTCACTAGAGCCACCAAGTGAATCAAAAGGTCAAACCCTAGGGGTGCAAGAATTAATATTTAAATATAACTATTACATTTAAACCCTGGCTCCATTATAAACGGGTCTTCGAGCGCTCCTTGATCTCCAATTCTTCAAAATTAATTCTAGCTATTCCTATTACAAAAACATTTAAAATAAATAGAAACCTTGATCAACAGTCAAGGGTAAGTACATAGGAGGGAGATAAAATTTACATTAAGAAAAATTAGAGATGACGAGGTATGCAGATCCCATTTAATAAAACTCATTCACACATTCAACTAAAATAAAATCCAATCACATTGGTCAATAGTCCATAATCAATCTCATTTATTATCATACACATCACCATATGCATCAATAAATAACATTCATCTCATGAATAATAAACATTCAATATATATATTGATATCATTTAATGGGCAAATTTAGTTAGTATACAATCTAATTTTGAATCAAAATAAACTCTTTTATTTTAATCCAAATTTAAATCAAAATAAACTTCTTTTATTTTAATTTATCAATTTTGAATAAAATAAATTATTTTATTTTAATCAAATTCTTTAATCAAAATAAACTCATTTATTTTAATTAATTATGGAATCCAATTCAAGTAAAAAAAACTCATTTATTAAAGGAAACACGGATTCTCTTTCCAATTCACAAATAAAATCCTTTATTTTAAATAATATGAAATCTTATTTCATATCTAAATAAACTCCTTTATTTAAAGAAACATAGATTCTCTTTCCTATTCACAAATAAACTCCTTTATAGTGAATAATATGGAATCTTATTTCATATCTAAATAAACTCTTTTATTTAAGAAACATGTAATCTAATTTCAACTCCAATTAGTTATCATGAAATCTAATTTTAAAATTAAAATAAACTCTTTTTTTATTTTAATTATTAAATAATTAAGACTATTATATATATATATATATATATAACCAAGTCAATTCTTGAAGTAATGAATATTCTCCAGTGAATGCATATGATTCAAAATAACCTTTTTTGAACTATTATATATATGTACAAGTATGGTGATTCCAACATCCGAGTTTATATATATATATATATATATATATATATAGAAGAATCTCCCTTATAGAGTAATATATATATATAATATAAATCAAGCCGCGTAGGAAGAATCCCTTTAAGAAAACATGAATCACGGAACAAACAAAAAACAAATGTCACGTTTTTTGTTTTTTGTTTTTTTTAAAGTAGATTTTATACAACAAATTATGCCCAATTAAATTTGTTCTAAACAGATATCAATATACATATCAAATCAGAACAATTAATGATTCGCATAAAAGTTTGGCTCTGATGCCACTGTTAGGTTTGTAATATTCATAAACGCAATCAAATTGCATAAAATAAACGGAAACGTGAAAAATCAGAGTTTTAAATTTTACAAACCATATACCCGGATCATCCTTTATACATAATTATTAATTAAATGAAAAGATAAAGAACAAGAATCATACCCTTGAAGATTCGAGCTTCCTCAGGTACAAGTTCACCTTCAAATCTTTTCGCGTTCAACTTGAATCCACGGGTTTGGTTCCTTCCTTTAATCAGCGTTAGCCACCCAAATATTTGGCCTCTAGAGGTGATCCATTAAGGAAGAAGAAAGATTCAAGAAGATGGGTGTTTGGCAAAACCCTAATTTTTCTATCTCTCATACAAAAAAGCGTACTCTCAACAATTGGAATCACGTATACTTGATATCTGATATAAGACTCCTCTTATAAAGATATCAGTTAACCCTTCTAATCTAATTAGAAAATAGGGTATTATTTAATTAATTAAATTCCTTTAATTAATTAAGCTCCCTAATCTTATTAGGGATAATTAATTAAACTCTTTTAATTAATTTAACCTCCTAATTTTATTAGGAATATATGAGAGTACTTTTATTAATTAATTCTCAAACTCCTTTTGGAATTAAATAATAATAATAGTAATAATAATAATAAGACTCCTCTTATTAATTTATATTTAATATTTTCAAAATATTAAATAATAAATATTAAGCTATTTAATTTATTCTATCACCGTAGATTAAATTAAATATACTTAACTTATTATTACGATTATGCCATTAACTTCTTAAATAATTATTCTTCCTTTTATGGTGTGACCCTTTAGGTTCTCCATATTAAACTAGTTGTGAATAAATCAATTAGAACAATTCTAATCTTATTTAAATAAATAAATTAAACTATTAATTTATTTAAATAAATAATATTTATTCTACAATAGGGATAAGCCTCCCTAGCGATTAACGACTTTTCAGATAATATAGATTTCAACATTAATCATAAAAGAACCTTTGAATAAATAGTTACCCTGCAATTCAATCCTTCCACCATATAGTGTCCCAATTAAATATAAGACATGGAATTACTGTCAAGTCTTATTGTATTTAATTATATGTATTTCGACTCTTAAATGCACAACTCCAAATAATGCAAATTAGAAACTTCTTTCTAATTTCATTCTGCCTTGACCAAGGACTATTGGGTTGTCATTTATCGAATCACATAGGACATTTCTCTTCTTTTACTAGAAGTCGTAGATTCTTTATTGATCATACATTATCTCCATGTACAACTTATTATACCCAAGCATACCCTTTGATATACCCTAAGGGTCTTAAGGAATAAGTCAAAGTATAACTTATCATACACAAGATACTATGATGATCTCAAATCCAAGGATCACTTGTACTACTATCACTACAGGAATTCCTATTGACAGGCAAGTAAAACTCCATTAGGTATTTCTTAATTAGCGAGCCACGTTCAGTGAACTTATTCTCTAATAAGCACCTACATACTTGCTTTAGTATCTCCACACAAATGAGCATAAGATCAATCATCCTCATCCAATAAGCAAGCAACGTATGTACCAATCTATCCGGATTCACTAATCCCCAATTTAGTAATCTAATGATTGGGAACTATTTAGTTTTAAGCTTTCTAAGAATTTAAATCTCATTAGAATGATCATCATCATTATTCTAAAAGCATTGCTTAAAACTATGGGTTTATCACATATTATAAAACAACATCATGTAGATAATTAAAAGCCTTTAATAAATTAATACTTTTTATTAATAAATAAGATTGTTACAAAGTATATACTTTATCATCAAACATGATTGGCTTGTGTGCATACTACTTTCAATCTCCCATTTGAACTAAAGCCAATCGTCATGGTATCTCATACCCTTCTTCTCTAAGTGACTATTATCCTGCTGTTGGATAAGCTTTAGTTATTGGTTATGTAATGTTGTTCTTGAGAGTCCACTATCTCTATAGTGATTTCCCATCTTTCAATGATTTCTATAATCAAATGAAAGTGCCACAACACATGTTTAAATCCAAGATGAGACTTAGGAACTATTCCTAGTTCTGTAATGAACTTTTCATCCAAACAATCAACTTGCAGCTTCATTTACATCTATATACTTTATCTTTATCACTAAACTAGCAACTCTTTGCTGTTTGGAATCTTTTCAATTCACTGCACCACTGTTCAAGGTAACGCTTTACCTTAAAATGGATTTTTACGTAAGTCTTGGTGTACGTACGAAAAACTGAGTCTATTAAGCCCTCTAGTTTTAATTTAGACCCACCATAAATTTTAATCATATCCTTAGTCTTAGGTTAAGTACTTTAAGATGTTTTCATTGCACGACAGCGATCTTCTCCAGAATATAACCGATCAACATCAGGTCTCGTATATTTCATTGTATACATGATTATCACTCATGCGATCTCTCTTTTCAAGAGTCTATGGGAACTATTAAGAGAGATACACTACATGGCTCATCAACATGAGACATCTCTTGGAGATTGTCATGCTAAACGACTTTAGCATCAAATGATTATACGTTCCTTGGGTTAAGTTGAGCATCCTTTTAAATCTATCTATATAGATTTTTATCCCCATTTATGATACTCTTCCCAAATCATTCATGGAGGAATGTTTAGACAACTTTATCTTTACTGATTCTAGCATTGGCATGTCATTCCTTATCCGTAGTATATCAATATATAATACTAAGAATGTCACGATGCTCCCACTGACCCTTTTGTACACACTAGGTTCATTCTTATTTTTGATAAAATCAAACCCTTTTGATTGTTTCATTAAAACGAATGTTCTATTTTTGAGAAGATTTCTTCAATCCATTTCTCTGAGTGTCTACAACTCTTACCTCATCGTATGTAACCGGATCATCATCTTCTATGATGCGTACCTCATCATCATCATCATCATCATCATCATCATCATCATCATCATCATCATCATCATCATCATCATCATCATCTATGATGAATCTATACCTCCCAGGTATCTTCGGTACTATTCCAGATTTACGATTCGATTGTGGTACAATAGGTATATCTACAAGTTCCTCTTATTTGACTTATACTATTTTGTGGTTCTTGAACTCTTCAAGATTCTATTATCCTTCCACTAGCCCCTTCAATGATAAACATCTTTATCTTAGAAGGCGACATATTTCACAACAAACACCTTTTGCTAAATAGGATTATAGAACATATATCCTAAACTTACTTTAGGATGTCCCACAAATCTGTACTTGTCAAATCTTGTCCCAAGCTTATCCTTTAAAACCTTTTCACATAAGTTGGACAACCCTTATCTTAACATACTTAAGATTAGGAATCCTCCTGTCTATAAATTTTATGGAGTCTCGGGGATAGATTTTGAGGTTACCTTTTGTAGATATGCAGCCATTTCTAGGGCATGATCCTAGAGGGATACTGGAATGTCGGTAAAATCATTATGGACCGCACCATGTCCAACAAGGTACGATTTTTTTTTCCAGATACATCAATTAATTATTGCGTATCAGGAGGTGTCCATTGCGAGAAAACCATTCGAGATAATCTAGAAACTCATTGCACAAGTATTCCTTCCTTGATCAGATCAAAGAATCCTAACACTTTGCCAATTTATTTCACTTCTGAATTCTTTGAACCTTTCAAATAATTCACACTTGTATTTCAGCAAATACACACATTCAACTCTTTGCATGATCATCTCCTTTTCTTATACTAGTTTGTTCAATTTATAAAATAATTTTTCACGTAAGTCAAGTATACAAAATCTATTAAGTAATATTTCAGTTCTATACAAAATATTATTATTATAAATAGAACAACAATTGTTCTTAAATATAATACCAAAAATTTATTGTCCAACAATAAAATAGAAATAATGCTTCCAATGAGAACTAGAATACAATAACAACTTATTGACTTAATAGATTTACCCGTAGGCAATGCTAAACTATAAGTTTCTATGGCTAATGCAGCAACCTTTGCTTCATTTCCCACATATAGGATTACTTATCTTTGTTTAGCTTTCTACTTCTGCTTGGTCTCTTCATAAATCTATATTTATGATAACCAAAGTCAGTATCCAATACGCAAGTAGAACCTTGACTTAAAGAAAAATTTATTTTAAATCATGAACAAAATAATATTTGTAACCGAAACTTCATTAAGCTTCTTCTGGTTAGCCTCTGCAAGATGCTTCTTGAAGTTTCTTTCCAATGTCCAGACTTATTGCAGTGGAAGCAAACTCATTTGCTATTCATATCAGTTTTGTTCTTATTATCCTTTATTTTTGCCTTTCTATTTACCTTCTTTGAATCGTTCTTCTTTTCAGAAGATCCTTTTGGCCCCTACCAATAAGACATGGTCTTTCTTGGTTGGAAAGTGACTTTCAACATTTTTCTAACATGCATGTTAAGCAAATCAGTGAGGCTGATATCTAGCTTGTTCATATGAAAAATTCACAATAATTGTGAAAGGAGTCCGGGAGTGAGTGCAAGATCAAATCTTGGCTCAACTCTCCATCCATGACAAAACCTATTATCCTAATTGATCAATCAAATTGATAATGTTAAGGAATTTTATTTGTACTGTAGTGTCATCGGTCATTCTAGATCGGAAGAGCTCCTTAGATGTCGATATCTATCAATCCTACTTTCCTCACCATCAACTACTTGATGTGTAAGAATATAATAGGCGCATCCATAGTTTCATGTTGACGCTGAAGCATGTTACTCATGGATGCGAGAATGATGCATTGAGCCAACTGTGCATCATCTTGTCACTTTCTAGAAGTAGCAATCTCTTCCTTAGAGGCATTGTCTGCAACCTTTGCAAGGATAGGCGTACTAAGGACATAAGATAGCTTTTCAGCCGTAAGAACTATTCTCAATTTCCTTAACCAATCCATTTAATTCGGTCCGGTTAAATGACATCTAATATGCTTCGCACTTATAGTGATTTAGACATTGTAAAATTCTTTAAATGAATTCGTAATTAACAACATTTTAGCATACATTCTTTTATTAATTATCAAAATAAATTAGGTCTTGTTTTAAATTGGTATCTCCCACTATTTTCATTAAACTATATTACCTTCACTTATATAGTTCGGCAAAATCTAATTAAAGATTTGCCAGTGAGAATAATGATCTCATTTCAAATGTATATAGCCTTATGGTGACACAACAAACTATATATAAATAAATAGGTAGACAACTCTTGTCAATTGTATCAACTATGCAACTCCTTGTATTTTGTCTCTTAGATTATTTTGATCAAGTGGTGACACATCCGAATCAAAATTATCCAAGTTAAGTCCAACCTAGCACTCCATATATTCAAAAAAAAAAATATTGTCCTTGTGGTGACACAACAAAACAACATTGTTCAATTTTCTTTATAAGCATCAAATGTGATAAAATTAACATCTCAAAGAATTAAGATAAGCCTTGTGGTGACACAACAAACTTATAATAATTAATTGATACTCTATTATTTTTATCATCTTAGAAGGCGTACGTTCGATATTCCAAATATCTTTGAACGCTTAGGACTTAATATAAAAAATTTGAGGGTTTGCATGTTATTAATTTGTCTCATCTTTGTTTAGCGCGCATGCACATATATATATAAAATACGCGTCATATTAATTAACATGTGAAGCATGTTTGCATAATATATAATATATATAATATAAGCATGCACATATAGAATACTATATTCTACCCGGATTAATTATGGACTTTTATTCTAGTTTGGTTCACTAGAGCCACCAAGTGAATCAAAAGGTCAAACCCTAGGGGTGCAAGAATTAATATTTAAATATAACTATTACATTTAAACCCTGGCTCCATTATAAACGGGTCTTCGAGCGCTCCTTGATCTCCAATTCTTCAAAATTAATTCTAGCTATTCCTATTACAAAAACATTTAAAATAAATAGAAACCTTGATCAGCAAATCGAGGTAGAAGTACATAGGAGGAGATAAAATTTACATTAAGAAAATTAGAGATGACGAGGTATGCGAGATCCCATTTAATAAAACTCATTCACACATTCAACTAAAATAAAATCCAATCACATTGGTCAATAGTCCATAATCAATCTCATTTATTATCATACACATCACCATATGCATCAATAAATAACATTCATCTCATGAATAATAAACATTCAATATATATATTGATATCATTTAATGGGCAAATTTAGTTAGTATACAATCTAATTTTGAATCAAAATAAACTCTTTATTTTAATCCAAATTTAAATCAAAATAAACTTCTTTTATTTTAATTTATCCAATTTTGAATAAAATAAATTATTTTATTTTAATCAAATTCTTTAATCAAAATAAACTCATTTATTTTAATTAATTATGGAATCCAATTCCAAGTAAAAAAAACTCATTTATTAAAGGAAACACGGATTCTCTTTCCAATTCACAAATAAAATCCTTTATTTTAAATAATATGAAATCTTATTTCATATCTAAATAAACTCCTTTATTTAAAGAAACATAGATTCTCTTTCCTATTCACAAATAAACTCCTTTATAGTGAATAATATGGAATCTTATTTCATATCTAAATAAACTCTTTTATTTAAGGAAACATGTAATCTAATTTCAACTCCAATTAGTTATCATGAAATCTAATTTTAAAATTAAAATAAACTCTTTTTTTTTATTTTAATTATTAAATAATTAAGACTATTATATATATATATATATATATAACCAAGTCGTTACTGAAGTAATGAATATTCTCCAGTGAATGCATATGATTCAAAATAACCTTTTTTGAACTATTATATATATGTACAAGTATGGTGATTCCAGCATCCAGGTTTATATATATATATATATATATATATATATAGAAGAATCTCCCTTATAGAGTAATATATATATATAATATAAATCAAGCCGCGTAGGAAGAATCCCTTTAAGAAAACATGAATCACGGAACAAACAAAAAACAAATGTCACGTTTTTTGTTTTTTGTTTTTTTTAAAGTAGATTTTATACAACAAATTATGCCCAATTAAATTTGTTCTAAACAGATGATTAGGAACTTGCTTTAGTATCTCCACACAAATGAGCATAAGATCAATCATCCTCATCCAATAAGCAAGCAACGTATGTACCAATCTATCCGGATTCACTAATCCCCAATTTAGTAATCCAATGATTAGGAACTATTTTAGTTTTAAGCTTTCTAAGAATTTAGATCTTATTAGAATGATCATCATCATTATTCTAAAAGCATTTGCTTAAAACTATGGATTTATCACATATTATAAAACAACATCATGTAGATAACTAAAAGCCTTTATTAAATTAATACTTTTTATTAATAAATGAATAAGATTGTTACAAAGTATATACTTTATCATCAAACATGATTGGCTTGTGTGCATACTACTTTCCGTTTCCTCCATTTGAAGGACCTTCTTCCTGATATCATCGGTGTCTGGAACTCCTTTGAGATGGGTGTTTTCAGGGTCTTTGTTGGTTGTATCTAACTGAGGTTTTGGATTTGTTTTATCCAAACCTTGTGTTCCTCCTTGTGTAGAGGATTCTGTATGTGTAGGCATCTTTGAGCCCTGAGTAGACTGATGTAATTCTTTCAGCAGAACAGCCAAATATGTAATTTGTTTACTTAATCCATCAAATTCTTCTCGAGAAACAGGATTGGACTGGTCAGAAAAAGACATGATTGGCTGTAGGCTCGTGGCCTTTTTGGATTTTGAGCAAGTAACAAGCCCAATTGTTTCCCTACAAAAGACTTATGTAGTTTAGTCTTAGGGATAATGTAAATGTTTATATGCTATCATAATATATCCATTTTAGGAATATTATCCT
Organism: Panax ginseng; assembly: GCA_020205605.1. Taxonomy (NCBI): domain Eukaryota; kingdom Viridiplantae; phylum Streptophyta; class Magnoliopsida; order Apiales; family Araliaceae; genus Panax; species Panax ginseng. Next base: position 64,363,228 of record CM035149.1, read on the forward strand.
ACAAAAATGGGTGTTATTTGATAACATATCATGTATGCGCAAATATTCTTCATATTTTCCATTACATAAAGATGAACATGGAATAAAATTACAAGTAATACTTTTACAAGTAATAGGAAATGGAAAGCATGAAGAGACTTTCCTCCGCATTTGGTTTATCAGAGGCTGACCTATCTTAGGGTTACTCTCGCGGCTTTTTGGCATGAAGGTTCCTAGATCACCGCAATCTACTTGATGGGAAGTTAATCTGGTCTTTCAACTGGAGCGAATCTGGGTGGTGCCTTTCCTGAGCCTCGTTGGAATTAGTCTCCCTACGAGTCCAGTAATCAAACACCGATAGGATAGCCTCCTGGTGGAGGAACCACACAACATACATTCACATACAATGTGTCTCACCGTTTATGCAAATGCTTACATGTGCGAAGCACTAATATCACAGATAGATATTTTGCAGTGTAGTAAGTAAAATGCATTCGTACACATTCATCATAAATGTAAATGCAACATTTACACACAAGCATATAATAGTTTTAAAAAGCTTGTAGTAGTGGCTTAAGCCCTCTTCTTTGGAATTTCAGTGAGAGTCGCCACAATCGGCCGTCGGGATTTTTATTTGTCCTTTTACATTTCTTGTTCTTTGGTGTTCTCATGTTATGTGAGACTTGTTTGAAAAAAAAAAGTGAAAAGGTCGACATGTATCATGTCGTGATTTGACTTTAAAAGTAAGCTAGTTGGTGTTTTTAGCTGGTTGCAACCAACTTATTTGAGAAAGGGTTTTGCACATTGACCCGGTGATGTGACAACGCTAAGCGAAGTGCGTGAAACCGAGATTCATTTGGGTTCGGGGCTTGATTATGCAGAAGAGAGGAAGGTGTTAAAAGCGACCCAGGCATCTCTGTGTTGCCACGGTGATCGCTACTTTTCAAGAAATTGTTATATGAATATACGTAATGCGGATCAATGTGCAATTTATTTGGAAGTAGTCGCGAGGCCTCGTTAGCACCTATATACATAGGGTTTAAATTTATATGAAAATTCGGTTTTAAACATGATATAGTAGTGAAGTTTTTGTAAAGAGGTTTTCAAACCACATGCTCAATAGTAATTGAGACCTTTTCATACTTCTATTTTATTATTAAATGTTAAACTTGTTTGCTTTTATTTTCGAGATCTGAAACATCTTGAGAAAATAATATATAATAATCTTGAACTCTTATGGGCATGACAACCATCTAAGGAAATTCAAACACCGTGAATAATTTACAAGCTACTTACAGCTGAAAAAGTCCATCATGGGAACCGAATCTAGATTCAGTAGACTGAATCTGTGATCACATGATTCCTAGGCTCACATGATGTCGCAGTTTATATGAAAAGCAATAAACAGTTACATATATAAAAGTTGTAAGTATATATATATATATATATATATATATATATATATATCTGAGACATGATCAACCACCACGAAGCACCTCCATGGGGAATCGAAATATAAATATATAAAAAAAAAGTATATATATATATATATATATATATATATATATATATATATATAATCAACCACCACGAAGCACCTCCATGGGGAATCAAAAATATAAATAAAAGCGATAAATCGATCAACCACCACGTAAGTAAACTCAAAGCGGGACTAAATGTAAATAAAGCAATAAAGGCGATCAACCATACGAAGTAAACTCAAAGTGAAGCGAAATGTAAATAAAAGCGGTAAAAGGCCACGAAGTAAACTCGAGGCCTAGCAATGAAAATGTGTATATATATATATATATATATATATATATATATATATATATATATATATATATATATATATATAGCGATAAGCATACGAGATAGGATGTTTTTCAATCTACTCGGTTTATAATTTTAATTTGATTTATATATATATATATATATATATATATATATATATATATATATATATATATATATAAAAGCGATGAAGCGCTCGGATATAAAATCCGGGCTCATCGAGCGAGTTCGACAACGTTGATTATATATATATATATATATCAAAGTAAGGAAATGCTCCAGACATAAGTCTAGGCTCAATCGAGGCATAACTCAATAATGTTAGTCCATATATAAATATATACATATATAAGTATATATATATATATATAGATAGAAATGAAAACCACGGACCGAAGTTCGGGCATACACACACAACACGACTCTCAATGTGAAGAATAGTGTGTGCAAAGATGAAGAGAAAGCTTTATAGAGTGTAAGAGAAACTACGATTACGTTTGCCAAAATGAGCTTCCATGACACTAGATGGATAAACACTCAGCTCCCGTCGGTAAAATAGAGCTATATATAAGCTAACAAGTGTTTAGAATGAGAAAGCACTCAATATGGGGTGTGTACAGAGCAAATTTGACAGGGCTTCCTCGTCTTTCTCTTCTTATAAATGGCCACCCCAAGCTATATATTTATAGAGCTAGGAGCCTTGAGTGTACCTCTGATGGTATGCAGATGCACTGCTTGTTTGCCCGGTCTCTCGGGCTCTGCAGGTCCCATAAATCTCGAAATCGTGCCTTTGTGATATTCGCTCGAACTTGCATAACTTCAATTCGAGCATCCGAACGAGGTGTACAAGACCTTCTTCGGACTACTTTTGTTTGGAGTTACGCAATGACATGGGATTAGAGGTTATGCGAAGTCGGGGAATGGGGACCATGTCCGTGGTCTTCAAGCTTTAAATTCTATCCGGTGTCTTTGCACACATAATAGTCCTTTGAGGATTGGAACTCCTTGGCTCTTGTGGGACATTCTTTGTGTAGAAATGTATGTATGAAATGTTGAGACGGCCTTGTTTGGGGTTGAGGTGGCAAGATGATGATTTTTCCCCCTCACCGGGGTTATCTACTGGTTTGGGGCGATAGTAGCGTTGCTCAAGGTTACATCCGAGATTGGGCTAGCTGCAAGTGTTTGAATTCATGAGGTCATCTTTAAGTGTACTGTCTTCCGGTGTTAACTTCGGGTCTTTGAAATGAGTGCCTCGGCAGGAGGTCTGAGATTGAAGCTGATTGCATGCATTTGAAACAAGCATTTCCGGAGTTATCGCTAGAACTGCAACATCATTCCTTGGGGTTATCTTCAACGACGAAACTCGGGGTTATCTCTGAGGTTGGAATTGATACTCCCGGTGTGTGTTTCGGGGTTTAGACTGAACTTCCGGTAGTATCCAGAATGGATGTGAACTGTCCCCCAGGGTTATCTCTGAAAGACGAATCTGCCCTCCTGCAATGTTAGTAACAGGTGTGCAGAAAATTTTGAGTGTCTACAGTTTGAGAACACTTGATTTAGAGGGAGCCTTCTCTGTTGGTTGCTGAGGAAGAACAGCAGGATGAGCCTATATTTGATCCTGAGGAGGATAACTCTGAGGAGATAGAGGTGGAAGATGAGGAAGAGGATCGTGTGGAGTTTCCACCAAACTCCATATCAGCTGAGATGTATGATGCACTGTATAATTAAAATATAGAATTACAGGATAATATTGAGGAGCTGAAGGAGTTAGCTGAGATGCGTCAAGCTACTATATAACAGAAGGATGCCGAGATTAAAGAACTCGACTCACGACTTGGAAACACGGAATGCGAACTAGTTCATACAAAGGGACATCAAGAGGACCTGTTGGCTGAGAATGAAAAGATGAAGACTGAAGTGGAAAAGCTAAAAGATGATTTGATATAGGAGTGAGCTAAGCGTGCGAGAGCAGAAGACGCTTGGATGAAGGCGACTCAGCGTGTAGACCGTGCTGAAGCTAAGGTCCAAACGAAGAAGGCCAAGATGAATGAAATAGATTATGCCTTTCATTCTGCGATTGATAGGGCCCATGATCGAGTCTTTTACTACCCACATCAGTTTGAAGACTTGTCATGGTTCGTGATGGATCGTAGAACGACATATCGTATTATGGAGGAAGAGCGTAGAGAAGCCTCTCAGTGTCTTAATATGCCAAGATAGGGAGAATAATAATAATAATAATAATAATAATAATAATAATAATAATAATAATAATAATAATAATAATAATAATAATAATAATAATAATAATATGTGATCTAGTATGTGAATAAATAAATTGTAAATCCCTTATTTTGAGATAAATAAAGGGGTAGTATGAGGATGTAATCCTGAAACTTGTTTAGTTCAGGAAAATGGATGTTGATAGCAGAAATATTATCCTTATTATGTTTTGGAAAATTATGAATGAATAAATATCAAAGTTTATTGAAATGTTATGTATTATAGCTTTAGTTTTAGAATGTTTAAGTTAAACTTTAAATATTTAAGAAGTTGAGTAATGAACTAATAAGCGTATATTTTAACAGAAAATGCCTCCTAGAAGAAAACAACCACGCCAACAACCACCTCCTGAGGGGTCAACTAACAATAATAACTAGGTCAACGCTAACCCAATTCAGCAGTTAGTAACTTTGTTAACAGTAGCACTTACGAATCAACCGCAAGCCCAAATCATAACCTTCAAGGACTTCAAAGCGGTTGGTCAGCCAGAGTTTCAAGTGTCTATGAATCTAGTTGAAGCCCAAACCTGGATCATGGAAATGGAGAAGGTGTTTGATGTTGCCAGAGTCAACGAGGATCAGTAGACCGTTTTTGCAACATTCATGTTGAAGTCTGAAGCTAGCTATTGGTGGCAGGCGAATAAGGTTCATGGGGGATAGGGAATAATAGTGCGGGATAGGTTTAAAGAGAAGTTTTTCGAGATGTACTTTCCAGAAAGTTCTCAGAATAAGTTGGAATGTTCAATTTTTGGAGTTAAAACAAGGAACCATGACTGTGCCAGAATATGCTGCAAAGTTTAATGAGTTGGCAAGGTTTGCTATTTATCAAGTTAATACCGATGAGCATAAGGCGAGAAGATTTGAACAAGGGTTGAAGCCCTGGCTATATAGGATGTGACAGCCCCAAATCCGGGTCCCAAATCACCACGGATCTGGTACAATCATTCTATAACTATTGCGGAAGATATAAACATAAATTTTTTATACAATAAACTTTACACACTATTCCCCAAGGTCTAGTAATCTTAACTTATACACAATTCATTATCCTATCTGACATACAAAGATATTATCATACATTATTGTTACAAATTTAGCTGCACACATAAACTAACATAGTAATTGTCTTTAACCTTTCCTTGTATTCGCCGTATTCGCCTTAATCTTCAATGTTTATCATGATATAGCAAGGGTGAGCATGAAGGTTGCCTAGCAAGTTTAAATTTATTTAAGGATATATCATGATTGAAAGAATTTGAATAATAAGCTGGCTATAATTCAACAATATAATTGTGAATTAGCACGAATAAATTTTTGATTGAACAAGTATTAAACATGAACAAATATATCTGGACCGAATGGTAATGAAGGTTATCAGCCTTTCATACCTGACTTATACACGAAATATGTACATAGTATAATTCTACAATTCTTAGACATGGCAATCAGCAATGATTAACCACAAGTACGTTTGAATACAACAACTCAAAGTAGAGTTAAGAAAAGCGTTACCATTAAATTCGATTCATTATTCGCTATTAGTCTACAATACACATAAGACTTAGTATCAGGTCAAACTATTTCAGTCTGACTTGAACCCGACACAAATCTGACATCCCAACAGTCTAGTCGGACTAATCTCAAGTCTAAAATCACTAAGACTCGGTCTAAACTAGTTCAAAGATATCTTAGATAATTTATTATCAGTCAAAATAATTTTCATAGGCTTGTAATAATTTTTAGATAATTATTACCATTTATTATAATTTTTCAATCATTAATATCAGTATTTATCTAATTTAAATACCACAATATTCTAATATCATTAATATTTATTTAATATTAATTATTAATGATATACATGCCAAAATATTATAATATATTTATAATATCATAGTATTTTTAATACCTTAAAATTATATTTATATGAATTTTAAACACTTAAATCCATTATCAGATAATTGCTTTTAATATTAAAATATTAATATTTTCATGAAAAAAATATCAAAAGTTATATTTTATAACTTCAAATATTTTTATAACACTTAAATCATTTTTATATGATTTTTAAAACATTAATTCTATTTTTTCATATTTTATTTAATATATTTATTAAATAAATTAGTTATCATTAATATAAATTTATTAATAAAATTCATCAAAAAAATATCAAAAGTTATTAAAAATAACTTAAAATATTTTTTAACACCATTAAAACTATTTTTTACCTAATTTATTTAATATTATAATTAAATAAATTAAATACTATTATATTCCAAAAATATTAAATATTTATGAAATATACTTAAAATAATTAAAAACTAATTTTCATGCTTTTAAAATAATTTTTAATAATTTATTATGTATTTTTAATAATTTAAAACTAATTTTCTCTAATTTTTGAATAAAATAATTATTTTTAGAAATTATTTGTCGCTAAAGGGTCCTATAGTGACAGAACCGGCTATAGGTGTTCTTGAGCATGTTCTTCATCAAACCCAAATTTCATGTCAGACACCAAGGTGCCTACTTTGACCAGTGATAGATCGTTGATCACAAGGTTTCTGGACTGGTTTAGGTGTTATAATTATAGTATAAGTGTAATACTACAACTATAAACCAAGATCCTGGCCAAATCACAACATATCAAAAAGATCTAAGCCATCAAATAACTTGTCAAACGTGTTCTTGAGTTTCTGGGTTGCCCAGAAACTCAAGCAGTATAAGGGTCCTACTTTGTAGCCTTAAATCTTTGATTTTCATGACATGTTTATGTGATGTAAAGGTTTAATCCTGTAGTCGATATGTTAAGCTACAACAATCATGCACTATAACAGTCTAATAACATCTCAAGGGAGAAGAATAAGTCGGTCAAAGCACTGTCAGACTCATGTTCTTCACGAATCTGGGTTTTCCATAAATGGAACCTAGACAGTCAGTTAACCTAGGTTTGACCACAATTAATTTTGATTCTGAGCAAGATTTGAGTATGTAGATTGCATCTCGGACAACAACTCTAATACAACAACATGGCTAAAACACTTAACAGAAGCAAGATTAAAGCCTTGAAAAAACGTTGTCAGACAACAATCTGGGTTCTGGGTTGCCCAGAAACCCATTCCTGTGATCGGTCAACGCAGTTTGACTGATCATAACTTGAAATCTAGACACGATACAACCCTGATTAAAGTTTTAGACTAAAGACCACATGGCATAGAACAGATCCAAAACAAAAAAAACCCCTAAACATCTAACACGAAAGAATTTATAGGTCCTGACATTTGCTTGTCAGACGACTCATGAAGGTTCAAAAATAGTTTCTAAAAACTTTAATTTCGAGCATCTAAATGATATAGATCTAAGTTTTAGCAACCCAGATCATCAAATGACACCTTCTAACATAACTCTAAACAACAAATTACAAAATCAAACATCAAATCATATGATTTAGAAATTTTAGGGTTTTATACCTTTAAAACTTTGATCTTTGATCCCTGATCCTTGAATCTGTTCTTGTTAAGCTAAGAGATGATTGTGTCTTAACTTCTCACTCCTTTTCACTCTCATACCCGAATTTCTAGAGATAGAATGGTCTTGGTTATTTTGATAAGTAAAGTGAATAACTTTACTTACTTTTTCTCTTTTTTATTTTGGATTCAATGAACCAAGTTGATAAATATAGCTGTTGATTTATGAGATATAAGTCACATGCTAGGCTTAGGGTTGGTCACCAACCCAAACTAGGACATAACTTACAAGTTAGCTAATAAAGAATGAAAAAGGGCAAAATGGTTATTTGCTTTCCAATTTTAATTCTAAAGTTGTCATTTGATCCAAACCTTAGGGTTTGACCCTTAGGTTTACAAAAATCACATTTAGGATTTCTAAATTAGGGTTTTTGAAATAGAAAATTAATATTTTCAAATTATAATTTGGATTCTATAATTATATTAAAATTTCCTAATCATAATTCAAGCTTGCTAATTAGGACTAACATTGCCTAATTAAAATTGCTAATTTAGCAATTAAGTCCACAATTGTACATTAGGATTTCTGACGGAACAATTAGGGTTTAAATTTTTTTAATTAGGGTTTGCTAATTAATTAAGCTTTACCCTAATTAATATTATAATTAATAACACTTAAGCATTATAATTATCCTATAAGTTCCCAAATTAGGGTTTCAAATTCCCGGAATCTGCAATTAGAGTTTCCAGATCTGGTATTAGGGTTTTCTAATAATCAATTAGGGTTTCAAGTATTTCATTATGGTTTTCCCTAATAAATTATAATTAATGACGTTAAAACCTTATACATAGCATTTAAATTTCCAAATTAGGGTTTCGAATTTTTGGAAATAAAATTAGGGTTTCAGAACCATTTTTAGGGTTTTTTATCCATTGCTAGGGTTTTCTAACTGAACGTTGACGTTCTTAATATAATATTAGGGTTCGACACTGATAAAATTTATCTGGTCAACCCTTGACCCTTAACCACATTCTGAACACATAAATGACCATATACACAGAACATATTCACTTATACACTTGATCCTGAATAATTCACCAAAAGAAATTTTAAATTTACAAAATTCCTTACCAGAAATCTCAAATCAAGTCACTTATTTTTTGTCCAGGTTTATTATTTAACCTTAAATTAATATTTTAAGATTTTATAAATATTCAAATTCTTGGGTCGTCACATTCACCCCTTCTTCTAAGAATTTTATCCCCGAAATTCACCTTACACCTTACACCATACTGCTTACACCATTCCTACACATCATCACATACTACCCAATACACCACTCACAAGAGTAAAAATTTTCAAATTGTGCCGAGGAGTCATATAGACTAATGTCTGTCATTTTCGCAAAGGTTTTATAGAAATTCATCCGAAAAACGTCATAACTTACAGACATAGAGGGTAATTAGTGCTTAGATATGCCTTGTCTTGCCAAGTATTCTTTGGTTTGATCATTTTTCATCAACATCGTAAACACAAAAATTTTTCTGCATGATCTTATTGGATTCAGCACCAAAACAATTTGGTTTGGGAAATTTCTTTCAATGAACACTTAGAGTTTACATAACATTAGTCTAGCTGAATCAAATAGCATAGACTCATATCAATAATTCAATTTAATCGAATTATTTAGGTGTAGTAGAACCAGTTAGCAAATTAATTTTTTTTTTGAAAATATTTTTGAGAATGGCGATAATGATGATCTTTAAATCTTTGTATCAACAAATCCGTTTGAGGATGCCGTCACCGTATGACTTTGTCATAACACATCATACAATAGTGGAACAACGACTATTCACACTAAGTATTTTTGTATTTACAACTCCATCAACTTTTTATCATCTCTGCACCAGGTTACATGGTACATAAGTGATAAATAAAATAAATTTTGATATTTCAAATCATTTGGAAAACACATAGTGCGTATTTAGCTTGATGTCAAAATTTCAAAAATGATTATGAGTCTACATATTTTTTTTTAAAAGCACATAGTGCGTATTTAGCTTGATGTCAAAATTTCAAAATCTAGCATAGCTAGGAGTTTTAGAAAACTTAATGTCTCCACTAATAATCGTTTGCTTAAACAGTATATCTATTCCTATTATCCTCAATACTCCATTCACATATGACTATTCCCAGTTCGTCAAACCATACTCATGAGTTCAGAAACTTTCCACAATCATATGAGTTTAAGAACTTACCCTAGTCAGACCTTTGGCGTCCATTCGCTGAGGGGTTCATAAACATTCCATATAACCATGAGTCACGAACGTAACATAAGTATTAGTTTTAAGAACTCGTACTTAACCTTATATTCTCTACCTATAACCTATCTATTTGTTATATACATGAGAAAGGAATCACCCTCTTACAACAAACATTTCAATGATTATCAGCGACACAAACATTTCAATGATTATCAGTGTCAGAAACTAAGTAGTTGTTACAACACGTACAATTTCCCGCCCATATAAGGAATCATACAACTCAGCTACTGACATGAGTTCTCAATTGAAATCCTCACCTAATCTTAACTCCCTTCTCAATACGAATTTCATTTAATTTGTGACTACCCAAGAATTTAGAAAATTTTTAAAAATCATAATTAATTGATTTAAGGTTCAATATTAGAACCTAGACAGAAAATAAGTGTATGCATTTGATATTTTTGGGAAAGAATTTTGAGGATTTCTAAATTCTGTGAAGGATTTTGGTGAATTATTCAGGATTAAGTATATAAGTGAATTTGTTCTGTGTGTATGGTCATTTATGTGAACAGAATGTGGTTAAGGGTCAAGGGTTGACCAGATAAATGTTATATGCGGTAAACCCTAAGTATATATTTAGAACTTCAACGTTCAGTTAGAAAACCTAATTAGTTATATGATTAAAACTACATGAACAATTATTTAAAATCCAAAATGAGTGGATTAGGAATTCTAATTAAATAACTAGGGTAAGAGAAATTAAATGTGTTGGACATATGATATTTTAAGTGGTCCAAATAAATTAAATAAGAGCCCAAACCATTAAGGGATTGACCCAAATTTGGCCCAAAATTTTGTGGACCATTTGGATCATTTAATTAGTAAATGTATGAAAAAAAAGAGCAAATGTGGCATTATTCGGATGGAAGGAGGGAGTATTGTAGTATGTTGTAATTTGTTTTTGCAAGCCATGTGTCACCTTAATAATATAGCCACCTTATTCCCAAGATTTTGGCATGTTAATGAGAGAGAATGTGAAGATATGGAGAAGATATGGGAGAGAAAAGAAATAAATAAAAAAAATAATAAAAAGCCAAATAGAAGGGTTCATTGCACCGGGTAAAGGAGAGATTAAAAGCATGTGGAATAAAAAATTTCAAAGCTTAATTTAACACTCTTCCCTTATATGTCAACCTAAGCCCTCATTTAATATTTGTTTAGCAAAGCAAGGAAGTTAAGATATGAAAGAGATAGAGAAAGAGAGAGGAGCCGGGTGGAAGAGTGGAGTATTAGAATATGCTAAATAATTTTTGCCACATTGCATATCTTCTAAAATTCTTTAAGATATGAAAGAGAAAGAGAAAATATTTGGATATATATTCAAGTAAGAAGAGAGAGAGAATGAGAGTTAGTAAAACAAAACTAGAAACAAAGAGAGAGAGGGATATCGGCAGCCCCATGATGGATGAAGAAAGGAAAATTTCCATGCCTCCTAGCTTCATAATATAGTGTGGAAAAGAAGGATGAAAGCCATGAATCTAGGTATAAACCCCAACTTCAAGCTTTCTGTACTTTTATTTTTATGGTTTGATGAAGTTCTGTTTTTCAAATTAAAAACTTTAGATCTACATTTTTTATGGTGTGTTATGAGTAGATCTAACCATTTATAGGTGTTAAAAGTTTGATCGACATTTCAAAGTAGTAGTGTCAAAACTGTCCAACAAGTGCGGTGCAGTCTACTTGAATGGAATTTATGGGCTGATATGTTCAAAGTCTGGAAAAATATCAGTATGGAAGAGTTGTAGTCCCGGAAGTTAGCTTCGTGTGGGCTCAAGAATCGCTTAAAAATGTTTTAAAACAAAAAAGTTATGACTGTTTTAGCGAAAGAGGATAAATCTGGGAAAAAGATGAAAAGCATTGCAGTGGACATTTTTAAGAATTCTTTTTAAGTGCCTAAGAGGTCCGAAATTATTGGGTTATATTTTTAAAAAATACTTTGGTATACCATGTATAAGATATCCAAAGTTGGAATTTTTTTGATAAACTAGCAATGCGTGAGAAAATCGCAAAGTTGGCAACTCGCTAAAGCTTCTTGGCTTGATGATTCTTTGGAAGTAATAAGCTATGACAATATGCTAAAAAGACAAGGTTACTGCTTCTGCAGAAGAAATTCTTTGAAGCCATTTTTGAACCCTGTTTCGAATGGTTTATATTGTTCGTTTTCGCGGTTAGAAATTTTTCTAAAATACTATGGTATGAGGTCTATAATATGCCCAAAATTTCGCTGTTATATGACTTAGGATTTGGAAATTAAAAATGAGCAAACATGTATGTCAGGATTAAAATTTGAGCGAATGCCGAGCGTCGACGCGTCGAGCGACTTTGACGTTCGACGTTTCGAATCGCATTCCGGAAAAATAATAAGTCATAATAAATCTAATAAAGTCTTACGGGACGAGATTTGGCTATATATGATATTTTACGCCGATAAACTTCTTTTCAGACATAAATAAAGCAATAAAAATATGTAATAAATATAAATTACATATTTAAGCAAAATAAAAATTAAGGCTGCCTATAAAATTATTTTGTGGTGCAACAAAGGGCGAGAAACCTTTAAAATTTTGTATTAAACATAAAAATGATATGTTAAGGTTTCCCGGGATCAAAAGGAGGTTTTGAGCTAAGATTTTCATAACGGAATATATATATTTAACATATAAAGCAAAAGTGCGAGTAATTATAAAATAAAAAATAAAGCGAATGCGCTAGCAGAATAAAATATGTATATATGAGAAAACGGTCTATGTTAACTCATGAATGGACAAAATAATATAAAAATTATTTAAATTAAAGAAATAATATAGTAAGTTGAGTTTTAATATAAAAGCTATGTATTAGCTATTTAAACCTCAAATTTGCAAGTAAAGGTAAAATATATTACTAAAAAGGAATATAAATTATTTAAGCTTCGAGATGTAAAATATTTATATCTTAAAATGTGTGAGACCTTTATTATTTATGAAACAAGTAAAATATTATTTCGTGATTAATAATATTAGATAATGAATAAAATACTATTAAATGATAATAATTATTTGAAAATTATTATAAGCCTTTGAAAATTATTTTGTCTAATAAATAAGTTATCTAAGATAATAATTAAGCTTTTAAGTAGAGTCTTATTGATATTAGACTCGATATTTATCCGATTAGGCAATCAGGATGTCGGAATAGTATCGAACTGAACTCAGACTGTAATAGTTTGACTTGATAATAGGTCTTATGTGTTTTATTGACTATTAGGATTATGTGGTAATGTGTTTAGGTTATTTTATAAAGCGTAATAATTATGATAATATACTATGATGATATTATTCTAATATTTGGAGATCGATATTATCTATATTAGGTATTCAGTCAAAGCTTAATAATTGCGTAATGGTAAACAATGGTACATGCAAGTTTTTCTTAACTCTACTTAGAGTTGTTTCATTCAGATATGCTTATGATTAATCATTGCTGATTTCCATGTCTAAGAATTATAGAATTGTACTCTGTACATATTGCATGTATAAGTCAGGTATGAAAGGCTGATCACCTTTATTACCATTCGGTACAGATATATTTTTTAATGTTCAATACTTGTTTAGTCAAAAGTTTGTTCATGCTAATTCATAACTATATTGTTGAATTATAGCCATCTTATTATTCAAATTCTTTCAATCATGATATATCTTTAAATAAATTTAAACTTGCTGGGTAACTTTTATGCTCACCCTTGCTATATCATGATAAACATGGAAGATTAAGGCGAATACGTCGGATACAAGGAAAGGTTAAAGACAAGTCCAGCTTTAGTTTTCATGTGCAGATAAAGTTTGAAACAATATTGTATATTAATGTGATTATATGTACGATAGGATAATGAATTGTGTATAAGTTAACGTTACTCGACCTTGAGGAATAATGTGTAAAGTTTATTGTATAAACAATTTATGTTTATATCTTTCGCAATAGTTATAGAATGATTGTACCAGATCCGTGGTGATTTGGGACTCGAATTTGGGGCTATTATTGTTGGTATCAAAGTTGTTGGTTATGAACCTTAGGTATGAATACCTGAGATTAATAACCACAGTGATTAGGATAAGTACTAACTCACATAGAGTTAGTTGGGTCGATAAGATTCAAAGACGAATCTCGGTGAGTTGTAAAGATACAGAGTTCCCTAACTCTGATAATAAAGGTGAACAGTGTAATGAGTAGATAGAGTCTAAAAGACTAAAAGAATCATGATAGAAGATCGTAAAACAAAACGATCCTAGTATAGAAATGAATCGTAATATATACGATGAGATCACCCCGTGATCGGATAAGGTGATAGTAGGGAGAAGAATCAATCTAATGATTGAAAAGTTTACGTGAAGATTAACTTTGTGTGGCGGTTATACTATGAATTGATGCAGATTAGTGAAAGGATTGTGAATACGAGTTAAATGAAATTCATATTGAGAAGGGAGTTAGGATTAGGTGGGGATTTCAATTGAGGACTCATGTCGGCAGCTGAGTTGTATGATTCCTTGTATGGGCGGGGAATTGTACTTGGTGTAAAAACCACTTAGTTTCTGGCATTGATAATCATTGAAATGTTTGTGTCGCGCTATTTGCTATATGCATGTTAAGAGGGTGATTCCTTTCTCGTGTGTATAACAAATAGATAGGTTATAGGTAGAGGATATAAGGTTAAGTACGAGTTCTTAAAACTCATACTTATGTGACATTCTTGACTCATAATTATATGAAATGTTTATGAACCCCTCAGCGAATGGACGTCAAAGGTCTGTCTAGAAAAGTTCTTAAACTCATATGATTGTGGCAAGTTCATGAACTCATAAGTGTGGTTTGATGAACTGGGTATAGTTGTGTGTGAATGGAGTATTAAGGATAATAAGAATAGATAGGCTGTTTAAGCAAATGATTATTAGTGAAGACATAAGTTTTTCAAAACTCCTAGCTATGCTAGACTTCGAAATTTTGACATCAAGCTAAATACGCACTATGTGCTTTTGAAAAAAAAATATATATATAGACTCGTAATAATTTTTGGAACAGTTTAAAGTATGGTCTATGCTACTTATTTCGGCTAGACGCAAATGATTTGAAATATCAAAATATTTTTTTTATTTATCACTCATGTACCATGTAACCTAGTGCAGAGATGATAAAAAGTTGATGGAGTTGTAAATACAGTAATACTTAGTGTGAATTTGATCTAAAAATCATTGTTCCACTATTGTATGATGTGTTATGACAAAGTCATACAATGACGACATCCTCAAACGGATTGTTAATACAGTACGACATCATGACGTCATTCTCAAAAATATTTTTAAAATTTTAATTTGTCAACGGGGTTTGGCTATACTTAAATAATTCGATTGAATTGAATTATTGATATGAGTCTATGCTATTTGATTCAGCTAGAAAAACATTTATAAAACTCTAAGAGTTCTTTGAAAATTTTCCCGAACCAAATTATTTTGGTGCAGAATCCAATAAGACTGAGGTAAAATTTTTGTGCCTATGACAGTGACAAGAAAAAGATCAAACCAGTATTACTGGGCAAGTACTAGGCATACTAGGCTAAAAACCCTCTGTGTCTTCAGGGTAAGACGGTTTAAGGATGTTTTTCCATAAAACCTTTGTGAAAATAAAAAATTCATAGTCTATGACTCCTCAGCACAACTTGGAAAATTTTTACTTTTGTGAGGAATGTATTGGGTAGCATGTGATAATGTGTATGAATGGTGTAAGCAGTATGGTGTAAGGTGTAAGGTGAATTTTGGTGACGAAATTCATAGAAGAAGGGGAGAATGTGACAGCCCGAGAATTTAGGAAATTTTAAAAAATCATAATTAATTGATTTAAGGTTCAATATTAGAACCTAGACAGAAAATAAGTGTATGCATTTGATATTTTTGGGAAGGAATTTTGAGGATTTCAAAATTCCGTGAAGGATTTTGGTAAATTATTCAGGATTAAGTATATAAGTGAATTTGTTCTGTGTGTATGGTCATTTATGTGAACAGAATGTGGTTAAGGGTCAAGGGTTGACCAGATTAATTTTATCTGTGACAAACCCTAAGTATATATTTAGAACTTCAACGTTCAGTTAGAAAACCTAATTAGTTATATGATTAAAACTATATGAACAATTATTTAAAATCCAAAATGATTGGATTAGGAACCCTAATTAAATAACTAGGGTAAGAGAAATTAAATGTGTTGGACATATGATATTTTAAGTGGTCCAAATAAATTAAATAGGAGCCCAAACCATTAAGGGATTGACCCAAATTTGGCCCAAAATTTTGTGGACCATTTAGATCATTTAATTAGTAAATGTATCAAAAAAAAGAGCAAATGTGGCATTATTCGGATGGAAGGAGGGAGTATTGTAGTATGTGGTAATTTGTTTTTACAAGCCATGTGTCACCTTAATAATATAGCCACCTTATTCCCAAGATTTTGGCATGTTAATGAGAGACAATGTGAAGATATGGAGAAGATATGGGAGAGAAGAAATAAATAAAAAAATAATAAAAAGACAAATAGAAGGGTTCATTGCACCGGGTAAAGGAGAGATTAAAAGCATGTGGAATAAAAAATTTCAAAGCTTCATTTAACACTCTTCCCTTATGTGTCAACCTAAGCCCTAGCTCATTTAATGTTTGTTTAGCAAAGCAAGGAAGTTAAGATATGCAAGAGATAGAAAAAAAGAGAGGAGCCGGGTGGAAGAGTGGAGTATTAGCATATGCTAAATACTTTTTGCCACATTGCGTATCTTCTAAAATTCTTTAAGATAGGAAAGAGAAAGAGAAAATATTTGGATAGATATTCAAGCAAGAAGAGAGAGAGAATGAGAGTTAGCAAAAGAAAACTAGAAACAGAGAGAGAGAGGGATATCGGCAGCCCCATGATGGATGAAGAAAGGAAAATTTCCATGCCTCCTAGCTTCATAATCTAGTGTGGAAAAGAAGGATGAAAGCCATGAATCTAGGTATAAACCCTAACTTCAAGCTTTATGTACTTTTATTTTTATGGTTTGATGAAGTTCTGTTTTTCAAATTAAAAACTTTAGATCTACATGTTTTATGGTGTGTTATTTGTAGATCTAACCATTTATAGGTGTTAAAAGTTTGATCGAAAAAAAGAAAAGTAAAACAATTTTTAAAACTTAAAATAGCTAGAGGACTGCTGCCCTAAATAGAAAATTCGGGGTTAGCTAGAGTGCTCTAAAAATTCTGGGCTTTTGGTATGTTATATTTCACTCAATAAGCTTTCCATACCCCGGAACGGACTAAATCCGACTTTGGAAGAGAGAGTTACGACATTTCAAAGTAGTAGTGTCAAAACTGTCCAACAAGTGCGGTGCAGTTCACTTGAACGGAATTTCTAGGCTGATATGTTCGGAATCTGGGAAACTATCAGTAGGGAAGAGTTGTAGTCCCAGAAGTTAGCTTCGCGTGGGCTCAAGAATCGCCTAAAAATGGTTTAAAACAAAAAAGTTATGACTGTTTTAGAGAAAAAGGATAAATCTGGGCAAAAGATGAAAACTGTTGCGAGTGGACATTTTTGGGGTCTATTTTAGGCTGCCTAAGAGGTCCGAAATTACTGGGTTATATTTTTTAAAAATACTTTGGTATACCATGTATAATATATCCAAAGTTAAAAATTTTCTGATAAACGAGTAAGGCGTGAGAAAATCGCAAGGTTAGCTACACGCTAAGCAACTGAATGACGATTCTTTGAAAGCAAGCAGTATGAGCAAATACACGTAACAAAGATGCTTTTCGTCAGAGTTCTTTGAAGCCATTTTGAACCCCGTTTGAATGGTTTACATTGTTCGTTTTTCATGATTAGAAATTTTTCTAAAATACTATGGCATGAGGTCTATAACATGCCCAAAATTTCGCTGTTATATGACATAGGATTTGGAAATTAAAAATGAGCAAACATGCATGTTAGGATTAAAATTTGAGCGAACGCCGAGCGTCGGCGTGTCGAGCGACTTTGACGTTCGACGTTCCGAATCGCGTTCCGGCAAAATAATAAGTCATAATAAATCTAATAAAGTCCTACGGGACGAGATTTGGCTATAAATTATATTTTACGCTGATAAACTTCTTTTCAGGCATAAATAAAGCAATAAAAATATTTAATGAAAATGAAAATTAAGGTTGCCTATAAAATTATTTTGTGGTGCAACAAAGGGCGAGAAACCTTTAAAATTTTGTATTAATCATAAAAACGATATGTTGAGGTTTCCCGAGATCAAAAGGAGGTTTTTGAGCTAAGATTTTCATAACGGAATATATATATTTAATATATAAAGCAAAAGTGCGAGTAATTATAAAACAAAAAATAAAGCGAATGCGCTAGTAGAATAAAATATGTATATATGAGAAAATGGTCTGTGTTGACTCATGAATGGACAAAATAATATAAAAATTATTTAAATTAAAGAAATAATATAGTACGTTGAGTTTTAATATAAAAGCTATGTATTAGCTGTTTAAACCTCAAATTTGCAAGTAAAGGTAAAAGATATTTCTAAAAAAGAATATAAATTATTTATACTTCGAGATGTAAAATATTTATATCTTAAAATGTGTGAGACCTTTATTATTTATGAAACAAGTAAAATATTATTTCATGATTAATAATATTAGATAATGAATAAAAATACTATTAAATGATAATAATTCTTTGAAAATTATTATAAGCCTTTGAAAATTATTTTGTCTAATAAATAAATTATCTAAGATAATAATTAAGTTTTTAAGTAGAGTCTTATTGATATTAGACTCGATATTTATCCGATTAGGCAATCGGGATGTCGGAATAGTATCGAACTGAACTCAGACTGTAATAGTTTGACTTGATAATAGGTCTTATGTGTTTTATTGACTATTAGGATTATGTGGTAATGTGTTTAGATTATTTTATAACTGTAATTAACAGTAATATACTATGATGATATTATTCTAATATTTGGAGATCAATATTATCTATATTAGGTATTCAGTCAAAGCTTAATAATTGCGTAACGGTAATCAATGGTGCAGACAAGTTTTTCTTAACTCTACTTAGAGTTGTTTCATTCAGATATGCTTATAGTTAATCATTGCTGATTTCCATGTCTAAGAATTATAGAATTGTACTCTGTACATATTACATGTATAAGTCAGGTATGAAAGGGTGATCACCTTCATTACCATTCAGTACAGATATATTTGTTCATGTTCAATACTTGTTCAGTCAAAAGTTTGTTCGTGCTAATTCACAACTCTATTGTTGAATTATAGCCAGCTTATTATTCAAATTCTTTCAATCATGATATATCTTTATATAAATTTAAACTTGTTGGGCAACCTTTATGCTCACCCTTGCTATATCATGATAAACATTGCAGATTAAGGCGAATATGTCGGATATAAGGAAAGGTTAAAGACAAGTCCAGCTTTAGTTTTCATGTGCAGATAAAGTTTGGAACAATATTTTATATTAATGTGATTGTATGTCAGATAGGATAATGAATTGTGTATAAGTTAAGGTTACTCGACCTTGGGGAATAGTGTGTAAAGTTTATTGTATAAACAATTTATGTTTATAACTTTCGCAATAGTTATAGAATGATTGTACCAAATCCATGGTGATTTGGGACCCGAATTTGGGGCTATTATATAATTCGTATTCATAATCTTTTCCTGAATTTGTACCAATTCATAGTACAACTGACACACAACATTCTTGCTATAAACTTTTCAATCAGTCACTTGATCCTTCTCCATGCTATAACCTTATACGATCACGGGGTGATCTCTTCGTATAGTACGATTCATTTCTATGCTATGATTACTTTGTTTTAAAATCTCCTATCCCTGCACCTTTAGTCTTTTAGACTCGACCTATTCATCACTACTGTTCAACTTTATTATCAGAGTTAGGAAACTCCGTATCTTTACAACTCGTCGAGATTCATCTTTGAATCTTACCGACCTAACTAACTCTATGTGAGTTAGTACTTATCCTAATCACTGCGGTTATTGGTCTCAGGTATTCCTACCTAAGGTTCATAACCAATAACTTTGATACCAACTGTGACAACCCCAAATTCGGGTCCCAAATCACCACGAATCTGGTACAATCATTCTATAACTATTGCGGAAGATATAAACATAAATTGTTTATACAATAAACTTTACACACTATTCCCCAAGGTTAAGTTACCTTAACTTATACACAATTCATTATCCTATCTGACATACAAAGATATTATCATACATTACTGTTATAAATTTAGCTGCACACATAAACTAACACTGTAATTGTCTTTAACCGTTCCTTGTATTCGTCGTATTCACCTTAATCTGTAATGTTTATCATGATATAGCAAGGGTGAGCATGAAGGTTGCCCAACAAGTTTAAATTTATTTAAGGATATATCATGATTGAAAGAATTTGAATAATAAGCTGGCTATAATTCAACAATATAATTGTGAATTAGCACGAACAAATTTTTGACTGAACAAGTATTAAACATGAATAAATATACCTGGATTGAATGGTAATGAAGGTGATCAACCTTTCATACCCGACTTATACACGCAATATGTACAGAGTTCAATTCTATAATTCTTAGACATGAAAATCAGCAATGATTAACCACAAGTACGTTTGAATACAACAACTCAAAGTAGAGTTAAGAAAAACTTGCATGTTCGGTCGATTACTGTTACGCAATTTATTAAGCTTTGTTTGAAGACCTAATATATAAATAATATCGATATACAAATTAGAATAATATCATCATAATATAATACTATAATATATATAATCATAGAATAACCTAAACACATAACACATAACCCTATTAGTCTACAATACACATAAGACTTAGTATCAGGTCAAACTATTTCAGTCTGACTTGAACCCGACACAAATCTGACATCCCAACGGTCTAGTTGGACTAATCTCGAGTCTAAAATCACTAAGACTCGGTCTAAACTAGTTCATAGATATCTTAGATAATTTATTATCAGTCAAAATAATTTTCATAGAAGCATAATAATTTTGGATAATTATTACCATTTATCATGATTTTTCAATCATTAATATCGTATTTATCTAATTTAAATACCACAATATTCTAATATCAATAATATTTATTTAATATTAATTATTAATGATATACATGCCAAAATATTATAATATATTTATAATATTATAGTATTTTTAATACCTTAAAATCATATTTATATGATTTTAAACACTTAAAATAATTATCGATAATTGCTTTTAATATTAAAATATTAATATTTTCATGACAAAATATCAAAAGTTATATTTTATAACTTCAAATATTTTTATAACACTTAAATCATTTTATATGATTTTTAAAACATTAATTCTATTTTCCATATTTTATTTAATATATTTATTAAATAAATTAGTTATCATTAATATAAATTTATTAATGAAATTCATCACAAAATATCAAAAGTTATTAAAAATAACTTAAAATATTTTCTAACGACATAAAATAATTTTTCAAGCATTAAAACCATTTTTACCTAATTTATTTAATATTATAATTAAATAAATTAAATACTATTATATTCCAAAAATATAAAATATTTATGAAGTATACTCAAAATAATTAAAAACTAATTTTAGGGCTTTTAAAATAATTTTTCATAATTTATTATGTATTTTTAATAAATTTAAACTATTTTCTCTAATTTTAAATAAAATAATTATTTTAGAAATTATTTGTTCTTAAAAAGGCCTATAGCGGCAGGTAACTGTCATTATATAGTGTTTTTAAGCATGTTCTTCATCAAACCCAGATTTCATATGGATACCCAAGGTGCCCACTTTGACCCGATGATAGATCGTTGATCCTGAGGTTTCGGATTTGGTTTAGGTGTTATAATTATAGTATAAGTATAATACTACAACTATAAACCAAGATCCTGGCCAAATCACAACATATCAAAAAGATCGAAGCCATCAAATAACTTGTCTGACGTGTTCTTGAGTTTCTGGGTTACCCAGAAACTCAAGCAGTATAATGGTCCTACTTTGCAGCCTTAAATCTTTGATTTCCATGACATGTTTATGTGATGTAAATGTTTAATCCTATAGTCGATATGTTAAGCAACAACAATCATGTACTAAAACAGTCTAATAACATCTCAAGAGAGAAGAATAAGCCGGTCAAAGCACTGTCAGACTCATGTTCTTCACGAATCTGGGTTTTCCATAAATGGAACCTAGACAGTCGGTCAACCTAGGTTTGACCACAATTAATTTTGATTCTGAGAAAGATCTGAGTGATCTAATGATTTGAGTATGTAGATTACATCTCAGACAACAACTCTAATACAACAACATGGCTAAAACACTTAACAGAAGCAAGATTAAAGCCTTGCAAAAAGCGTTGCCGAGACAACGAACTGGTTACAGGTTGCCCTGAAACCCATTCATGTGAATTCGGCCTCAGCGGTTTGGTGATCATAACTTAAAATCTAGACACGATACAACCCTGATTCAAGTTCTAGACTAAAGACCACATGGCATAGAACAGATCCAATACAAAAAACTCCCTAAACATCTAACACAAAAGAATTTACAGGTCCTGACATTTGCTTGTCAGACGACTCATGAAGGTTCAAAAACAGTTTCTAAAAACTTTAATTTCGAGCATCTAAATGATATAGATCTAAGTTTTAACAACCCAGATCATCAAATGACACCCTCTAACATAACTCTAAACAACAAATTACAAAATCAAACATCAAATCATATGATTTAGAAATTTTAGGGTTTTATACCTTTAAAACTTTGATCTTTGATCCCTGATCCTTGAATCTGTTCTTGTTATGCTAAGAGATGATTTTGTCTTAACTTTTCACTCCTTTTCACTCTTATACCCGAATTTTTAGAGATAGAATGGTCTTGGTTATTTTGACAAGTAAAGTGAATAACTTTACTTACTTTTCTCGTTTTTATTTTGGATTCAATGAACTAAGTTGATAGATATAGCTGCTGATTTGTCAGATATAAGTCACATGCTAGGCTTAGGGTTGGTCACTATCCCAAACTAGGACATAACTTATAAGTTAGCTAATAAAGAATAAAAAAGGGCAAAATGGTCATTTGCTTTCCAATTTTTATTCTAAAGTTGTCATTTGATCCAACCCTCAGGGTTCAACCCTTAGGGTTAAAACCTAAGGTTTACAAAAACCACATTTAGGATTTCTAAATTAAGGTTTTCGAAATAGAAAATTAATATTTCCAAATTATAATTAGGATTCTATAATTATATTAAAATTTCCTAATCATAATTCAAGCTTGCTAATTAGGACTAACATTGCCTAATTAAAATTGCTAATTTAGCAATTAAGTTCACAATTGTACATTAGGGTTTCTGACAGAACAATTAGGGTTTAAAATTTTTTAATTAGGGTTTGCTAATTAATTAAGCTTTACCCTAATTAATATTATAATTAATAGCACTTAAGCATTATAATTATCATTTAAGTTCCCAGATTAGGGTTTCAAATTCCCAGAATCTGAAATTAGAGTTTCCAGATCTGGTATTAGGGTTTTCTAATACTCAATTAGGGTTTTAAGTAATTCCTTAGGGTTTTCCCTAATAAATTATAATTAGTGACGTTTAAACCTTATACATGGGATTTAAATTCCCAAATTAGGGTTTTCAATTTCCGAATTAGGGTTTCGAATTTTCGAAACCAAAATTAGGGTTTCAGAACAGGTTTCTAGGATTTCTTATCCATTGCTAGAGTTTTCTAACTGAACGGTGACGTTCTTAATATAATATTAGGGTTCGACACTGATAAAATTTATCTGGTCAACCCTTGACCCTTAACCACATTCTGAACACATAAATGACTATATACACAAAACATATTCACTTATACACTTAATCCTGAATAATTCACCAAAAGAAATTTTAAATTCACAAAATTCCTTACCAGAAGTCTCAAATCCATTCACTTATTTTCTATCTAGGTTTATTATTTAACTTTAAATTAATATTTTAAGATTTTACAAATATTCAAATTCTCGGGTCGTCACATAGGAATGTTTCAATGTTTCAGTTAAACACGTTTGTGGCTGTACTGGAAAAGGCAATTATCGTGGAGGGTGGAAGCAATGCCTTAACCAAGTATAACCAAGAACAGAAGAAGAGAAAGAATGAGAATTAAAATAAGGCTGGTGGAAGTAATAGTGTGAGTAACAACCAGAAGAGGAAGTGGAGTGAGAGTTCGAATATGGGAGGACAACAAGGAGGTCAACAAAAGAAGAAATTTGAAGCTTGTGCTACTTGCTGAAAGAACCACACTGGGGTGTGTTTGAAGGGTAAGAGGGTGTGTTTCAATTGTGGCCAAGAGGGTCACATTGCACCAAGCTGTTTTAGTCCAAAGAAGGGAGCATGTTTCACCTGCGGCTCGAAGGATCACATGGCTCGTGATTGCCCTAAAAACTCAGCGGAAAGTGCAAGTGGAGGAAAGGGAAACAACGGTGGTGGTACATTAACTATCACAGGACCAGCACAATCAAGCCGACCTACTGCGAGGACTTTCAATATAACCGTGCAGGATGCTGTGCAGTCAAAGGATGTGGTGTCAGGTATCATTCTAATTAATGGTATTAATGCATATGTGCTATTTGATTCGGGTGCTACTTGTTCATTTATATCCGATGAATTTGCTCATAACTTAGACTTGCCTCAAGAAGAATTAGATTTTCCTTTAAGTATAGAGATTGCGAATAAGGAAGTGATTCCTGTTAGAATTATCTATAGGAATTGTAGAGCGGTTATAAAGGGTCACGAGATGATGGTAGATTTGATACCAATTAAACTTGGGGAATTTGATGTCATACTGGGAATGGATTGGTTATTTAATTACGGAGCAGTAATTGATTGCCAAAAGAAATGTGTTAACCTTATGACTCCATCAAAGGTGGTGTTTTATGGCAGTAAGTTGCCTCGACAAGTATGTTGTCTGACGGTGATGCAAGCCAAGAAGTTACTGAGACAAGAATGTGTAGGATACTTAGCCTATATAGTCGATACTCAGAAGAAGAGTGCGAAGTTAGAAGAGATACCGGTCATAAATGATTTTATAGACGTATTTTCAGACGATTTTTGTGGACTTTTGCCAAATCGAGAAATCGAGTTCGTGATTGATTTAGTACCAGGAACGGCCCCAATATCTAAAGCTCCATACAGAATGGCCCCAGTAGAGATGAAAGAGTTGATGGTGCAGTTGCAAGAATTACTTGACAAGAAGTATATCCAACCGAGTGTGTCTCCATGGGGAGCACCGGTGTTGTTTGTTAAGAAGAAAGATGGATCGATGTGGCTCTACATTAACTATTGAGAATTGAATAAGGTCATGATTAAAAATAAGTATCCATTACCAAGAATTGATGACTTGTTCGATCAACTGAAGGGGGAAAGATATTTCTCAAAGATAGACTTGAGGAGTGGTTATCATCAGTTGAAGATGAGGCCAGAGGATGTACCAAAAATAGCGTTTAAAACTCGGTATGATCATTATGAGTTTCTGGTTATGTCATTTGGTTTAACCAATGCACCTGCAGTGTTCATGGATTTGATGAACAGGGTGTTTAAACCATTCTTAGATAAATTTATGGTGGTGTTTATTGATGATATATTGGTGTATTCCAAGAACAAGGAGGAACATGTTGAACATTGAAGGATGACGTTGAAGACATTGAGAAGAGAGAAGTTGTACGCTAAATTCTCAAAATGTGAGTTTTGGTTAGAACATGTACAGTTTCTTGGGCACGTTATTGATAAGGACAGAATTTTGGTAGATCCATCAAAAGTTGAAGCTGTAACAAACTGGGATCAGCCGAAGACACCGTCAGAAGTAAGAAGTTTCTTGGGATTGACAGGTTACTATAGGCGTTTTATTCAAGACTTTTACAAGATCGCAACTCCGTTGACGAATTTAACTAGGAAGGCAGTTAAGTTTGTCTGGACGAAGAAATGTGAGGAAAGTTTTTGATAATTAAAGAAGAGGTTGAGTTCGGCACCTGTATTGTCATTGCCTGATGATACAGGGAATTTTGTGGTATATAGTGACGCATCGCATAAAGGACTAGGCTGTGTGCTTATGCAGAACGACAAAGTTATTGCTTATGCATCACGTTAGTTGAAAGATTCTGAGAAAGGGTATCCGACTCATGACTTAGAGTTGGCTGTGGTAGTGTTTGCCCTGAAAATTTGGAGACATTATCTTTATGGAGAAAGGTGTGAGATATATACAAATCATAAAAGTCTGAAGTATATCTTTACACAGAAAGATTTGAATATGCAACATCGAAGATTGTTGGAGTTGATTAAAGACTATGACTGCGAGATTTTCTATCATCCCGGAAAGGCGAATGTTGTTGCCAATGCCTTAAGTAGGAAGGGACGGGAGAAATTAATGATGTTGACTGCTCAGGAGAAGCTAGTGTTAGAAATGGCAAAGATGGAGTTAGAAATTAAATATCCGACAGAATCAGACGAAAAATTATTCCAGATAGGAAACAGATCAACGTTGGTAGATAAGGTGAAGAATGCACAACTTCAGGATTAGAACTGTGAAGAGATAAGAAGAAAGGTATCTAAAGGTGAAGAAAACAAATTTAAAGTTGATTCGGAAGGGTTACTTCGATTTGAAGGGAGAATTTGGGTTCCGCCAGTACCGGAAATAAAAGAGGAAATTTTAAATGAGGCCCATAACTCACGATATTCGATTCACCCTAGAAGTACAAAAATGTACCAAGATCTCAGACATCATTTCTGGTGGTCGAATATGAAAAAGGAAGTGGATAAATGTGTGGCAAAATGTTTAATATATCAGAAAGTTAAAGTTGAACATCAAAGGCCAAGTGGATTTTTGCAACCATTGGAAATACCAAAATGGAAATGGGAGCATATCACAATGGATTTTTTGGTAGGTCTTCCAACAACTCAGCAAGGTTATGATGCAATCTGGGTGAGTGTCGATTGATTAACGAAGTCAGCACACTTTTTGCCAATCAAGATTAGATTTAACCTAGATCGGTTGGCAAAACTGTAAGTGAAGGAAATTATTTCAAGACACGGTGTCCCGGTGTCCATTGTATCAGACAGAGATCCACTTTTTACATCAAATTTCTGGAAACGACTACAAGAATGCTTGGGAACATAGTTGAGAATGAGCACATCATATCATCCTTAAACCGACAAACAGAGTGAGAGGACCATCCAGACACTGGAGGATATGCTCAGAGCATGTATTATAGATTTCAAAGGAAATTGGGATGACCATCTACCATTGGTTGAATTTTCCTATAATAATAGTTATCACGCGAGTATTGGCATGCCGCCTTATGAAGCGTTATATAACAGAAAATACAGAACTCAGTTATGCTGGGACGAGGTAGTTGAACGTCAGCTGCTAGGTCCAAAATTAGTTCAACAAAATGTCGAGATCATCAAGGTGATTCGAGCAAGATTAATAGCTGCACAAGATAGGCAGAAGAAGTATACTGATCAACAGTGACGAAATTGAGAATTTGATGTCGGTAGTTTTGTTTTCTTGAAAGTGTAGTGATTTCGACACGAAAACGCAGCGGAAAAATAAAATAATCAAAGAAATTTCTGAAACCCTAAACAGGATCCATGTGAAAATTAATTAATTCAGTGTAAAGAAATTATACCGAATATGAAAGTGCTTCTGAAACGTTTCAAATCTCTAACGCAATTCCTCACGAAACTACGTCTCTATGGTATCCACACACGAGCGTACTTACGAAGCGAAATGTCGCGATTCTAAAAAGGACTTATGGTACTAGCCACCAAAGGAACAGATTTTCGAAAGGTTTTCTCTCTAGTCTCTCTCTAAGAGCGGCTAGGGTTTTTGGTTTATGAATAATACCTAAAATGGCTGCTACATATCATATATATAGCGATTAAAAGGAATTATTCAAAACCTAATAAAATTGAATCTATATATATATATATATATATATATATATATATATATATCTTAATTAAGTCTTTCTTAATCAATATACCTATATATAAATTATCTTATTAATTTAAATACTATCGATCAGATTGATATATTTAAATCTTTACAATTTAAATTAATTTTCTTTTAATTACGTTCTATGTGTGTGACCCTATAGGTTATTATTACATTGGCAATAATTTTAAAATCATATTATAAAATTATAAATAGTGAGCGACATCTAGTAATGCATCACTGCTACCCAAGTAATAATAAGATCGATGATTCGATGCAACCTTTTAGTGACCAATGTTTCAATGTAATTTAATCCTTTTAACCTTAATATCCTAGATTAAACTCGAGTCATGGAATGTGTCATACTCTTCATAATTTAATCTGATTTTTCTTTACAATGAGTAGACTATATGAAATAAATCACTATTTGAGCATGGCCATGCATTTCATAGTCCTACTCAATCAAGAGGCCTATGGATATCACCCTTAATATATAGGATGGTTAAATTTCATCTAGATCACTCATATTCCTCACACGATTCATGATGTACCCAATAATCACCTTTATAGTCCACCCTATTAAAGGTGACATTTGATGATATCAAAGTACATAATTCCCGTGTAGTAATATAGTGATTTCGTGTCGGGAGGACCATTACATCATTATCACTATGAGAATCGCTAATGACACTTTTGCATAATGTTCCACATGAATTCTTATGGTGGGTGCGCCCATTACATCGTTTCTAATATGTACTATGCATTGACTTAATATCTCATATATTTATAACCAATGAGATTTGGTCATCGATAATCCACATACTAGTCTTAATGCATCATTTTTTGTCCCATCAACAATGATACTCGATTAGGGACATTTAAGAACAATGATACTAATTGTAATTATATAATCTCATGTTCAAGTCACATACTTGAAACTATATAATTTGTATCACTATTCTAAGGATTTTCATTATGTTAACATTTATATAACTTGATAAATAAGACCATAATAAAATCATTCATTTATTCAATCAAATATTATATCAAAACGTTAAGCAATTATATCAAATAATTGGCCTCAGGGCATAAACTCTAATGATCTCCCACTTGCACTAGAGCCAATCACTCATGTATCTAATACCCATGGAACTAGTGTGATAGATGGGTTTCTGCTGCTGACAAAGCCTTGGTCGATGGATCTACAACATTATCATCAATTGGCACTCTTCCTATATGTACATCTCCTCTATCAATGATTTCACGGATGAGATGGTACCGCCTAAGTATATGCTTGGATCATTGGTGAGATCTGGGTTCCTTAGCCTGTGCAATGGCTCCATTGTTATCACAGTATAGCTTAACCGGATCAACAATGGTTGGAACAACACCTAGTTCAGAGATGAACTTTTTAATCTATACAGCCTCCTTGGCTGCACTAGAAGCAGCAATATACTCAGCCTCTATTGTAGAATCGTCTACTGTCTCTTACTTCGAACTCTTCCAACTAACAGCACCACCATTAAGGCAAAACACAAAACCTGACTGAGACTTATAGTCATCATTGTCAGTCTGGAAACTAGCATTTGTGTAACCCTTTACTGCCAATTCGTCTTCACCTCCATATACCAAGAATGAATCCTTAGTCCTTTTTTAGGTACTTGAGGATATTCGATCGCTAACATCGATGACCTTCACCGGATTCGATGGTATCTGCTCGTCATGCTCAAAGCATCTGAGACATCCTGGACGAAAGTACATATCATTGCATACATAATAGATCCAATTGCCGAAGCATAAGGGATCTTTCTCATACGCTCCTCATCATCTTGTGATTGAGGACATTGGAGCCTAGAGATCTTCACACCATGAGTCATGGGTAAGTGTCCTCTTTTGCCTCTTGCATGTCGAATCGTTTTCAAAGACTTTATCAATATATGTACTCAACGACTTAGGGCGATCATTTTTCTCGATCTATCTCGATAGATCTTGATACCTAAAATGTAGGCTGCATCGCCTAAATCTTTCATGGAGAAACACTTTCTTAACCATGTTTTTACATCTTGTAATGAAGGAATGTCATTTCCAATAATTAATATGTCGTCAACATATAATATCAGGAATACAATATGACTCCCACTAACCTTCTTATATACACAAGGTTCATCTTCATTTTTAATAAAGCCAAACTCTTTGACTGCTTCATCAAATTGAAGATTCCAACTCTGAGAGGCTTGCTTCAATCCATAAATGGATCGCTTCAGCTTATATACCTTTCCAGCATCCTTTAGATTGACAAATCCCTCAGGTTGTGTCATGTACACATGCTCAAGGAGATTTTCGTTAAGGAAAGCAGTTTTGACATCCATTTGCCAGATTTTGTAATCGTAAAAGGCTACAATAACAAGTAAGATCCTGATGGATTTAACCATTGCCACTGGAGAGAAGGTTTCATCATAGTCAACACCTTGAACTTGTTTGTAACCTTTTGCTACCAGTCGACCTTTGTAGGTTTGTACATTACCATCCATGTCAATTTTCTTCTTGAAAACCCACTTGCACCCGATTGGTTTTACCCCTTCGGGTGGATCAACCAAAGTCCATACTTGGTTAGTACACATGGAGTCCATTTCAGATCTCATGGCTTCAAGCCATCACTCAGAATTTGGTCCATTCATAGCTTCTTGGTAGGAAGCAGGCTCATCCTGATCTATGAGCCTCACATCGCCATTTTGAGTCACAAGATATCCATAATATCTCTCGGGCTCTTGGCGTGTCCTACCAGGTTCACTATCCACAACATCTTGTGGTTCCTGCTCACGTTCCAACTCAGGTTCAATGATATTCTGTGGTTCTCGAATTTCTTCGAGTTCTACTTTCCTCCCACTATTTCCTTTAGAGAAAAATTATCTTTCTAGAAAAATACCAGTTCGAGCAACAAACAATTTGTTCTCAGAAGATTTGTAGAAATAATACCCTTTTATTTCCTTTGGGTATCCCACAAAATTACATTTGTCAGATTTGGGTCCGAGCTTGTCAGAATCCAGACGTTTTACAAATGCCTCGCAACCCCAAATCTTCATGAACGACATACTAGGACGTTTCCCAGTCCACATCTCATATGGTGTCTTCTGAACCGTTTTTGTAGGAACACGGTTAAGTGTGAATGCATCTGTCTCTAGGGCATGACCCCAGAAGCTTATTGGAAGATCTGCATGACTCATCATTGATCGTACCATGTCCAACAAGGTTCGATTCCTCCTCTCAGACACATCATTCCATTGTGGTGTTCCAGGTGGAGTGAGCTGTGATATAATACCACACTCCTTTAGAAGGTCATCAAAGTCTTGACTTAAGTATTCACCTCCTCAATCAGATCGAAGGGCTTTTATGCTTTTGCCAAATTGGTTTTGAACTTCATTCTTGAATTCCTTGAACTTTTCAAAGGATTCGGATTTGTGTCTCATAAGATACACATATCCATATCTATCTTGAAGTCGCCGAGAAATGTAATGAAGTAATAAAACCTACCTCTTGCTAACGAACTCATGGGTCCACATACATCACTATGTATAAGTCCTAATATATCATAGCTTTATTCACTTCATGTCCATGTGAAAGGGCTTTAGTCATCTTGCCTAATAAACAAGATTCGCATTTTTCATATGATTCAAAATCAAATGAATCGAAAAATCCATCTTTATGGAATTTTGATATGCGTTTCTCATTTATATGGCCCAAACGACAGTGCTAGAGATATGTCAGATTTGAATCATTTGATTTAAATCATTTTGTATTTACGTTATAGATAGGCATTTCCAAATCAAGAATATAAAGACCATTAAACAATTGTACAACACCATAACTGAACAATGGTTGTTCTTTATTATAAATGAAAAACCTTTCTTGTCCAAACAAGAAACAGAAATAATTTATTTGCTTATAGCGAGCACAAAATAACAATCTTCTAATTCTAAAACTAGCCCGGAGGCAAAGATAAATGATAAGTTCCTACTACCGGTCTGGCAACTTTTGCTCCATTCCCAACACGTAGGTCAACCTCTCCTTTTCCAAAGTCCTACTCCTTCCGGAGTTCCCTAGACATTAACACAAATGTGAGAACCACATCCGAAGATCTAATACCCATGATGTAGAAGTAGACAAGTTGACTTCTATAACATATATACCTGAATCGGAAGTCATACTTCCTTTCCTTTTCTTCACTTCTTCTAAATAAGCATGACAATTCCTTTTCCAGTGTCCAGGTTTTCCACAAAAGTGACAATCACCTTCTTTAGCCACCCCACCATTAGGTTTTAAAGCCTGTTTGGTTTTGGGATTAGGTTTAACACTAGATTTAGATCCTATCTTCTTCTTGGCTTTCCAATTTCCCTTAGCATTCTCCTTTTGCACCATCATTATGGGAGTGGGTCCTGCCTTTTTCATGTTGTTCTCGGCAGTTCTTAACATGCTCAACAACTCAATAAGGGGTTTCATAATTTCATTCATAAGATAATTCATGACAAATTGAGAATAGTCATTGCTCAGGGATTTGAAAACAAGATCTGTTTGAGCCTCGGTGATTGGAAAACCCAACCTATCAAGGTACTCAATATACCCAATCATTTTCAGTACATGTGGACCAATTGGATCATGTTCACCCATCTTATAGTGATACAACGCCTTGCTTGTATCATACCTCTCCTGTCGAGCATGCCCTTCGAACAATTTCTTGAGATGCTCGATCATCTCATAAGCATCCATCAACTCATGTTGCTTCTGAAGCTCAGTGTTCATGGTTGCTAGCATGAGACAACTGGATTACAAAGTACCATCAATAATTCAAAATAGCATTTCTTTTCCTTCAAAAATTTTACAATAACAATATTCAGTAAAACATCAATTCTGGTCCAAGACCATGAGTGTTTTATAATTTCTTTGAAAAGGACAACCCGACACTAAGTGCATAAGTCCGGCATAGCTTACGAGCACTTCTAGGTGATCAGCCTATAGTACTCTATGTTGATCAACACTACATCCTTTAAACGTATGTACGTTTAAGTTTTAGTAAACTCGCGTGCCCATCAAATAATCGATGAAAAATATATTTGTTTATTCATACTCAGGCTTACCTTGAATCCGTACCAAACAATTGGCATAGGATAGCGTTATCAATTCTATATTAAAAGACTTGTAAATAAATCAATCAATCTTTTCAGATTAGTCTAGCCGAGTTAAAACTGGCATTGACCCTTTCTTTAAAACCATTCATGCATCTCATAAAACAAATCACTGAAAACCTGGCTAACACGAAGGTTAGACAAGTGATAAGAAAAACTTGCCTTCATCGTCTGCTACAGTAAAATTACTTTTCCTTTGAGTCTTTACAGTCTCTACAACCCATAAGCACAAAACATACCACATTAGGTCATGAATGAACATACATGGTTCCTAATGAATCTTACCCTTCTTCTCAATCTAATTATATATTAGATTTGTTATTATTGGTTCCGGCTTGCCGTTATAATTTACATCATTCTTACCAACTTCGTTTACTTCTATAACTTAACTGAAATTATTTAATTAATATAACTCATTTCGAGTTAATTATCATTCCTCACGGCTTACTAACGTTCTCATATTATTAATCAAAACTTGATCGTCAATTGTTAAGTACACTTATTGCATACCATTCGCATTCACATAATATTTATCAACATTTAGTTGTAACTCGCAACGTTATTGCCATCATCAAAAATGCTATGTTAAGTTAATTAATTCATTATCAATTAACTATCTTTCCTTTCGTATTCTTAATCGTACTTACTTACTTAATGAACTTCTTTTCAAGTAATTATCGCCTTTTTACGACTTATTATCATTCATCGCTTCAATATTAATAAATTATATTCCATTAATCTTTCTTTCAACCTTTAGTGTATTTACTTAAGGTTTACAACATCTTAATTGATGTAACTTTAAGTTAATTAAGGATTTCATTTACTCTTCCTTCACTTCTCTTTTACTTTACATTCAAAAACATTTCAATTTATGCTTCACTTAGTGTCAAGCGCTCAAGACTCAAGCTTTTTTGCTCTACTACTCGTCATGTAACACTGACCTTCTTGATCCTAGAACTCGATCACGGTCAATATGCATTACCATACACTTCATTATTGGTCATTATTGGTGGCGCCAAACTTTAGTAACTCACAACCATTTCACGGCGTTATAATGACTTGATTTTCACTAGCCATGCAGCAAGCTGATTTCGCACTGAAAAAAAATGACAGTTAACTTTTTATGTGAGATTCCTGGGCTCATAACATCTTCATTATAAGTCCAAATTGGCTCGTTCAAGAGCCTACGGTTCAAAAATTACATACTCTACATGCTCATGCAAGCATTTTATCTATTTGACTTCGTTAACTAAAAATTCACCTATTAGTCAATTTTTAATGAAAATAATAAACGTTCGTGAACGTTTAACGCTCGTTTCTCCGCTCTAAGTCAGAATCTGGTCATTTTTGAGTCCGCAACTCTATAATGCCAAATAAGACTTGTCTCCATTGAAAACCAATGTTTTTGAGTTCAATATCAAAATTTGACTTCAAACGAGAATTTCATGAATTGACGATTATCGTCCCAAACTCGTGAATTTCCGCCAAAACAACATTTACTTGAGATTTTTAAACCATTTCAAATGGATTCAATCCATCATACTAACATCTAAATATATATACTTCATTAACTTATAATCATGATAAGTTATTACTTGTTCTTCATAAGTTTAGGACTTATAAAAATATAAATTACTTATGACTTTATTTTCTCATGACTTATTATAGATTTAGTCTTTTAACCATTACTCTTGCTTCTTATTATCATACTAATCTTCATTAATGTAGAAACATATGACAAGTTCTTACAAGTTCTTTTTGAGTTCATAACTTATATGATTTTAATTATTTATTCATGACTTATATGGCTTAAGTCCATTAATTAATCATTCTTATCATTTCTTAGCATACATGTTCTACCACTACTCACTTCTCTAACAATGAAAAAGAAAGAGAATCATGGTTTAAGTTCTTACCCTTGAAGATCACTTGTTTAATCCTTGTTCTTCTTCTCGCTTCTTGAAATATAAAATCTAGCTTTTCTAGCTTTCTAGCTTTTTCCCCCTAACCAATAAGCTATAAGTTGTTGGTGTTTTTGAACAATGAACAAATGAAATCCAAAGCTTGCTATTTATAGGAGTTGCTAGGTTAGGGTATAATGGTCAAAAGCTAATCCCACCTCCTTAATAAACCTCCATACTATTCATTACTTAAACCCTAAGTTTACTTGCTCACCAAATAAATTACTTGGCCATCACAATACTTAGCCATTAAGTTAACTTGTTAATCACATAGGTTATCCTTTGTTTGTTCATCACATATAAGCACTTTGCTTGCTCACCACACTTACTTAGCCATTAAGTTTACTTAACTTATCTTTTGCTTAACCCTTAAGTCTACTTTCTCATCACACTTATTTTTTTCGCCACCAAGATCACCAATGTGATCATGGGTTGCCCCATGGATCCTCCTAATCCATTGGATTAATAGTTTGGGCTTAAGGTTTAATTAATCCTAACTTATATATTAGGCTTGCAATTAAACAAACATTTGGGCTTGTTCATTAATTTACATTGGCCTTAACATTACAAACATTTGGGCTTTAACATTAATTCGTATTGGCTTTATTATTATCCCAATTGGACATTTCAATTTCCTACACAATCCTACAAGTCTATTACGTAGGCTTAAAGCCTTATAACGTATAATCTACGTATTAATCTCGTATTCCAACTCGTATACTTATTTATATATACGACATACCATCATTCATACTTACTCGTATAATACCTCGTATCATACTAATATTCATTACCTCTTACAATACCTACATATTATACGATCATCGCTTTAATTCATTATACGCATTTTAATTCCTTCTCATAACTCACTTTCCCTAACCGTTAGGTTTTATGTCCGTAGGCGAAAAACTGCGTTTGTTATAACTGAAATATTATATTGGATATTCCATCTCACCTCGATATTCTATTGTTATGTATTTCTCAGAAATTCAAAAATAATTTTTGAGCAGAAATGCGTGAATAATGTTTTTTGAAAAAAAAATCTCAGAAAGCTTTTATTTTCGTCTTGGAAATTCAAACACTTTAATTCTACCATGTAGCCAAACAACTACGACGTTCTGACATGTTTAGGTCATCGAACGACCTTCAAATATCTTACTCCCATAAATAATCAATTAAATTCATTTAATCCACATAATCAAATAAAAATGTAATTCTCATAAAATCCGAATTTTTTGGGGCTTTACACTCTTCCCCCCTTATAAGGATTCTGTTCCTAGAATCTCGCTAACAATACATACACCATTGAGAAAAAATTTTCTTTTGTTTTAATCTTAAGTTCCCATAATGCTTCTTCAACATTGTGGTTCTTTCATTTCACCTTCAACGAAGGTATTATCTTATTTTTCATGACTTGTCACTTCCTATCAATAATTTGAGTTGGAAGTTTAAATACTTATTAACATATTACGCTATCTTCCTCTGATTAATTCTTCCTTTAACTTTAAAATTAGTTGAAACTCAAATTCATCCTTCAAAACAAGATTATACTTATCTTCTCTTCATTCTACATCCTCTTCTTCATTCGCTTGAATTCCTCATTACCTAGTTGTACTTAATTAATGTGTTCCATTATCGTGGATTGAGTCTACGTTGTGAATAACATTTCTACCACTTCATTCCATAATTTAACCTCTAATTCCGTTTTCGCCATTTCCGTTATTAACTCATTCTGAGTTGTTAACATCAATATCTTTTCCATACCCTTCCTACTTAACGCGTCGGCTTCTACGTTAACTTTCCTGAATTTATATAACACATCATCGTTCTAGTCTCTTATCCATTCTAATTACCTTCTCTACCTCATATTCAACTCCTTTCGTGTGAAGATATATTTCAGACTCCTAGAGTCCGTGTATATCTCACACTTCTCCCCGTATAAATACTATCTTTAGATTTTTAATTCAAAAACTATAGCTGCCAATTATAGATCATAAGTAGGATAAACCTCCTTATAATCATTTAACTGGCGTGATGCATACACAATGACTTTGCCATGCTACATGAGCACGCAATCTCGTCATCTATGTGAAACATCGAGATACACTACAAAATTCCCCGTATCATCTGATAAAGACAATACAGGTGCCTCAATTAACCTTCCTTTTTAGTTCCTGAAAATTATTTTCTCACTTCTCATTCCCAACATACTTATCAGTAACATATTTGTATATATTTTAAGCTAAAATTCACACTTAGTGAATTCTGTATCCAACTTCTCCCTCCGTAGTGTTTCTCACACTATCTTCAAATGTTCAGCGTGATCTTCTGACGTCTTGAATTAGACTAGAATATCACCAATGATCATTACGACACCCTCATCCAAATATTATTTGAACACTCTATGACGCTAATGGTATTTCAACCATAACACCTCATAAGAGAACCTATCTCATTTACCACCGACTTCTTCGATGCCTCTTACGTAAAAATCTAGCTTAGTACATTAGTCCACCCAATTGACATAACCGTAAACTTGTCATAACTATAACGAGTTCGAATGTCATCTTAGGTACCTCCTCCTTCTTCCTTACTTTCAACCGACTATACCCCGTACGCAAATCTATCTTAGAAAAATTCTTTGCCCTCTTCAATTGATCAAATAGATCATCGATTCTGGGCCATGTGTTTTTATTCTTAACCGCTAACTTACTCCTATTACGATAGTCGATATGCAACCGTAACGACTCATCCTCTTCCTTAACATCCTCCTAACTTGCGTCATCGTTAGACAACAAGAGCGTCGCGGTATTTTATTACCGTAAATTACTACCTTGGATTTTCTTAGAAAACCGAAGATTCATACTTTTATTCTAACAATTTATTAAAGTTCTATGATTAATTCCCATTCATACCGAGAATTACTTCAAATTCTCTCAACATTATCGGTGCTTATCTATCGACACTTGCTTACCATTATTATCCATGAAACCATTTCCACGAATATAATCAATGAAAATTATTCCCTCCTCCTCTACCGTAATGTTTAAAGGTACTTATAATCCCTTTCAGACAGACTCCTAGATGAGTCTTTCCACATGTCTTACACGCTTCAATCTTACGCTTAGGATCCCTTTATCCCACTCTAGTATTCTTGGAGTTAAAATTCTTTCTTTTTGGCATACTACCACTGGCATTCTCTGCCTTGGTTCCTCCCTCTCCCTTGCTCTTATTCTTCATTTCTTTATCGTATTGAGTCAACGCCTCACTACCACCCTCTGCTATAATCACCTTCTCCAGAATAGTCCCATAGGAAACAATCTGAAACACCGAAATTCTATTATAGAGCCAGGGTTCAGGCCCTGCTCAAACCTATGAGCCTTCCTCTCCTCAGTGTCCACCTGATGTGGAGCAAACCTTGCCAATTCATTGAATTTGGCCGCGTACTGGGGAACCGTCATGTCCCCTAGTTTAAGTTCTAAGAACTTAATCTCCATCCTCCCTCGCATGTTTGTAGGGAAATAATTCTCAAAGAAAACCTTCTTGAATTGTTCCCCTGTTACCGCATCTGTTCTAGCCCCACCCTGGTGAGCCTCCCACCAAAAGTTGGCTTCCCCTTTCGTCATGTAAGTCACAAAAGAAATCTTTTGGGTCCGTCGTTCCTTTAAACTCCGGCGGACCTACGCTTTTATATTCTTTAAAGGTAGTCGTTCTTGCTACCCTAGGTTCCGCAGGTACTCTACCCTCGGTTTAATTAAATGCAGCCGTTAATAAATTAACGAACTCTTGCATAGGGTTGTTTTGACCCCCCTTGATTATCATTACGTGATTCTGCTTCCTGATTACGTTGTTTCTCCTTGACGACATTTTCTGATTAAATAAATAGAATTTCATTATTATCTATTTAATTACTTCGTTATTATTCGCCACATAAAAACTCATACCATAACAAAGCATATTAAATGAAAACTTCATTATATTCATATGCTTCTTCATAGTCAAAACTATTTACAATTTGCTTCCATAGCCAAAGGCTATTCCTGCAATTGAACTTCACAAAAGTTGGGATTTACAAAAAGACTACCCTTTTATACAAAAGAGGGTTTTACGTCACTACACACATATTTATAACTCTAGATTTCTAATAATACATAATAGCGTCCTCGTGTTTCTCATTTGCAATCTTCGCTACAGTATCCCGACTAATAGTATGTCGAGTCTGCCCCAACTCTATGGAATAACAAGCAACTTTCAGCTTGAAATCCTTATGAGCACTCTTATGGATGTAAGACATTTGTGCCATCTTCCGGTCCTTCTCCTCCAGCTCCTTACAAAGCTTATCGGCCTCCTTCTTAAAATCCCTAGCCATATTTATCATGAGCACCTTCTCATCATGCTCAGACTCAAAATCTGCTTCTCCAGACTCCTTTGCTACATAAAGAGCACTAATCTCTTCATTCTGATTCTGCACAACTGTACTCAGTTGCACATTCCTATCAAGCACTGCCAGATACAATGATCTCTTTGCATCTGGAGGTGATGACTCTAGTGTAGGTACCACCGTATCAACCGATGTTACCTCCATCCCTTTCTCCACAACGTTCATCATGCTAAGGTATGACGCTATATCCATATCTTCCTCAGAGTAGTCTTCCTCAGAAAAGTACTCCTTTATCTCCGACTCCTCTAGAATCACTAATGGTACCCTCCGCCGGCAGAAGGTATGTGCTCTACTGCATTCACAATTTCTTCGCTCACCGCGTGTATAACTCTATACATCAAGCTATCGACCGACATTTTACAATAACACATATGTTGATTAGTACATAACACATAATAGTATAAGAACAAATCACATTTAATTTATTTAGGGTTACTTTCCATCTTTTAAATCTTTCGGTACTGAGTTTACTCAATACCTTATTGACTCATTCAACTTAAGTAAAGCCTGAGTT
Organism: Panax ginseng; assembly: GCA_020205605.1. Lineage (NCBI taxonomy): Eukaryota > Viridiplantae > Streptophyta > Magnoliopsida > Apiales > Araliaceae > Panax > Panax ginseng. The sequence goes on from CM035149.1 coordinate 64,403,236, forward strand.
TACTTCCTTCGGACTTTTCTTCCTTAACGAGGTTATTAGCCTAAGGTTCTTCCCCCCTTAAGTTTTATAACCTAATGCTTTGATACCAACCTGTGACACCCCCAAATCTGGGTATCTTCCAACCCAACATATGGTGCACCACGGTGCTACAATTCACACAAACATTTAATTGAAATGCCTCAAAAGAAAGAATATGTCTTATATATATTCCAAAACAATATTACCATACCCCAGGTTCTTTATAACCGTTACATTTGTTCTTGTCATAATATCAAATATTATCATTACAAACCTATACTATTACATATGTAATCTATAGGTTCGCCTTAGCCTTCCCTTTATCCTTGTCGGATCCTTCAGTCCGTTCGGTCTAAGCTGCATTAATATGGTTCAAGCATAAGTGAGCATAACAAGCTCAGCAAGTACAACAATTTCTTTTAAACGACATGCTTGAAACATAGGAATCGTATATCTTCAATAACTGGATAATAGTTACGAAGTACCATCAATAATTCAAAATAGCATTTTTTTTCCTTCAAAACATTTTACAATAGCAATATTCAGTAAAACATCAATTCTGGTCCAAGACCATGAGCGTTTCATAATTTCTTTGAAAAGGACAACCCGACACTAAGTCCGTAAGTCTGGTATAGCTTACGAGCACTTCTAGGTGATCAGCCTATAGTACTCTATGTTGATCAACACTACATCCTTTAAACGTATGTACATTTAAATTGTAGCAACCTCGCGTGCCCATAGAATAATCGATGAAAAAAACGTTTGTTTATTCATACTCAGGCTTACCTTGAATCCGTACCAAACAATTGGCGTAGGATAGTGTTATCAATTCTATATTAAAAGACTTGTAATTAAATTAATCAATCTTTTCAGATTAGTCTAGCCGAGTTAAAACTGGCATTGACCCTTTCTTTAAAACCATTCATGCATCTCATAAAACAAATCACTGAAAACCTGGCTAACACGAAGGTTAGACAAGTGATAAGAAAAACTTGCCTTTAAATGCGCTCATAGTAAAATTACTTTTCCTTTGAGTCTTTACGTCTCTACAACCCATAAGCACAAAACATACCACATTAGGTCATGAATGAACATACATGGTTCCTAATGAATCTTACCCTTCTTCTCAATCTAATTATATATTAGATTTGTTATTATTGGTTCCTACTTGCTTGTTATAATTTACATCATTCTTACCAACTTCATTCTTTTCTATAACTTAACCGAAATTATTTAATTAATATAACTCATTCGAAAGTTAATTATCATTCCTCACTACTTACTAACGCGTTCTCATATTATTAATCAAAACTTGATCGTCAATTGTTAAGTACACTTATTGCATACCATTCGCATTCACATAATATTTATCAACATTTAGTTGTAACTCGCAACGTTATTGCCATCATCAAAAATGCTATGTTAAGTTAATTAATTCATTATCAATTAACTATCTTTCCTTTCGTATTCTTAATCGTACTTACTTGCTTAATGAACTTCGTTTTAAGTAATTATCTGCCTTTACGGCTTATTATCATTCATCGCTTCAATATTAATAAATTATATTCCATTAATCTTTCTTTCAACCTTTAGTGTATTTACTTAAGGTTTACAACATCTTAATTGATGTAACTTTAAGTTAATTAAGGATTTCATTTACTCTTCCTTCACTTCTCTTTTACTTTACATTCAAAAACATTTCAATTTATGCTTCACTTAGTGTTGGCTTGTGGCGCTTGAGTTTTTGCTTTCTACCACTGTAACACACGATACTTTTCTTGATCCTAGAACTCATTCATGTATTGTTTGGGCGCCATACCCTTCACTATTGGTCACGCTGTGGCGCCAAACTTTAGTAACTCACAACCATTTCTGGCGTTATGGTAATGACTTTCTTGGTTCGACTAGGCTTGGCTGACCAAGATCTCTCGCACCGAGAAAAAATGATGATTAACTTTTATGTGAGATTCCTGGGCTCATAACATCTTCATTATAAGTCCAAATTGGCTCGTTCAAGAGCCTACGGTTCAAAAATTACATACTCTACATGCTCATGCAAGCATTTTATCTATTTGACTTCGTTAACTAAAAATTCACCTATTAGTCAATTTTTAATGAAAATAATAAACGTTCGTGAACGTTTAACGCTCGTTTCTCCGCTCTAAGTCAGAATCTGGTCATTTTTGAGTCCGCAACTCTATAATGCCAAATAAGACTTGTCTCCATTGAAAACTAACGTTTTTGAACTCAATATCAAAATTCGACTTTCATTCTGAGAATTTCACGAATTCGACGATTATCGTCCAAACTCGTGAATTCCGCCAAAACAACATTTACTTGAGATTTTTAAACCATTTCAAATGGATTCATTCCATCATACTAACATCTAAATATATATACTTCATTAACTTATAATCATGATAAGTTATTACTTGTTCTTCATAAGTTTAGGACTTATAAAAATATAAACTACTTATGACTTTATTTCACATGCCTTATTATAGATTTAGTCTTTTAACAACCATTCTTGCTTCTTATTATCATACAATCTTATTAAGGTAAACATATGAGAAGTTCATCTATGTTCGTCATGAGTTCATAACTTATTTAGGTTTCAATTATTTATTCATGACTTACATGGCTTAAGTCCATTGATTTATTCATTCTCTTCATTTCTTAGCATACAAATTCTACCACTACTCACTTCTCTAACAATGAAAAAGAAAGAGAATCATGGTTTAAGTTCTTACCCTTGAAGATCACTTGTTTAATCCTTGTTCTTCTTCTCGCTTCTTGAAATATAAAATCTAGCTTTTTAGCTTTTCTAGCTTTTTCCCCCAACCAATAAGCTATAAGTTGTTGGTGTTTTGAACAATGAACAAATGAAATCCAAAGCTTATTTATTTATAGGAGTTGCTAGGTTAGGGTATAATGGTCAAAAGCTAATCCCACCTCCTTAATAAACCTCCATACTATTCATTACTTAAACCCTAAGTTTACTTGCTCACCAAATAAATTACTTGGCCATCACAATACTTAGCCATTAAGTTAACTTGTTAATCACATAGGTTATCCTTTGTTTGTTCATCACATATAAGCACTTTGCTTGCTCACCACACTTACTTAGCCATTAAGTTTACTTAACTTATCTTTTGCTTAACCCTTAAGTCTACTTTCTCATCACACTTATTTTTTGGCCACCAAGATCACCCATGTGATCATGGGTTGCCCCATGGATCCTCCTAATCCATTGGATTAATAGTTTGGGCTTAAGGTTTAATTAATCCTAACTTATATATTAGGCTTGCAATTAAACAAACATTTGGGCTTGTTCATTAATTTACATTGGCCTTAACATTACAAACATTTGGGCTTTAACATTAATTCGTATTGGCTTTATTATTATCCCAATTGGACATTTCAATTTCCTACACAATCCTACAAGTCTATTACGTAGGCTTAAAGCCTTATAACGTATAATCTACGTATTAATCTCGTATTCCAACTCGTATACTTATTTATATATACGACATACCATTATTCATACTTACTCGTATAATACCTCGTATCATACTAATATTCATTTCCTCGTACAATACCTACATATTATACGATCATCACTTTAATTCATTATATGCATTTAAATTCCTTCTCAGAACTCACTTTCTCTAACCGTTAGGTTTTAAGTCTACAGGCAAAAAACTGCGTTTGTCATAATTGAAATATTATTGGATATTCCATCTCACCTCGATATTCTATCGTTACGTATTTCTCGGAAATTCAAAAATAATTTCCGAGCAGAAATGCGTGAATAGTATTTTTCAAAAAAAAAATTCCTGGAAAGCTTTTATTTTTGTCTTGGAAATTCAAACACTTTAATTCTACCACGTAGCCAAAATACTACGACGTTCTGACATGTTTAGGTCATCGAACGACCTTCAAATAGCTTACTCCCATAAATAATCAATTAAATTCATTTAATCCACATAATCAAATAAAAATTTAATTCTCATAAAATCCGAATTTTTTTGGGGCGTTACAAAAATTATCCTCAGTTATTTGCTTAATCTTGTATAGCGATTCTAGGGATAGAATCCTGTTAAGGAGGGAAGAATGTAACGAATGAATTTATTGAGTCGAGATTCTGGGGACAGAATCCTTTTAAGGAGGGAAGGATGTAACGAACAAGAATTTTTTAATTAATTTTAAATATTTATTAAATTAAATAAATATTTTAATTTATTTATTTATTGAGATAAATAAATAATTGATGAAATTGGTGCAATAATTTTGTTAAGTGTGTATGTTAACTAAATTAATGAATGGTAATTTTATTTGAAGATTTAATTTAATGAAATGATTAAATTAAATAAATTATTTAATATTTAAGAAAATAATTAAATTAAATAAAGTGATGTTCTAGTTTAGTTTAATAATTAAATTATATATGTAATAATTTATTAAGCATACGTATAATTATAGTGAAGATTATAATTGTAATTGTAAGTTATTTAAATTAATTAAATGAAAGTGTGACAAGTGAAACTATATAATATAAATGTTATAAAAATAAATTGAAAGAGGTGGGGGGGGATTTTTGTGTAGCCAAACACGGCCTTATAGCCTTTGGCATAACATAATCGATAGGCGCTTTGTTTTTTTTTTTTAACTGAAGTGTACGTGGGGGGAAGGCCATATCAATATATAACTATGCGTATTTCTCCTAAGGCTAACTAAGAAAAACATAGAGAGTTTGGTGAGGAAGAGAGAAAACACAGTGAAATTGAGAGAGAATTCTTTGTAATTTTGTCAAGAAGAAGGAGAAGGATTGCTAAACCTTGTTATCATCATCTTGCAAGCAAAGGATTAAGGTATAACCTATTCTAAATTCAAAATTTTTACTTTGTAATACCTATTCCATGTGAATTAGAATTTTTGTTGTAATAGGGCTGAGGTGTTGATTATATATACATGTAATCTGATAATTGTCATACATAAGTGATGTTGAAGTAATCAAATTCGTGAAATTCAGTTTGAAGAAGGAAAGTTGGACTAATAGTGTTATGTATATGGCTTAATTAAGTCCAAAATTTAGTGTTAAATCATCGATAAAATCTAGAAACTGATTATAGATTGTGTTAGTGTGTCAAGAAACGAAAACAACGAATGGGGTCAATTGGTTAAGAAACAGAGATTTGTCAATTGAATTCGCTAAAAGTGTTGAAATATGAAGAAATTGGTAAAACATGATATTTGATCCTTAAAAGTTAATTATATATAATGTTTATGTTAGTAGAATTATGAAATTCATGCTTGGTGATGTTGTTACCCAATTTTAGTTGATGGGATTTGTGAATTTCTATAAAAATTGGGAAAATTGGAGTATTGGTGTGAAGCGAAGTCAAGTCGTGCAGCTTTTATCTTTGTATAGGTATTAGCTTTGCAGGTACCAAAGGCGAAACGATGAAGTTGCGCTGTTGGCCTTCTCGTGAGTCGGTACAGAAATGCCAGCAAAGCTTTAATTATGGCGATCGATTGTTAGTAAGTTTTGATTAATTGTAGACTAAAATATGAAGACTTAACCTAACTTAGTAGGCTTGATAAAGATGTTAAACTATATCGTAAGATATAATAACAAATGGTTATGTATGGTAATACCAAAAAGTGAAGATTTTAAATAATCAATTAGCAAGTTATGTAACGAATGAAAATTGATGTTTTCAAGAGATAAAGGTGAATGATAAAGCTTTATATTAGGTGATAGTGAGTCTTCAGATTCCTGTGAGTGGTTAACCGACATGGTTAGACATTAAGTTAAGGGTTATGACTTAGATGGTGAATTAAATTTATAAAGTTAATAATAGTATAACTAATCGGTATTGCGATTTTAATGGTATATGTAGGATAATTGGTGAATGTTATTATACTTGTGTAGCTTACACATGAGGCAAGTTTCCTAATTTCATTCTCTCTATAATGAATGCAAGTTTCATAACTATGTTTACCTTTTGTTGTCAAGAAAGCTTTCTAATTTATCATTATGCAAGTTTCTAAATCCTATATTATAGTTGAACAAGCCTATTAATTCCATCTTGTTTATGATTATACAAGCTCTTGTATTCTAATTCTTTACATTAAGCGAGTTTCACATTCCTAATTTTTGTTATTGTTATTCAAAGCATATATTGTTTAAATTCATGTTTCAAGTGAGATTTTCCTAACTCTTTTGGATGTAGTACTTTGCATATATACCATGTCTATTCAATTATATATTGTCATTATTCGATCTTTGACTTAAGTATCATTGTTCAATTCTATATTATTTTGTTGAACCTTCAAATAGTAAGCAAGCTCTTATTGATTGGACTACTATGTAATTGAATAGTGTTCTAAAATTCTAGAACCACCAATAAGCTAGTTCCGAACTAAACTTTCTTTAGTGCAGAAATCTTAAAGTCAAACTGAGATGAACAACCCTAATATAAAGGATTATGTACGTGTTAGCGTTTAGATGTTTGTGCACAATACATGGTACAAAGGGTTGATCCCCCTAAATACGTGAGGAAGGGTCTGTATACTCTAAATGACTGTTAAGGTTGAGGTAATAATACCTAATAACCGGGGACATAGTTCATGGTCTTAAGACCCTCAGATACAAATTCTGAACTTGTTTTCTATTTTTTATTCGTAGAACATGTTCTTCATTATTCAGTATTTGTTGTCTAATCTCATGTTATTGCTATTATTATTCTTTATAATAGTGAGCAATTGTTTGCTCACTCTTGCAATTAACACTGCAGCTAAAGTTGAGAAAGTCGATGAGCCATCTTCTAGCAAAGGAAAGGGCAAGATGTCCAAGTGATGAAGACTTATTTGAATTTATTTAAATAAATTATATTATAAGACTTATGTTATATTGTGATGTATTCTGCAGACTTATGTAATAGTTTAAGGTTAGATTACTTGGGATTATTTTAAGTTGATGTAACCCTTTAATGGGAAAGATTATTGTTAAGTTATGTCTTTATCCTTTATTATGGGAAGTTAGATGTAATTATTTTGAATAGTGAGCACCAAATCTTGTGGGAATGAAGTACCCAGATTTGGGGGTGTCACAAATATCCTTGGCCCGTATTGCATGTATAATTCGTGGTTGTGATACTAATGAATATCTTTAGCCCGTAGTGCATGAATAATTCAGTGATGTGGATTATTTATTAAGCTGAGTCTTAACGATAAAATTGATGATAAACTTTTAAATCATAGAAGATAGTAGATATTATGCTCTGTTTGACTCTTTTAATGGATTGCTTGTTCCGCTGCAATTGTTGATCTAAAACTTGTTGTCTATTATATTCTATCAGTTGTTATACTGTTGAAGGCTAACGATAATTTATTTTGCATTATCTTATTCATAATATTTCTTACTGGGCTAGTTGAGCTCACCCTTTTCTTTCACTGTTCTCTTCAGGAAATGAAAATATAGCTGGGACTAGTCGGGGAATGGAGTGACGGTCCGAGATTGTTGCCATAGTAGTCCTCACTATTCTATAAAATAGTGTGATAATAATTGTAATGAGGATTGAATTTGAGTTTGGATATTGTCTAGAAGATAATATTCGTGTCAAAACTCAGATATTGTGTTGTCGTATTTTGCACAACAGTTGTATTAATTAAGGTTGTATTTAAGTTATGTACCATGTATTTGGAGACTTAGAATAGGTGATGTATACCTATTTTGGGGGCGTCACAGTCCGAGACTGTGGAAGTTTCTCAATACATTATAAAACTGCATGACATGCAATATATAATTGTATTGAGGATATAATATGGGTCTGTCGTATATTATACGTCACTTAATAATTGATTTTGGTGAAAAACAATAGTGTGATGAGAACCCGACTTTGAAAGCGTCAAAAGTGCACCTCGTTAGAATGAACAAGATAGTAATATTCTCGTTCTTCTTTGGGGTCTTGAAATCTTTGCTGCTATATTTTATATGGCATTGTAATAATTTGAGTTTGGATACTATCTACGAGACAATATTGTATTAAAACTCACAGCTTATGTGTTGTCGTATTTTGCACGACAGTTCAATAGCTGTATTAATGAAGTTTGTCAATAGTTTTATTTTTGGCAACCCAAGATGGGTCATGTATACCTATTTTGGGGGCTTCATAAATGGTATCAGAGCTTAGGGATATGGTCTTTGGTGGATATCCGAGATTAGAACTAGGAGGGGAGAGACGAGTAATATCCTCCGCTAATGTGTGTCCTACCTAAGCTGAATTTTCTTACTTAAGTTGATAAATTGTGATATGTTAATTAACCTTTGTTTTGAAGATGTATTCTAGAATGATATCTGAAATACAGGAGATGAGCAATGGCAAAATCATGATACAGATGAAATAACCGGGAAGGTACAATCTGAAAAGAAAGTAAGGTATTCTCATCTCTTTGCACTACCAGGTACGTAAATTTTGAGGGCAAAATTTCATAAGGAGGGGAGATTGTATGACCCCGAATTTAATGAAATAAAAGTATTCAATTTTCTTATAATTATTATTCTATTTAGTAAATGGTTAAATTGATAAAAGGTTAAAGTTAAGGGTGATATGTGAAAATTTTACAAAGTAAGCAAGTTATCATAAAATATTCGTTTGGTCAGGGAATATTAAATGCAGCAAGACAATTATTGGTGGACCCTATAATGTAATTCGTTGTTAGAGTTAAAAGCAACGTAAATAACTTTTTATAAAAATAATTTAAAACTTTTATCGTTAATCGCTGAAATTTCGATGATAAAAGTATGATGAATAATGTGGTTGCCGCAAGTGTACGCGATATTTTACAGTATCATTAATTATTGATGCTTACGTGAGAAGTCACTCAGTTTTATTCAATTATTATCACAGTATCATCCTCACAATATTTTATATTATTAAATCAATAATTGAGACGACAAAGTTATTTATATTATTATTTGCATTATTGACGATGTCTAGAAAGTTCTATCGAGGAAAGGGATTTGGTCACCTAATTGCGCGCCAATAAAGAGAAGTCCTTATCAGAAAACCCGCTCTTTCTTGGGAATGATTTGGTTGTTAATATTGCGAGTTATAATATTAATGATGAATAAATATTATTAAAAATGTGTTTAGTGAAGCCATGTGAATTGAGATAAATAGAAGGGTTTTTATTGAAGTATTTGTTATAAATTTTGCTTATTATATTGATCTCCACTTACTCATTTTTTAAAATTATAAGTAAAAAGTTATATCGATTTTTTATATATATATATATATATATATATATATATATATATATATATATAAAATATCACTCAGTTGTGGTGCATGGTGTGTGTGTGTGTGTGTGTGTGTATATATATATATATATATATATATATATATATATATATATATATATATGGGGAAATGATCCATAGAATACGTTAAATTGGAGGACTATTTCAACTAACGCTCATCAAGGTAGCTTAAAATTAGAGTGAATGATTGAGATAAGGGCCCATCCATTACTCCTCTGTGGCTAGCTAGCCAAATTTTTTTTGAGTCATATTTTTCAATCTGTACCAAAACGACTATGTTTGACCGGCCGCTGCAGAGAGAATATGATGAACAAAATTTTTCGCTTAATTATCGATTATGATTATCCTCGTACATTATACTTATTAATCAGTAAAATAAAATAATAAAAAATTATAAGTATAATCAGTAATTATTCTTATACTTATTAATAAAATAAGTATGTATAAGAATAATTAATAATTATCGTTTTATAATTTTTAATTATAATAGAAAATAGTGATTGAATTTATATTATATTCCTAATCAAATATATAAACTCAATCACAATTCCTATTTATAATTAAAATTATAAGATTTATAATCGATAATTATCTTATACATACTTATTTTGTTAATAAGTATAAGGATAAGTATAAAGATAATTATCGATTATCCTTATAATTATCCTTATAATTTTTATTATTTTATTTTCTTGATTAATAAGTAATATATATAAGGATAATTTGTTAATAAGTATAAGGATAAGTATAAAGATAATTACACTGATTATCCTTATGTACGAGAATAATAGGGATAATCGAAGATTAAGTTAATTTTTTTGTTGGTTAAGCATTTTTAATGACCACCAAAACACGATCGCTTTTGACCGTCAGCAGAGGGAGTAGTGGCAATACAAAAAATTTTGACTGGCCACAGAGGGAGTAGCAACTGGGCCTCATCTTAGCCATTCACTCTAATTTTGACTACTGGATGAGCGCTAGTTAAAAAAAAATTCCTCCGCTAACGTATTCTATGGATCATTTCCTATATATATATATATATATATATTTGTCTAGATCTTAAGCTCACCCTTATCTAACATACCTTACTCACCCACCTTTAGCGGCAATTCAGGACGACGATTCAGCTTAAAAGCTAAGATAATCTGTTCTATATATATGACGTGGACGAATGAGATAAATGCATCGTCCTTGGCTTCGCTCTAAGGGGGGTAAGGTATGTTAGATAAGGGGTGAGCTTAAGATCCGGACCGATATATTATATAAGTTTTATTTTTTATATAAAATAGAATATATTATATTTTATTGTTTGCATAGTACTTCATAGTGTTGCATAGTACTGCATAGTGCAGCATAGTAAAATTAAAAAAAAAAATCAGAAATCGCCCGTGAACTTCTCCCGTGACTTTTCCTTACTATGCATCCAAATAGTATCCTGCCATTCTCCTATAAATAGGATGCTCAGTTTAGAAATGAAAATCACACTAGAATCAGAGAATTCTTTTTCTATAATATTAAGCGTATTTCTTTTGAGTTAAAGAAAATTTGAGTGTAGCAAATAGTGCAAGTTTTTCTTCAAGTATATATCCGCTATACCAGTCAGAATTGCTCTCTTTTTAAGGTAAGGGGTATTATTTATTTCATATTCGCTTATGATATTATTTTTCGTATTTGTAAGAAATTTTATTTTCGTTCAATATTCGTAATGAATATTATTTTCGTTCAATATTCGTAAGGAATATTATCTTCGTTCAATATTTGTAGGAATATTATTTTCGTTCAACAGTTGTAAGGGATATCATTATTATTGTAAGGGGTATTATTTATTTCATATTCGCGTACGATATTATTTTTCATATTCGTAAGGAATTTTATTTTCGTTCAATATTCATAAGGAATGTTATTTTTATTCAATATTCGTAAGGAATATTATCTTCGTTTAATATTTGTAAGAAATATTAATTTCGTTCAACAGTCGTAACGGATATTATTTTTGTTCAATATTCGTAAGAAATAATATTTTCTTCCATACTCTATAGTATGTAAGTAATATTATATCATTTTATATTCCTAATTCTACACTTATTTTGATAAGTATTGCTTCTATACTCCTTGAAATTAGTAGAATATCCTTGAAATTTGCGCTTCATCTACACTACAAAAAAATGGGCCTTTAGCAACGATTTTTCGGGCAACGACTTTATAAGTCGTTGCTAAAAGTATGTTTAGCAACGAAATTTGTCATTCGTTGTAGATTGTGTCAGGCTTTCACTTTTTGTAATGAAATTCATAAGTCGTTGCAAAATTTCGTTGCTAATTCATTGGTGGGAATAAAATTCGTTAGAAATTTGTTGCAAAATTTCTAACCACTTGATTTCTCCTCATCGTGGGCAACGAAAGTTTTTTTGTTGCTATATTTCATTGCCTAATATGGACCACATTCATTGGCAACAATTTTTATTTCAATTGCATATTTTTATACAACTTTTGCAAACGACTATTAAAATGTTGCCTTAAATTAAGATAATAATAATAATAATAATAATAATAATAACAACAACAACAACAACAACAACAACAATAATAATAATAATAATAATAATAATAATAATAATAACAGTCATAATAATAATAATAGTACTAATAGCAACTAGGCCCAGGTGCTCGGGTGGTCATTGGATCAATATTCCAAACTGGAGGTTTTGAGTTCGAATATGTGCATCAACATATTTTTTGGGATAAAGTTTAATATTTGCCATGTCAGCCCATCCACATATGATATGTACGTATGTGTGTGTGTGTGTATATATATATATATACATATTCTTTTCAAATTTTTATCAAACTAAATAAAATACTAAACAAATCTCAACACTAAACTAAATATATATAAAGTAACTATGAATATTTATATATATATATATATATATATGTAAACAAATATTTATATAAATATTTATAAATTTATCTCTAAATATTCATATAAATATTTATAATAAATATTCATATCTAAATTTTATAAATTTTAAAGATAAATTTATATGAATATTTGTTTATAAATATTTATATGAATATTTAGAGATAAATTTATAAAATATATATATATATATATATATATATATTAAAATATTCATAGTTACGTTATATAAATATTCATAGTTACTTTATATATATTTAGTTTAATGTGGAGATTTAAGATGGGTATATATATAGATGGTAATAGAATTTATCTAATACACAAAAAATATAACATAAGAAGCAAAAATATCACAGTTAGGTTTTGAACCTAAGACCTATAGGTTATTGGGCCATTAAGCTACCACTGAGCCATTTTAATTTATTAGTTAACTAAACAAATCTCAACATTAAAGTAAATTTTTGATGAAATATTTATAAATTTATAAATTTTAAAGATAAATTTATATGAATATTTGTTTATAAATATTTATATGAATATTTAGAGATAAATTTATATATATATATATATATATATATATATATATACAACCCTCGATCTCGTCCTGCTTGGGACCTGTAGCTAAAATCTGAACTTTCAATATTAACCGTGAGATGAATCCAACGGTTAAGGCTAAGCTTAAATATGTAAAAAAAAAGCCATCTCGCTTTTCTTTCTTTCCTCTTTTCCTCTCAAACAAAAGGATCGCTCCTCTCTTTCCTCTTCATCGTGAATCCAACCCATCTCATGGGATTTAAATCGCATTTCATTCTCTCTCCGCCAAAATCTTTACATAAAGTCACTTGGGACCATTTAATTCGAAAGAAAGTTCGCCGAAGGCCAAGGTATTTTTTAACGATCTAATTAAATGAATGAAATCTAGGGTATGTTGGATTCGTCCCTACCCAGATGGGTTAACCCTTTCAGTAATCTCAAACTCCTGTATCAAGTTTCTTCCTGTAATTTTGGATGCAACTTTCTTCCTGTATCAAGTTTGCAGTTAACCCTTTTATGTAAATCGCTGTTTCAATAGTCCTTCAAAAAAGAAAAAAAGAAGAAGCAGTGTTTCAAGTCTTACAACCCCAAGAAAAGTACATTTGTTGCACTCTCATCGTGTAGTGACACTTGCTAAAAGAAATTTAACAGAACAACTATCAAAAGCTAATGTGCCAACATGGCAACAAATGAGTATTTTAGAGATGGAAGCTGGAGGTCTTGAAAATGTTGGATGTACAACACGAAATCTTTATAATGCTGAAAGAGATAGGAGGAGGGCTTTAAAGGGACATGATGTTAATCTGTTGTTCGAGTATTTTAAGGATGAGAAAAAAAAGAATCCCGGTTTTACTTTTATATTCGAGCAAGAGGAGGGTGTCATGATTCATTATTTTTGGGCGGATGCAACATGTAGAAAGTCATACAAAAGTTTTGGGGATGTTGTTGTGTTTGATACAACTTACAATACGAACCGCTATAATTTGGTTTTCGCACCTATAGTAGGGGTTAATCACCATGGGTAGACAACTCTTTTAGGGTGTGCATTATTAAGTGGTGAAATGATTGATGCTTTTGATTGGTTTTTCAAGGAATGGTTGAAAGCGATGTCGGGTAGCCCACCCAAAATGATGATAACTGATCAAGATCCGGCCATGAGAAATTCAATTCAGTCTATGCTTCCAAATACTTTTCATAGGTATTGCATTTGGCACATTTTGAAAAAGTTTTTTGAAAAATTAGGTCCAATTTCCTACAAAGAACATTATGGCGAGTTGAGTTGTTGTATATGGAAATCTGAGAGCCCAGACGAGTTTGAAAGAAGATGGGTGGAGGTTGTAGGGAAAGCTACATTTGACACGAATGATTGGTTACAGGAGATGTACAAAATCCACGAGCGTTGGGTTCTGGCATTTTCACGACATATTTTTTCTGCCCACATGACTAGTAGCCAAAGAGTTGAAGGGGATCATGCCTTTTTCAAGAAGTATGTGTCTCATCAAAACTCAATGTTGGATTTTGTGACGCGATTTAAAAGGGGACTTGCAAAAATGCGACATAATGAACTAGATTTCGATCATAAGGATGTCAATGAAAAGACACAAACAGTAACTGGCAGGGTAATGGAATACCAGATGAGTGAGTTGTACACACGAACTATTTTTTACAAGTTTCAAGAGTAACTGCTTGAAAGTGGCAAGTATGTGGTAACACGAACATTTAAAGATGACAACAACTGTATGTACAATGTTCAGAGTGTAAAGGAGGGTGATTCTAATGAACGTAAGCTTTCGTTTGACAAGTCATCAAACTTTGTTAAATGTAGTTGTCAGATGTTTGAGAGTGATGGAATTCCATGTAGGCATATGTTGGCATATTTCACAAAAAAATAGGTTATGGAATTACCTAATCAGTACATCTTGCGGAGGTGGACAAAATCTGCGAAATGTGGCAGAGTTATGGATGACTTGGGTGGGAGTGTGAGTGAAATATGTGATACTTCTGTGTTACTGAGGCGTAGTAGTCTCTTCCAAATTGCGTCTAATGTTATTGATGAAGCTGCATTAAGTGAAGATAACATAAAAGAGTTGAAAGAATTGTTGTTATCAACTCAAAGGAGGTTTGCCGCCATGAATCATGGTAGCATGGATGTGGAAAGGAGTATCAACATGCCCGTTTCTCTTGAGAGCCAACATGATATAAGTCTCAAAGAACTATCTTCGGTAAGGACAAAGGGTTGTGGTAAACGACTTAAGGGAGGAAAAAAGAAGGCTATCAAGAAGGCTAGGAAATGCAATGGATGTGGGATTGTTGGAGTGTCGTATGACAAAAGAAATTGTCCAAAACTTGTTGGAGTGTACGATGAGGAGGACGTAGACATTAACGATGATTGTAAGTCTTTGTTTGCTTGTAATTGTGTCTCCTTATTGCAATTTTGTCTTTTTAAATTAGTTGACATTGATGACATTTTTTGTTTTAGGATGGGAGTCTTTGTGGCAGGGGCTGCTTTAATTAGTTTCTTTGGTGCTTGTTTAGGAATTTGAAAGTTTTCTGTATTTTAATTAGTTTCTTTGATGTTTGTTTAGGAAATTGAAAGTTTTATGTATTTTAATTAGTTTCTTTGATGTTTGTTTAGGAATTTGATAGTGGATCTATGATGTATCAAATTGATGATATAAGCTATTATTGCACTGCTTGTTAAAGTATTTTTGTTCCTTTTGTTTGTTGCAAGCTTACAGATTTTGTTCCTTGCAAGTATGGTTGTGCTGGAATTTTGAAAATGACATGTACATGATATATCACCTGATTTAGGACATGTTCAAAGACAAAAATTTAGATGAATCTACTATAATTTGCTAAGATATACAGTTCTACTCTACTAATGAAACAAGAAACAAAGAAATGGTTGAAATGTGATTTAGATGAATCTGCATGTGATTCACGAGGTTACTTTTGTGCTGTTTCAATTTGTGATTTGATCAAGCCAGCTGCAAGTTCATGAGTCAGGGAAACTTTCCCCTAAATGATCTAAAACACATTTCATGAAGTATATATGTTGACTGGCTGTATAAACAGAAATTTAGATGAACTGCTACAATTTGGACAGAAATTTAGTGTAATATAAGATATCAAGCCAAATAAAGCTTTAGATGAATCTGCTACAATTTGGTAATCCATATATATTGTATTGTCAAGTACATTCCCCTAAATTACTTGTGCAATGAAATTATTGTACACACTTAACATCCATATTACAACAATGAAAAGCAGGTGGACAACAATATTACGGTGCATTGCATATCCTTGACAAGTGCGTGTGCCAAACACTACCAAGCCTAGCCCACAAAAGAACACCAAGATATTGATGATGTGTTTAAGATTTGCCACATTGATTTCAATGACTCCAAGTCGAGCATCATCATTGCTGCGCAGCTGCACGTGTGCTTCATCAGCGGAGTTAGTTTCGCCATACCCAATTGGATTGCACCAGTCCCAAAACTTACATTTTCCTTTATCCTTCTCCCTTGGACAGTCATAGTAGAGCTTTCCAGGATTCTTCTCTGATTCAGATATTCGCACAGCAGCTCTCAGGAGATAATAACATATCTGGTTTCAGAATCGAATATCATGAGTTTGAATCCTCATATTGCTTGACGTAGACATGCCTTTTTTGAACCTTATCTGCCAAATCCAATGGATTATTAATTAAGTAGTGTACTAGAGTAGTAGTATTATTGTTGATTAAATTCAGCAAATCAAATGAGAACAAGTGAACAACAACAAATTAAACAAATAAATAGGACAATTCAGCAAATAATATTTCTACAATTAAACAAATAAACAGGACAACAACATCCCCTCTTTCATTGATGTTTCTTTATTGGTACTACTGTAGTATTACACATCAATTGCAGCTCAGACCAGATCGTGATTCAATGCCCAAACAACAACAGCATCATCAAAACATTAAAGCAACAGATATACCAAAAGACTGTATTACAAAAAAGACAGACAGAGAGAGACAGAGCAAGGGAATTATAAAACAGTACATGAAAATAAAATCAGGGGCATCAAAAAGCTCCCCCAATGGACTATCAGAATTTTCCCGTCTTGCTTGCTTACCATCAACGGCATAAAAATTATAAAAAAGCCAAAAATAAGGCTAGGCTTCCAAAATACCCTAGATTTCAAAATTACAGAAGAGCCTAAAATAAGGCTAGGCTTCCAAAATTACAGGAAGAAACTTGATACAGGAGTTTGAGGTTACTGAAAGGGTTAACCCATCTGGGTAGGGACGAATCCAACATACCCTAGATTTCATTCATTTAGTTAGATCGTTAGAAAATACCTTGGCTTTCGGCGAACTTTCTTCGAATTTCAATTCGTCAAGGCAAACTTTATGTAGCAGATTTTCGCGGAGAGAGAATGAGTACGATTTCGTCCGGCGAGATGGGTTGGATTCGTGATGAAGAGGAAAGAGAGGGAGTCGGTCCTTTTGTTTGAGAGGAAAAGAGGAAAGAGAGGCGAGATGGCTTTTTTTTCCCCAATATTTCTGTAAGCTTAGCCTTAACCGTTGGATTCATCTCACGGTTAATATTGAAGAAAGTTGTATTTTGCTTCTGATCCGTGCTTAGGACGGATCAGTTGTATATATATATATATATATATATATATATATATATATATATATATATATATATATATATATACACACACACACACACACATTAAACATTCATATATATCATGCATGTGTAAAAAATGTGGGTGTTGGAAATTTTTTTAAAAACCGTGTATAGCTTCATAATAAATGCCAAGTGAGTCATAAATGAGAGTGAATATTTATTGCTATGTTGTCAAAGAATGGCCTGGGCAAAAATTTGAATTAAAGCAATCTGCGTGATCCAAATCCATCCGAACCATTGATTTCATAAATAAACAATCCTAGCCATTCAATTAAAATCAGATTTCAAAAATTACCATTTTACCCCTGACTTCAAAAATCTATAAATAGGAGTCTTTTCTTCATTTCCAGTTTACCAATTCACTTTCAAGAAAGGCTTATTTCTCTCCTACATGCTCTCTCTCTAAAAAGCTTTATCTCTCCCTTCTTACAAAAGTTCTGATTATTTGAAAAGAGGAAATTGGTCTAAGCATATTGAGATAAGTTATTTGATTTATTTTATTTGAATTATCTCTTGCTTATTTATATTTATAGATATACGAATATAAATTGTTATACACGATTCTATATATTTATATTTCATCTATTTATTAAATAAAAGGATACTTGGGCGCCGCAAGGCTACAGAGATACACCTCTTCGGAGAGGAATTTGAACCGTACGATTTCTTATAGTCTTCAGTAACCTTTTGTTGATATTATTTTTATAAATATTGTAAAATAGATACGACACTTGATAGCTCAAAACGATAATTTGAGATATCTTGCCCAAAAGAGTAGTCATATGAATCTGGATTTGAGAATCGTAGTGATCTATTAAAAATATTTATATAAATATCAATTGTGAAGTTATAAATTTTGTCGTACTTAGACGCCGCAAGGTTACGGAGATGCACCTCTACCAAGAGGAATTCGAATGTACGATTCCTTATAGTACTAAGTGACATTATTTATAAAAATTCACATAATAGATAAAATATTCTTATATATTAACTGCGTTACATAAATATATATATATATATATATATATATATATATATATATATATATATATCAAGTATTGCTTAATTGATTTATTTATTATACTTGATATCTGTCATCACAAGTATTTGATCATAAAATCATTTATTCATAAAATACTTGTTGCATAATATAAAAATTATTTAAACTTTTATTTCACAAAATTAAGTGAATATATCTGCTTAAATAGAAGCATATTTGATTCAAAACTTAAAGTAACTTATTTGTTTACTCAGAAGCATTTTCACTCTAAAAGTTGTTTAAACTTAAAGTGACTTTTCTTTACTCCATAAAGAATAAATGATTCTTTATAAATTTACATTAAATTATATATCTGCTTAAACAGAAGCATTTTTGAGTAAAAGCTAAAATTAATCTTATTTGCTTATTCAAGAAGCATTTTTCACATAAAATATAAAAGTCATTTAAACGTTTATAACAGAGCATAATTTTCATATATGCTTACATAGAAGTTTTATTTAATCAAAGCACAAATTAATATCTACTTACTAAGAAGCATATTTTCTCAAGTATAAAAGTCTTTGAACTTTTATAAATATATTTGCTATTTAATTGATATCTACTTATTTGAGAAGCATCAATCTGTACTAAATTATATCTGCTTATTTAAGAAGCATCCATCTATACTAAATTCTTATTTTCTTATTTGAGAAGCATCAATCTGTACTAAATTCTTATCTGCTTATTTGAGAAGCACATTGTTGTAAAATTATTTATAAAAAGAGAAAAGGTCAGAGTTAGTTTATTTTATGTACCTGTGAGAAAGACGAGTAATTCTTCGACCAAGACTAGAGTCTTAGAGAAGTCAGTGGGAAGTTGGGTCTCCAGTGTACTTGTGAGGTGAGGAAGAGGCTGTTATTTCAAGACCAGATTATAGAATAGAACTGAACTCAAAAGAAGTACAACTAAGCTTGAGGAGAGAGCTGAGATCTTGCTGTCCAAGATAGATTAGTTGGGAACAGTTGGAAGTTTACCTATAAAACTTTGTAAAGGCTTCTCCGCCTATTGAAGGAGTATTTATTACTGATAGTAATAGGATCTCAAGTCCTGGAGAGGAGCTTAAGACTGGACGTAGCAGCATACCCGTGATTTATGTTGTGAAACAGATAAATCTCTGTGCATTGTGTGATTGGATTTTTACTGTCTTGCATATTAATTTCTAACACTGCAAATTAATTATTCAAAAATTTAAAAAGGCCTTAGATAATTTTAAATCTGTAATAATCTATTCAACCCCCCCCCCCCCCCTTCTAGATTATTATTAGACTTTCAGTAAGGGATGTTATTTTTTGTATGGTAAGGGATATTACTTTTCGTATTCGTAAGTGATGTTATTTTCGTATGATAAGGGGTATTATTTTTTTGTATTCGTAAGGGATATTATTTTTTGTATTCATTCTTTAATCTGTGGGAATAACCTGTCCATGAAGACGGGTGAAAATCCATTTGCAGTTTTGTATATTATTTCTTTTCATATTCTTAAATCTAAACTTACTATGGTATGTATTACTTCTATAATCCCTGAAATTAATAAAATATCCTTGAGTTTTGCGCTTCATCTAGTATCGTTTCGTTGGAATATTTGTCTGAAATTTCTTATTAAAATTCAATATTTTCACTCAGGGATACTATTCAAGGGTTACTATTTACTCAGGTACTATTCACCCAGGTATTATTCACTCGGGGATTTGGGGTACTTTGCATGACAAGTTACTATTCAGTTGTTACTATTCACTCGGGTACTATTCACTTGGGGTAATATTTATTTGGGGTACTTTGCATGACGGGTTACCATTCATTTGTTACAATTCACTCGAGCTAATATTTATTCGGGGTACTTTGCATGACGGAGTATTATTCATTTGGACTATTCATTCGGGTACTATTCACGACAAAAGTGATTTCTTTTCTGTCTAAATTATTTTTGATACATGAATATCTATTTATTCAGGGTACTTTGCATGACGTGTTACTATTCATTTATTACTATTCACTCGGGTACTATTCATTCAGGATAATATTTATTTGGGGTACTTTGCATGATAGGTTACTATTTATTCGGTACTGTTCATTCGGGTACTATTCACAGAGTACTATTCACGACAAAAGTGATTTCTTTTCTGTCCAAATTATTTTTGATACATGAATATCATTCTTGAATTTTACTCCAAAAATAAATTATCATGTTGACAATTTGGATATTCTTGAACTCTAGATAAATTGAATTATAAATCTCTAATGTTTATCTTTGATCTCAATTGATTGATTCTTTATATCATTATCATCATTCTCATGCTTATGATGTGGTAAAAGTCATTTTTGGCCCATAGTTCATAGATGGACTGTTGATTGGTATAATTATGACAAGGAATTGTGTATTAGTATAATCATGACATTTAATGTTACAGACAAATGATGTGGTAAAAGTCATCTTTGGCCCGTAGTGCAAAGATGGACTGTTGATTATTGGTTTTACAGTTATATATCTTTGGCTTACGTGCAAGGATGGACTATTGATTATTGGTTTTACAGTTGTATATCTTTGGCTCACGTGCAAAGATGGACTGTTGATTATTGGTTTTACAGTTGTATATCTTTGGTGTATGTGCAAAGATGGACTGTTGATTATTAGTTTTACAGTTATATGTCTTTAGCTCGTAGTGCAAAGATGGACTGTTGATTTACATGATTATAAATATGAATTGTGAATTTAACTATAATCTTTGGTGGTTCATGTGAAGACATGTGATGAAAATTCTCTTTATCTTGGGCACAACAAAGAACTATTGATGGGTATTATAGGGATGAAATATTAATTATGGACTTTTAATTTGGAAGAGATAGTAGACATTATGTTCTACTTGACTCTTGATTGCTGGTTCCGCTACAGTTGCTAATCTAAAACTTGTTGTCTATTGTATTCTATCAGATTTTCCTTGTTGAGAACAAATGATAATTTGTTCTACATTATCTTAGTCATAATATTCTTTATTAGGCTAGTTGAGCTCACCCTTTTCCTTCATAATTCCTTTCAGGTAGTAAGAGTGTAACTGGGTTGAGCCGGGATAACAGGGGAATAGTGTGACGTTCTGAGATTGTGGAAGTTTCTCAATACATTATAAAAGAGTATGACAATATATAATTGTATTGAGGACTTAAGATATGTGTGACGTATTTAATACGTCACTTAATAATTTATTTTGGTGAACAACAATAGGGTGATGAGAACCCAACTTTTGAAGTGTCAAAAATACACACCATTGGAATGAATAGGATAATAATCTTCTCGTTCTTCTTTGGGGTCTATTGGGTCAACTAAGGGTAATGCTCAAGTCCTATGATATCTATTATAACTCGGATGCATGGCCTCCCATATATGAAAGATTCCTTTAGCATTTTCCAAAGATTTTAATTCCTAAAATAGTTATCGACTGTACCTTTATGTAACGTATCATTGGTTTGGAGTGTGAGTACTATTATTTCAATTGAAATTCATAGCTTATGTGTTATCGTATTTTGCACGACAGTTTAACAGTTGTATAAATGAAGTTTGTATTTGGATTATGTACCGTATATCTGGCAACTCAGAATAGGTTGTGTAAACCTATTCTGGGAGCGTCACATAACTTGTAAGAAAGATATCCCCAACAGATATATCAGGCACTTCTGATAGTGTAAACCATTGGCGACAACTCCAGCGTAGCATCGAGAATGGTTCGGTGATTTAAGTCGTTGAAAACTACTTCAACGAAGGTCAAAATGATTAATAGTGTAAACCGTTGGCGACAACTCCAGCGTAGCATCGGGAATGGTTCGGTGATGTAAGCCATTGAAAACTACTTCAATGAAGGTCATAATGATTGACAGTGTAATTCTTTGGCGACAACTCCAGCGTAGCATCGAGAATGGTCTGGTGATGTAAGCTGTTGAAAAATACTTCAACAAAGGTCAGAATGATTAAAAGTGTAAACCATTGGCGACAACTCCAGCATAGCATCAGGAATGGTCCGGTGATGTAAGTTATTGAAAACTACTTCAATGAAGGTCAGAATGATTGGCAATATAAATTGTTGGCAACAACTCCAGCGTAGCATCAGGAATGGTCCGGTGATGTAAGCCATTGAAAATTACTTCACTGAAGGTTAAAATGATTGACAGTGTAAACCGTTGGCGATAACTTCAGCGTAGCATTGGGAAAGATCTAGTGATATAAGCCGTTGAGAATTATTTCAATGAAGGTCAGAATATCTGATATTGCAAATCGCTGGCGACAACTCTAGTGTAGCATCAGGAAAGATCCGATGATGAAAACTGTGGAAGACTATCTTCCTCGGGAGGATCGATGATGGAATTAGTTATATAAATCCTCAGTCGAGGCACCACGAAGATTCACTAATTTCCAGACCGTTGTAAACAACTGTTCAAGTAGGCATCGAGGAAATTCGGTGGTGGTCAACCTTCATAAAACTACCATTCGAGTAGGTATTGTGAGGATGTTGTGGAAGTAAGCAATAAAAGTTCTATCTCTATCATAACTATCAGCATCAACCTGATAGAAAACCCGGGCGGTGGTGAGAATCCCAGCATAACAGTAGGAACAATCCAATGATGACTACTAAGGCAAGATATCATCAGGATAAGCATCAATAATCCCTAGTGAGTCATTCGCAAAAAGAGAGGAACATCCCTGGCGGAGGTAAAGTCAGAAAGCATATCTGAAGACAAAGAATGTTGGTGACAAATTCGGACATCGAATTCAGGAAGGTCTAGTCGTATCAGCCATATGTAAATCTCCTCAGCAGGGATCTTGAAAACGTCTCTATAACATGTTGGCGAATTAGTCTCAATAGCACTGATGGAAATTTTAAACCATTGGCTTCAACCCAATGTAGCATCAGGAAAGATTCGATAATGAAAGCTTTGTAAACTACTATTCAAGTAGACATCAAGGCAATTCAGGGGAGTCCATCATTGACAACTCCATCCCCAACAGAAATGGCGGCAGTAATCAGTGATAGAATACCGTTGGAAATAACTCCAACAAAAAACATTTAGAATCCATAACATCATATCATGCTGCGTTGAATGGCATCATTAGTCTTGTCATGTTTCAAGTGTCTAGTAATCTTTATCCTGTTCATTCTATTAAATTGCATAAACATGATAAAGAGGGGAATTTGTAGACACTCAAAATTTTGCGTTCCTATTACTAACAATGCTGGAGGACAGAAGAATCTTGTATCTTCCAAAGACAACCCTGGATGTCCAAATCATCAAATCAAACCTCGGTGACAACCCCAGGAGATCAAGTCACACCCCTGAGATAACCCCGGGAGATCAAACCAAACACCGGAGATAACCCCGGAAGATCAAGTTAAACCCTGGAGACAACTACGGGAGATCAAATCCAACCCCAAAGACAACCCCTGGAGATCAAGTCAAACCCCGGTGACAACCACGGGAGATCAAGTCAAACCCCGGAGACAACCCTAGGAGATCAAGTAAAACCCTGGAGATGCGCTAACACAACAAGTGTTCGATCTTCACTTAGAGAAGATGGGTATGAGATACCATGGCGATTAACTTTAGTGCAAGTGGGAGATTGAAAGTAATATGCACATAAGCCAATCATGTATGATGATACAACATATACTTTGTAATTAATCTTATTTATTTATTAATAAAATTATTAATTTACTAAAGGCATTTAATTTATCAACATGATGTTGTTTTAATAATATGTGATAAACCTATATTTTTAAGCAATGCTTTTAGAATTATGATGAGATCATACTAATGAGATCTAAATTCTTAGATAGCTTAAAAACTAAGGGTATGCTTGGGTATAATGAGTTATATATGGAGATAATGTATGATCAATAAAGAAACTACCGTTTCTAGTAAAAGAAGAGATATGTCCTATGTGATTCGATAAATGACAACCTAGGAATTCTTGGCCAAGGTGGAATGAAATTAGAAAGTAGTTTCTAATTTGCATTCATTTGGAGTTGTACATTTAGGAATCAAAATACATATAATTAAATAAAATAAGACTTGACAGTAATTTTATGTCTTATATTTAATTGGGACATTGTATGGTGGAATAATTGAATTGTACAGTAACTATTTACTCAAAGGTTCTTTTATGATTAATGTTGAAATCTATATTATCTGGAAAGTCATTGATCGTTAGGGAGGCTTATCCCTATTGTAGAATAAATATTATTTAAATAAATTAATAGTTTAGTTTATTTATTTAAATAAGATTAGAATATTTCTAATTGATTTATTCACAACTAGTTTAATATAGAGAACCTAGAAGGGTCACACCATAAAAGGAAGAATAATTAATTAAGAAGTTAATGACATAATCGTAATAATATGTTAAGTGTATTTAATTTAATCTATGGTGATAGAGTAAATTAAATAGCTTAATATTTATTATTTAATATTCTCGAAATATTAACTATAAATTAATAAGGGGTGTCTTATTAATATTATTACAATTATTATTATTTTAATTTCTAAAGGAGTTTAGGAATTAATTTAATATTAGTACTCTCTTTTATTCCTAATAGGATTATGAGGCAAATTAATTAAAAGAGTTTAATTAATTATCCCTAATAAGATTAGGGAGCCTAATTAATTAAAGGAGTTTAATTAAATAATACTCTATTTTAATTATATTAAAATAGGTTAAATGATATCTTTATAAGAGAAGTCTTATATTAGATATAAGTGTGTGTGAGATACGTAATTCCAATTGTTGGGAGAGTACACCCCATTTTCTATACAAATAGAAAAACTAGGGTTTGAGTCAATACCCCCTTCTTCTTGATTCTTTTTCTTCCTTGGTGGATCACCACTAGAGGTCAAACGCTTGGGTGGCTGATGTTGATCAAAGGAAGGAACCAAACCCACGTATTCAAGGAGAGCACAAGGATAAGGAGTTGAACTCGTACTTGAGGAAGCTCGGATCTTCAAGGGTATGATTTTGTTTCTCCTACTCTTTTTATTGACTAATAATCAAAGCACAAGAACGATCTTGGTTTATGGTTTGTAAGAAAATTTTAAAAACTATTTTTACTTTGCTTCCGCTTATTTATATAATTTGATTGCATGCTCTTATTTCTAACAAACCTAACACAATAGCCCAGTACTTGGGATGTAAGTTCTGGTAAACGGAATGAATATTAAACCAGTTCCCCCTCGGCTGAGTAAACCCAGGAACCTGCATTGTAAATTAAGGACCGACCATTGTCAAAAAAATGAGAGGAGAAACAAAAGAAAAATTGAAAGTATTTTAAATCATGGACTGATGGATGACATCTTAGGTCGATCAAAAGATCGGGAATAGGCAACTATATACCGGGAATGTCCCGGTGCGGTGTAGAAGAAGGAGCTATATCTGCAATAAGGTCGTCCTCCTCATCAATTAAATCCGCCCTATCAACTCTAATGGGACGGATCACAGACTTGGCCAACCGACTTTCCTGTTGGGTCGGTATGAGCAAATGAACAATCGAAGTTGCCCTCCTGACCCTAGACAAAATCGTATGGGAAATAGAGCTACTGGGCTGGTCAGAAGCCATATATGGAAACAAAAATCTCCAAATCGTTTCAAAAAGGACGAGGTATGATTTACTTGCAAATTAATTGAGTAAGTGTATGACCTTAGGACATTAGAATCCTAGAAAGTTAGAAATCACATCATGCATATCCTATGTGAAAACATGCATTAGTTTAATATATTTCCCTTGTAGAGTTAAAATTGCATGCATATCAAATGCCCAGACTCGTGAATTTTTTTTGTTCGAGTCTCCTTTGTAAAATGGACTATCCGCATGCACATAGGCATGATTAGGTGGCCATTCAGTAGCATACCAACCCAAAATCATGAGCATTTTATATGTATGAAAAACATTAAAATTAAACTCACCATGGCATCCAAATTACCAGGTGTACTTTATTTTGAAAATCCATGCTCATTTGTCCTCAAATAGGATAAAGAAATTAGCTAAAACGGGTGTAAAATGACTATCTTAGAAATTAATTTTTTTCACATCGGAATATTTAGCATGGTAAAATACAAACATTTACTAGGCCCATTCATTTTTGTTAAGCCATATAGGCATACATATTTGCTATATTGTGTTTAAACTTACTAAGCATGAAATATAGCGTTCTAACAGTTAAAACTTGAAAGAAATGGATGTAAATGTTACCTGAAGTGTGCATAACGTTTGTACGGTGACGAATTTCAAAAAAAATGCCCAAAATAAGTAGATCTGAGATGGAAGGTCCTAATTTCTCTATAAATTTCAAACTAAAAATGACTTGTGAAGGGCTTGGGGGTATAAAACCACCTGCGACCTTTCGCAGGTATACTTACGGAATCAGTTGGTCTACCTATATAACTCTAGGGTGGGTCCCACCCCCTCTAGTTTAGTCTGATTTGAGGTCTGATAGGTCTCCCGAAAGCTAAAAAGTCAAATCAGGAAAAAAGGTTCTACGCGATTGAGCGAAAGGGGCCTGAAACATAGAAACATAAAGTCAATCTTTGACAAATGAAAATCTTCATGTAAGTCATTGATGTCAATCCCGTGAAGCCTCGGGAATGTCAACATTAGAGGCCGTTGAAAATTGCATTCAATAAAGCATCATGAAAGCCTGTCGGTGACAACTATTAAAAACTATCTTCATCGGGAAGGACCGATGATGAAATTTGTTATAAATGAAATCTCCAGTTGAGTCAAATCAGTTCAGTAATAATCGGCCCCTATAAAATACCGTTCGAGTAGGCATCGAGGAGGTTCAGTGATGGTCAACCTTGTAAAGTACCGCTTGAGTAGGCATTCATCATTTTAAGCTCTATCCCCGACAACAACAACAACGACATTCAACCGAAGAGAAATCCAAATCATTGGTGACAGTCCCAACATAACATCGGGAAAAATCCAATGAAGTAAATCGGTATAAACTATCATCAGGATAAGCATCAGGAATCTCCAATTAGATCAATATCCCTAGTGGAGGTAAAGTTAGAAAGCATATCTGAAGATAAAGAACGTTGGTGACAACCCCAACTTTGAATTCAGAAATGGTCCAGTGGTATCATCCATATAAAAATCTCCCCAGCAGGGATCATAAAAATATCTATACAACATTTTGTCTAATCATCCTCGGTAGCACTGATAGATACTTTAAACCATTGGCTTCAACCCAATGTAACATCGAGACAGTCAAATAATGAAAGCCTTTGTAAACTACCGTTCGAGTAGGCATAGAGAAAGTTTGGTGATGAAAGCTCTGTAAACTGCCATTCGAGTAGGCATCGAGAAAGTTTGGTGATGAAAGCTCTGTAAACTACCGTTCGAGTAGGCATCGAAGAGGTTCGGTGATGAAAGCTCTGGAAACTACCGTTTAAGTAGGCAACGAGAAAGTTCAGTGACAAAAGCCTGTGTAAACTACTGTTCGAGTAGGCATCAAGACAGTTCAATGGAGACCATCATTAACAACTCCATCCCCAGTAGAAATGGTGGGAGCAGTCAGTGATAGAATATCATTGGAAGTAACTCCAAACAAAAATATTCAGCATCCATAAAATCATATAATGCTACATTGCATGGAATCATTTAATCTTGTCATATTTCAAGTGTCTAATAATCTTTATCCTGTTCATTCCATTACATTGCATAAACATGATAAAGATGTTAGGTTTGTAATATTCATGAACGTAATCAAATTGCACAAAGTAAGCGGAAACGTGAAAAATCAGAGTTTTAAAATTTTACAAACCATATACCTGGATCATCCTTTATGCACAATTATTAATTAAACAAAAAGATAAAGAACAAGAATTATACCCTTGAAGATTCGAGCTTCCTCAGGTACAAGTTCACCTCCAAATCCTTTCACGTTCAACTTGAATCCACCGGGTTTGGTTCCTTCCTTTAATCAACGTTAGCCACCCCAAGTGTTTGGCCTCTAGAGGTGATCCACCAAGGAAGAAGAAAGATTCAAGAAGATGGGTATTTGGTAAAACCCTAGTTTTTCTATCTCTCATAGAAAAAAAGTGTACTCTCCAACAATTGGAATCACGTATATTGATATCTGATATAAGACTCCTCTTATAAAGATATCAGTTAACCCTTCTAATTTAATTAGAAAATAGGGTATTATTTAATTAATTTAATTTCTTTAATTAATTAAGCTCTCTAATCTTATTAGGGATAATTAATTAAACTCTTTTAATTAATTTAACCTCCTAATCTTATTAGGAATATATGAAAGTACTTTTATTAATTAATTAATTCCCAAACTCTTTTAGGAATTAAATAATAATAATAGTAATAATAATAATAAGACTCCTCTTATTAATTTATATTTAATATTTCCAAAATATTAAATAATAAATATTAAGTTATTTAATTTATTCTATCACCATAGATTAAATTAAATATACTTAACTTATTATTACGATTATGCCATTAGCTTCTTAAATAATTATTCTTCCTTTTATGGCGTGATCCTTTAGGTTCTCCATATTAAATCGGTTGTGAATAAATCAATTAGAACAATTCTAATCTTATTTAAATTAAACTATTAATTTATTTAAATAAATAATATTTATTCTACAATAGGGATAAGCCTCCCTAGCGATTAACACTGTTCAGATAATATAGATTTCAACATTAATCATAAAAGACCCTTTGAGTAAATAGTTACCGTACAATTCAATCATTCCCCATACAATGTCCCAATTAAATATAAGACATGGAATTACTATCAAGTCTTATTTTATTTAATTATATGTATTTCGACTCTTAAATGCACAATTCCAAATAATGCAAACTAGAAACTCCTTTCTAATTTCATTCTGCCTTGGCCAAGGACTACTGGGTTGTCATTTATCGAATCACATAGGATATTTCTCTTCTTTTACTAGAAACGGTAGATTCTTTATTGATCATACATTATCTCCATGTATAACTTATTATACCCAAACATACCCTCTAATATACCCTAAGGGTCTTAAGGAATAAGTCAAAGTATAACTCATCATACACAAGATACTATGATGATCTCAAGTCCAAGGATCACTTGTACTACTATCACTACAGGAATTCCTATTGACAGGCAAGTAAAACTCCATTAGATATTCCTTAGCGAGCCACGTTCAGTGAACTATGTATGTATCATGAGATCAATCATCCTCATCCAATGAGCAAGCAATGTATGTACCAATCTATTCGGATTCACTAATCCCCAATTTAGTAATCCAACGATTGGGAACTATTTTAGTTTTAAGCTTTTTAAGAATTTATATTTCATTAGAATGATCATCATCATTATTCTAAAAGCATTGCTTAAAACTATGGGTTTATCACATATTATAAAACAACATCATGTAGATAATTAAAAGCCTTTAATAAATTAATACTTTTTATTAATAAATGAATAAGATTGTAACAAAGTATATAATTTATCATCAAACATGGTTGGCTTGTGTGCATACTACTTTCAAAAGAGGGGCATCTGTAGACACTCGAAATTTTGCATTCCTATTACTAACCATGTAGGAGGGAAAAATCATCTTTTATCTTTCAGAGACAACCCTGGAATTTAAATTCATCAAACTAGAACCCCGATGACAGCACTGGGAAATCATCAAACCAGAACCCCAGCAATAGCACCGGGAAATCATCAAACCAAACCCCCGACAACAGCACCAAGAAATCATTAAACTAGAACCCCGGTAACAGCACCAGGAAATCATCAAACCAGACCCGCAGTGACAGCACCAGGAAATCATCAATTCAATCACCGGAAATAACCCCGGGATATCAAATCAACCTTCAGAGACAACCCTGAAGCAATAAATCAATCCTTAGAGATAACATTGAGGAAAAATAGAATCACTTGTGATCAAACCTCGGAGACAACCCCGAAGGATAGCTAAAAGTTTTGTAGACCCTGGAGATAACCCCTAGAATGGCAAAATGGTCATTTTACTAAGTCAACTTCAACAACCACAAAATAGCTGCAAATAAGTTCATGCAGGACCATAACAACAATCCCAAGTTAAAACAACGCAAGATAACTTAACAGACAGACTACGAAGACTCAAAGATCTGGTCATGGACCCATCTTCCCGAATTCAGAAAAGGTCAAATCCCATGTCATTGTGTATCTCTCGGAAAGGGCTTTTCGGAAAGTTATAGCACACCTCCATCGGATTCCCATATTGAAAGTTATGAAGGTTCAAGCAGACTACGCGTTGGTCAGAGTATACATACTTCGAGATAACGAGACCCAACAGGCGGGACCCACTATACCCTTTTGGAAGTGTACCTGCTGAAGGCGTATCTTTATATACAAGCTACCCAACAGCTTGTAGAAGAAGAAGAAAGAAAAAGAAAAAAAAGAGAGAGAATGGGAGAAAATGGAGGGATTTCGCGTCAGAAATCACTCAATTCTTACTTTCAAACCTGTAAACCTCAATCGTAAGCTTTCATATACATATCTATTGCAACATATGAAGTTTTAATAGGTGGAAATCAAGTCCAAGGGCATTTAAAGCCATTCGATAGCCCTTCTCGTGCAAGGCCGTAAGATTTCTTCAAGTTTTCATTTTTTTCTTTTGATTAATACCTATATATGAGTAATATATATGTCTATTAGTTAGTTTTACCGGTTAAATATCAATCCTTTGCTTTTCCTTACGATATTATATATATATATATGGGGTAGATCAATAACACTATGTTTTTTGCACTATTTTTGACTCTTGGATTTGAACACTCTTAATGGCTAAAGATTAATTCGACGTAGGGAGAAATTTCCTTTTTTGGAATTCCTCTTTTAGTCTTTCGTACCCTTTATGTTCTCTATATGTCTTTTGAAGTTTGTTTGAAAGGAAAAGTCCGACACAAAATGTTAATGATTTGAAAATTCAGAGTCTCCAGTTGGTAGTAGTGAAATGGTTGTACCAACTCAACTATGACACCCCCAAATCCGGGTACTTCCATTTCCGCAGGATTTGGTTTTCACTGTACAAATATCATCTATCTATCTACCCATAAACAAAAACAAACCATGCGATAGATAGAATTAAATAAATAAATCTCCCTTTATGGGGTTACATTATCTGCATAAAATACAATCTTAGGTCACTCTAACCATAAACATCCATGCGGAATCATAAACAAATGACAAATCTTAGACAACATCAAGTCTGAAATTTAAATACATATTAACAACAAGTCTTCTTCATTTGTTAACCTTGCCCTTGCCTTTACTAGTAGAGAAACATCGATCTTTCATTCTTAAGCGCAATGTTATTATTATTCATGAAAGTGAGCACGATTTCCCACAAGTATAACAATATAACAAAGAAATAATAACATGTGAATAAATCAAAGGCTTCTGAAACATGAAAACTCAACTTTTGAATCAAGAATGAATAACAAGAAACAAAAGAACTTCTGAGGGTTATAAGACCTTGAACTATGTGCTAGGTTGTCAAGTGTTTATACTTGAAACCTTTAACAGTCATAAGACTATGGACTCTTCTTCTCGTACTTAGGGGGATCAACCCTTAGTACCATACTGTCCACAATATCTTAATGCTAAAGCGTAAATAATCCCCTATTAAAGGGTTGTTCATCTCAGTTTGACATCGGAGTTCGCACCCAAGAAAGTTTGGTTTGGATAAGCTTAATAAAAGTTCTAGAATTTATAATGCTCATCAACTATGGACTAGTCGAATCAATAAGGGTTCGCTAGTCTTACAAGGTTCAACAATAATTGATATTCAATTTGAATAATAAAATTCAAGATGTATACAATCGAATAAGTATTGTATACTTGAGAATCGTGTTTTTAAAGAATGATAACATCTAATATGAAATCTTGACTTGAACAATAATAAACAAGATAGAATAAGGAACCTGCTTTATGTAAAGAAACAAGGTTTAGGAACTTGCCTCGTGTGTAGATTACAGGTTAATTATACTCGTTCCTTGATTTAATCCTACATATCATTTACGTTCACAATACCAGTCAATTATAACGTGCTAGTCATCACAAGTTCATTGATTTTGTCTAACTCGAATTATGACTATACTTAGTCAAACTACTACACTCATTGTCACATAATTTACACTTCATGAACAATAAGCTAACTATGCGTTCAATCATTCAATTCACACATAAATGTGTTATTGACATGTTAAGAATTTATTTTAACACCTCATTATATATACAACATGTTTTTATGTTCAATAGATTAAGTTACTAACACATTGCTAGACTTGAGCATTTAAAAAATTCATTTCTGGACCATTCTGCTAAGCGGTTGCGGCTGCTACCATTTATTATCTTGGTTCTTGGCGTTATTGGTAACTTTGCAACTTGAGACATATTATTTGTGGCGACGTGATGTCGTCATGGCCTGTGAGGAATTAGGCATGGAGTTATGCGTGGCAAGCTTTGAAACTCCAGTTTACGAATTTCGATTCGCGAATAACAGAATCAAAGAAATTATCATTACATGATCATTAAATTCATCAAATTAAATATACCCACATACTAAAATTCGTACATAATCATTACCCAACCTTTATAGAGTGATTTTAACTAATTAAAACACATAATTACAGAATTAAAACATGCAATTTCACTGTTCTTGATGTTCTTGAAGGTTTTGAACACAAAACATAAAAATCAATACTACGGATTCGTTATAATACCAAATCCATCCATTCAAGGTTTGTTTTCTTCGTTTTAACATGCATAATTATATACAAGTGTGAATTTTACGAAACAATGTATGTTTGACATATTAAATTTACGTATAAGGGCCATATGGCCATATTCTATACTCTATAACCACATACTGTATAATTTTTATGAAACTGGTGATATGTAAATCTATAATACATAGTAAAACATGCTATGCTAACATATTATCACATATATCCACATAAACAACACAATTTCCAATTTACAGAGACTTTACAGAATTTTGAAAGCCATATTCATAAAAACTTTAATAACGTAATTTGAAATTTGGGTTGAAGAGATTACCCTTAAAACAATTTCTCTAACTTTTACGTTCTTCTACACTGCCACAATAATTCACACTTCTTCTCTCTATTTCTTTGAAATTCTCTCTAAATTCTCAAACTCTCTCTCTCTCTCTCCCTCTTTGTTTTGCTTTTCCAGACTTAGCAGATAATGAAAAGAAAAGAAGACGTATAATAATAAAAGAAAGGAATCGGCGTTGTGGTGGAGTTACCCAATCATGGGTTAACTGTCCTCAACTCCCACTAAGGCCATGTTTGGCTAGCTTTAAAAAGCTTATACCCATTTAATTTAATTAATCCCTTATAATAAAGTTTAAATCATGTCACATCCAATTAGATAATAAATCCAACATCTAATTTAATTTAATTCAAATAACATATAATATGCTAATCCAGATTGGTTCAGACTTAACCCCAAACCAACGGAATGACATGGTTGCGCTATTAACCCAATTCCAGGATATGTTTGCATGGTCTCACGAAGACATGGTGGGTCTGTCCACTGACATTGTCCTTCAATGCCTTCCCATTAAGGAGGTATTTAAGCCAGTCAGGCAAAAGCTCGGGCGATTGAAACCTGAGTGGAGTTTAAAGGTAAAAGAAGAAATTGTGAAATAATTTCAAGCTGGCATTATCATGGTGTCCACATATCCGAAATGGATATCCAACATTGTTCCCGTGCCTAAACTAGGAGGAAAGGTGCGAGTTTTCGTGGATTACCGAGATCTGAACAGAGCTTGCCTTGAAGATAGCTTTCTCGTGCCCTTTATCCACATTCTTATTGACAATACTGCTCAATACGACATGTACTCCTTTGCTGATTGCTTTGCGGGGTATCATCATATTATGGTCGCTGAGGAGGATCGTGAGAAAACTGCTTTCATCACGCCTTGGGGAACCTTCTGCTATAGACGATTGTCATTCGGCCTCATCAATGCTGGGGCAACCTATCAGCGAGCTATGATAGCTCTTTTCCATGATTTAATGCATAAAGAGATAGAGATCTACGTGGATGACATCATTGTCAAGTCCTGAAGGGAGGAAGACCACTTAGACCATCTCAAAAAGCTCTTCAACAGGTTGTGTAAGTACAACTTGAAGTTGAATCCAGCCAAGTGCGCCTTTGGTGTTAAATCAGGCAAGTTGCTAGGTTTCCTAGTAAGCCACAAAGGGATTAAGTTGGATCCCACCAAAATCCAGACCATCAAGGAAATGCCCATTCCTCAGACAGAGAAGGAAATAAGGGGATTTTTGGAAAGAATCAACTTCATTAGCAGGTTTATCTCTCAACTCACAGCAACCTGTGAGCCCATTTTCAAATTATTAAGGAAGACCTCCTCCATGAAATGGAACGATGAGTGTCAGAAAGCTTTCCTTATAATCAAAGAGCAGCTAGTTAACGCTCCTATTTTGGTACTTCCCAGGGATGATGTTCCCCTGTTCATGTACCTGTCCATTAATGACAATGCTATGGGCTGCATGTTGGGACAGAAAGACGATAGAGGCCAAGAGCGAGCTATCTATTACCTCAACAAAAGATTCTACAGCAGTGAACACAAGTACACTCTGATTGAGAAGACTTATTTTGCTTTAGTGTGGGCATCCATGAGGTTACAGCATTACATCCATGGTCACACAACCCATCTCATATCCCATGTGGATCCTCTCAAGTATGTGTTGATGGCCACATCTTGAATTGTTTACCTGTCCAGATGGCAGTTGATCTTACAACAATTTGACATCGTCTACGTGACACAAAAGTCTGTTATAGGTCAAGGAATTATGGATCAACTAGTCGCCGCACCTGCAGGGGATTTCAAACCCTTGGAAACATACTTCCCCGATGAAAGGGTAATGGCAGTTCAACAACACCATCAGTTCGATACATGTCGTACATGAAAAATGTATTTTGATGGAACTGTTAACACAGAAGGTTCTGGAGCTGGAGCAGTTCTAGTATCCGGTACGGGGGTGCAATATCCTGCCGCCGTCAAATTGAAGTTTGTCAACACCAACAACACAGTTGAGTATAAAGGCTATATCATGGGGCTAAAACTTTCCCGTTCAATGGGAATCAGGCGGTTAACTGTCTTTGGGGATTTAGAGTTGGTAATCAAACAATCCACATGAATCTATCAAACCAAAGAACTATATTTGCTGCCTTACCATCACCAAGTTTTACTTATGGCTTTGGAGTTCGAAGAAATCTCCTTTCTACACATTCCTCATAATAGGAATGATTTTGCGGATGCACTAGCAACATTGGCCTCCTTGATTCACATACTTGACAACAAAAACATGTCAAACATCACATTTGCCCTGAAAAAAGGCCCTAGCTTATGGGAACTATGTTGGAGAAGTATCGAATGAGCTACCTCCCATCCACAACCCTTGGTATCAACATATCAAGGAGTATCTGCGAGATGGATCTACACCCGCTGAGGCGAGCCTGACTAAAAAGAGGTAGATCCATTGACTTGCTATGAAATTCTACCTGAGCGGAGATGCACTCTACAAAAGAGATGCAGGATTAGGTCTCCTCAGATGTCTGGACAAAGACCAAGCTCAGAGGCTCATGGATGAGATCCATGGTGGAGTATGTGGCCCACACATGAGCGGACCCCTACTTGTTAAGAAGATCCTCAAAAAGGGCATTATTGGCTTACGCTCAAAGATGACTATGATGATCACGTCAAGAGGTGTTATCAATGCCAAATTCATGGGAATGCTATCCATGCCCCTCCAAGGGAACTCCACAACATGAGTTCGCCGTGGCCCTTCTCGATGTGGGGAATGGACGTGATCGGGCCCATCGAGCCCAAAGCCAGTAATGGACATCGATTCATATTCACCATGATTGACTACTTCACCAAATGGGTAGAAGCAGCCTCCTTCCCCAGGGTTACCAAAGAAGTCATCATTGCTTTAATCAGAAACAATATCGTTTGTCGATATGGACAACCAGAGGTCATTGTGTCAGACAATGCTAAGAACCTCAACAACAAAATGATGGAGGAGTTATGCAATAAATTCTACATCAAACACCTTAACTCCGTCAGTTACCGTCCAAAGATGAATGGTGTTGTTGAAGCGGCTAATAAAAACATCAAGAAGATTATACAGAAAATGTCCGCCAATCACAAATGATGGTCTGACCTCTTGCCTCTGACTTTATTAGCCTACATAACTTTAATGCGTACTTCCACTGGGGCAACCCTCTACTCATTAGCCTATAGGATGGAAGCAGTGCTCCCCATAGAAGTGGAAATGAAATCCCTCAAAGTGTTCATGTACGCTCAGCTGGATGAAGACCAATGGGTACAAGACAGGTATCACCAATTGTCTCTAATAGACGAAAGGCGAACCACGACTATCTTCCATGGTCAGTTATATCAGCAAAGGATCGCAAGATCCTACAATAGAAAAGTCTGGCTATGGCATTTTAAACAACATGACTTGGTTTTGAAGAAGATCATTGACAACCAAGATCAATCTAAGGGAAAATTCACTACTCCTAACTGGGAAGGCCCATTTGTTGTCAAGAAGGTATTGACAGGAGGCGCTCTCAGACTACAGGAAATGGATGGCGATGAATTTCCATAGCTCATCAACTCAGATATCGTGAAACGATATTATATCTGAAGTTATCATCAAGCAAACATCCTGGTTTTGGATCATCAGATCACCAGTCATTTTAGTTTTTTAACCCTTTTTACATACTCTTCTGCCCCTCAGGGAAACATACACTTCAAACTAACAGCCTGGTTTCACCTCATTTTTAAACTTTCATACAGTTTTGGTTATCCCCTCAGGGATTGAACCTTTCACACCTGTAGTTTATCCTGAAGATGTGATTAAACTTTTCAACGCTTGCAGTTTGTCCTGAAGATGGGATCAAACTTTTTCACACCTGCAGTTTGTCCCAATCATGGGATCAAACTTTCTTCTCTCTGCAGTATAGCTTGCACATGGGATTCATACTTCTCTTGTATTGCAATTCATCACGAGGCGAACTACGTCGACACGATCTCCACGATACCCGAGAATCGTGAGCAACCATATTTTATATGGCCAGATCGCAATAAAAAATAACAAAAACATTTTTGCCCTTTTTCTACAAAAACAAAAACCACAAAAACACTTCTACACCCTTCTTCATCAATAAAGCTTCTACACCCATCTTCCTTTCACATTCAGTGTTGAACCTCTAACACTAGGTTCGAACTACGCAGACCTGTTCTCCTCTTCAATAGGAGTATGTAGGCAGCCATTTATGGTTCAGTCTAACCCCCTACCAGAACAAAAATACTCGTCACACAGTACTGGGATCAAACTTCAATCCTCCACATTTCATCTGCTTCAGACCAAAGGGATGGAATTACCTAACCTCTCCTCACAAATAGGAGATTCGGTGACCATCTAAGCTATGGTTGTGCCTCAAAGAGCAACACCAATCCATAAGAGATGGAATTAACTAGGCTTCTCACAAATAGGAGTACTGGCGACCATCTGTGGTGTGGTCAATCTCAGAGAGGAAAAGCCACACTCTTCTCCATATTTCCATACAGAAACCAGTCCTAAGACACCAAAGATGGTAGGGATACAGACAGATCAATGATCCATTCTGAAAGATCCTGCGACGTCTCAATGTCCACACATCAAGGATGAGTTCAGAATGCATCAAGATCACAAGCCCTTAAGAAACATGCAAATATCAAGAAAGTATCAAGGCACAACTGAAAGGGAAGTGAATCAAAAAATATTTCCCTGTCATATATAATACTGTTTGATATATACAATATGTGATGTACATGACAAAATGGCTAAGCTAGTCTGTGCAGGAAAATACAAGTCTATCTACGGATCTGTGTGTATGCGGACTATCAGATCTAACATAGCATCCCTCTCTGAAGAAGGAGGTAACACTGCAAGCTCTTGCCCAATGGTATCTACACGAGCTAGCAGATCCGAGGCTAACTGCATGGTGGCATGATGTAAGACCCCAATTTTCTTTTTTAATAAAATGGAATTTCCTCTATTTATTATTTTGAAATAGTAAGGGATTGATTCGATTAATGTGGTTAGTTATGGGTAAAATGCGTAAATATTTTAAATAAGCAAGTGGTTATAAAATATTTATTGTTGTCGGGGAATATTCGATTGGTCGTGGAATATTCTTGCTGTCGGGGAATATTTGTACGACATCGCAGCCTTTTGTGGGCCCCATAACGAAAAGCGATTGAATGAAAAAAATGACAAGTATAAGTTGTTTATAGATAACGGCGTAATTTTTACCGTAATACTATTGGAATACCCTGTGGTTAAAATACAGTAATACGCATTGTTGCATAGTAGCACGCGGTATTGCACCAATTATTGATTCTTATGTAAGAAGACACTAGTCAATAATTTTTCTGATGAATTCTTTATTTAATATTTTATTTTATTGATTCAATAATTGTTGCATTGATATTTTATATTATTGTTGTTTGATAATTGTCACCACATGATATTTTTCATTATCGGATCAATAATTCATATTATTTGAATAATATTATTAGATAACATTATTGGCAATGTCTAGAAAGTTACATCAAGGAGAGGTTTGGTCACCTAATTTGCTGCGGCGATAAGGAGAAATCCTTATTAGAAAGCCCCTCTTTCACAGGAGCGGCACGGTTATCGATATTGTGATTACGTAATATTATTTGTGAATAATTAATTATTGATTTATATGATAAGAAAAATATTCATTTTACGTGGATATAGATGGATAAAATTTTTAATGTGACAATTGTTGAAAATTGATATTTTATCTTTTCTGATAAAATAATTCATTTAAATATATTATTATATTTCAATAATATAATAATGGTGATATTTTTACAATGAATATGTGATATATGAATAAATAAGGAGAAAGAGTATTTTGTTACAAAAAATGTTTAACACATATTTTGTGTGTTGATGGAACCCATTTTGACAAAAATTTGATTATAACCTGCAAAATCGTCCGTATGTGGATTTCAGTTAATTTCTGTTTGGAATTTGGAAAAACTTTCTTCTGCAAAGTTGTAGAGAATTAAATTTCCTATGGAATGGACATAAGATTTGAATTTTTATGATAAAAGGGCTATTTATTGTGAATTATTGAAGTTCTAGAATATTGGGTCTGAATTGATTTTGTTACAAAAATTGTTTAAAACATGTTTTTCATTTTGGTGGGCCCTACATGAGTGATAAACATGCTAAATTCAGATTTTCTAAGGTGGGCTTGAAAATTTTAATTTATATTAATATTATATTAAATTTTTACGCTTTGGTGCAGAGTTTTCTTGACGTTATATGATATTCCAACGGAAATCTTTTGTTCTTTTTGAGGTAAGGGATGTTATTTTTAAAAAAAAATGATATTATTTCTTTCAATATCATTATGCCGAAATATTGGTAAGATTTTTCTTGTGAAATTCTTATCTTTTCATGTCAGGGTTACTATTCATGAGTTACTATTCACGAGTTACTATTTATGAGTACTATTCACGAAGCATGATAATTTTTCTTGTGAAATTTCTATCTTTTAGTGTAAGAGTTACTATTCACGATATCGGCACTATTCACAAATATGACTTTATTCACGGAAAAATTAAATTTTCTTTTACGTGTCCAAGATTATACATTATGGTTCCTATCTTTGATTGGATCTATGTTTTGATCTTCATTTTGAATTACGCTCCATAATAGTTTATTATTGGGTATTTTTGAACATGGATAAACCAAGTACTGAATCCTTAATATTTGTTCTTTTGTCTCCTTTGGATTCGTTTTGTTTAAAATATTTTTCATCATCCTCGGTCCTAAATGATTATATTACTGAATATCTTTGGCCTGTAGTGCAAAGATGAATGATTTCTTGATGAATATCTTTGGCTCGTAGTGCAAAGATGAACATGATCGACTGATTAATATCTTTGGCCTGTAGTGCAAAGATGACTATTTGATTCAAGATGTATATTGATTGATGTTACAGGGACAAAATATCGATGATGGACTTTTAAATTCATAGATGATAGTAGATTTCATTCTCTACTTAACTCTTTTAATGAATTGTTGTTTCCGCTGCAGTTGTTGATCTAAAACTTGTTGTCTATTGTATTCTATCAGATTTTTCCCTGTTGAAGACTAAGGATAATTTTTTTGTACATTATCTTAGTCATAATATTCTTTACTAGGTTAGTTGAGCTCACCCTTTTCCTTTTTGTTTCATTTTTCTTCTCAGGAGGCGAGAATGTAGCGAGTACTAGTCGGGGTGTGGAGTGATGGTTCAAGATAGTTGTTTTAGTAGTCCTCGCTATTTTTGTAAAATAGTGTATCAATAATTGTAATGAGGACTCATTTGAGTGTTGATATTATCTAGAAGACAATATTTGTATTTAAACTAACAGTATGTGTTGTCGTATTTTGCCCGACAATTGTAATAATGAAGTTGTAGTTGTTTCTGTACCATGTATTTGGCAACTCAAAATAGGTTGGGCGGATTGGACCTATTTTGGGGGCGTCACAGTTGGTATCAGAGCTTAGGGATATGGTCTCTGGCGGAGATCGGGGAATAGAACTAGGAGGGGAGAGACGAGTAAATCCTTCACTAATATGTCCTACCTAAGCTTATTTGTTGGTTGGTCAGAATATAGGAATATTATGTGATAGGTTAATTTCTTTAATTAACCCTTATTTTATGGCAGTATTTAAGAATGGCAACTGAGAATGTTAACAGTGGAGTAAATGAGATCGTGGAGACACCTTTACTCACCAATCAGGAGAACATGCAACAAGACGACAATGTTCCTCCTGTAAACAACACCACTGATCAGACGATGAACGACGGGATGTTTAGAAGCTTTTTGTAGTTCATGCAAAATCAGACGAGTGAGACTCGTGTACAAAATACAGGTGGATATGATAGCAACGCATGGTTTGTCACAGCCAAGTAGTTTAAAGAGTTGGGACCACCAGAATTCTGGGGAAAGCCGGATCCGATTAAGGCGGAGACGTGGGTCAAGCAAATTACCAAGATACTCAATGTCTTGGAATGCACAGAGGAACATAAGGTTCCATTCGCCACTTTTATGTTAAGTAAATGAAATGATTACTAGTGAGAATACGTGAAGCGTACTGACGACCCGGTACTTTCAACATGTCTTGGGAAACATTTTAGAAAGCATTGATGACAAGTACTTTCCTTAAAGTATTCGTCATATGAAGGAGGTAGAGTTTATTAGACTAGAAACGAGAACAACATGGCGGTGTCGATTTGAAGAGCAACGTTAGCGGAGTTATCGGTTTGCACCTCATTTGGTGGAGAATGAAGAGCGTATGACGCGGATGTTTACGAGAGGTTTGAAACCCGACATACATCAATATCTCATTCTCATAAATTTTCTTTATATTCGGATGTTGTGAATAGGGCTCGATTATTGGAAGCGCGATAATGATTGACTCAATCGAAGAATAACGACCTCTTTACTCGATGATAATCATCCGATGGCAGCGGTCATGAACAATGATAACCATCATGGAGGAAATTATCATGCTAGAAATGGTAACCACTTGGTGGTAATCATGGCCAATATTATAGAAGAAATAATTGGTTGGAAATTTCAAGAAGAGAAGATTTAACGATGACGGGAAGGCGTGGCGATAGAACCCAACACCAAAGACCAAGCCAACAAATTCTAGGGGAGGAGAGCGACCATCGGTTAGATCTACTGATCACGAAGAGGAGGGACATATAAGTTCAAACTGTTCACAGCCTTCCAAGGTATGTTTTAGTTGTGGAAAAAATGGTCACATAGCTCGATTTGTCCTGTAGCAAAATCAAGTCTAGCAGGGATGGTGGCACCAAAGGCGGATACGGAAAAAACAAAGTCGGCGATTTCTGGAAGAGCGTTTGTAGTTATTGTCCAAAATGCGAGGAACCCGAACGAAGGTATCGTGGGTTAGTTAATTATAAATTCTTGTGAAATGTATACCTTATTAGATACCGGTTCTACCCATTCTTTTATCTCTCATACTTATGCTCAACGTTTGAACTTGACTCCTGAGAGATTAGACTTTGACTTATCTGTTGAAACTCCGTTAGGAGAAATTTTCGTTACATCCATTGTTTATAAATCTTGTTTGATCCAAGTTGACACCATCATATTACCTGTTGATCTTATCTCTTTAAAGATACTTGCTTTTGATGTGTTCTTGAGCAAAAACCCAGATATGCAAGTCAGTTAGCAAGGTAGGTAGTTTGACCGTAATTAATTTCATGTTCCAGTTGGTTTCTAAGCTGGTAATGGTATCAGGATTATAGTATTTATGTAATACTACATATACTAACTCATATCATGGCCAAACAACAACATAACAGAGAGATCGAAGCCTCCAAAAATCATGTCAGAGTTGTTCTTCATTTCTAGGTTACCCAGAAATAAAACCCAGAAATGAAGAACAGTTCGAGGGTCTACTTTCTGGGCCTTTAATCATCGCGTTCCAGGCTTAGTAAGTGTGATTTAAGGGTTCATCCTTGTAGTATTGATGTCAAGGAACAATAATATAACATAACATCAAATTCAAAACATCACCAACGTAAGATCTGGTCCAGTCAAAGTCCATGCCAAAAACTGCCTTTGAAGATTCTGGGTTGCCAAGAATCTTCATCCGACATGATGGTCAACGCTGGTTTGACCACAAATAACTTCTATTCTATTTATGATTTTGCTAAGATAAAAGCTTAGAAGTATAGCCTACATGTCAATGTACAAGATTCAACAAACAACATGACTTAAGTAACAAAGATCGGCAAGAGAAAAAGCACACGCAAAAATGTTATGCGTAATTTACGGGTTTACGAGTTACCCGAAATCGATTTAAATCAGCCGGTCAGCG
Source organism: Panax ginseng (assembly GCA_020205605.1). Taxonomy (NCBI): domain Eukaryota; kingdom Viridiplantae; phylum Streptophyta; class Magnoliopsida; order Apiales; family Araliaceae; genus Panax; species Panax ginseng. Next base: position 64,446,776 of record CM035149.1, read on the forward strand.
CCATTTTATTTGCTTCATATCACGGAGATCTAGACATTGTATGACCATGATTCCAGTCCCAGATTAAAGCCTACATAGAAAAGAACAAATCCATTACATAAAACACACATAACACCTAACACACAGAGATCTAGAAGCCCTGACATTTGACTGTCAGATAACATTTCAAAGCTTTTTTCAGATTTTTCAAAACTTCAAAATCGTGCATCTAGATGTTATGGATCCATGATCCAACAACCCAGATCATTAAAAGTCACCCTATAACACATATCTAACCAATCATTAACTACATCTAACATCATATTATAAAATTTTAAGATTTAGGGTTTTTATACCTTATTCATGCTTGATCTTGATTTTGATCCTCATGATCTGATCATGACTTGTTATGGATCATATAAGGGACTGAATCACTTCAAAATTTCGTGGGACTAGAGAGAGAAAGAGTTGATTGAGAGTTTGATAGCAAAATAGGAAAATTTGTGAACTTTCTCTCTCTTCAATTATTTATAAACTTGATACAATGAATCTATATGATGTGAAATTTGAGATTCTTTGAGATTTTTAGCATGTGGCTGATCTATGGTAGTTGACTTGCCAATATATGGCAAGATTCACTCACTTCCCTCCAATAATACACAAAGGGTAAATTAGACTTTTAGCTTCCATTATTAAGGGCATTTTAGTAACTTGAACAAACCTTTAGGGTTTGACCCTTAGGGTTTAAACTCTTAGGGTTAAAACCCAAGGTTTTACAAATTAACTTTCTAGGATTTTCAATTTAGGTTTTAAAAAATAGAAATTTAATATTTCTAAATTATAATTAGGATTCTCTAATTATTTAAAGATTTCCTAATCATATATTCAAGTTTGCAAATTAGGATTAATATTTCCTAATTAAAATTGTTAATTTAGCAATTAGGTTCATAATTGTACACTAGGATTTATAATCCAAGAATTAGGGTTTCTAAGTTATTAGAAAATCTAATTAATCATTAGGGTTATCCCTAATTAGGTTTGTAATTAAAATACATAAACCTTATACATAGCATTTAAATTTCTAAATTAGGATTTTAATATCCGAATTAGGGTTTCAAATTCCCGGAACTGAAATTAGGGTTTTTAGAACCAGTTTCTAGGGTTTCTTATCAGTCGTTAGGGTTTTCTAACTGAACGTTGATGTTCTAAATATATACTTAGGGGTTGGACACTGATATAGTTATCTGGTCAACCTCAATGACCCCTATAACCATCTTTATACATATACAACCATATACACAGAACATATACACTTATTCACTTAATCCTGAATAATTCACCACAAAAATTTTAAATCCAAAAAATTTCTTTCTAGAAATGTCAAATTCATACACTTATTTTCTGTCTAGGTTTATTATTTACCCTTTAATCCATCATTTAAGATTTAATTATTTTTTTCGAAATTCTCGGGTCGTCACAATTACAATTAAAAAAGATTTAAAGCACAAGTTCACTACTACAAAACAGTAAATAGACAACGCGGAAAAAATGTTATAATTTCTGTCAGAAAAACACCGTGGTTAAGAGTGTTATCTATTTGACACCCTTATACAACGTTTTTAAAACGTTGTAATTAAGCACAATACACAACGTTTTTTAAAAAAAAAACATTGTAGATTTATTTTTCAAAAATTAGCAGATGCTTAAAAATGTTGTAGAAGGTATGATTCCACAACATTTTTTAGATAAAATATTATTGTTTAATATATCAGACAACGTTTTTTTAAATGTTGTAGATAAAAAAAAAAAAAAAAAAAAAAAAAAAAAAAGATGTGATTCACCTATATTACCAATGCACCTGCAATATATACTAATGCCATGATATATAGCCAAAATGTATCAACTATTCAAAATACATCCCAATAATACCATTCATTTACAGTTTCAAATTACTACATCCACAAAATATATACCAAAAATGTATCCATATATGCATCTCAAATTCACTTTTCAATATAAATTACTACTATATTGAATTGTAAATTTGATTACATGCATCCACAAAATAAACCAAACTATCCATAAAATTAAGCTACACCTAAGCATGATAATGTGACTGCATCAAGCAAATGCAACGGTTACTGAACATGATAATATGGATGTATCAACAACAAGTCTAGTGCCACGAGAAGCTTCAATCTCCAGCTCCTGCTCAACAGATGCGACGGTAACCTCAGCACCAGAAGCTGACATAATTAAGAACAAAGGGAGGGAGCAATTAGTGAGAAAATATATTAATGACGACGCCTAAAAATAATTTTGATATATACCTTAACCGTAACATGAGTTACCATGTCCTTCTTATCCTTTATCTTAAGCATATCAAGTATATCTGTATTCAAACTTAATAAAAGCAGCAGTCCCATTCATCTTACCAAACCATGTTGCGGTTTCCGCATCAAGTTCAATGCTTTGAAGAGTAAGTAACCCTGAACTTCCCTTTCAGGTAGTCTCCACAACGAATTGGTGGAAACCTACAAACAAAAACTTATAAATGTAATCGAAATATTTTTCTCCCAACTTTTTAGAATAAAAGATTATTAATATCTCTAATAAACCCAAACTATGAATCTTCAATAATAGGTAGATAGATCCCATCGATGAGTTGTTTATGACTAATATTTTGAATGAAAATGATGAAGAATAAAGACTTCAGCTCAATAGACTCGACAAACACTATAAACTTCATAGATGCATAAATTGTATAAGAGGTGAATTGGGTACCATACCTTGGGGGAGATGCCTCACTGCAGCAACTTCTTAAGCACTTAACCACACATTCTGGATTGGGATCCATAAAGAAAGCCATCTACAATGTTGTACGCACATATAATTGTCAGCTTGTCACATTAACTCCCATGACGAATGAAAATCAAAATTCGAACAAACAAAAATAAGATATTATTCAGTCTACCTAGAATACAAGTAATGGGATGCTACAAACTTCATGACACTATATAGTTTAAAGTATGTATTTCTAATTTTGAAACAAGAAAAAAAGGAAAATGTATTTATTATTTTGAAACGGAAGGAGTATATGGTTGGCTTCTGCGCTTCTTATGTATATGCCTCACTAGGTCATGTAGAGAAAAACACGATACATGACAGAAAAAATAATAAGTTGTAAATAGGTAACAAATATTGATTACAGAATAGCGTTCCTGTCCCGTTCGTATTACTCTGTGCAATGTTGATCTGCAAATAAACGAAATTTGGAACAAAAGGAGGCAAGATCAAAAGCAATGAAGAAAATTACTTATATATGTGTAAATGAATAAATAAAAAAATCATCCAAGAGTTAAATTACCAATACAGACAATTAGTCCACCTCTCCATCATGTCCCCAATGTTAACTACAAAGGCCCTGCATAATCATAATTTGCCAAAAAAAGCTTTTACGTTGTAAATTCATCTTGGTTGATAGGTAATCATCTTATGTAATAAAGGCTATAAAGCATCAATATGGATACGACACAAAACGTGACATGTGATACGGCATTTTCAGGAGAAGTAGGATACCAAACGTTGGGGATATGTTGAAATTTTTATAATATATATAAATCAAAGTAAACAACCATAAAGTTTAAGTTCAATATACTAGCACTTATCATAACATAACCAAATGGTAGGAACACATCATTTTCTTTCTAACTGTTACAAAACAAAATGGCTGCAGAAAGTAAGAAGACTTGAACAATAATGGCAGCACAATCCAGTAAATAATTTGTTTGAATATATAATTCCATATATGTATATATTTTCATGTGCTTGGATTAAAACATGGTTGCGAACATCCATATAGAGCTAAAAAGTCTGACTGTTTTACTGTTGCAATCTGTACCACGAAATTCTAAACTTTCCCTCTCATTATATGCCTCAATCTTGATATTTTGAGCAACCATATCATATCCAATTTCTCCTCTCTCTTTTTTGCCTAGTTTAATCAACGTTTTTAGCTTGTGCTCATCCTTAATCGGGATATCAATATCCTTGTTCCATTGTCTCTTAATAACACGAGTTTTGGAATCAAGGACTCACCCACTGATATGGTGCACATCCTCTCAGATCTGTGGTTGCTTAAATTTTTCCCTGCAGACCTGTTAACGTTGAATGATTGACTAAAATGTTGACAAGCATGAGTGAAGAAATCACAGCTGAGGATCATAAATTGAATAGATCATACATGCCTAAAGTCCACCAACACCATCAGTTGCTAGAAGAGTGATCATTCCATAGTCTGAATGAGCTGAGGCACCATAAACTTGTTCATCTAATAAACCCAATTCACCTGAAACCAAAAGGTAAATAACATTGTGAAATCAACATAATATGTTGTGCTTTCCTGTGGCCACACACGCATAGCAAAGCATAACACATCATAAGCTCATATGCACATGCCCACTCACATATCGGCTTATAAGAGATACTTTAACATTTCTAAAATACAGACCTAATAACAGAATAATAACCAAAAAATAGGAAAATAAAAATTGACTAGCATACGAATTTTTCAAATAAATTCAATAAATGGGGTAATGAAATGTAATTGATACATTAATTAATTTATAACACTAACTCATATCCATACACATTTTTAGGAAAGGGACAAAAAAGGTTGCGATTTATATAGAAAATAATTGGAAGAAATCTATCACTTGAAGCTAAAACATTGTACCAAAAGATGAATAATAACCACAAACACATTGGTGTATGACAACAGTAGTTTACAAGGCCAGGGGATTTTACTTCCCTGCATAGATCATCAAAGATACATCTAGTTCAAATTATGTATTCAAACTTAATAAAAGCAGTAGTCACATTCATCTTACCAAACCATGTTGTGGTTGCCGCATCAAGTTCAAAGCTTTGAAGAGTAAGTAACCCTGAACTTCCCTTTCAGGTAGTCTCCACAACGAAGAAAAACTAACAGCTTTTTACCAGAATTTTTTACCTTGAGGATCTGATAGAGAAGCATTTGTGTGGTTGTTTATGGCGGAGAGAATGCAAATCGCCGCCGGGGCAAAACTCCATTACAATGCCGGAAAAGTGCGATGCTTCGAATTCGGTATGAAGAGTCTCTGTTTCAGCTCTTTGGAGCTTCCTTTTCATTCCTTGTTCACCACTTTCATGGCGTAATAGCAGCTCTCGTCGCTCCGGAGACGGCAGGGGTACACTTTTCCGATGTCGCCGCTACCGATCTGGCGGATGAGGCTGAAGTGTCGGAATTCGAGTTGACTATCGATCTACTGTAAAAGAGCAAGAGAGAGAGAGATAAAGGAGGGGGAAGAGGAAGAAACGAAGGGTTGGATTGTTTGAGCGAGAAGAGATAGGGTTTGCTCCAAGAGCATGAATTTGAGCCGCTGCTGCAAGAGAAAAAAGTAGATCTAAACTATCTTCCTTCTTCAAATTTCAAAATTTAAACTCTGTGTTTTTGTAAATAGATAATGTTTTGTTTTTAAAAACGTTATCTATTTAAAATCAAAAATTACCCTTATAAAATACATAATATTTTTTCATATGTATCTATAACGTTTTATTTAAAAACATTGTAAAAAAAATATTACAATTTTTTTATAAAAAACGTTGTCTTTTAAGCATTGTCTATTTACTGTTTTGTAGTAGTGGTTCCCTATCAGATTACATGCGACATAAAGGCATATCCATATCCTAAATATAAATCATGAATTCCAAGACTATGCAGAAAACACAATCACATGCTATTATGATCAAATCTAAATATACACTTCATCTCCCAAATCCATATAGATTATCATGGTAATTGTTAGCTAGACAATTAAATAATTATGCACAAATCATAGTGGACAATCCCTAGAATAAATTATAACAATTAATAAAGAAGCATACTAAAATAAGTTACACAATAAGATCCGTTGCAATCTTAAACAAGAATTTAGCTCATAATCATTGAATTAAAATCTAGAATCCACAATTGAATAGACATTAAAAAGATAAAAGTAAGATTAGAGAATAGAATAGAATCTGTTGTCAGCAGTCTTGAGACTCTTCTTTCGCTCCTGCTTTGAATCTTTAGTTTTCTTCAAGTTGCTTCAATATCCAATGGCTAATTAAGAACTAGGGTATATGTTCTATCTAATAGAGTGTATCTCTAATTTAATCCATGTACTCCCTTATTTTATGCCTCTCATCATGTATTTATAGGCTACAAGTCTAATTTATAGCTTAAGAGGAAACCCAATCCAATTTGGAGTCAAAAAAATATCAAAATTCGCCCCAAAACACATCCCAACTTGACCCGGGTTCGAGGCCAGGTATTATTGCCATCACTCATCATGTTGGAACAACGCCCCTAAAAAGTATTTGAAATAGGCTAGAAATGGGCGCCCCGGTGCTGGCCTCTTTTTTTAAAATATTCTGCTCTGACGTCCTTTGGGAAAATGGTTATAACGTCTTCGTCCGAACTCCGATTTTGATGATTCAAAATGTTCCGAAAAGAGGAGACGTAGATCTACAACTTTCATTATTTGAGCTTTTCGAAATAAGGTCAGGAGCAATGTTGAAATTGGTCTTGAAGTGGCTGGTATGTAAATGACAAGTCGAAAATGTGAATCTAGCAACTTCAAACGTCGATCCAAGTAACTTTTGTCCCAATTCCTACAAAACAATATAAAACATGCATGAATAGACACAAACACTTAAAAATTATTCTAAAAGACTTGAGAACAACAATAAATTAAGCCCGGATGTATCCAATTCATGGGTATATTACCCATTCATCACCAAGCATGCATTTCATAATTCTACCAACATAAATATTATATATAATTAACTTTTAAGGATCAAAAATCATATTTTTACCAATTTCTTCATATTTCAACACTTTTAGCGAATTTGATTGCCAACTCATTGTTTCTTAACCAATTGACACCATTCCAATTACGTTGTTTTCGTTTCTTGACACACTAACACAATCATCAATCAGTTTCCAGATTATATCAAGGATTGAACACCAAATTTTGGACTCAATTAAGCCATTTTACATATACAAAAACACTGTTAGTCTAACTTTCCTTCTTCAAACTGAATTTCACGAATTTGATTACTTCAACATCACTTATGTATGACAATTATCAGATTACATGTATATATAATCAACACCTCAACCCTATTACAACAAAAATTCTAATTCACATAGAATAGGTATTACAAAGCAAAAATTTGGAATTTAGGATAGGTTATACCTTAATCCTTTGCTTGCAAGATGATGATAACAAGGTTTAGCAATCCTTTCTTGACAAAATTACAGAGAATTCTCTCTCAATTTTACTGTGTTTCTCTCTTCCTCACCAAACTCTTTGTATTTTTCTTAGTTAGCCTTAGGAGAAATACGCATAGTTATAAACCTGATATGGCCTTCCCCATGTATACACTTCATTAAAAAAAACAAAGCGCGATATCGGTTATGTATGCCAAAGGCCATAAAAGCCGTGTTTGGCTACACAAAATCCCCCTCTTTCAATATATTTTTATAACATTTATAGTATATAGTTTCACTTGTCACAGTTTCATTTAATTAATTTAAATAACTTACAATTACAATTATAATAATTATAATCTTCATTATAATTATACTTATGTTTAATAAATTATTACATATCTAATTTAATTATTAAATTAAACTAGAACATCACTTTATTTAATTTAATTATTTTCTTAAATATTAAACAATTCATTTAATTTAATCATGTCATTAAATTAAATGTTCAAATAAAATTACCATTCACTAATTTAGTTAACATACACATTTAACTAAATTATTGCACCATAATTTCATCAATTATTTATTTATCTCAATAAATAAATTAATTAAAATATTTATTTAATTTAATAAATATTTAAAATTAATTATAAAATTCTCGTTCGTTACAATATTCGTGTTTTCACCAATGGTCATGATCATGTCAAACAACAATTCATCTTTGCACCCTTGGCCGAAGAAAATGCATTGTTATGATCATACCAACATCTGTTCATCAATCCACTATAGGCCAATGAGGACTTTTACCACATCATTTGTAACATTATTGTAAGACCCCAACTTTTATGAATAAAGAATATTTTTTCTCGAAATATATTCTTGAATATCATGGTGTGGATTTGATATAATGTTATAGTTGTGGATAATATTTATAAATTTTGCAAAAGTAAGCAAGTGGTTATATAATATTCGATTGGTGGGGAATATTCATTTTAACAGGGGAATATTAAATGCATTTACACAATCATTAAGCGGACCCCATAACTTGAAGTATTGTCGTAGTTAGAAAGCAATGTAATTATCTTTTTATAAAAATAACGGTGAAAGTGTTACTGATTAAACCGTTGAACTACCCGTTAGTAAAAGTACTATAATGGCGTGGTTGCGTAGTAGCACTGCGGTATTGATTATTGATGCTTACGTGAGAAGTCACTTTCAGTTATACTCAATTATTGCTATAGTAATTTTGCATCATATCTCTCATATTATTGATTCAATTATTATCACAGTATCATCTGCATAATATGTTATATTATTAAATCAATAATTGAGACGACAAAGTTATTCATATTATTATTTGAAATATTATCAATGTCTAGAAGTTCTGTCAATGAGAGGTTTGGTCACCTAATTGTGCGCTAATAAGGAGAAATCCTTATCGGAAAGCCCCTTCTTTCCTGGGAACGACCTGGTTGTTAAATATTGTGAGTTATAGTATTAATGATGAATAAGTTCGTGTTGATTAAAGATGAAATTGATAGTTCCATTGTGTTGGGATTATTAGTGTTAGTGGAAATCGACATTTATTTTGATAATAATTGATGGCTGGAAGTTATATTGACCAATCGGGTAATTAATCGGATAAATTAGCAATTAATTGCTATTAATTCACATGCTTGTAGCTATTTGTTCACATGTGTGTACTATTGATTCACATTCATGTACTATTAGGGGAGGTGGTGCAAGATTGATAATACTTGCATGACTAAGTTAAAAATAGAGGTATAGATGGAGCTATTATACTGTAATTCGTATTTTCACATGTATAGAACTGTTGATTCACCTGATTAAACTATTGATTCACATGATGTACTATTAGGGGAGGTGGTGCAAGTTTGATAATACTTGCAGGACTAAATTAAAAATAAAGGAAAAGATGAAGGTATTATACTGTAATATTTCAAGCCCCAAAACGTGCAATTATCGAAACTATATTTTCCTATAAATAGAAGCTCATTCTTCCTTCATTCTCACCTATTCACTAAGACTCACAAGAGTAATTATAGAGAGAGAAGCTATAGGAGAAAGAAGAAGAGTAATCTGCTACTTCACTTTACTCCGATATCCACTTCTTCCTTTGTAAGGGGTATTATTTATTTCATATTCTGAAGAGATATTATTTTTCATATTCGTATGAATATTATTTTGTTCAATATTCATAAAGAATATTATCTTCGATTCAATATTAGTAAGAATATTATCTTCGATTAAATATTCGTTGGAATATTATTTTCGATTCGAGGATGTTATTTTTGTTGATATTAAGCTTGAACTAATATTTTCTTCAATACTCTGTAGTATGTAAGTAATATTATTTCGTTTTAGATTTTGAATTTTATACTCATTTTGTTGAAGTTTTGGTTTCTAAACTCCATGAAATTAGTAGAATATCCTTGATATTTGCGCTTCATCTAGTATCTTTTTATGAAAATATTATTCGGGATATCTTGATAATTATTGATCTTTTCATGACGGAATACTATTCATGAGTTACTATTTACGGGTTACTATTCACCCAGTTACTATTCACTCAAATATTATTCACTCGGGTATTCGGGGGACTTTTCATTCCAGAGTACTATTCATGAGTTACTATTCACGGGTTACCATTCACCCGAATATTATTCACTCGGGTATTTGAGTTACTTTTCATGTCGGGGTACTATTCCCGAAGTTTTATTCGTAGGGTACTTTTCACGGGGTACTATTTACCCGAAAAATATATTTCTTTTCTGTCCAAATTATTTTTGGTACATGAATATTATTCTTGAATTTTACTCTACAAAGCAGTATCATGTTGACAATTTGGATATTTTTAAACTCTGGATAAATTTAAAGTCTTTAATATTTATCCTTGAATTCATTTGATTTGATTTCGTTTGATTAATGCTTATATCATTGTCATCATCCTCATGCTTATATTGTGATGAAAGTCATCTTTGGCTTACGTGCATAGATGGACTATTGATTGGTATGATTATGACCAGGGATCATTCGGTATAATCATGACCCATAATATTCTGAGATGATGTGGTAAAAGTCCTCATTGGCCCGTAGTGCATTGATGGAATGATTGTTGGTATGATTATGACCGAGGATTATTCGGTATAATCATGACCATTGATGATTACATGAATATCCTCGGGCGTAGTGCGGGGATGATTCGATGATGTGGTTTATTTATTAAAAAGTGAGTCTCAATGATAAATTTGATGAAAAGCTTTTTAAATCATAGAAGATAGTAGATATCATGCTCTACTTGACTCTTCTAATGGATTGCTTATTCCGCTGCAGTTGTTAATCTAAAACTTGTTGTCTATTATATTCTATCAGTTGTTATACTATTAAAGGCTAAGGATAATTTATTCTGCATTATCTTAGTCATAATATTTCTTACTGGACTAGTTGAGCTCACCCTTTTCTTTTATTATTCTCTTCAGGAAATGAGAATATAGCTGGGAGGAGTCGAAAAATGGAGTGATGGTCCAGGATAAGTGGCTTTAGTAGTCCTCACTATTCTGTGAAATAGTGTGATAATAATTGTAATGAGGACTCCATTGAGAGTTGATATTGTCTAGAAGGCAATATTCTTGTTTAAACTCTCAGCTATGTTTTGTCGTATATTACCCGACAGTTGTATAATTAAGTTTGTATTTGATTTAAGTACCATGTATTTAGCGACTCAAGATGGGTGATGTATACCTGTTTTGGGGGCATCACAATTACAGGTCATAATTACACCGAATAATCTCTGGTCATAATCATACCAATCAACAGTTCATCTTTGCACCCTTGGCCGAAGATGACTTTCGTCACAATATAAGCATGAGGATGATGAAAATGATATAATAATTCAATTAAATGAAATCAAGGATAAATATTAAAGACTTTAAATTAATCCAGAGTTTAAAATCATCCAAATTGTCAACATGATACTGCTTTATGGAGTAAAATTCAAGAATAATATTCACGTATCAAAAATAATTTGGACCGAAAAGAATCAATTTTTTTCGTCGTGAATAGTACTGCGTGAATAGTACTTCGTAAATAGTACCTTGTGAATAGTACTTCATGAATAGTACCCATACGTATGAATAGTACCGTACGTATGAATAGTATCGTATATATGAATAGTGTCGTATAAATGAATATTACTCATGAATAGTACTTTGGCATGAAAGTTTAAAAATGAACAAGAATGTTCAGAAAAATATCCTTGCGAAACAATATTAGATGAAGTGCAAATTTCAAGGATATTTTACTAATTTAAGGAGTATAGAAGCAATACTTAACAAAAAAAAGTGTAGAATTCGGAATCTGAAACGAAATAATATTACTTACATACTACAGAGTATGGAAGAAAATATTATTTCTTACGAATATTGAACAAAAATAACATCCCTTACAACTGTTGAACGAAAATAATATTCCTTACGAATATTGAACGAAGATAATATTCCTAACGAATATTAAACGAAGATAATATTTCTTGCGAATATTGAATGAAATAAAATTTCTTACGAATACGAAAAATAATATCGTAAGAGAATATGAAATAAATAATACCTCTTATCTCAAAAAGAGAGCAATTTCGACTGGTATAGCAGATATATTCTTGAAGAAAACTTTCACTATTTTCTACACTCAAAACTTCCTTAAACCCAAAAGAAATACGCTCAATATTATAGAAAAAGAATTCTCTTATTCTGGTGTGATTTTCTTTGATAAACTGAGCATCCTATTTATAGGAGAATGAAAGGATACTATTTAGAAAAAATATCACGGATGCACAAGAAAAAATTCATGGGCGACAATTTTTCTAATTTTTACTATACAATTACTATGCAAACACTATACATAATAAAATATAATATATTTTATTTTTCATAAAAAAAAACTTATTATAATATATATATAATGATAACATTCCCCCAGACTTTTGTTTTCCTCCTGTGACCAAAAATTCCACCCCCCACATGTCATTATCATATATATATATATATATAATTGAGATAACTTCTACCGACAGTTTTGACAAATGGGTAAGTGTGGGTCCATATAATAAGCAAAATTTACAACAAATACTTTATAAAAATTCCCTCTATTTATCTCAACTCACTTGGCTTCTCAAAATATATTTTTAACAACATTTATCATCATTATTATAACTTGCAATATTTAACAACCAGATCATTCCCATGAAAGAGGGGACATTCCGATAAGGATTTCTCCCTATTGGCGCGCAATTAGGTGACCAAACCCCTTTCCTCGACAGAACTTTCTAGACATCGTCAATAATATAAATAATAATACGAATAACTGTGTCATCTCAATTATTGATTTAATAATATAAAATATTGTGACAATAATTGAATCGATAATGTGAGATCTTATCAAAGAATTATCGTGGCAATAATTGAATAAAAGCGAGTGACTTCTCACATAAGCATCAATAATCAATATCGTGTGCTCTTTGTGCGATCACGCGTACATCTTTATACTTTTACCACCGGGTATCTCAACGATTAACGGTAAAACCTTTCATTATTATTTTAAAAAAAAGATATTTACGCCATTTTCTAACTCAAAACGTGAATTACATTTGTAGGGTCCACCAATGATTAACGGCAGGTTATGCGAATATTTCCTGATAAAATGAATATTCCCCGACCAATCGAATATTTTATGACAACTTGCATACTTTGAAAAATTTATAAATATTATCCACAACTATAATATTATATCAAATTCACACCTTAATACTCAAAAAAAATCCAGAAAATTAATCTTTATTCATAAAATTGGGGTCTTCCACGAACCATCACACTATTCCCATGTTATCCCCACTCGACCTAGCTACACTCTTACTACCTGAAAGGAATGGTGAAGCAAAAGGGTGAGCACAAATAGCCCAGTAAAGAATATTATGACTAAGATAATTAATTTATCAAAAACTAATGGTCATGATCCTGTCAATCATATCATCGAATTATCCATGCATTATGGGCCAAGGATATTCGTTAGTATCACCAGTGGTCATGATCATGTCATACACCTGTCCATCTTTGCACTACGGGCCAAAGCTATCAATCAACAGTTCGTCTTTGCACGTAAGCCAAAGATATACAACTATAAAACCAATAATCAACAGTCCATCTTTTCACGTAAGCCAAAGATATACAAATGTAAAATAGATAATCAACAGTCCATCTTTGCACGTAAGCCAAAGATATACAACTGTAAAATCAATAATCAACAGTCCATTTATGCACTACGGGCCAAAGATGACTTTCGTTACAATATAAGCATAAGGATGATGACAATGATATGCATTCAATCAAACGAAATCAAGGATAAATATTAAAGATATTTAATTTAATTTATCCCAAGTTCAAGAATATCCAAATTGTCAACATGATACTACTTGGTGGAGTAAAATTCAAGGATAATATTCACGTATCAAAAATAATATGGACAGAAAAGAATCAATTTTTCATTGTGAATAGTACCCCGGGTGAATAGTACCCAAGTGAATAGTACCCCGTGAATAATACTTTATGAATAGTACCCTGTGAATAGTACCATACGTATGAATAGTACTGTACGTATGAATAGTGACATACGTATGAATAGTGTCGTATGTATGAATAGCACTCCTGCATGAAAATATTAAAATTTAACAAGAATGTTCAGAATAATATTTCCGTGAAAAGATACAAGATGAAGCGCAAATTTCAAGGATATTCTACTAATTTCAAGGAGTATAGAAGCAATACTTATCAAAATAAGTGTAGAATTAGGAATATAAAATGAAATAATATTACTTACATACTACAAAGTATGGAAGAAAATATTATTTCTTACAAATATTGAACAAAAATAATATCTCTTACGACTGTTGAACGAAAATAATATACCTTACGAATATTAAACGAAGATTACATTCCTTACAACTATTGAACGAAAATAACATTCCTTATGAATATTGAACGAAAATAAAATTCCTTACGAATACGAAAAATAATATCGTAAGCGAATATGAATGAAATAATACCCCTTTACCATAATAATGATATCCTTTACAACTGTTGAACGAAAATAATATTCCTACGAATATTGAATGATTATAATATTCCTTACGAATATTGAACGGAAATAAAATTCCTTACGAATACAAAAAATAATATCGTAAGTGATAATTCCTTCCAAAAGTTGCTTGTGAATATTGCATCTCGATCACTAACTATGCTCTGTGGTATGCTGTGTAATTTGAATATATTTTCCATTAAGACCTTTGTTACCGTTGTTGTGACGCCCACAAAATAGGTATACATCACCCATTCTGAGTCGCCAAATACATGGTACAGAAATCAAATACAACTTACTTATACAACTATCGTGCATAGTACGACAACACAGTAGCTGAGAGTTAACACGAATATTGTCTCATAGACAATATCCAAACTTAAATTCAATCCTCATTACATTTATTATCACACTATTTCCTAGAATAGTGAAGACTACTATGACAACCATCTTGGACCATCACTCCATTCTCCGACTCGTCCCAGCTATATTCTCATTTCCTAAAGAGAACAATGAAAGCAAAGGGTGAGCTCAACTAGCCCAGTAAGAAATATTATGACTAAGATAATGCAAAATAAATTATCGTTAGCCTTTAACAGTGTTAAACTGATAAAATTCAATAAATATCAAGTTTAACTGCAGCAGAACAAGCAATCCATTAGAAGAGTCAAGTAGAGCATGATATCTATTATCTTCTATGATTTAAAAAGTTTATCATAAATTTTATCGTTGAGACTCAACTCAATAAATAATCCACATCACTAAATTATCCATGCACTACGGGCCAAGGATATTCATAGTATCACGTCAACGAATTATCCATGCACTACAGGCCAAAGATATTCGTGTAATCACCAATGGTCATGATCATGCTAACAACTGTCCATCAATGCACTACGGGCCAATGAGGACTTTTACCACATCATTTGTAACATTACGGGTCATGATTATACCAAATGGTCCCTGGTCATAATCATACCAATCAACAGTCCATTTATGCACTTCTGGGACAAAGATGACCTTCATCACAATATACGCATGAGGATGATGACAATGATACAGGAATTCAATTAAATGAAAGCAAAAGATAAAATTTAAAGATTTATAATTATATTTATCCAGAATTCAATAATGTCCAAATTGTCAACAAGATACTGCTTTGTGGAGTAAAATTCAAGAATAATATTGTATCAAAAATGATTTGGACCGAAAAGAAATTAATTTTTGTCATGAATATTACCCCGGCATAGTACTCCGAGAATAGTACCTCGTGAATAGTACTCTAGCATGAAAAAGTTAAAACTTATCAAGAATGTTCAGAATAATATTTTCATGAAAAGATACTGGATGAAGCTCAAATTTTAAGGATATTCTACTAATTTCATGGAGTATAGAAGCCAAAACTTAACAAAACGAGTGTAGAATTTGGAATCTGAGATGAAATAATATTACTTACATACTACAGAGTATGGAAAAAAAATATTATTTCTTACGATTATTGAACAAAAATAATATACCTTACCTTGAAAAGGAGAGTATTCCAACTGGTATAACGAGGATATTCTTGAAGAAAATTTTCACTATTTTCTACACTCAAAGCTTCCTAAAACTCGAAAGAAATACGCTCAATATTATAGAAGAAGAATTCCCTGATTCTGGTGTGATTTTTAATTCTAAACTAAGCATCCTATTTATAGGAGAATAGAAAGATACTATTTAGAAATTTTATTCACGGATTGCATAGTTGTGATGCCCCCAAATTCAGGTACTTGAAACCCGAATTCGGTGCTTCACGATACCATTTCTTTGAGCAGAATAATAAATATTATCATCTTAATAAAGTCTAGTTATTACATTAGATACCACAAACTTATTCTGTCAGCTTTGCTTTCCTTTTGTTCTTGGCAGAGCCTTCAGGTTGATCACACTTAACTGAAAACATTTAAATTAAGCAAGAATGAGCATTTGATTATATGACAAGTAATAATGATCAATAAAAGTTAGTTGAAAGAATTAAATGTTTTCTTTGAAGGGCACTTCTACAACGAATCAATTTGAAGTAAAATTTCAAGCAAATAATAAACAACATATCCATTTTATTTCAAATTTTTGAAACTACGTCGACTATTAACGAAGAAGCGTTCAATGACTATGAACATTATTTTCAATTTTTGAAAAGGTTAAGCGAACTTCATCCGAAAATCGTTAAGTAACTTACAGACACGGGGTGATCGGCCGAATTTATGCCCCTGTATTGATCAATACTACATGTTCGAATGATATTTTCGTCCAGCATATCCGCCTTAGACGCACAAAAGTTTCCCATATTCGGATGTTCATACTTAGTCTAGAATCTAAACCAAAATAATTCGGTTGGATAACAATAAAGTTCTATCATGTTCAACAATGTTTTTAAATCTGTGTTTAGCCGAGTCAAATAGCTTAGACAACTTTTAAGTCAATGTATACATACCAGAATTTAATAGGTATATATATTAACAAGTACAATAATTATCCAAGTGAGGACACTTGTATAACCAATCTTAGAAATTAATGAACAGAATATATATCTAGATTATACAATAATGATGTATTAATGAACGATTAAAGTTTGAGAATATTTCATGAGTACAAAGGTTTAAATACATGATCCATAACATTAGAATTTAAAAGCTTATAAACTGAAATATAACTTAATGACTTACGTACACAAGTTCATTCCATAAGTAGATACAAGAGATAAGGATACTTGCCTTGATAGCTGATTACTACTACTTAGTTCTATCTTTTATACAGATACCTATCATTGATAAAATCATTCTTTCGATTAAAATAATATATCGTAACACATAGTACTGTTATTGGCAGTCAACAGATAACCTAATCACATTGTCATATATGTTTAGCAGTTGTAGACACTCAAAATTTTGCATTCCTATTACTAACATTGCAGGAGGGCAGAATCGTCTTACAAAGATAATCCTGGAGGAAAAAACAGTTCCAGTTTCGGAAATCCTACTGGAGAAGCCTATTCAATCTCTGAGATAACGCCTAGATATTCAATTCCGAAAACAACACTGGGAGTTTCAATCTCAACCTCAGAGATAACCCTGAGGAGTTCAATTGCAGTTCCGGAGATAACCCCGGAGATGCTCGTTTTAACCCCCAACAATCAACTTCGACCTCAGAGATAACCCCGAGGCACTCTGTCCCAAACCCGGAGATAACCCTCGGAGGTCAGATACACCTCAGAGACAACCCTGAGGACATTCACCACTTGCAGTAGCCCAATCTCAAAGATAACCCTAAGCAACGACTGTTTTATCATGCTAAACCGGAGATAACCCCGGTGAGGCGAAAAATTGTCATTTTTCCACCTCGATCCCACATGTTCATCGTCTCAACACATTTCAACATACATTATATACAACCGTGTCCTACAAGAACCAAATAGCTACAATCCCAAGTGACTGCTACAAAAGATAGCACACCGGATAAAATTTGAAGCTTGAAGACCAAAGGTATGGTCCCATCTTCCTGACTTCTTACAACCTCTAATCCTATGTCATTTGTGTAGCTCTCGACAATAGCATTCCGAAATAGGTCTTATACACCTCAATTAGATGCCCGTATTGAAGTTCTGAAAGTTCGAGCGGATAACATATTGTATGCGTGCATGCACTTCGAGATGGCGGGACCCGTATAGCCTAGGGCACCCTGGGTAGCCGCAGGTGCACCTGCGGCTCCCCCCCCCTCTATAAATAGAGGGCTTGGGGTGGCCATTTTGTAAGAGAAAACGACGAGGAAGCCCTGTCCAATTTGCTCTGTACACACTATAAACTGAGTGTTTTCTCATTTTAAACACTTGTGAGCTTATATATTCCTATATTTTTACTTGTGGGAATCGAGTGCTCATCCATTTAAAGCTATAGAAGTCTTCTTTGGCAGTCCACTGTAAGCCTTCTTACACCTTTTAAAGCCTTTTCTCCACATTTTGCACACACCGTTCTTCACGTTGAGAGTTGTGTTGCGTGTGTATACCCGGACTTCGGTCCGTGACTTTTTATTTCCTTTTATATATATATATATGGACTAATATTATCGAGTTATGCCTCAATTGAGCCTGGACTCACGTCCGGAGCATTTATTGCTTTTATATATATATACTTATATATATAAGCTGTGGTGAACTACATTCGATGAGCTCATATTTATATCTAGGCGTTTACTACTTATATATATATATATATATATATATATATATATATTATACCCATCAAACTACATTTAATTGAGCACGGATATAATATCTCAAAGTGTATTTACAGTCATATATATATATATACTTATATATATATTATACCCATCAAACTACATTTGATTGAGCACAGATATAATATCGGTGTATTTTACGCTTGTATATATATATATATATATATATATATATATATATATATATATATATTACAGTCGGGGAGGAGTTTACTTCGTGGCATTTTACTGCTTTATTTATATTTTACCCCGCCTGGAGTTTACTCTGTAGCGGTTGATCGTTTTCTCGGTTGAGTTGGTGCAACCATTTAAAAATATAAACTAGCGACTCTTACAATCCAATCGTCGACATATAAATGTCGGACCTTTTCACAACTTGTTTTTTCAAACAAATCTCACCTAACATGAGAACACCAAAAGACAAGAACAGAAAAGGGACAGTAAAAATTCTGACGTCGACAGGTGGCGACTCTGCTGGGGACTCTAGTAAGAGGACTTAGGCCGCTACTACAAACTTTTCAAAACTGTTATATGCTTATGTGTGGATGTTGCATTTATAGTTTGATGAATGTGTACGAATGCATTTACTTACTACACTTAATGCTTTACACTATATCTACATACGATATTAGTGCTTCGCACATGTCATCATTCCCATAACGGTGACACACGTTACATGTGAAAGTATGTTGTGTGGTTCCTCCACCAGGAGGCTATCCTGTTGGTGTTTGATTACTGGACTCGTAGGGAGGCTAATTCCAACGAGGCCCAGAAAAGGCACCACCCAGATTTGCTCCAGTTGAAAGACCGGATTAACTTCCCGTCAAGTAAATTGCGATGATCTGGGAACCTTCATGCCAAAAATCCGCGAGAGTAACCTAAGATAGGTCAGCCTCTGATAAACCAAACGCAAAGGAAAGTCTCTTCATGCTTTCCATTTTCAATTACTCGTAAATTCAATTACTTGTAATATCATTCCATATCAATCTCATTGTAATGGGAAATATGAAGAAATATGTGTACATGCATAATTTATAAACATGACATGTTATCTTGTATTAAAAACAGCTAACATCCATTTTGCATGATAATACTCCTAAAATGGACACATCACATATCATGTAACATTTATACATTCCCTAAGACTAAACTACATAAGTTTTTTTGTAGGGAAACAATTGGGCCTATTACCCGTTCAAAGTCCAAGAAGGCCACGAGCTTATAGCCAATTATGTCTTCATTTAACCAAACTAATCCTGCTCCTGTCTCTCGTGAGGAGTTTGACAGATTATGTGATGCCCCCAAATCCGGGTATCTTCTAACCCGATAGATGGTGCTACATGGTACTCATAACTGTACATTCATTCTATTGAAACGACATCAAAATGTGTGTATCAACGACATTCTTATTACATTAATAATATTACATCCCGTTCCCAAGTTCTAAAACCATTACATTCTTTGTTCATCATACTATGATATATACAACTTACTAGTTTATTACAAGGTAAACTAATCGTTCATCTTCGCCTTGCCTTTATCCTAGTCGGATCCATCGGTTCATTCGATCCTAACTGCATTCATATGGTTCAAGCAAGAGTGAGCATAACAAGCTCATCAAGTAAAACAATTTCTTTTAAACAACATGCTTGAAACATAGGAATTGTATATCTTCAATAACTGGATAATAGTTATGAAGTACTATCAATTATTCAAAATAACATTTCTTTTCCTTCAAAATATTTTACAATAACAATATTCAGTAAAACATCAATTCTGGCTCAAGACCATGAGCATTTCATAATTTCTTTGAAAAGGACAACCCTGGACACTAAGTCAAGTAAGTCCAAAGATATCTTACGAGCACTTCTGGGTGATCAGCCCATAGTACTCTATGTTGATCAACACTACATCCTGTTAAATGTATGTACGTTTAAGTTTTGGCAACCTTGCGTGCCCATCGAATAATCGATGAAAAATACATTTGTTTATTCATACTCAAGCTTACCTTGAATCCATACCAAACAATTGGCGTAGGATAGCGTTAGCAATTCTATATTGAAAGACTTGTAAATAAATCAATCAACTCTTCAAGATTAGTCTAGCCAAGATAAAACTAGCATCGACCCTTTAGTAAAACACTTCATGCATCTCATAACATGAATCACAAAAAACTTGGCTAACACGAAGGTTAGACAAGCGTTTAAGAAAAACTTGCTTCAAATGCTGCTACTGACAAAAAATAACTTTTCCTTTCAGTCTTTACGATCTCTAAATACATAACCACATAACATACCACATTAGGTCATGAATGAACATACATGGTTCCTAATGAATCTTACCCTTCTTCTCAATCTAATCATATATTAGATTTGTTACTATTGGTTCTGGCTTGCCATTATATTTTACATTATTCTTACCAACTTCTTTCTCTTCTATGTCTTATGTAGATTTACTTCATTAATCCAACTCGTTTTGAGTTAATCATCCTTCCTCACGGCTTACTAACATCCTTACGTTATTAATTGAAACTCGATCGTCATTTGTTAAGTACACTTTATTGCATACCGTTTACGTTTACGTATTACATAACAACTTTTAGTTGTAACTCTTAACGTTATAGTCATTATCATTATTGAATACAGTTCACGTTCCTTATACTTTACGTTCGTCGTTTAACTACTCATTAAACAACATTAAATTCCTAAAGTTATCACTATAACAGTGATTTAGGAAAGGTCTTATCATGTTCATTAAGCAATTACATAACCTATACTGGTATTGCAAACCATTGGATTCATAATCAACTTGGTCAACAAATTTCTACAGCAGGCTTAGCACATTACGTTGTTCTCATTATGTTTATCTTCAATTGATTATTAACCTTTAATCATCATACATTAAGTGTCTAACAATGCTTTAACAATGTTATATTTACACCTTAGTTCATTACTAATGAGTTATCTTTCATTCTATACTTGTAAACATTCTTATGTCAGCCGAAACCACTAGGACTTAAATGCCATGCGCCACACATAACTCCCCTCTTCTTGTGCTTGACATAACTCTCTGATGAGTAATGACAACGTGCTCGGCGCTTCAAAGACCACCATTTGGCCTTGGGTTGGCGTGCCAGCCTGACTCGTGCCTTAGAAAAATTATAGCTTTTGAAATTTTGTGAAACTCCGGACGATAACTTCTTACGTTATAAGTCCAAATTGACTCATTCAAAAGCCTCTACGGTTCACAAATTACATACTCTACACGTTCATGCAAGAATTTTATCTATTTGACTTTGTTTGCTAAAAATTCACCTATTAGTCCATTTTAACGAAAACGATAGCGTTTCGTGAGCGTTCAACGCCTTTCGTTCTTCGTTTAAGTCGAATTCGGTCATTTTTAAAGTCCATGACTCTATAATGCCAAATATGACTTGTCTCCATTGAAAACCAATGTTTCCAAGCTCAATATCAAATTTTAACTACCATTCCGAGAATTTCACGAATTCGACGATTATCGTCCAAACTCGTAAATTTCGCCTTAACTTCATTTCTTATGATTTGGTCTTCGCTTCAAATGGATTCAATCCATCATACTAACATCTTGACATACATACTTCATTGACTTATAAACGTGATAAGTTATTACTTGTTCCTTATGAGTTTATAACTTATAGAAGTATGAACTACTTATAAATTCACTTTGCATGACTTATCATAGCTTAAATCTTTTAACCATCATCCTTACTTCTTATTATCATGCCACCTTATTATTTCAACATAAAATAAGTTCCTACAAGTTCTTCCTTGTTTCATAACTTATATGATTACGAATAGCCTATTCATGACTTATACGGCTTATTTAAGACATAAGCTCTTTGATTACTCATTCCTATCATTCCTTAGCATACATGTTCTACCACTGCCCATTTCCCTAGCAATGGAAGAGAAAGAGAATTATGGTTTAAGTTCTTACCCTTGATAATCACTTGGTTAATCTTTGTTCTTCTTCTTGCTTCTTGAATTATGAAAACTAGCTTTCTAACTTTTCTAGCTTATTCTCACTTATTCTCTCTAACCAATAAGCTCTCAACTTGTGGATGAAATGAACAACCCCCAAAATGAATTATAAGCTTGCTATTTATAGGAGTTTGCTAGGTTAGGGCATAATGGTCATAAGACCACTCCACCTCCTTACTAAACCTCCATACTATTCATTACTTCAACCCTAAGTTTACTTGCTCACCAAATAAGTTACTTGGCCTCCACACTCTTTGCTTGGCCATCACAACACTTAACCATTAAGTTAACTTGGTTACCACACATAAGCACTTTACTTACTCATCACACATAAGCACTTTACTTGCTTATCACACATAAGCACTTTACTTTAGCCTTTAAGTTACTTAACTTATCCTTTGCTTGATCACACTAAATTCTTGGTCACCAATTCACCCATGGGTTGCCCCATGGATCAAACTTTACCCATTGGATTAATATTTTGGGCTTAAGGTTTAATTAACCTAACTTATACATTGGGCTTGCAATTAAACAAACACTTGGGCTTGTTCATTAAACTACATTGGACTTAACCATTACTATATTTGGGCTTTAACATTAATTCATATTAGGCTTTATTATTATCCCAATTGGTCATTACAATTTCCTACACAATTCAATAAATCCATTACATATGGCTTAAAGCCTTATAACGTATAACTTACGTATTAATCTTGTATTCTAACTCGTATACTTATTTAATATACAACATTCCATCATTCATACACACTCGTATAATACCTCGTATTATACTCGTATTCATTACTTCGTACAATACTTACGTATTATACAATCATTGCTTTAATTCATTATACGCATTTAAATTCCTTCTTGGAACTCATTTTCCCTAATCGTAAGGTTTTAAGTCCGCAGGCGAAAAACTGCGTTTGCCATAACTAAAATATTATTGGATATTCCATCTCACCTCGATATTCTATCATTACGTATTTCTCGGAAGTTCAAAAATAATTCCCGAGCAAAATTGCGTGAATAGTGTTTTTCAGAAAATTTCTCGGAAAGCTTTTATTTTTGTCTTGGAAATTCAAACACTTTAATTCTACCACGTAGCCAAAATACTATGACATTCCGATATATCTAGGTCATAGGACGACCTTCAACTAGCTTACTCCCATATATAATTAATTAAATTCATTTTAATCCACATAATCAAATAAAAATTTTAATTCTCAAAAATCCATATTTTCTGGGGCATTACAAATTAAGCAAGCAAATTAAAGATTTGGTTGTTCTGCTTAAAGAACTGCACTAGTCTACTCAAGTTCTACGCATACCCATACATACAGAATCCTCTGCAAATGGAGGAACACAAGGTGCGGATCAACCAAATCCAATACCTGAGCTTTAGTTGTATAAGTCCAACAAAATTCCTGAAAACACCCATCTCAAAGAAGATCCAGACACCGGTGATATCAAGAAGAAAGTCCTTCAAATGGAAGAGACCATCCGTTCTATCAAAGGGATTGGAGCACACGGGAGTGTCTTATATGCTGACCTTTGTATATTCCCTAGTGTTTATTATCCAAAGAAGTTCAAGACTCCTGACTTTAAAAAGTATGATGGGTTGGGAGATCTTTACACACATTTGAAGGTGTCATTGGAGAACTTGGATCTTATGCTGAGGATGAGAAACTCAGAATGCAATTGTTTCAAAAGAGTCTAACTGGAGAAGCCCGATCATAGTATACCAGATTAGACAATTCTAAAATACATAGCTGGGAAGAGCTAGCTCATGCCTTCCTCACCGATCTGACTTCCGATCTCGAGATGGCTCTGTGGGCACCAAATTACCAAGGTTAAGAAATAAGCTAATGAGTCTTTTAAAGAATATGCTCAAAGGTGGAGACGCCATGCTGCTTAAGTTATTCCTTCTATGACTGAGTCAGAAATGGTTATGACTTTCATAGACATACAAGAAGCTCCCTTCTATGAGAGAGTCTTAGCTGGCATTGGCAAGCCATTTTAGTAAATGATCAAACATGGAGAGATGGCTGAGATGGGATTGAAGTCAGGAAAGATCCAAGACCTAGCCACTCTAAAAGCTATTACTGAGCATATCCAGTCCAGAACTTATAGAAACAACCCCCGGAGGGTCCATAAGAAGAAAGAGGAGGATGTTTCCTTGATACTATAAGGTCAGAAAGGCAGTCAAAATATGCATATCTAGAGGAGAAACTACTCCCCTTTTCAAGCACAGACTTCCAACCCTACATTACCAAAGGGTGGAAAAGTCCGACTCAATCGAGTGTTCACACCCCTAGGGGACTCACTCGAGAATATTCTCAATCTTCTGACTACTCAGAAGAAAATTACACATCTTCTTCCACCAGCCAACCCGAATAGGAAGGGTTTCAATGCTACTCGAAAATGTGCCTATCATGTTGGAGCACTAAGACAAGATACTCAGGATTGCTGGGCCTTGAAACATAAGATCCAGGATTTAATCGACAACGAAGAGATCGTGGTGACTAAACCCGATCAACCACATGTGCAAGACAACCATCTTCCTCAACACAAAGAAGAAGAGGTTAATATGATTAATTAGAGCAATGGACATAGTTCTAATTATGGTGGAGAATCTTCCCAGAATAGCAAAGACGTTGCTGACAAATTAGATTACGCACAGTTTCAGTTTGTGATGGAACAAAAGATGAAAGCTCTTTGTAAGCAAGTAGAGAAATTGGCAGAACTGGTGATCCATCAGCACCAAGTCACACACCAATTAGTCAGTCAGGAGCATGCTAGTCTCATTCCTTTTGTTATGAATATTCCATCATCGCCATCAGAAAGTGAAACACTAGAGGATAAAGTTGCAAAAAGAGCAAGTGCCAAAGCCCGTCGGGATTTTGTCAATAAGAGGGAATTTACATACCTGGGCTAACCTATGGAGGAGATAATTTAGATGCTGATTAATGAAGGAAGAATTACATCCCTTCTACCTCCAATCAATCCCCGTTCAAGATGGTTCAATTTTAATAGAGTATGTCAGTATTACTCCCACTCTCGCGGTCACAGCATAGAAGAATGTTAGGCACTCCGCCGCATCATTCAGCATTTAATTGACAGCGGTATACTGCAGATGGAAGATGGCGACACTTTGTTACTCGAGAGTGGGAACACATGTCCTATAAAATGGAAGGATGGAGTAGCAGTTATATCCGTTGAGGATGATTTGGCTATCATACCACTCACAATACAAACAATTCAACTCAAGGGTGTTGACAATCCTTTGAAAGTGGATGCACCAGAGCCAATTCTCTTACCATACAGAACACAGTATCCTGTTGTCAGCCTACAAAAAGTGCCATGGAATTATGGAGAGGCTGAAGGATCTACATCACACTGGCTAACTGCGATGTCGAAGGAGAATCCATCGATTATCTTCCCTTCCCCGGGTGATGAAGCCTACCATCAAATCAAAGGGGAAAGTTCCCATTGAGAGGATTGAAGAGTTCCTCCATACTATGGGCCATAATGAAGCCAAGGTGGTTTTAATCTTGAAAGAAGCTCCATAATAAATTTCCATACTGGACTTGGTTTTCTCTTCCGAAGATCACAGAAAGATCTTGCTAAGGGTCTTAGAAGAAGCCCATTTGCCAAAATCAGTGGATGTTGAAAAATTCCAACATCTAGTTGATCACATTTTTAACAACAATGTGATATCTTTCACTGATGATGTCATACCTCTCGAAGGGACTGGTCATTGCAAGTCGTTACACATAGCGGTGATGTCCTCCGGATACATGGTGGGAGGAGTTCTGATAGATGGTGGGTCATCTTTGAATATCTGTCCTTATTCCACCTTAGAGAAGATGAATATCAATCCCAAGAAGATCAAAAGCAGCCATACGGTTATCAAAGCTTTTGATGGATCCCGACAAAATGCTGTTGGGGAAATTGAGCTACTTGTGGAGATTGGTCCACATACATTCAGTCTATCCTTTCACGTGCTTAAAATCTCCACAGGATACAACCTGCTTTTGGAAAAATCGTGGATTCATATGGCTAGATCTGTCCCTTCCACTCTTCATCAGCAACTTAAATACATTATCAAAAATAGCCTAATCACTGTTAATGCTGAGTTAGAATGTCCTGAAAAAGGTGACATACCACTCATCAGCTTCAATGCAAAAGTTGAGCCGGTCAGTTTCCATGCCCTAGAGGTGAGCAACACTCATTACCATCCCATTGGGGCACCACCTCGCACACCCAAGATTTCTCCCGAGGTAATGCCGGACACTCAAGAGATGATGTCATTGGGTCATCAACTTGGACAAGGATTGGACAAAGATCATCAGGGCATTAAGCGTCCCATTCAAGTTTCAAGTCAAACAGGGACCGCTAAACTAGGCTATTCTGCTAGCTCCAGTCACAGGAATCCTTACAAGCACAAACAGATTCCTTCATCTTCAACCACACGACGATTATCTCCACATACAGATCCTGAGCCTGTATGGTCTTTGGTAAAGGTTCCTGCCCATGTAATGGCTATGCTATTTCCCAAACCGATATCGGTTAAAGCAAAAGAGGTCCTGATTCCTGATCCCAAAGAGGAAGGAAAGGAATGGAGACATACACAAGACATCACTAGAAGTTTGTCTCACCAACGCATCCTTTTACATGATGAGCACAAAAATAGATACACTCCAGACGATGATTGTCCCGACATTATGGTCATTATTCAAGAGAAGGAGGATGATGACAGCCACTTCATCACTGCCGTTCATCAGGAGTTCACCCTTGATAATTGGAACAACACTCCTTGCATTTGTCAACAAGGGTAAAAAGGCGAAACTCCCCTTACTCGTAGATAGCTTTTAATCGCTTACTTTCTTTGTATAATATTAGCAGTTATTTTGTTAGTACATGCTAACACTTTGTATGATTGAACAGTTTCATATATTAAGTGAAAGCATATTTTGTTTTAGGACTCTGAACTTAGATGTGCCTATACTTGCTGATGAGGTTCCTTTTCTCCACAAGGATTGTAACCTTGATGAAAAGTTGAACTCAGACTTGATAGAAATATAAGAAGACATTGAGATACCTCAGGAGATCAAGGAATGGGTCGAGGATAAACCCAAACCAAATCTTGATCAAGCCACCTCATTTAACCTCAAAACCTTAGAAAACCCTAAGCTAATCCAGATTGGTACAGACCTCACTCCAAACCAAAGGAAGGATGTGTTTGCATGGTCTCACGAAGACATGGTGGGTTTGTCCACTGATATCATCATCTATCGCCTTCCCATTAAAGAGGTATTCAAGCAAGTCAGGCAGAAGCTCAGGCGATTAAAACCTGAGTGGAGTTTAGAGGTTAAAGAAGAAATTGTGAAACAATTTCAAGCCAGCATCATCATGGTGTCTACATACCCTAAATGGTTATCCAGCATAGTCTCCGTGCCTAAACCGGGAGGAAAGGTGCGAGTTTACAAGGATTACCAGGAACTGAATAAAGCTTGCCTTAAGGACAGCTTTCCCGTGCCATTTATCCATATACTCATTGACAATACTGCTTAATATGCTATGTACTCATTTGCTGATTGCTTTGCTGTGTACCATCAAATTATGGTTGCTGAAGAGGATCGTTAAAAAATTGCATTCATCATGCTTGGGGAACCTTTTGCTATAGACGGTTGTCATTCGGCCTCACTACCTACCAGCGGGCCATGATTGCTCTTTTTCATGACTTAATGCATAAAGAGATAGAGGTCTATGTGGATGACATCATTGTCAAATCCTGAAAGGAAGAAGACCATCTCAAAAAGCTCTTTAATAGGTTGCGTAAGTACAACTTAAAGTTGAATCCAGCCAAGTGCGCCTTTGGCGTTAAATCAGGCAAGTTGCTAGGTTTCTTAGTCAGCCACAAAGGGAATGAGCTGGATCCCACCAAAATCCAGGCCATTACAAAAATGCCCATTCCTCAGACAGAGAAGAAAATACGGGGATTTTTTGGAAGAATCAACTTCATTAGCCGGTTCATTTCCCAACTCAAAGCAACCTGTGAGCATATCTTCAAGTTGTTAAGGAAGAACTCCTCCATGAAATGGAACGATGAGTGTCAAAAAGCCTTCCTTACAATCAAAGAGCAGCTGGTTAACGCTCCTATTTTGGTACCTCCCAGGGATGATGTTCCCCTTATATCTATCCATTAATGACAATGCCATGGGTTGCATGCTAGGACAAAAAGTTTATAGAGGCCAAGAGCGAGTTATCTACTACTTCAGCAAAAGATTTAGCAACAGTGAACACAAGTACACTCTGATTAAGAAGACTTGTTGTGCTTTAGCATGGGCTTCCATGAGGTTACAACATTACCTCCATGGTCACACAACCCATCTCATATCCTGCGTGGATCCTCTCAAATACGTGTTCAGTAAACCCATGTTAAATTGTTGGTTATCCAGATGGTAGTTGATCCTACAGCAATTTGACATCGTCTACGTGACGCAAAAGTCCATTAAAGGTCCAGGAATTGCGGATCAACTGGCCGCCGCACCTGCAGTGGATTTCAAACCCTTGGAAACATACTTCCCCGATGAAGGGATAATGACAGTGCAACAACACCATTAGTACGATACACACCAGGCATGGAAAATGTATTTTGATGGAGCTGTTAACATGGAAGGTTCTTTGGCTGGAGAAGTTCTAGTATCCGGTACGGGGGAGCAGTATCCCGTCGCCTTTAAATTATAGTTTGTCAATACCAACAACACAGCTGAGTATGAAGGCTGTTTCATGGGACTCAAACTTTCCCAATCAATGGGTATCAGGCGGTTAATTGTGTTTGGAGATTCAGAATTGGTGATCATACAAAACACAAGAATCTATCACACCAAAGAGCTACATTTGTTGCCTTACCATCGGCAAGTTTTACAGATGGCTTCGAATTTTGAAGAAATATACTTCCTCCACATTCCTCGGAATAGGAATGATTTTGCGGATGCGCTAGCAATTTGGCCTCCTTGATCAACATACCTGACAAGGAAAACATGCCAAGCATCCCATTTGCCCTACAAAAGGCTCCAGCCTATGGGAATTACATTGGTGAAGTATCGAATGAGCTACCTCCCATCCAACACCCTTGGTATCAGCACATCAAGGAGTACTTACGAGATGGATCTACACCCACTGAGGCGAGCCCGACTGAAAGAAGGCAGATCCATCGACTAGCTATGAAGTTCTACCTGAGCGGAGATGCACTCTACAAAAGAGATGCAGGACTAGGTCTCCTCAGATGTCTGGACAAGGACCAAGCTCAAAGGCTCATGGATGAAATCTATGGTGGAGTATGTGGCCCACACATGAGCGGCCCTCTACTCGTTAAAAAGATCCTCAGAACAGGGCATTACTGGCTCTCGCTTAAGGCTGACTGTGATGATTACGTCAAGAGATGTTATCAATGCCAAATTCATGGGAATGTTATCCACGCCTCTCCGAGGGAGCTCCATAATATGAGTTCACCTTGGCCCTTATCAATGTGGGGAATGGACGTGATCGGGACCCATCGAGCCGAGAGCCAGTAATGGGCATCGGTTTATCTTCACCATGATCGACTACTTCACCAAATGGGTAGAAGTAGCCTCATTCCCCAGGGTTACCAAAGAAGTTATCATTGCTTTCATCAGAAATAATGTCATTTGTCGATATGGACAACCAGAGGTGATTGTGTCAGACAATGCTAAGAACCTCAACAACAAAATGATGGAGGAGTTGTGCAGTAAATTCCACATCAAACACCTCAACTCCATCATCTACCATCCAAAGATGAATGGTACTATTGAAGCGGCTAATAAGAACATCAAGAAGATCATGCAAAAGATATCTGCCAATCGCAAAGGATGGCCTGAACTCTTGCCTCTGACTTTATTAGCCTACAGAACTTCAATGCGTACTTCCACTGGGGCAACCCCCTACTCATTAACCTATGGGATGGAAGCAGTACTTCCCATAGAGGTGGAAATGGAATCCCTCAGAGTGTTGATTGACGCTCAGCTGGATGAAGACCAATGGTTACAAGATAGGTATCACCAATTGTCTCTAATAGACTAAAGGCAAAGTGATGCTATCTTCCATGGTAAGTTATACCAACAAAGGATCACCAGATCCTATAACAAAAAAGTTCGGCTGCGGCAGTTTAAACAACATGACTTGGTTTTGAAGAAGATCATTGACAACCAAGATTAGACTAAGGGAAAATTCTCTTTAATCTGGGAAGGCCCATTTATTGTCAAGGAGGTATTGACAGGAGGTGCTCTCAGATTACATGAAATAGACGGTGATGAATTTCCACAGCTCATTAACTCAGACACCGTGAAATGGTACTGTGTCTGAAGTTACCATTAAGCAAACGTCCTAGTTTTGGATCACCAGATCCCCAGTCATTTCAGGTTTTCTAACCCTTTCTATACACAACCTTTCTTTATACCCATTTTCCCCATCAGGGAAACACATTCTTCAAGCCTGCAGCCTGGTTTTCAGATGATCAAATCTTTTACTCAACTTCGTTTTAAACCTTTTAGGTTATCACACCAGGGATTGAACCTTTCATACCCACAGTTTTGTCCCACTACGGATAAGACTTTCTACACCTGCAGTTTTTCCTGAACATGGGATCAAACATTTCCCCACAGTTTGTCCTGAACATGGGATCAAACTTTTTTGGCTGCAAATCATCCTGAACATGGGGCGAACTACGTCGACCTAATCTCCCCGATACCTGGGAGTACGTATGCAACCATTTTATATGGCCCGGTCGCAATAAAAAAAATAACAAAAACATTTCTACACCCTTCTATATTAATAGAAATCATAAAAACATTTCTACACTTTCTACCCCTTCATATACAGCGTTGAACCTCTTACACCAGGTTCGAACTAGGTAGACCTGATCTCCTCTTTAATAGGAGTACGTAGGTGGCTATTTATGGTTCGGTCTTACCCCTACTAAAACAAATACTTGTCAACGGTACTGAGATCAAACTTCAATCCACCACATTTCATCGGCTTCAGACCAAAGGGATGGAATTACCTGGCCTCCCCATAAATGGGAGAGTTGGCGACCATCTAAGCTGTGGTTGATTCCTCGAAGAGCAACACCAATCCATAAGAGATGGAACTATTTGGGATCTCCTCTTCAATAGGAGTATCAACAACCATCTGTGGTGCAATGAATCTCAGAGAGGAAATGTCATAATCCTCTCCACATCTACATATAGAAACCAGTCCCAAGACACCAAAGAAGGTAGGGAATACACACAGATCGATGATCCATTCTAAAAGGTCCTAAGACATCTCAATGTCCACCCATCAAGGATGAATTCATAATACATCAAGATTACAATTCCTAAAGAAGCATGCAAATATCAAGCAAGTAGCAAGGCACAACTAAAAGGGAAGTAAATCAAAATATATTTCCCTGCTATATATAATGTTGTTTGATATACAATATGTGATGTACATGACAAAATGTCTAAGCTAGTCTGTGCAGGAAAATACAAGCATGTCTATAATCCCGTGGATATCGAATTTATCAAGTCAACATGGCATCTCTCTTGAGGAGGAAACGCCAGCAGCTCACCGCCTTCAGGGTATCTACACGAGCTAACAGATCCACAGCCAACTTCATGGTGGCATGATGCTCATCAATATATACACTCATATCGACAATCATGCCAATAGTAAGGGATTTCATATTATCTGTAGATGCTTATATCCACGGCGAATATGGCGAATCCCGCCAACAATCAATCAATTCTCTGGATGATCCGGCCTCATCCTCGCTTCCAATAAATCTATTCTATAGCTGACCTCTCTGCAATGAGTGGCATTAACAACGGGAGGATCCGAATTGTTCAAAATTTAAGATTAAAAATTATATTAATAAAATGAATTTTATTAATAACTCATGCTATATGGTTATTAATCGTTTCTATAACCTAGAATGATTATTAATCGGGAGGATTACGAGCACGAAAACTAAGCAGTAAGAATTTTGAAGACAAAATAAAATTTTTAAGAACAAAATATTTTTGGGGAAAAAAAGCGAAATAGGCACTATTATGGCGAAACCCTAAGGGTTAGGGTTTGAATAACCTAAGCCTTTTCGAGAGTTCGGTATGTCGAAATGACATTCCATCAAAAGATTTGGCGATAATATATCGTGAAAAGTTAAGTAAGCCGATAAAAGTTTTTCTCGAAAAACGTACAAAAATCGGATAAAATAAAAATGACGAAAAGTACTGTTATGTACTTCTCATTCATTTAGCTACGTTAGGGTAAAATATGAAGGAAAATGCTTAACGCCAAAAAGTGTTTTTCAATTTTTCTGAAATCCGAAGAATACGTAAAAGTTAATCGGTAAAGGAAAGATGAAATATCCAAAAATATTTGGATTAGAGAATCATGATTTTTAAAGTGTCGAGATGAAACCCGAAAGACGGAACTACGAAACTTAAGGGCTAAGAAAACTTGAGGGCTAAGTTAACTTAGTCCTTAAGTAATGAATAGTAAGGAGGTTAGGGTGTAAAAAGACCAAAATGCCCCTAGCCTTGAAAATCTATAAATAAGAAGCTTATTTCATTTGTTTGGAAATTTGAGAGTTGTCAAACATTTGAGAGAGAGAGAGAGAGAGAGATTTCGGATGAAGGAGAAGAGGAAAAGGAAGAGGAAAAGCTTGCTCGTGAGCAAACTTTGTCCGACGAATGGAGATTAAAGAAGAAAGATAATCCAAAACCTAACTTCTAGATTATTTTCTTTATTTTTCTATGTTAAAACATAGTTTAATGAGAATAAAGAGTAAAAGATATTGAGAATGATTTCATATGGTTGAAATCATGAGAAAAGAAGAAATAAGAAATAAGAAGTTTATTTTATAAATTTCTTAAGGAAGTATAAGATTCATAAGGATTTTGAGCGATCCGAATGAATCTTATGAATGAGTAGGTAAAATAAGTAAGGAATGGTGTTCTATAACATTAAATTCTAAGGAAAGGTGAAATCGTAATCCAAAATATCGATTAAAAATGAAGAATAAACGAAGAACACGAAGAACACGCGAAGAACACGAAGAACGTTGTTGATGGACAAATTTAAAACCATCATAGTATAATTGTTGTTGATGGACAAGTTTAAAACCATCACGTATAATTTAGTTGCTTATTTTTTGATTAGGAACGTTAGAAACGTTCATGAAGAACTGATTAAAATTGAGCTATAACGAAGTTATGGCAAAATTTTCGTAAAAGAAGAACGAGAATTAGAAAGTTAGTAAATGAACCCAAACGTATAGGGTTTCATAAGAATGTAAGAGAACGTATAAAACATGAGTCGTGGACTCAAGAACGAATGAATTCTGAGTTCAGATGACCGAATTACGGACAAATGAACAAAGAACGTAAAAAACGTTAAAATAAACGAAGGGTGAAGATTAAGCCAATTGAATGGCAGGTTAATGGATTCAGAAAATAGTTCTATCCATGCGTAATCAAAGTACGTAAGATAAGTAAGAAAATGGCTTTGGAACGATCCCGTTCTGAGTTATAACAAAGAAGTTATGAGATCGGAAAGTAAGCTTCTCAAAATGAAGTTAACACTTAGAAAATTTTTTGAGAGGAAGGGCTTGAAGGCTTGTGGCTTCAACCATGCCTGCCGATAATGTGTCTTGCTTGGCCTTGAGATAGGAGAGCCAAGCACTACTAACTCATGCTGCGTATGAGTCTTTGAAGAGAGTGGTGGCCGCAGCTGATCTGAGAAGGAAAAGCAGAGAAGAGCTTTTAAGCTACTCGGCTCTTGGGGAAGTGTAAGGAAAGATAAAGAACATAATGTTCAACTAATGTAACAGCTTAATCAAGTGTTTTAAACCTTTGATGAAGGTTGGATGGAAATATTAAAGCGAGATTAAAAAGAAGGTGAAGCATGCGGATTCTGAGCGAGATGTCCGGGGACCGTAGTCGTTATAAATGAGCGTGAGGATTGCTATGATTGTGATTCCTTAGGCGTTGAGTGTGAGGTAATGAATAACATTTCGATGTTATGTCATAGTAATACGAGATGAATTTAAAATGTAGACATTGTGAACGCAACAGCGATGAACAATCGGTCTTAGCATACAACGATCGGTATGGCTTCAACATTAAGAAAGAATAATGAACATGGGGTTCATCGGATGGATAACAATTGAAAGCGATTAAAACCTTGAGTAAAGGTTGAATGAGAGATTAAAAGATGAGCAACATGAATGTTGAATACGTAAACGATCCTCGTGAATTATATTCGCGTTGGACGAATGTTTTAAGTATACCCTGGTTGTATGACGTAGACGTTGACGAAGGTAGTAAGTAAGATATGAATTATCGAGAAAGCCTTAACGAACGGTAATAAGAGTATTGAAAGCCGAATGTGAGTCAAATAAGAACGAATCCTGAGGTATGGCAATTACTTGTCAGAAAGCCAAAAGGAATAGGAAATTAACTTAACGAACATTATAGTTAATAGTTCGTACAAGTTAAGATAAGTTTAGGTTGTGGTATAATCGTAACCTTTGATGGTTGACATATGGGATTTGGGCTAAACAATTCCTTGAGGAGAAGCGAAGGTATATCTGGCGGCAAATCGATCTAACTCATTGTGATGGCGGTGTAGATGAGGCAGGGAACTTGTTTGTTGGTTGTTTGTAGGAAACCACTCTCAGTACCATATGGACTACTAGGAGAGAAGCGATGTGTCTTTGTGTCTAGAGAAATTATAAGAAGAAGATAAGAATGTAAATCATCTAAGATGAAGAAGCGTTTTGAGTAAGACATCTCAGTATGTCATGAAGCCAATAAAAGCCATTAATGAAAGTTAGTCAGCGTAAAATTATATTGCAAGAACGCGAACCCTAAGAAGTAAAGTTAAGTAAACCAATTTGTAAGTCAGTATATGACTAATTGGTGTATGTGTTATTTTCTTATGTGTTATAGGGATTGGAATGAAGTAGTTCGGCGTAAAAGTTAAGCATATTGCATGCGTAAAGAAAGTTTCCTAACTTCATTCATATTTTAAATGAATGCTAGTTTCTTAAACTTCTCGGATGTTGAACTTGAGAAGTTACGTCTACATGTCTTGAATGTGTGATATTTGTGCAAGGTGGTAGAGCGTATGAGGCCTTGTGCCACAATGTGAACACTTTGGTGTTTTATGATATGAATTGTTACGTGATTGAGGCTATTCAATAAAAGAACGATTACTGTTTATACATGAACCGTTATTATTAAGTACATGCTTTATTGATTCTAGCAGGACGTAAATGTATATGAAAGATAGTAGAGAATGAAAGTATTTCAAAGTGAATGTGACTAATGTTTTAAAATGATAGGAATCGAGATTATTCCTATTATTTCAAAAGCCGCTTCATAACCTTTGTTCGGTTATCGAAGTTTTAAAGGAATGTTAAACTCTTAAAGTTGTTTGTTCAACTATTAAGACTTCTTTGGGCAATTGAATGCTCACACTTGCTTTAAATGAAAAACATTTTCAGTGACGATGTTAGAAGAACTTAAGGATCCCGTATAGATCAAGTTGTCGGTATTCGGATGAAGTGCCATTCGAGAATATGAATGGCGAGAAGATCAAGTGAAGACTTGTAATGTAGAAAGATGAGAATTAAACTATAGAATAATTTAATGAGCGATTATGTATCCTTGGTGGTGGATAAAAGTCACTCGTGCAAAGATGTAAAGAATAATGTAATTATCATTATTTGTAATGAGAAAAGGTTATAAGGTTTTAGAATTTGGGATTTGAGAGTGTATGTTGTTATATTTGGTATATAATGATGTATGTTGGATGAATGATGTACTTAGTGAGCTTCACTGAAAATAGGGTGTGAAGATAGAGAATAGGATTTGGCGTTCTAAGTTGGTATCGGTGATATAGGTTATAAATTTTAGGTATGAGTACCTAAGACTATAATCATAAAGTGAAGGATAAGAAGATCACCACGTGATCATAGTAAATCGTAATGTGAGATGATACATTAAGCGATGAATGATTTATAGCTAATGCTATGAATGAATGGTATTATGAAGTAGTATGGGAAGAAGAACTCAAATTGAGTTGTAAAGGATAATATACGAATTAAAAAAAATTAAGTATTAAGTAAAGTAAAGAAAGTTAGAAGTTCTAAGATTTTGATTGAGGACTCATGTGATAATGAGTGAGTAGTACAAACCTTCGAATGGGGGAGGGTTTGTGATTACTTAGTTATTACGGTGATAATCATTGAATAGTATGTCGTGCTATCAATATGTATATGACGAGAAGGTGAATATTTTCTCATGTATATAATTGATAGGTAGAGAATGATAAGATAGGTGCGGGTTCTTGAAAGTCATACTTATGAAAAGTTTGTGACTCATAGTTATATGTTATGTTTCTGAGCCCTAAGCATATGGATAGTCCTTGATTTGTTCTTGGATTACATACTGCGAAGATAAGTTCTTAAACACATATGGTTGTGGAAAGTTCCTAAACACATAAAATGTGGTAAGTTGATGAACTATACTAAGGTATAGGTTTGTTTAGACTGAAAGTAAGTATTTTCAGTAGACTTAGCATTAAAGGTGCTAGAGAAGATTAAGTATTGTCACAAGTAAGACAATGAAGGAAGATGGAGAATAAGATATTCCAAGTCATCTAGCTATGCTTAGATTTGAAGTTTCTTGAAAATCGTCTTTGATGTCGCGTTTTGAAAATGAATGAATTGGTTCAATTTTTGAAACCAATGGATTTTAAAAGAACTATTCTTGATATGTCTATGCTAGTTGTTTTGGCTGAATGTAAATTGATTTGAAATATTAAAATGAATTTTATATCATCAGTGCATTTGATGCAAGGATTGTAAAAGGATGGAGTTATTAATG
Organism: Panax ginseng; assembly: GCA_020205605.1. Taxonomy (NCBI): domain Eukaryota; kingdom Viridiplantae; phylum Streptophyta; class Magnoliopsida; order Apiales; family Araliaceae; genus Panax; species Panax ginseng. The sequence goes on from CM035149.1 coordinate 64,484,449, forward strand.
CAATTAAACTTGGTGTGGAATTTAATTAGAGGATCAACAACCTACTATGGTATGATGCATAATGATGAAGTCATAAACTGACAAAGTCCTCAACGTACTATGAAGAGTGCGGTATCATGACGTCATAAAACGTTTTGATGTATTGCAAAAGAATTTAAAGAAGTAGTCGATGTCAATTGAGTTGGCTAGACGAATGTTTCAAGTTGATGTCCAATTTATTGGTATGGTCTAAGCTACTTGATTTGGCTAAGATGAATGGCATGTTATGATTAAAAGAAAATCGAGCTTTCTTTGAAAAGTTATGCCAAACCAAATTATTTTGGTGTGGAATCTGATGAGTAAGTCTGAGGTGAACATACCCTGAAATGGGGTTATACGATAGGCTGATCACCTACGTATGGGAGAGGTAGTTTACCTTCTTTGTTATTGTAAACTTCTAGTGTGTAAGAAAGGTTTCTGACGAAATTTGTTTAACCTAGTAAAGAGTTCATAGTCAATTTGACCCCTCAATGAAAAAGAATGAAATGTTTTAAAGGAATCTTTATATTCCTCGTTATTCCTCTCACTTCATGATTCTTGATAAGTTATGAAGGGTAGGGAATGTAAGAAAGATAAGAACTTCTTTGAAGAGAAGTTGAAAAGAAGAGTAAGTTAAAATTTCGAGGACGAAATTCTGTGAAGAAGGGGTGAATGTGATGACCCGGGTATGAGTGTGGTTTGAAGAAATTCCGAGGACGGAATTTTTATAAGGGGGGAAGTGTAACAACCTGGAGAATCCGGATTGTTCAGAATTTAAGATTAAAGAATTAGATATTAATAAAATGAATTTTTATTAATCTTATTATATCTTATGTGGTTATTAATGGATTACATAACCTAGAATGATTATTAATCGGGAGGATTACAGCTATGAGCTAGATTTTGAGCGAGTAGAATTTTCAAGATGAAAATAAAAATTTTACGGGAACAAAATATTTTTGGGGAAAAAAAGGCGAAATAGGCACTATTCATCTTTAAAGCGAAACCCTAAGGGTTAGGGTTTGAATAACCTAAGCCTTTCAGGAGAGTTCGGTATGTCGAAATGACATTTTCGTCAAAAGATTTGGCGATAATATATCGTGAAAAGTTAAGAAAAGTAGATAAAAGTTTTTCTCGAAAAACATGAGAAATCGGATAAAATAAAAATGACGAAAAGTACTGTTATGTACTTCTCATTCATTTAGCTACGTTAGGGTAAAACATGAAGGAAAACACTTAATGCCAAAAAGTGTTTTTTAGTTTTTTCAAAATCCGAAGAATACGTAAAAGTTAATCGGTAAAGGAAAGATGAAATATCTAAAAATATTTGGATTAGAGAATCATGATTTTGAATTGTCGAGATGAAACCCGAAAAGGCGAAACTACGAAACTTAAGGGCTAAGCAAACTTGAGGTCTAAGTTAACTTAGTCCTTAAGTAATGAATAGTAAGGAGGCTAGGGTGTGAAAAGACCAAAATGCCCCTAGCCTTGAAAATCTATAAATAGGAAGCTTATTTCATTTGTTTGGAAATTTGAAAGTTGTCAAACATTTGAGAGAGAGAGAGAGAGAGATTTCGGATGAAGGAGAAGAGGAAAAGGAAGAGGAAAAGCTTGCTCGTGAGTAAACTTTGTCCGACGGATGGAGATTAAAGAAGAAAGGCAATCCAAAACCTAACTTCTAGATTATTTTCTTTATTTTTCTATGTTAAAACATAGTTTAATAAGAATAAGGAGTAAAAGATATTGAGAATGATTTCATATGGTTGAAATCATGAGAAAAGAAGAAATAAGAAATAAGAAGTTTATTTTATAAATTTCTTAAGGAAGTATAAGATTCATAAGGATTTTGAGCGATTCGAATGAATCTTATGAATGAGTAGGTAAAATAAGTAAGGAATGGTGTTCTATAACATTAAATTCTAAGGAAAGGTGAAATCGTAATCCAAAATATCGATTAAAAATGAAGAATAAACGAAGAACACGAAGAACACGCGAAGAACACGAAGAACGTTGTTGATGGACAAATTTAAAACCATCATAGTATAATTGTTGTTGATGGACAAGTTTAAAACCATCGGCGTATAAGTTAGTTGCTTATTGTTTGATTAGGAGCGTTAGAAGCGTTCATGAAGAACGGATTAAAATTGAAGCTATAACGAAGTTATGGCAAAATTTTTAAAAAAGAGAACGAGAATTAGAAAGTTAGTAAATGAACCCAAACGTGTAGGGTTTCATGCCAAGAATGTGAAGAGCATATATAAAATGTGAGTCGTGGACTCTCGAGCGAATGAATTCGAGTTCGGATGGACCGAATTACTGAGACGAACGAATAAAGAAGCGTTAAAAAGCGTTAAAATGAGCGAAGGGTGAAGATTAAGCAAATTGAATGGCAAGTTAATGGATTGAGAACAAAGTTAATGCGTAATAAGTACATAAGAATAAGAAAATGGCTTTGGAGCGACCCGTTCAGAGTTATAACAAAGAAGTTATGAGATCGGAAAATAAAAGCGTCTCAAAATGAAGTTAACACTTAGAAAAAAAATTTTGAGAAGAAGACTTTAGCTTTGCATTTGGCCAACCATACCTTCTAAGGTGGTCTTGCCAGCCAAACCGGGAGCAAAACCTAACTGCTAACTGCTCATACTTGCATGAAGTCTTAGTGAAGAGAGTGGCGCATGGCTGAGGAGAAGGAAAAGCAGAGAGAAGAGCTTTTTAACTTCTCGGCTCTTGGGGAAGTGTATGGAAAGATAAAGAACATAATGTTCAACTAATGTAACACTTAATCAAGTGTTTTAAACCTTTGATGAAGGTTGAATGGAAAAATAAAGCGAGATTAAAAAGAAGGTGAACGCGGGTTACGGAATCGATGTCAAGGGGCCGTAGTAGTCATTATAAGCGACGTGAGGATTGCTATGATTGTGATTCCTTAGGCGTTGAGTAGCGAGGGTAATGAATAACATTTCGATGTTATGTCATAGTAATCTGAGATGAATGTAAAGTATAGACTTTGTGAACGTATAACGCTTTTGCGATGAACGATCGGTCTTAGCATCTGACGATCGGTATGGCCGACATTAAGAAAGAATAATGAACATGGGGTTCATCGGATGGATAACGATTGAAAGCGATTAAAACCTTGAGTAAAGGTTGAATGAGAGATTAAAAGATGAGCAACATGAGCGTTGAATACGTAAATGATCCTCGTGAATCATATTAGCGTTGGACGAACGTTCTAAGTATATACCTCAGTTGTATAGCGTGAGCGTTGACGAAGGTAGTAAGTAAGATATGAATTATCGAGAAAGCCGTAACGAGCGGTAATAAGAGTATTGAAAGCGAATGTGAGTCGAATAAGAGCGAATCGAGGTATGGCATTTACTTGTCGAAAAAGCAAAAGGAATAGGAAATTAACTTAACAAACATTATAGTTAATAGTTCGTATAAGTTAAAATAAGTTTAGGTTGTGGTATAATCGTAACCTTTGATGGTTGACATATGGGGCTGGGCTAAACAATTCCTTTAGTAGAGCGAAGGTATATCTGGCCTTGCAGCCGATCTAACTCACTTTGTGATGGCGGTGTAGATGAGGCAGGGAACTTGTTTGTTGGTTGTTTGTGGGAAACCACTCGAGTACCATATGGACTACTAGTAGAGAAGCGATGTGTCTTTGTGTCTAGAGAAATTATAAGAAGAAGATAAGAATGTAAATCATCTAAGATGAAGAGCGTTTTGAGTAAGACATCTCAAGTATGTCATGAAGCCGTAAAGCCAGGTAATGAAAGTTTAGTCGCGTAAAATTATATTGCAGAAACGCGAACGAAGAAGAAGTAAAGTTAAGTAAACCAATGTGTAAGTCAAGTATATGACTAATTGGTGTATGTGTTATTTCCTTATGTGTTATAGGAATTGGAATGAGTAGTTCGGTACGTGGTATTTGTTGTGCGTAAAGAAAGTTTCTAACTTCATTCATATTTTAAATGAATGCTAGTTTCTTAAACTTCTCGGATGTTGAACTTGAGAAGTTACATCTATGTCTTGAATGTGTGATATTTGTACAAGGTGGTAGAGCGTATGAGGCCTTGTGCCACAATGTGAACACCGGTGTTTTATGATATGAATTGTTTTGTGATTGAACATTTAATAAGAGAGATGTTTCTGTTTATACATGAACCGTTATTGTTAAGTCTGTCTTTATTGATTCTAGCAGGACAAGAATGTGTATGAAAGATAGTAGAGAATGAAAGTATTTCAAAGTGAATGTGACTAATGTTTTAAAATGATAGGAATCGATATTATTCTTATTGTTCAATTCGCTTCATAACCTTTGTTTGGTTATCGAAGTTTCAAAGGAATGTTAAACTCTTAAAGTTGTTTGTTCAATTTGTTAAGACTTATTTGGGCAATTGAATGCTCACACTTGCTTTAAATGAAAAACATTTTCGATGAAACGATGTTAGAAGAACTTAAGGATCTCGTATAGATGAAGTTTGCAGGTATCCGGATGAAGTGTCATTCAGAATGTGAATGGCGAGAAGATCAAGTGAAGACTTGTAATGTAGAAAGATGAGAATTAAACTATAGAATAGTTTAATGAGCGATTATGTATCCTTGGTGGCGGATAAAAGTCACTTGTGCAAGATGTAAAGAATAATGTAATTATCATTATTTGTAATGAGAAAAGTTATAAGGTTTTTAGAACCTGGGATTTGAGAGTGTATGTTGTTATATTTCAGTATATAATGATGTATGTTGGATGAATGATGTACTAGTGACGCACGGAATTCGGGTGTGAAGATAAACCGGATTTTGGAGCGTTACATGGCATCTCTCCCATCAAGAGCTGTCAACATCAAGGCCCTAGCCTGATCTCTCGCAAAGGTCATCAAATGAAGACTCTGCTCTAAATACTGTGCTAAATACAACATCACAGTAGCACTCATACTGGGAGAATCTACAAGAGCTGATGGCAACCCAGTGAATAGTTCCTCCTCGGTGGGAAGATCAATGTCCTCTATGGGCTCCCCAAAAGTAATTAATCTCCGCTAATTGTAGAGACTATCGCAATGATGTCGCTTCTCTGTCTCCATCAATCACGAGAATACTCTATCGAATAGCCAGGATGGCTAATGTAGAAACTTAGCTAGCTCACGCCGATCCCAACAGTATACAACTCGGATCATCGTATATGCACGACAAGTGGTGAAGCCGTTACCGACTCGATGCCCACTCAAAAGGATGGAAGTCCTAATCTTGGTGGTCACATGACATCACGATTGGGTGGTAAGTAGTCATGCCCCTCAAACCAGCCAGAGGGAGATAATTTATGCCCAGAGCATGAGTAATGAAGCTATAGGGTGAACTGAGCCCTGTACATGGCAAGATGTCAAATGGATCTCTGCTCCCTTCCAAGAATATCGACCAAGACATAGCGTCTGTACACTCCGCTGGTTGGAAGGAGTAAGACATAGCTATCTCATGGGTAAAACAATACCCGTGCCGTCAGAAAGTGTCAATCGGTCTCAGGTGTGACATGAACCACACATATAACATGACTGATCTACCTGTAAATACCCCTGCATGGTAGGTGCTACAATATGTGGCCGATCTCAACGTCTCTGCTACAATCATCGGCATAATGGTATGACCCTCCCTGAGATCTCTCACTGCCATAATGACGCCAATGTCCAGCTCATCCATATACAGTGGCATGTACACGTATGAAAATACACACATCAATAATATGTCTACTTTAGCTATACTTCACTAATCCTCCGGCATGGTAAAATCCCCGAAGTGCCATGTGTAACTATCCTCTATGCCAAATTTGTCCATCAGAAAATGCTGGGATATCACATGGCTCGATGTAATCTCATCTGTCACGACTCTATGCCTCGATTCGGTGAGGGTCATAAAGCTGTTTACCATGTCGCCAATAGCCATCCGCGTAAGGTGCGCCCAATGGCAGCGCCATCAACCATGCATACTCCTCCAAGGTGGGAGTCAACGCCTGGATACCAAATCGAAAAACCTACCTCTTCGGTATCCAATGCTCCAGCATACCCTCTACAAAGCCTGCGGGAACCTAAAACATCAGGAGGGTCATAGAATGCTATAATAACTGATCTACGGTCACCCTATCTGAAGGTGGCATACTATCATACCACGACCTCAGACGGGAGGCTACCAACACTGGTGGGGTGTGATCAATGCGGCTAACTATCGAGGAAGACATCTATGTGGGCCTTATCATAAGGCCATCCATGGGTCAATGCTGAATATCTCTGGACATACATACATATGCATAATATAATACATGCATGATAAAAAATAGATAACAATATGATGTAAGGAATAACAATATATACATTCCTAAGTACATCATCATCTAATACATCTCTGTATAGCTAAAAATATTGGGAAATGGGGCACAGACGCCCAACAACTAACAGAGGCCTATCAAAAGATATAGAGAGAATGGGGCATAGCCACCCAGTATCTAACAGACGCCTATCAAAAGATATAACGAGAATATACATCAAAAGAAGACAATGGTGTCAATGTCTACATCATCAATCCTGTCCATCTGATGTAACTCCTCCTGAGTCATTGGATCTCCATCAACGGGGATGCCAGGCCTATATAACAGAGGATCTGCACCAGTAAAGCCATATGGGTCACCTGAGGGGCCAGCACTAGAGCTGGAAGGATCAAAAGTATCTGCCTTTGAAGGATCTCTGCCCAAATGCCAGATAAAGAAATGTGCCTGGTCCAACTACCGGGTCAAACTGTCAATCTGTGTCAAATGAGTCAGATCTTGAACACAGGCCATCTAATCTTTCATTATCACGGATCCAGGAACTATATCCTCCATAAATTGAGTGGCGCAGGTCTGGGCTCCGATGGTACAAGGGGACCACCAATGCTGGAACTTCTCCTGAGTATAAGGACCCTTTGACAGTGTAAAACTGTCAACACCCATCAATGGGATATCAATGACGGGTGACTATGATACAGGCCAATAACGCCTAGCAGGAGGCAAGATCGGTATACAGATCTCCCCTGTGGTGCTCCTAATAGCACGCTATCCTAAATAGAGCTCCCATCCTCCATTAGTGAAGAGAGGAATCCTACGGGTGGAAATCACGTACTCGACACTAATCGGGTATCCATCCTCAACCCCAATGGGAAAATGTTCCCCAGAATAGGGAATCCATGTGATATCATCAACTGTCAATAACTCCAACTGTAGATGACAATGGGTGAAACCCTCAGCTATAGGAACCTTCGTCAATATGGAGTGATACCATCAACGTCCTCGTGGATAGGTCTCCAAGCCTAGCACACTCACATGACGTAAACATGGGACCCAAAACTTCCAACACAAAGGTAAAACATCTGCTGTTAGTCAACACTCTTAACCTGTACATGGGAAATCACAAGAGAAATACTCACCAGCAAAAAATGCGTAAAATCCTAGCCAAGCCTCCGTCAAGCCCTGCGAACGCATGCGCATACCCTTGAGGAAATAGGCGAAGGTGTAGGAGCCCCAATCATACTCTCCAATATAGTCCACATCTCGTGTGGCGCTTACCAAAATGAATGATACCATAGAAGAGTTATCTGCTATGAAGCAGCCCCTAATGATTATCAAGAACAATCGTCGAAGAACCCTGACTTTCACATCATCGGGTATAGGCTCACTCAACAGCCCACTCTTAGCATCTATGCTCAAAGGACCTGTACGGACTATCCTACCCTTGAGCACCTTAGCTGGGATTCCTAGCAAGGATCTAATAGCAGTCGGGGTAATATCCACCGTACATGGAACTGGAACCCCTCCAAACTCCATACCGGTGATAAATTGTCAATCCATTGGTGTCATCATCACCTCACAATCCAACAAATAGAGAGACTGAGTCTGGTGAAACCAGCGCTTAGACAATGCCCTGAGGTAAACCCAGGGACAACGACGGGGGAGGATGGAAAAGAACGCCTCAAAGCCCCAGCTATACACAATCGCTCGATATTCAGGATGCAGAGCCTGATATGTAGAGTGAATGTTGAACCAGTTCCCTCTAGGCTGTGTGAAGCCGGGAACCTGCATTACAAAGCAGATCAACATCAGAACATTTACTCCTCATTAATAGGAAAGAAGGGAAGATCAAAATCCAGCTTGTACCTCATTTTCCTATAAGTAAACCGAGGGGTGTCGACTCAAATCACCCAGAAGCTCTGGGATCATCACCTGAATACCTGGAAGATCCCTACGGGGAACATGAGCAGTAGGAGCAAGGTCTATAACCGGTACATCCTCCTCCTCGTCCTCAACATCTGGTACCTCAACCTGGATATGACGTATCACCGCTTCCGCCAAACGACGAGGTTGTCTAACGGAACAAGGTTGAGGCACATCAGAAGTCCTCCTCCGCACACCTAAAGTGGTCATGCGGGAACTACTTGGCTGATCCGGATCCATATATATGGACTCAAGTCTCCAAATCACCTAAGAAAGGGTGTGGTAAACTCTAACCTGGAGCTTTTTCAAATGCATTTTATGACTACATGCATGCATGCATTACTTTAACATACGCCTATAGTAGAGTTAAAAATGCATGACTATCCAATGCCTACATTTTTTAAAATTTTTGCCATAGTTTCCTTTGTAAATAGGACTATCCACATGCACATAGGCATGACTAGGTGGCCATTCAATAGCACACCTATCCATAGTCATAAACATCCTATATATGCATAAATATATCAAAGCCATAATCCGTAAGGGTAACCTAATTATCGGGATTACTGTACTTTTTTACCTCAGCTCATTTGTCCTCAAATAGGATAAGAAATAGCTGAAAAAGGTGCCAATTTGACTATTTCAAAAGTTAAGTTTTTTCACATCATTATGTCCAGCATGGTTAAATACTAACATTAACTATATTGAATATTTTTTATCAAGTCATATGAGCATGCATATTCACTACTATGTGTTTAGAAGCATTTCATGTGATATTTCATTTTCCAACGGATAAAAACTGGAAAAGAAGACATGCATAGGTTACTAGGACAGTGTAGAATACTTATACGGTGACAAAATTTACAGAAAGATGCCCGAACTCAGCAGATCTGAATAAGAGCTCTCAGATTTCCTGTGTGGCGCAACTTGGAAATGAATTATGAAAGTAACATGCAGCTTAAATCCACCCACGGTTGGCCACAGGTGTACCTGCGGCTCCCGTGGGTGGGGCCCACCCCTCCGAATCGGTCCAGTTCGAGTTGCAAAGGAGGTCTTGCAAGCTGAAAAGGACAAATCAGGAATAAAATTGCTACGCGATTGAGCGAAATAACCTAAAATCCTGGTTTTCAGAGACCCGACCACCTGTCACTCATTGGTATTTGCTCAGACCCAGGGTTTACTATACCAATGATCACAATAGTTACAAGTTACACTCGAAAATACCTCATGAAGGTCCGATGCCACTAGTTCGGGGTCGTAACTGCAAAACACTTCTCCTCATCTGGGATCTCATCCGTTGATGCACATGTCAACGAAGGTCAAGCAGCCTTGACGTTATTCCAAGCAGGGATTTCATTCATTGATGCACACATCAATGAAGGTCAAGAAGCCTTGAAATTATGCCCAGCAGGGATCTAATTCGTTGATGTACATTTCAGCGAGAGTTAGGCAACCCTGACAACACAGACTGTTGGTAGTAACTCCGGCAGGACATTGGAAAGACCTGGCGATACAAACCAGGGAAGAACCTCCTCATCAGGGAGGACCGATGATGGAATATGTTATACACATCCTCAGCAGACAAAGATCTATCCTCCAGAGTCTCTTGTACATAAGAGATACATCCTCAGTGGAAAGTTTGTACCAAGGATTAAGGACTTAGGTGATAACCCCAACATCAACATACTAGAAGTTCCTAAGAACTTTGGATCACACGTCCAAGCAATTCGTCAGGGTGTTCAGTGATAACTCCAGATTCTAACTCCCAGGTACCGTGATTTCATTTCAGATTCTAACTCTCAGGTCATTTCCTTAACATCATGGTTTCTCCACAAAACTTTGACTTGAGTATAACCTTGGAGCGTAAAATATGTTCCTTCTTATACAAGATTTTAACAAGTAACTCTTCATACGTTAATTCTTCCGCTATCTAGTCCGGTTCTAATTTAATAATGTGATTCGGGTCTTCCACATATTTACGTAACATGGATATGTGAAAAATGTTATGAACACGAGACATACTTGGCGGTAATGCGAGTCTATAAGCCACAGTTTCTACTCGATCGAGGATTTTGAATGGCCCAATGTATCAAAGATTGAGCTTTCCTCTCTTTCCAAATCTTGTAACTCCTCTCCATAGAGCAACACGTAAAAACACATGATCTCTAACTTTGAACTTAATGTCCTTTCGATGAAGATCAACATAACTCTTTTGTCGATCTTGTGAGGTTTTTATACGTTGTCGAATCATTTGAATCTTTTTCATAGTTATACATACCAACTCCGGTCCCAACAACGTTGCTTCATCCACCTCGTCCCATCATACTGGAGAACAACACTTGTGTCCATACAACGCCTCAAATGGAGCCATGCCAATACTTGCTTGATAACTGTTGTTGTAGGAGAATTCCACTAATGGCAAGAACTTGTCCCAACTTCCTTTGAAGTCAAGGATATAAAGTCTTAATAGATCTTCAAGAGTTTGAATAGTCCTTTCCGACTGCCCGTCCGTTTGGGGATGATATGCCGAACTAAATCGTAAATCCATGCCCATAGCTTTTTGCAAACTAACCCAATCGTGAAGTGAATCTTGGGTCTCGATCAGAAATTATGGAGACTGGCATACCATGCAGTCTTACAATCTCATTTATGTAAATGCGAGCAAGACGTTCAAGTGAATAAGTTTCTCGTATAGGTAAGAAATGAGCTAACTTGGTCAATCTATCGACAATGACCCAAATCGCATATATGCCTTGAGAAACCTTGGGAAGGCTAGTAACAAAATCCATGGTAATGTGCTGCCACTTCCATTCTAGAATTTCAAGTGGTTGCAATGGACCTTTTGGCACTTGATGCTCTGCCTTGACTCGTTGACAAGTTAAACACCTTGAGATAAACTTCGTTATCTCTCTTTTCATATTGCTCCACCAAAATTTATGTCAAAGATCACGATCCATTTTGGTACTCCCAGGATGGATTTTAAACGGTGTGTTGTGTGCCTCCATCATGATTTTATACTTTAAATCTGGGTCGTTAGGAACACAAAGTCTGGAGTTGACTCGAAGTATTCCTTCTTCATCGATTCTTGCTTCCAGAATAACACCTTCTTGCACTTTCTTCTTCATACGCATCAGCTCCAAGTTTGTAGCTTGAGCAGCTTTAACTTTATCAATTAAAGTTGGTTCTACTCGTATATTTGACATCATTACGTGGTTCCCTGAAGTCTTTAACTCTATATCCATCCTTTGTAAGTCATACAAAATGGGCCTTTGCGTTGACAATATCGCACTCGTACCCGCATATGATCTTTTTCTCAACGCGTCAGCTACCACGTTCACTTTTCTAGGATGGAATTGAATGGTATGATTGTAATCTTTCAACAGCTCGAGCCAACGTCATTGTCGCATGTTGAGTTCCTTTTAGGTGAAGAAATATTTGAGACTTTTATGATCTGTATAGATCTCCACCTTCTCCCCATATAGGTAATGCCTCCAGATTTTAAGCGTAAAAACAACTGCTGCCAACTCTAGATCATGACTAGGATAATTCCTCTCATATTCTTTGAGTTGTTGTGAGGCATAAGCTATGACTTTCCCATGTTGCATGAGAACACATCCTAACCCTCTGCCTGAAGCATTGCTGTAAATGACAAATCCCTCATAACCAGATGGTATTGTCAGAACATGTGCTAAAATGAGTCTCCTCTGGAGTTCATGAAAACTCTTCTCACATTCCTCACTCAAACCGAATTTTGTATCTTTCCGAGTCAGCTAAGTTAATGGAGTAGCGATTCGAGAAAATCCTTCCACGAATCTCCGATAATAACTAGGTAAGCCCAGAAAGCTACATACTTCGGTCACTGACTTAGGTTGCTCCCAGCATTGTATTGCTTCAATCTTTGCTAGGTCAACAGATATTCCGTGATTTGATATCACGTGCCCAAGGAATGCTACTTCCTTAAGCCAGAACACACATTTCTTCAACTTGCATATAGCTTATTTTCACGAAGCTTTTGGAGTATCAGCCTCAAGTGTTGCTCATGATCTTCACGGCTTTTGGAGTATATGAGGATGTCATCAATAAAGACAACCACAAAAAAAATCCAAATATTCCATGAATACTCGGTTCATCATACCCATGAAGGCAGCAGGAGCATTAGTCAATTCAAAAAATATGACTAGGAATTCATAATGTCCGTACCAAGTTCTAAAAGCAGTCTTTGGAATGTCATTAGTTTTAATCTTTAACTGATGATATCCAGAACGAAGATCAATCTTTGAAAAGAATTTGGCACCTTGCAACTGGTTAAACAAGTCATCAAAGCGAGGCAACGGGTACCTATTTTTTATGGTGACATGATTCAACTTCCGATAATCAATACAAAGTCTCATACTTCCATCTTTCTTCTTTACAAAGAGAACAGGAGCACCCCAAGGAGACGTACTAGGATGAATGAAATCGATGTCTAATAATTCCTGCAGTTGGGTCTTTAACTCCTGAAGTTCAATAGGAGCCATTCGATATGGGGCTTTGGAAATGGGTTTTGTACCGGGTTCAAGGTCAATACCAAACTCGATTTCACGCTCTGGGGGTAGGCCAGGAAGGTCTTTAGGGAATACATCAGGAAATTTATTAACAATAGAAATATCATTCAAATCTGACGTATTTTTGTTTAAATCTGTGACATGGGCTAACAAAGCTTGACATCCGTTTTTCAATAAATGAATAGCTTTATGGCTTGATATGACAACAATTGACTTTAGTGGTTTGGTTGCTTGAATTCGCATAATAGGTTGCTTAGGAATATGAAAGCTAACAACATTATAAAAATAATCAATTTTAGCATGATGAGTAGTTAACCAATCAATCCCTAAAATCACATCAAATGCAAGTATTTTTAAAGAGATAAGATCGACAGGTAATGTGCGGGTGCCGATTTGAATCAAACAAGACTTATAAACAGTGGATGTAATGAAGGTTCCCCCAACGAAGTTTTAACAGATAAGTTAAAGTCTAATTTCTCTGGAGTTAAATTTAAACGTTGAGCACAAGTAGGAGAAATAAAAGAATGGGTATAACCATTATCAAATAAGGTATAGACTTCGCTAGAGTTTATGATTAGCTTACCCGTGATGACTTCGTTCGGGTTCCTCACTTTTTAGGAGGTCACGACAACCGCTCTCCCTTGAACTATCGACATTGACTTGTCTGGGATGGCCTTTGGTGTCTCTATCCCAGCTGGACTTGACTTCACTGCACGACAAAATCAGGCTAGGTGACCTTCTCTTTCCACAATTATAACATTCTTTGGACTACTGCATACTGTGAGACCCCAAATTTTATGAATAAAGATTTAAATTTCTCGAAATATTTTTTTGAATATTATGGTGTGGATTTGATATAATGTTATAGTTGTGAGTAATATTTATAAATTTTGCAAAGTATGCAAGTTGTTATATAATATTCGATTGGTCGGGGAATATTTTTTTTGTTGGAGAATATCCGTACGATGGCACAATCATTGGTGGACCCCACAACGAAAGTATTATCGTAGATAGAAAATGACAGAATTATCTTTTTATAAAAATAACTTGGTGAAAGTGTTACCGTTAAAAGCTGTTGAACTACCGGTAGTAAAAGAAATGCGATGAATACGCGTGGTTGCATAAGTAGCATTATTATATTGATTATTGATGCTTACGTAAGAAGTCACTCGGTTATACTCAATTATTCTCACTGATAATTGCTTTGATCATATCTCTCATATTATTGATTCAATTATTGTCACAGAGTTATCATCGCATAATATGTTATATTATTAAATCAATAATTGAGACGACAAAGTTATTATTATTATTATTTGCAATATTGACAATGTCTAGAAGTTACATCACGAGAGAGGTTTGGTCACCTAATTGCGCTACCAATAAGGAGAAATTCTTATCGAAAAGCCCCCTCTTTCCAGGAACGACTGGTTTGTTAAATATTGTGAATTATAATATTAATGATGAATAAGATTGTGTTGATTAAAGATGAAATTGATAGTTCCATTGTGTTGGAATTATTAGTGTTAGTGAAAATCGATATTTTATTCGATGATAATTGATGTTTGGGGGTTATATTGATAAATCGGGTAATTAATCGGATAAATGAGCAATTAATTGCTACTAATTCACATGCTTATATAACTATTTGTTCATATGTGTGTACTATTGATTCACATTCTTGTACTATTAGGGGAGTTGGTACAAGATTGATAATAATTGCATGACTAAGTTAAAAATGGAGGTATAGATGGAGGTACTATGCTGTAATTCGTATTTTCACATGATTATAACTATTGATTCACATGATTGAACTATTGATTCACATTATTTACTATTAGGGGAGGTGGTGCAAGTTTGATAATACTTGCAGGACTAAATTAAAAATGAAAGAAAAGTTGAAGGTATTGTACTGTAATATTTCGAGCCCCAAACGTGGAATTATCGAAACTATATTTTCCTATAAATAGAAGTTCATTCTTCCTTCATTTCTCACCAATTCACTAAAGCTTTAGAGCAATTATTATAGAGAAATTATAGAGAGAAAGAAGAAGAAGTCTGCTACCTCTACTCAAGTATCCAGCTTTTTTTTGTAAGGTAAGGGTATTATTTCTTTCGTATTCATGAAGAGAGGTATTGTTATTCCATTCCTTATTATTATGTTGGAATAACTTTGTCATACAATCAATACCGCATACATGGTGAAATTCTTCATTATTCCATTCTTTATTATTACATTGGAATAACTTGTATGTATGGCCTATCGCATATGCGCCTCGTGAATTCATTGTTATTCCATTCTTTATTATTTTGTTGGAATATTACTCATCTATACGGTTTTACATGACCTAGTTCCATTCTTTATTATTACTGTTGGAATATCACGCTGTATGCGGTTTACGCTTGACTCGGTTTATTCATTCTTTATTATTCTGTTGGAATATCATGTCTGTGTGGTTTACGCATGACCTGGTTCCATTATTTATTATTCTGTTGAGAATAACCTGTCTGTGTGGTCTATCGCATGCATGGTGAATTCTTCTATTATTCCATTCTTTTTCTGTTGGAATAACCTGTTTATGTGGATTACCGCATGCATGGTGAATGATCATTTGCATTCATATGAATAGTATTTTCATTTAAAAGGGGTTTCTGCTTGGGGCAGTTTCATAATTTTTCTGACCCTTAAAAATTCTGGAAAAAATTGAAATAATAATTTGATGAGTTTTCTATATTATGTCCAAAGATGGCGATTTTTGGATGTATAGATTAAGAGTTATGGATTTTATGGGAAAAGACTATTTTAAAAGTAAACTTTTATAACTCCTTGTGGTTAACTCCAAAATTGGTAAAAATTTTATTGGGAGTACATGTATATAACAGAAGTATACCTTGTAAATTTTGAAATTTTTGGACAAAAGTACAATTTATGATAAATGTCTAAATATTCGACAGTTTTGGCCATATGAAAAATAGTAAATGAATTTTAAAAATTTCGAGAAAATTATATGTTCAATATGGGACTATATTCTTCTAAATCCCAGAAAAGAAATTTTTTTGGGACTGATTTGGTATTTTTCATGAAAATGAACTAGTTATGAGTAAATGAATTAAATATGTTATGTGAAGTAACAAAATTGAAAAATAAGATTTTATGGCTTGGGAATCCTATATAGGGTATATGCAGATTTTTGATGAGGGATTTGATTATTGGTGATGAAATATTATGAGTGTGGCATTTTTGAATGATTAAATGCATTATTTGGTAAAGTGTAAACAATTGAAATAAATTGTTTATAAGTTTAAGAAGTGATTAAAATATTGTTATAATATTAATAATATTAGATGATGAGTTTATTAAGTGATTGATAATATTTGGATAAATTTAAAGTCTTTAATATTTATCCTTATTTTCGTTTGATTAATGCTTATATTATTGTCATCATCCTCATGCTTATATTATGATGAAAGTCATCTTTGACTTACGTGCATAGATGGACTTGGTATGATTATGACCAGGGATCATTCGGTATAATCATGACCTGTAATATTGTAAATGATGTGGTAAAAGTCCTCAGTGGCCTGTAGTGCATTGATGGACATTTTTTGGTATGATTATGACCAGAGATTATTTGGTATAGTCATGACCATTGATGATTTAATGAATATCCTTGGCCCGTAGTGCATGGATGATTCGATGATGTGGTTTATTTATTAAGCTGAGTCTCAGCGATAAAAATTGATGAAAACATTTTAAATCATAGAAGATAGTAGATATCATGCTCTACTTGACTTTTTCTAATGAATTCTTTATTCATTTGCAGTTAAACTTGATGTTCTATTGTATTTTATCGGTTTAACATTGTTGAAGACTATTGATAATTTATTCGCATTATCTTAGTCATAATATTTCTTCTTGGGCTAGTTGAGCTCACCCTTTCTTTCCTTTATTCTCTTGTGAAATGAGAATATAAATTGGGACGAAGAGTGGGAAGCGGAGTGACGGTCAGATGATAGCATTAGTAGTCCTCACTATTCTGTTAAATAGTGTGATAATAAATATAATGAGGACTCCATTTAGTGTGGATATTGTCTAGATGACAATATTTGTATTAAAACTCATAGTATATGTTTTGTCGTATATTACACGACGTTTGTATAATTAAGTTTGTATTTGTATTTTGTACCATATATTTGACGACTCAAGATGGGTGATGTATACCTGTTTTGGGGGCGTCACAGTTGGTGTCAAAGCTTAGGGATATGATCCCTGGCTGAGATGTGAGACAAGAACTAGGAGGGGAGAAATGGGGAATTCCTTTGCTAGTATGACCTACCTAAGTTTATTTGGTATTTAATTGGTCGGTCGGGGTATAGGGATAATATGTGACATGTCAATTAACCCTTGTTTTGTGGCAGTATTTGAGAATGACAGCTGAAAATGTTAACAATGGAGTGAATGAGATCGTGAAAACACCTCTAATCACCAACCAGGATAATGTGATGTCAGACGAAGAAGGAATTAGAGATATCCATGTGGTGAGTGAAGAATTGATAGTCGCACTTTGAGATAGCAGAGGAGAAAATGGTGAGTGAGGAAGAAGAGGAACCTGAGGAGAATTTATTAGAAGAATTTTATGATCAAAATTTAGAATTGTAAAATCGTGTTCATGAGTTAAAAGAGCAGGCTGAAGAACGGCAGGCGGTCGTGGAGCAAAAGGATGCAACAATTCAATCTTGTGTTACCCGATATGTGATGCTTGAACAAAAGCACTCTTTGGCAGAGTATAAAATGATAAAGCTGGAATCTGAGCTGAAAGAAGAAACAATTGAACGAGTGAAAATGAGTGATGCATGGGTAAAAGCCGCATGATGCGTTGATATTGTGGAAATAGATGTCTGATCTAAGAAGTCTAAAATAGATGATATGTATTTCTCTTTTTGGACAACAATTGAGAGAACCCAACATCGAGTTTTGAATTACCCTGTACATTGCGGTCAACCTCAATTTGATATGGATCGAAGATTAATGATTCAGATCATGAAACAGAGTTCGATGAAGTAGTTGAGGGTGGAATATGCCCTATAGAAAAGTCAATTTCAACGGTAGTGATGACACCAAATCTTTTTGCCAGCACAAGTCAAAACCAAAAGTAGTTCAAGGGAGAGGCGGTTGTCATGACTTTGACAGTGAGGAACCCAAATGAAGTTATCACGGGTTAGTTAATTATAAATTCTTGCGAAGTCTATACTTAATTAGATACCGGTTCTACCCATTATTTTATCTCTCTTGCTTGCGCTTAACGTTTAAATTTAACTCTGGAGAAATTAAACTTTGACTTATTGGTTGAAACTTCTTTAGTAGAAACCTTCGACCTCCACTGTTTATAAATCTTGTTGATTCAAATAGACACTTTCACGTTACCCGTTGATCTTATCTCTTTGAAAATACTTGCCTTTGATGTGATTTTAGGAATCGATTGGTTAACTACTCATCATGCTTTTCGTAAGGTTGCTAGCTTTCATATTCTTAACCAACCTGTTATGCGAATCTAAGCAACCAAACCACTAAAGTTAATCACTGTCATATCAAGCCATAAGTAAAGAGCCTCGAGCCTTTCGTTGTTGACTTCTTTGTGTGGAATGCACTTTGACGGACTTTACAGTAAGCGGCGTCGTGAATGGCGATGGCAAGTTGATAGTATCAATGTGACGTCTTATCCAAGTCTTGGATGAGAGTCACAGTTTTGAATGATATTTCTATTCTTAATAAATTTCCTGACGTATTCTTGAAGACTTCTTAGCTAGAGCGTAAAATCGAATTTTGTATTGACCCCAGTACAAAACCCATTTCTTCAACCCTTAAATATTTCTTCAACCAAAACGAACGAATAATGCGCCAAAGATGTTGGCTCCACTAATACAAAGTAGTAAATAGACAACACTTAAATCACAATATTTTTATAAAAAATATTATGATATTTTTTTCTACAACGTTTTATAACAAAATATTATAAATATATATGAAAAAACGTTATCTATTTTATAAGGACAATTTTTAATTTTAAATAGATAATATTTTTTTTTAAAAAAACGTCATCTGTATCAAAAACACGGAGGTCAAAATAAATCGCGCATAATGAAAACTTGAAATTAAAAAGCCTAAACAATTCTCTCTCTAAAAACATATTCCATCTTAGACTTATTTCTCTCTACTCCTGAACATGCTACCCGAAAACAAAAACTAGGGTTTATTAACGTGATTAACTTTCTCTCTCCTATTCAAATGGCCAAAACAAGAGGTGGTAGTATCGGTCGTTAACCAGTTCAAAGGGAAGAAGGATCGATAGTACGTGGCTCCCAAGGTGGTAGAATCATTGGTTCTCGCTTCGATTCTTTCTCTTTATATGCTTTCGGCTCTTCTGATCTTCTAGTTCTTCGTCCTCATGGCGGTTCATTCTCTATCAAGGTCGAATCTTGCTTTCTCTTACAATGGATCTAGGGGTTTCTTATCGTCTTACACTTTTCTTTAACAAAAAATTGTTTTTCTGACTTGTTTTGTTCGATTTTGTCTATTGCTCAATTTTGCTTACACGCTTTGATTTTTCTCTAATTGTACTTCATATTGATTGGGTTTGAGTGTTGATTTTGATGGTATTGAACTGTTGATTTTGTCTGTTTACATAATGTTTGATTTTTGTTGTTGTTCTAGATTGGAGACTCACGATTTTAGGGCCGTGAGCGTATTCGCTTCACCCAATTAACACAATAGGCCCTCATTTCTTCAGAATAACAATGTTGTCTATAGGTTGTTGAGGTGGATGTGAAAGTTGAAGAACCAGTGGAAAACAATGTTCACAACAATGCATTCTACGCTAAAGAGAAACTGCTAAGATTTGAACTAGAAGCAATGCGTGATTGTAATTCCTTATCTGCCCGACATTGGGTTGTAAGACTTCTTACCCCTTTTTAAAATTTTAACTCTGTTTTACGTCTTGTATGTTTGTGTTTTTATGCATGTTCCCCTTGTAGTATATATTTATAATGCTACTCATATATGTTGTTCATTATTCAGATCAGAAACACAAGAACCGTCAACCGAACTGGGCAACTAACTGGTTACAAGTTACTACCAGGTTCCAATTGTTTACCATTAGCTGGTGCCAAGGAAAAAGTCCTGAGACGGGCTGCTTTTTTGAAGCACAATCTTTGGGTCACACCTTATGCACGTGATGAGATGTTTCCAAAAGGAGAGTTTTCGAATCAGAATCCACATGTTGGAGAGGGATTGGCAACTTGGGTTCAGCAGAACCGGTCCCTGGAAGAAACTGATGTTGTTCTTTGGTAAGTATATCCTATTCTGTTCACATAAATTTGCTATGAAGGGTATACTTTTCAGTTTTGCATCTTTAATGTGACCTTGACATTCGACACTAATCTAGCCGTTAGTTACTTTCATTTGAACTCTCATCCTTTTCTTTCGTGGGCAGTTCCAACCATCCTATCACTAATTTATAGAGTGCTAAGTAATAAAAAATAATGAAGCTTCACTAATGTGTAACTTGCCCATAGAGATTCTATTGATTTTATTGTATTTTACATGTATGTATTTGGAATGATGCATGTACCTCGATTGGAAGACTGGCCAATAATGCCAGTGGAACACATTGGCTTCATGCTCATGGTATTCTACTGTCATCTTTTAGATTTGTATTGTCTTGAATACGGTAATCTTTTCTTCCTGAATAAGTTTGGGATATATGGTTGGTGTAGAGTTAGAGTTAATGGGTGGCAGACAATGTGTTGTTTTAAATCAAGTGAAGTTAAGTAGCGTCTTGAACAATGAAAAACCTAATTAATGCCACCATTATAACTAGCTAAAATTGAATAGACAAATGTAATAGTTAATGGGTGGCAGACAATGTGTTGTTTGGGATAATGTTTGATTTTTGTAGTTATTTTATTTCACACTGTTATATTTTGTTCAAACTTTCTTTTATAACTAGCTACTCGTGGTCTGTTTTCAACCAGTTAATTCCAAGATAATTATTTGCATCCATTTTAGACAGTAAATTCCAAGATGTTTATGTGCTTGTCTTGGTGAGACAAAACTGCCAAACCTAATGTGAAACATTTGTTCAATATGCTTTAGAGTCTATGGGTGGTCATCTAGATAAGTGTTGCCTTGTCAATGGTTTGTGCATTTTGCATTCTTATGTCTGCAACATGTATGAGCAGCCTTAAGTGACCTGATTCTTTACTTAAATTTGCATGTTAATCATCTAAGCTATAATTGATGCCTACCCTTTTTGTTTTGTTTTGCTATTTTTTTGTTTCAGAAGCCTGTCAATCTGAAATTGTTAGTTGTTTTTTTTTTTTGTGGGACTACTGATCTATTGACATATACACTCTACTAAGCATTGAAACTTGAATTTAGATAGATATATAAGCCCCTCCATCAAACTATTACAACACATAACTTTTTACGGAAAGAAAAAATAGAATACTGAGGTTTGTCGGCATACTTCAAGTATTCTTTAATTTTTATGAAAATAATTAGTACTGAAATGTAATAATTGTTCATATCTTTCTAATTTGATTTTTTCCCCCTTTTTTTACAGCTTCTCCTATGAATGCTACCTTGAACCCCGAAGCTGAATTTGCATATGGTTCTGGAAATATCGATTTTAAGAAAGCTGTTGATCCGGGTTTAGTGTACGATGCAAATGAGCTCGATTACATTAAATTCTTGTTGGAAGGTTATACTACCAAGCAGCTAAGACTTGTCACTGGGAACATGAAAATAACCTGTTCAGGACTCAAAAAACCAGCTCATGATTTAACACTGTGGGTTAGACGAAGTCTTTCCAGGTGGGTGTCCTGACAAAGTTAGGCGGTGAAGAGTATCCAATTGTACGTGCCTCTTTGATCTGGGACGATGGGATGCATCAGGTTAGGACCCCCATTATTGTATACGCTCCATCTTAAATTCTTAGGCATCTATATACTATTTATGTATTACCTTGGTTCCAAAATAAAAGATCAAACCATATCTTGTGATGTTTTTGTGTAAGTTAAATATTTAAGTATTTAATGGATGTGTTTATTGTTAAATAAATAATTGTTCAAATTTGATTCAATTTGGTTAGCTATTTGTTAAATAAATAATTAAGGAAATTAATTATTTTATGCTAATTTAATTTAATTATTAAGTTAGAAAGTTTTGATTAATTGAATTACTATTCTTTTTATTGGAATTTGTAATTAAAAAGGATGTGTTAGTTGATTAAATAAAGTTATAATTATATAGAAAATTATAATTTTGTGGTATTGAGTTATGTGTTAAAGTGATGTAATAAATTGTTTTAGAATTAATTGAATTTAAAGTGTGACAAATAACCTTTTATAAAGTAGTTATTAAAATAACTTAAAGGAGTTTTAATTGAGTTTTTGCCAAACAAGGCCTATTGCTTATTAAGTCTTTATTCTAATTGTGTTTTTACCAAACAAGGCCTAAAAGATTAATTGGTTATTTTTTTAGTGACTAGCCAAACAAGCCTTATGGCTTTTGGTTTTCAAAACTTATATAAGCGATATCGAGTTATATCTATATTTATATTATATAATTAATATATATTATATATCTATATCGTTAGATGGTTAATGCGTAGTTAGAGTTAAGAAGAAAGAGAAAAACTCGGAGGAAGAAGAAGAAGAAGAAGAAGAAGAAGAAGAGGAAGAAAGGCTAGGGAATTGGTGAGAAGAAAAGTTTGAGAATCAAAGAAAGGAATAGCCATCATCATCTTCTTGAGGTATTATCCTATTCTTTTAAGTTTTAAAAGTTTTAGTTTTCTCTTCTACTATTTCTCTGTAAAATTCTTGTGATAGGGTAAATTGTTGAATTTATGGGTATTCATATGATTAACTAGTGTTGTAAAGTTATTTTCATAAGTTTTATATGATTATAATCAATGAATTGATGATATGTATGTAATTTGTGAAGAAAACCTTTTTACAGAGAGTTTTTGTGATTATATATTGTTTAGTTAAAATAGAAATTATGGGTTGTTTAGTTGTTTTATTGATAAATTGACTATTGATTTGTTAGAGTATGTATATACTTTGATAAAATGCTTTAAATTAATGGTTTTGGTTGAAAACAAAATTCTGATGTTGATTTTCATTGAAATATCAAAAAGTGAGTTTTTTTTATCAAAAATAGTGAAATTGGATGTTTTAAACTTGTTGTTTATGTTGTTGTATGGATAGAAACATGTTAGGAATTCTTGAATTTTGTTTACATGGAGTTTTTGTATGATTTACATCTTTATTTAGTCTGTTAGAAAGCGAGCTTGTAGGCCAAAATTGGCTTTTTCTGTCTTTATTCTTGAAAATTATCGATCAAAAGCTATTGCAGTTTTTCCTTGTGCATTATGTATGACAATGATACGTTAGTGTGCCATGACACCATCACCACCACTTGCCATACGCGGCCCGTGGAGTTATTTACTGCGTCATGCGCCCATATTGCCATGGTACGTGACCACGATGTAAAGCTGTATGCATGCAATGATGAGTTAGCGAGAATAGTGCGAAAAGTGTATTTTTTGTACACGAAATTTTAAGAAAAGTTATGTGATGATAGTAGATTTGTAAAATGTTGATTTTAGTATTTCTATACTATGAATAATTATGTTATTAAGGATTAACTTGTGTTATAACTTGATTATGTGATTAAAAATCAATTTTAAATGATGTACATACTTAGTTATGGTTGTAAAATGGTAATGGCTAACTATGTCATGATGACATATGTTTATAGGATATTGTGATTTCTTATTGATTCGGTTTAGCCTACGAACAAGGCAAGTTTTCTAATCCATTAGAATCAATTATTGTTTCCAATATAATAATGCAAGTTTTCTAATCCATTATCTTGATTGAATCAATTATTGTTTCCAATATAATAATGCAAGTTTTCTAATTCTTTATCTTGTTGAACTATTTATTGTTTCAATTTGATTACCTTATAAATGATCAAGCTTTCTAAACTTTGGTTTGATGTTGACAAGTTATTCTTGTATTTAACTTGTTGTTTTAGCATGCACAACTATTTATACTAATGTCGAGCAATTTTATCGTTCAAGCGGTTATGCATGCTTAGTACTCAATTCTAATTAACCTTGACTTAATATTGTTCAAGCAAGGCATGTTATAGTTATTTAAAGTATATCTTTATTAGATTATTCCTAAAGCATGATTTTGGTTTACCATGTTGATTCAATTATGATTATTACGTAATATGATGTTATTAATTCAACTAGTCCTCTAGTTGATGATCGTTGAACTTCAAATTACCCTTGAAAGCTTATCCAAACCAAACTCTCTTTGGTGCGGACTTGTACTCAAATCTTTGAGATGAACAACCTATTATTATTATTGGGGATAACTTACAGCGTAAGCGTTAAATGTTTGTACACAATACATGATGCGAAGGTTGATCCCCCTAAGTACGAGGAGTCCTTATAGTCTTATATTTATTAAAGTTGGAGTTGAAAGATTACTACTTATTTGTGGACATAGTTCATGGTCTTATGACCCTCGGTTATATTTATTCCACATTTTGGATTTGAGTTCACGATTATCATTGTTAGAGTACCATTCGGTCTTAATGAGCCTATCATGGCGAGTTATTATTATTATACTCTTGTCGATTTCTTATTATTTCAAGTGAGCATTGTTTGCTCACTCTTATATATAACTCTTTTACGATTAAAAGGCGAAAAGGTTGATGTACTACTTTTGATAAGGGAAAAGGAAAGATGAGCAAGTTTTGAAGACTTGTAATTTGATATTTGATTTTGATTTTAATTGAATGGTTGTAATGAAGTTTATTTTAAATTCGCATTTGAATGATTGTATTTAAAGGTTAGATAACACAGGAGATTTTATTATGTAATCCTTTAATGGGAAAGATTTTATTTATCCAGTTTTATTGTGATTGGGTAGTTAGATATGAATGTTTGATTAAGTGAACACCAAATCCTGTGGGAATGAAGTACCTTGGGTTTGGGGGTGTCACAAGTTGGTATCAAAGCCCTAGGTTATGAACCTTAGGTGGGGGAAAAAGCCTTAGGAAGTAACCTTCGAAAAGATAGTAATGATAAACTCTTATTGAGTTTTAAGGAAGAAGTAATAAAACACTTATGTGCTTATGTGTTTATAACTTATGTGCTCGTGAGAGTCGAGTAGTAATGATTAGTAATTAAGACTTAAACTTTGGTTGACAGGATGTCTAATATAGGAGGAACCAGTTAAGCTATGGAGGAGGAGCCTCGAGATATTCAGGTAGTTTGGGAACAATTACTGCGACGGGAAACAGTTCTGTTGGTCACAATAGTTGAGTAGGAGAGAGTACTTGATGAGGATGATGAGATAGAGATGGATGAGGAAGATCCTTTAGAGCTGCCACAGACGGATGAAGAGGACGAGGAGGAAAGGATTCCACTTAACTCGATGGTGGTAGTATATCACGATGAGGTGCATATGGCCATGATGTGGAACTTCAAGATCTGATCGAGGAATTACAAGAGATAGTAGGTGAACAACGGACCTTGATGGCAGGAAGGGCGATGAGATCGAGGATCGAGAAGAGCGATTGAACAATGTTAAAGAAGGTGGTTCTGCTTGAAGAAGAACGACCAAATGAGGCTGAGATTTGAGTTGAAGAGACAAGTTGAGAGAAGAGTTTGCAAAAAGGCAAAAGCCAGAAGCAGCGTCTGAGGAAGGCGATCAACGGGCCGAAATAGCGAGAGAGGCGCACAAGCAAAGAGAATGAAGATGCAGGAAATGGATAGCGTATTCAACATCGCGATCGATCAAGCTCGAGGATCGGGTCATGGGTTACCCAATTCGATTCGAGACGCTGCCCCTGTACATACTAGATCGTCGAACCATGTTAGAATTATGGAAGAAAAAGCGTCGTAAGGCTTTGCGGTATCTTAATAGGACAACTTAGGAAGTGAACTTGATTTATGATTTATGTTATGATAAGTATTATGTAAATCCCAAGTGTTATGCAACTTATGGGATATGATGATGATGTCTGAAACTTTA
Organism: Panax ginseng; assembly: GCA_020205605.1. Classification (NCBI taxonomy): domain Eukaryota; kingdom Viridiplantae; phylum Streptophyta; class Magnoliopsida; order Apiales; family Araliaceae; genus Panax; species Panax ginseng. The sequence continues at coordinate 64,510,363 of CM035149.1, forward strand.
GTAGTTTAGGAAAATAATGTAAATAGCGGTGATCTTTATGAATATGATGTTTTTCAAAAGAATTAAGTATGAATAAAAGTTATTATCTTCTTTTATCCAAAGTGTTATGTGTTATGTGGTGATTACTTTTATGGGGGGCAAGTTAATTAGAAATTACTTGAAAGAGTTGAGTAATAATCTAATGAGTGTATTTTTAACGAGAAAATGCCTCGAGGCGTCAACCACCCGTCGGAGAGAAGCATTGAAGGAACCAACAACGATAATCTTTGAAGCTAACCAGATTCAACAATTTGGTGGCGTTCTTGTGGTGCCTTTGCAAAATCAACAACAGAATCAACCTTAGAACCGAGGTGCTACGTTTAAGGACTTCAAAGGCGGTTGGACCACGAGAATTCCAGTGGATCCATGAATCCGGTTGAAGCCTGAGACTGGATCATGGAAATTGAGAAGGTTTTGATGTTGCTAGGGTAGAGGATAACGGAAGAGACTACTTTTGCAACATTCATGTTGAAAGTAGAGGCTAGTTATTGGTGGTAGGCCAACAAAACTTCGGGAAGGACCAGGGAATTATGACAGGATAGGTTTAAGGAGATTTTCTTGAGACCTATTTCCGGAGAGTTTGAAAAGCCGGTTAAGTCGAGTTTTTAGGAGTTGAAGCGAGGAACGATGGCGGTGTCAAAGTATCCATGAAATTCAATGAGTTGGCGAGGTTTGCGCCATACCAAGTCGGCCTGAGATGAGCCTTGGTGAAGAGGTTTGAGCGAGGAATTTGAAGCCACGGTTGTTTAGTAGGGTTTCCTTGTTCGATTGAAGACTTTACTGATGATAATGGAAAAGGCAATTCTTGAATTTGAAAGTGGAGGCGGTAACCAAGTTCAATCGAGAACGAGAAAAGAAGAAGAATGAAGTGGAGGTGAAGAATGGAGGTGGTGGTAGTGGAAATGGTAATAATAACACTGAAAAGAAAGTGGAATGGAAATGGAGGTCTTTGGAAATCAATGAAACTTGACAAAATAAAGAAGTTGAAGAAGCATGTGCTACATGCGGGAAGTTTCATAAGGGTGTATGCTTAATGGGGAAAGCATGTATGCTTTAAATTGTGGCGGGAGGGTCGTGCCCCTAATTGCAATCAACCTAAGAAGAATGTTTGCTGCTTGCGGGTCCAAGGATCACTTTGCTCGTGAGTGCCCTAAGAAGAAAGGTGGAGAAACAATGAAGCAAGGAGGTAGCTAATGGAGGTACATGGGCCATTCTTTGGACCCTGACGACATCAAATAAGCCTGCACCCGAGAACCTTGACATGGGTATGCAAGATCTTTGTGCAATCAAAGGATGTGGTGTAGGTATTATCCCGATCAATGATATTGATGCTTATGTATTATTTGATTTGGGTGCTACTTGCTCATTTTATATCGATGAATTTGCTATGAGATTAGGATTGCCTAGTGAAGAATTGAATTTCCCTTTAAACATAGAAATTGCGAATAAGGAAGTAATTCTTGTTAGGTTTCGTATCTGAAGCGTAGGGTGAACATTAAAGGAAATATTTTTATGGTAGATTTAATTCGATTAGGCTTGGAGAGTTTGATGTTATTTTGGGAATGGATTGGTTGTTCAATTATGGAGCGATAATTGATTCTTAAAAGAAATGTGTAAACCTTATGACTCCGTCGAAAGGTAGTTTTCAATGGTAGCAAATCGCTGAGACAAATGAGATGTCAGCGATTATGCGAGGCGAAGTTGTTGAGTCAAATTTGTGTGGGTTATTTAGCTTACATAGTCGATACTTAGAAGAAAGGTGTGCAGCGGAAGAAATACCGGTGGTTAGGGAATTTTGTGGGCGTGTTTCGGAGGATTTGCGGGACTTAAGCTTTGACGGAGAAATCGAGTTTGTGATCGACTTAGCGCCGAGGAACAGCTCCGATATCGAAAGCCCGTCTGAGAATGGCTCGGGTAGAGATGAAAAAGGCGATGGTACAACTACAGGGGTTGTTGGAAAAGAAATACATTCGGTAGAGTGTGTCGTAGTGGGGAGCACCGGTGTTATTAAATAAAAAAGAAGGATGGGTCGAATCGTCTTTGCATTGATTATAGAGAGTTAAACAAAGTCTACTATTAAGAATAAGTATCCATTCTTAGAGAATAGATGACTTATTTGACCGGTTGAAGGGTGCTAGATATTTCTCGAAAATAGATTTGAGGAGTGGGTATCCAGTTGAAAGTAAGGAAGGAGGATGTCTAGAAGGCGGCATTAGAACTCGGTATGGACATTATGAGTTTTTGGTGATGTCTTTTGGTTTGACAAAGCGCCCTGCTGGCGTTCATGGATTTGATGAATAGAGTGTTTAAACCATTTTTAGACAAGTTTGTGGTGGTGTTTATTGGCGATATTACGGTGTATTCTAGAACTCAAGAAGAACACATGGAACACTTACGTCTAACGTTGGAGACACTAAGAAAGGAAAAGTTATGCATAAAATTCTCTAAATGTGAATTTTGGTTAGAAGCGTGTACAATTTCTTGGACACGTAATTGTGAGGATGGAATCTCGGTGGATCCATCAAAATTATTTGTGATAAATTGGGAACAACCAAGAACTCCGTCGAAGTAAGAAGTTTCTTGGGATTGGCGAGGGGTATTCTGAAGGTTTATCAAGACTTCTCCAAGATTGCCACTCCGTTGACAAATTTGCGAGAAAAGCTGTAAAATTTGTTTGGGCGGAGAAATGTGTGAGAGTTTTCAAGAATTGAAGAAGAAGCTCGATGTAGCTTTGTGTTGTCATTACCGGATAATACAGGAAATTTTGTGGTGTCTGGTGATGCTTCACACTGAGGATTAGGATGTGTCCTTATGCGAAAGCGGAAAAGTTATCATGTATGCATCAAAGGCAATTGAAGGACTACGAAAAAGGGTATCAGACTCATGATTTAGAGTTGGCGGCGGTTGTGTTTGCTTTAAAAATATGGAGACACTATCTCTATGGAGAAAAATGTGAGATCTACACAGACCATAAAAGTCTGAAGTACATTTTCACTCAGAAGGACTGAACATGCGTCAAAGGAGATGGATGGAATTGATAAAGGATTACGATTGTGAGATCTTTTATCATCGAGCCAAAGCAAAAATGTGTTTCGAGATGCCTTGAGTAGGAAAAGCGCGGAGAAAAGTTGATCTTTGTTAGCGATAAGGAGGAGCTTATTACAACAATGTCGAGGTTAGAGTTGGAAATCAAATTTCCAAAAAGAATCAGATGAAATTGTGCGGATAGAAGCCGGTCAAACTTTGGTGGACAAAGTGAAGAGCGCTCAATTGCGAGGATGAGGAATAAAGAAAAAATAAGAAAGTGTGGTCGACGGAAAGAAGTGAAATACAAGGTTGATCTTGATGGAATCTTTGAGATTCGAGGACGAATTATGGGTTCAATGATGCAGATATTAAAGAGGACATTTTGTGAAGCTCATAGCTCGAGATATTCGATTCATCCAGGAAGTGCGAAAATGTATCAAGATTTGAGACAACATTTTGGTGGCCAAATATGAAAAGAGGCGTTGCGAGAATCGTTGCAAAGTGCTTAACATGTCGGAGAGAAAAGGTAGAGCATCAAAGACCAAGCGGGTTACTTCAACCGTTGGAATATCGGAATGGAAATGGGAACATATCTGATGGATTTTGTGGTAGGTCTCCCAACGACTTCGAGAAAAGGATTCGATGCGATTTGGGTGATAGTGGAATGATTGACAAAATCGCACACTTTTTGCCGATAAAGATTAGATTTAATCTTGATCATTTGGCGGAAATTATGCGTTAAAGAGATCGTTTCAAGACATGGAGTTCTAGTATCAATTGTATCAGCGGAGAGATCGAGGTTCACATCAAATTTACGGAAGAGACTACTGAGGATGTATGGGAACACGATTTGCGAATGAGTGCGACATATCATCCATAAACGGATGGCCAAAGTGAGCGAGCGATTAGGACATTAGAAGATATGTTGAGAGCATGCGTCATGGATTTCAAAGGAAATTTGGGATGAACAATTATCGTTGGTGGAATTTGCCTACAATAATAGTTATCACGCTAGCATCGGCATGCCGCCTTACGAAGCATTATCACGCGAGAAAGTGCGAGAACTCCTTTGTCTTTGGGATGAAGTCGGTGAGCGTCATTTATTAGGACGAGGCTGGTACAACAAAGCTGGCTTTGAGGTTGTCAAACTCATCGAGAACAAGATTGATAAATTTGCTCAAGATAGACAAAAGAAATATCTTGATCAACACGAGACAAGATCGTGCATTCGATGTGTGGAAATTATGTTTTTTCTAAAAGTTTCACCTTGGAAGGAAAAATTCGATTTGGTAAAAGGGAAACTAAGCGGGGTTTATTGGACCCTTTGAAGTCTTTTGAAAAGTTGGAGAGGTTGCTTACGAGGTAGCTCTACCTCGAATTGCAAAACATTCATAATGTTTTTCACGTTTGATTATTACGACCATATAAACACGATTACAAACACGTGATTGAGTACGAACCATTGCACTTTGAGAAAGACTTGTCCTATGAAGAGGTTCTATCCGGATAGTCGACGGGAAAGAACAAGTGCTCGAAATAAAGTGATACATACGTGAAGGTAATTTGGAGGAACCTGATGTCGAAGAGGCTACGTGGGAACTCGAAAATTTGAAATGATGAAGAATTACCTGAGTTATTTGTTTAATCTATGTCTTCTTGATTTTTGGGGCGAGAATCTTTGTAAGTAGAGGGAGAATGTGTGAATGAATTGTTTGAATTGTGATTACAGGGGACGAGAATCCTTGTAAGGAGGAATGATGTAACATTCGAGAACTTTTATTGTTATATTAAAATATTTAAGTATTTAATGGATGTGTTTATTGTTAAATAAATAATTGTTCAAATTGATTCAATTTGGTTATTTATTTGTTAAATAAATAATTAAGGAAATTAATTATTTTATCTTTAATTTAATTTAATTATTAAGTTAGAAAGTTTTGATTAATTGAATTACTATTCTTTTTATTGGAATTTGTAATTAAAAAGGATGTGTTAGTTGATTAAATAAAGTTATAATTATATAGAAAATTATAATTTTGTGGTATTGAGTTATGTGTTAAAGTGATGTAATAAATTGTTTTTAGAATTAATTGAATTTAAAGTGTGACAAATAACCTTTTATAAAGTAGTTATTAAAATAACTTAAAGGAGTTTTAATTAGGTTTTGCCAAACAAGGCCTATTGCTTATTAAGTCTTTATTCTAATTGTGTTTTACCAAACAAGGCCTAAAAGATTAATTGGTTATTTTTTTAGTGACTAGCCAAACAAGCCTTATGGCTTTTGGTTTTCAAAACTTATATAAGCGATATCGAGTTATATCTATATTTATATTATATAATTAATATATATTATATCTATATATATCGTTAGATGGTTAGTACGTAGTTAGAGTTAAGAAGAAAAGAGAAAAACTCAGAGGAAGAAGAAGAAGAAAAGAAGAAAAGAAGAGAGGAAGAAAGGCTAGGGAATTGGTGAGAAGAAAAGTTTGAGAATCAAAGAAGGGAATAGCCATCATCATCTTCTTCAAGGTATTATCCTATTCTTTTTAAGTTTTAAAAGTTTTAGTTTTCTCTTCTCCTATTTCTCTGTAAAATTCTTGTGATAGGGTAAATTGTTGAATTTATGGGTATTCATATGATTAACTAGTGTTGTAAAGTTATTTTCATAAGTTTTATATGATTATAATCAATGAATTGATGATATGTATGTAATTTGTGAAGAAAACCTTTTTACAGAGAGTTTTTGTGATTATATATTGTTTAGTTAAAATAGAAATTATGGGTTGTTTAGTTGTTTTATTGATAAATTGACTATTCAATTTGTTAGAGTATGTATATACTTTGATAAAATGCTTTAAATTAATGGTTTTGGTTGAAAAACAAAATTTCTGAGTGTTGATTTTCATTGAAATATCAAAAAAGTGAGTTTTTTTATCAAAAATAGTGAAATTGGATGTTTTAAACTTGTCGTTTATGTTGTTGTATGGATAGAAACATGTTAGGAATTCTTGAATTTTGTTTACATGGAGTTTTTGTATGATTACACATCTTTATTTAGTACATTAGAAAGCGAGCTTGTAGGCCAAAATTGGCTTTTTTCTGTCTTTATTCTTGAAGGTATCGATCGAAAGCGCGGTTTTTGTGCTTGGCCATGTGTGACCAATGATACGTTAGTGGCGCCATGACGCCATCATCCACCACCATACGTGGCTTAGCCGTGGAGTTATTTGCGCTTGTATGTGCCATACCTTGCATGTAGCGACCCGCGATGTAAGCTTATGTGTGTGCATGTGAGTTAGCGAGAATGGTACGTGAGTGTACTTTTTGTACCACGAAATTTTAAGAAAAGTTATGTGATGATAGTAGGGGTTGTAAAATGTTGATTTTAGTATTTCTATACTATGAATAATTATGTTATTAAGGATTAACTTGTGTTATAACTTGATTATGTGATTAAAAATCAATTTTTAAATGATGTACATACTTAGTTATGGTTGTAAAATGGTAATGGCTAACTATGTCATGATGACATATGTTTATAGGATATTGTGATTTGTATTGATTTGGTTTAGCCTACTGAACATTAGGAAAGTTTTCTAATCCATTATCTTGATTGAATCAATTATTGTTTCCAATATAATAATGCAAGTTTTCTAATTCTTTATCTTGTTGAACTATTTATTGTTTCAATTCGATTACCTTATAAATGATGCAAGCTTTCTAAACTTTGGTTTGATGTTGACAAGTTATTCTTGTATTTAACTTGTTGTTTAGCATGCACAACTATTTATACTAATGTCGAGCAATTTTATCGTTCAACGGTTATGCATGCTTAGTACTCAATTCTAATTAACATTGACTTAATATTGTTCAAGCAAGGCATGTTATAGTTATTCAAAGTATATCTTTATTAGATTATTCCTAAAGCATGATTTTGGTTTACCATGTTGATTCAATTACGATTATTACGTAATATGATGTTATTAATTCAACTAGTCCTCTAGTTGATGATCGTTGAACTTTAAATTACCCTTGAAAGCTTATCAAACCAAACTCTCTTTAGTGCGGACTTGTACTCAAATCTTTGAGATGAACAACCTATTATTATTATTGGGGATAACTTATGCGTAGCGTTAAATGTTTAATGCACAATACATGATGCGAAGGTTGATCCCCCTAAGTACGAGAGTCCTTATAGTCTTATATTTATTAAAGTTGGAGTTGAAAGATTACTCATAGCTTGTGGACATAGTTCATGGTCTTATGACCCTCGGTTATATTTATTCCACATTTTGGATTCGGGTTCGATTATCATTGTTTGAGTACCATTCGGTCTTGATGAGCCTATCATGGTAGTTATTATTATTATACTCTTGTCGATTCCTTATTGTTTCAAGTGAGCATTGTTTGCTCACTCTTGCTTATCTCTCTTACGAGTTAAAGGCGAAAAGGTGATGTACTAGCACTTTTAGATGAAGAGGAAAAGGAAAGATGAGCAAGTTTTGAAGACTTGTAATTTGATATTTGATTTTTTGATTTTAATTGAATGGTTGTAATGAAATTTATTTTAAATTCGCATTTGAATGATTGTATTAAAGGTTAGACAACACAGGAGATTTTATTATGTAATCCTTTAATGGGAAAGATTTTATTTATCGATTTTATTGTGATTGGGTAGTTAGATATGAATGTTTGATTAAGTGAACACCTTAGGTTTGGGGGTGTCACACTAAGTTAAAAATGGAGGGAATGAAGTACTGATACGAGGTTGGATACAAAAACAACTACAACTGTGACTTCATAGAAAAGCGAATCACGTGAGACAAAAGAACAAATATTAAGGATTCAGTATTTTAGACGATCAAGTTCAAAAATCTTGCATAATAAACTATTGTGGGCGAGAATTCAAAAATGAAGATCAAAACATAGATCGATCAAAGATAAGAACCATAATGAGGACAATCATGGACACAAAAAAGAAAATTTAATTTTTTGTGAATAGTGTAAATGATGCGTGAATAGTCAGTATCGTGAATATTGTGCGTATCGTGAATAGTAACTCAAACACTAAAAGGTAGAAATTCCACAAGAAAAATCATCATGCTTCATGAATAGTACTCATGAATAGTAACTTTCGTGAATAGTAACTCATGAATAGTAACTCATGAATAGTAACTTAAACGAAAAAAGATAAGAATTTCAAGAAAATCTTACCAATATTAAGATAATGATATTGAAAGAAATAATATCATTTTAAAAAAATAACATCCCTTACCTCAAAAGAATAGTACTTTGGTTTGGAATATCGGATATAATTTGAAAAGAACTTTGCAAGTATAGGTAAACACTCAAAGTATCAAAATACTCACAAGAATACGCTCGATAATATAGAGAGAAGATTTCAGTTTCTGGTGTGATTTTCAATTCTAACCTAAGCACCCTATTTATAGGAAAATGCTTAGAATACCAAAGCAAAAAATTTAATAAAATAATAATATTTATAAAAATTTTATACGCACAATTTGAAATTTGAAATTCAGCATGTTTTGCAACACATGTGAGGCTCACCAATCACACAAAACATGTTTTTATCATTTAATGCAACAAAATCAATTCAGACCCAATATTCCGAAACTTTAATAATTCATAATAAATAGCCCTTTTATCAGAAAAATTTGAATCTTATGTCCATTCCATAGGAAATTTAATTCTCTATAACTTTGCAGAAGAAAGTTTTTCCAAATTCCAAACAGAAATTGACCGAAATCCACATACGGACGATTTTGCAAGCTATAATCAAATTTCAATCAAAAATAGCTAGCTAAGCCCAGAAAACTACGTATTTCGATTACTGACTTAAGTTGCTCTCAACTGTGACTCATATCCCAATCTTGGATAGCACATCACAATGACACCTATCAGTTTACTACCGTACGAATATGGCATCCCCTATGGAGAGTCTGGCTTCGGTGTATTCCACAAAGGAAGTCACCAGATAGAGGCTCGATTATCAACTTCTATAGTTGGGTTTTTAACTCCTGAAGTTCAATAGGAGTTATTCAATATGAGATTTTAGAAATAGGTTTTGTATCGGGTTCAAAGTCGATACAAAATTTAATATCACGCTCTGGGAGTAGGCCAGGAAATTCTTCAGAAAATACGTTAGGAAATTTACTAACAATAGATATATCATTCATATCTGACGTATTTTTGTTCAAGTCCATGACATGGGCTAAGAAAACTTGACATCCATTTTTCAATACACGAACGACTTTATGGCTTGATATGAAAGTGTTTGACTTCAATGGTTTGGTTGCTTGAATTCAAATAACAGGTTGCTTAGGAAAATGAAAACTAACAACCTTACGAAAGCAATCAATTTTGGCATGATGAGTAGTTAACCAATCAATCCCTAAAATCACATCAAAAGCAAGTATCTTTAAAGAGATAAGATCAACATATAATGTGATGGTGCCAACTTGGATCAAACAAGATTTATAAACAGTGGATGTAACGAAAGTTTCTCCTAACGGAGTTTCAACAGATAAGTCAAAGTCTAATTTTCTCCGGAGTCAAGTTTAAACGTTGAGCACAAGCAAGAGAGACAAAAGAATGGGTAAAACCGGTATCTAATAAGGTATAAACTTCGCAAGAATTTATAATTAACTAACCCGTGCTAACTTCGTTCAATTTACTCGCTTTTTGGCGGTCGCGACAATCATTCTTTCGAAACCATGAAGCTTTGTTTTGTCAGTATCAGCGGTGCCACCGATCCCTCTTGGACTTGATTTCTCTCTGAGACAAAATCGAAAGCTATATGACCGTAGTCTTTTCCACAACTAAAACATACCTTGGAAGGCTATGAACGGTTTAGACTTATATGTCCTCTCTCTTCGTATTTGTAGCATCTGGCTGGCGGTCGTTCACCTCCCCTAGAATTTGTTCTTAGGTCTTTGGTCTGCTCTGCTTACGCGTCTTCCGTCATCGTTAAATCTTCTCTTCTTGAAATTTCCACTTGAATTATTTCTTCTATTATCTTGGCCATGATTACCACCAAGTGGTTACCATTTACGGCATGATAATTTCCTCCACGATGGTTATCATTGTTTAGATGACCGATTGCCACCGAATACGGTTATCATCGAGTTGTTGGTCGTTATTCTTGATTGGTGACTCATTATCGCGCTCCAATAAGCGAGCCCTATTCACAACATCTGAATATAGAGAAAATTTATGAGAAATGAGATATTGGCGTATGTCGAGTTTCAAACCTCTCAAAAACATCCGTCATCGTTCCTCATTCTCCACCGAATGAGGTGCGAACACGGATAACTCATGAACTTCGCTTCATCTTTGGGACACCGTCATGTTATTCTGTTCTAGTCTAATAAACTCTACCTCCTTCATATGAGAATACTTTCAGGAAAGTACTTGTCATTGAACAGTTTCTGAAACGTTTTCCAAGACATGTTAAGTCCATTTGGATGGAGTGCACGCTTCACTGATTCCCACCGATGAATGCGCTTATTACGGAACATAAGGTGGCGAATGGAAACACATTTCTCTCCGTGCATCCCAAGGCGTCGAATATCACGGTAATTTACTTTACGTCTCGCCTTTAATCGGATCGGCTTTCCCCAATTACGGTGGTCCCAACTCTTTGAAGCTGCTTGGGTTTGTGATAAACCACGGCGTTGCTATCATTTCCACCCGTATTTTGTACACTAGTCTCCCTCATCTGATTTTGCATGAACTGCAAAAAGCTTCTAAACATTCCGTCGTTCATCGTCTAATCAGTGGTGTTGTTTACAGGAGAAATATTGCCCTCCTGTTGCACGTTCTCCTGGTTTGTGGTTAAAGGTGTCTCCACGGTCTCATTAACTCCACTGTTAACATTCTCAGTTGCCATTCTTAAATACTTCCATAAAAACAAGGGTTAATTAAAGAAATTAACATAGCACATAATATCCCTATATTCTGACCAACCAACAATTAAGCTTAGGTAGGACACACTAACGAAGGATTTACTCATCTCTCCCCCTAGATTCTATTCTAGATCTACGCCAGAGACCATATCCTAAGCTACGATACCAAGTTGTGGCGCCCCAAAATAGGTCCAATCCACCCAACCTATTCTGAGTCGCCAAATACATGGTACAAAAACAACTACAACTTCATTATTACAATTATCGTGCAAAATACGTCAACACATATACTGTAAGTTTAAATATAAATATTGTCTTCTAGACAATATCCACACTCAAATAAGTCCTCATTACAATTATTAATACACTATTTTACAAAATAGTGAGGAATACTATAACAACTGCCTTGGAACATCACTCCACACTTCGATTTCCCTGTAGTGCAAAGATGAATGATTTTCTGATGAATATCTTTGGCCTCTTCTAATGAATTATTATTTTCGCTGCAGTTGTTGATCTAAAATTTGTTGTGTATTGTATTCTATCAGATTTTTCCTTGTTGAAGACTAAGGATAATTTATTGTATATTATCTTAGTCATAATATTCTTTACTGGGCTAGTTGAGCTCACCCTTTTTCTTTTTGTTCCATTTTTCTTCTCAGGAGGCGAGAATATAGCAGGAACTAGTTGGGGTGTGGAGTGATGGTTCAAGACAATTATTTTAGTAGTCCTCACCATTTTGAAAAATAGTGTATCAATAATTGTATGAGGACTTTATTTGAGTGTGGATATTATCTAGAAGACAATATTTGTATTTAAACTCACAGTATATGTGTTGTCGTATTTTGCACGACAAATGTATTAATAAAGTTGTAGTTATTTCTGTACCATGTATTTGGCGACTCAAAATAGGTTGGATGGAATGGGCCTATTTTGGGGGCGTCACAGTTCTAGACAATATCCACACTCAAATAAGTCCTCATTACAATTATTAATACACTATTTTACAAAATAGTGAGGAATACTATAACAACTGCCTTGGAACATCACTCCACACTCCGACTACTCCCCGCTATATTTCGCTTCCTGAGGAAAAAAATGGAACAAAAAGGAAAAGGGTGAGCTCAACTAGCCCAGTAAAGAATATTATGACTAAGATAATGTACAACAAATTATCCTTAGCCTTCAAAAGGGAAAAATCTGATAGAATACAATAGACAACGAGTTTTAGATCAACAACTGCAGCGGAAATAACAATTCATCAAAAGAGTTAAGTAGAGAATGAAATCTACTATCTATGAATTTAAAAGTCCATCATCGATATTTTATCCCTGTAACATCAATAAATATACATCTTGAATCAAATAGTCATCTTTGCACTACAGGCCAAAGATATTAATCGATCACAGTGTTCATCTCAACACCTGTTCATCTTTGCACTACGGGCCAAAGATATTCATCAAGAAATCATTCGTCTTTGCACTACAGGCCAAAGATATTCAGTAATATCATCATTTAGGACTGAGGATGATTAAAATTATATTTTAAAGAAAACGAATCTATTGAGACAAAAGAACAAATATTAAGGATTCGTATTTTAGACAATCCAAGTTCAAAAATACTGCATAATAAACTATTGTGGAGCAGAATTCAAAAATGAAGATCAAAACATAGATCCAATCAAAGATAGGAACCATAACAGACAATCTTGGACACAGAAAAGAAAATTTAATTTTTTTGTGAATAGTGTCGTATTCGTGAATAGTGTCGTATACGTGAATAGTGCCGTACATGTGAATAGTAACTTCGACACTAAAAGGTAGAAATTCCACAAGAAAAATCATCATGCTTCATGAATAGTACTCATGAATAGTAACTCGTGAATAGTAACTCATGAATAGTAACTCAAGAATAGTAACCCCGACATGAAAAGATAAGAATTTCACAAGAAAAATCTTACCAATATTTCGGCATAATGATATTGAAAGAAATAATATCATTTTTAAAAAAATAACACCCTTTACCTCAAAAGAATAATACTTCTTGCTGGAATATCAGATATAATGCTGAAAAGAACTTGCACCGTTTAGCAACACTAAAAGTATCAAAATACTCACAAGAATACGCTCGATAATATAGAGAGAGAAGATTTCAGTTTCTGGTGTGATTTTCAATTCTAACCTAAGCACCCTATTTATAGAAAAATACTTAGAACACCAAAGCAGAAAATTTAATAAAATAATAATATTTATAAAAATTTTATACGCACAATTTGAAATTTGAAATTCAGCATGTTTTGCAACACATGTGAGGCTCACCAATCACACAAAACATGTTTTTTATCATTTAATGCAACAAAATCAATTCAGACCCAATATTCCGAAACTTTTAATAATTCATAATAAATAGCCCTTTTATCAGAAAAATTTGAATCTTATTTCCATTGCATAGGAAATTTAATTCTCTACAACTTTGCAAAATAAGTTTTTCCAAATTCCAAACAGAAATTGACCGAAATCCACATACGGACGATTTTGCAAGCTATAATCAAATTTCAGTCAAAAATAGGGTCCACCAACACACAAAACATGTGTTAAACATTTTTTGTTACAAAAATACTCCTTCTCCGCATTTATTCATATATCACACATTCAATGTAAAAATATCACCATTATTATATTAATATAATAATATATTTAAATGAATTATTTTATCAGAAAAGATAAAATATCAATTTTCAACAATTGTCACATTAAAATTTTTCTCCATCTATATCCATATAAAATGAATATTTTCCTTATCATATAAATCAATAATTAATTATTCACAAATAATATTACGAGAATCACAATAATGACAATCAGTAGTTCGAGGAAAGAGGGGCTTTCAATAAGGATTTCTCTTCTTCTTGGCTCGATTAGGTGACCAAACCTCTCTTTAGACAGAACTTTCTAGACATTACCAATAACACTATCTAATAATATTATTCAAATAATATGAATTATTGATCCGATAATGGAAAATATTGTGTAGTGACAATTATTGAAACAACAATAATATAAAATATCAACGCAGCAATTATTGAATCAATAACATAAAATATTGAGCGATAATTCTTCGTAACAATTATTGAGTAGTGCCTTCTTACGTAAGAATCAATAATTGGTGCAATATCTTGTGTCTTCTTGTGTTTTAACCATCAAGTATTCCAACGATATTACTTGGTAACAACTCACGCCTGATTATTTATAAACAACTTATACTTGTCATTTTCTTCATCCAATCGCTTTTAGTTATAGGGCCCATATCAAGGTTCTTATTTGTAAATACGAATATTCCCGGCAATGAGAATATTCCACGACCAAACAAATATTCCCCGAAAACAATGAATATTTTATAACCACTTGCTTATTTGAAATATTTGCGCATTTTACCCATAACTAACCACATTAATCAAATCAACCCCTTACTATTTCAAAATAATAAATAGAGGAAATTCTATTTTATTAAAAACCCCTAATATTTGTTCTTTTGTCTCACTGGATTCGGTATAATCATTCGGTATAATCATGACCTGTAATATTGTTAATGATGTGGTAAAAGTCCTTAGTGGCCTGTAGTGCATTGATGGGTAATTTTTGGTATGATTATGACCAGGGATTATTCGGTATAGTCATGACCATTGTTGATTTAATGAATATCCTTGGCCCGTAGTGCATGGATGATTCGATGATGTGGTTTATTTATTAAGCTGAGTCTCAGCGATAAAAATTGATGAAAACATTTTAAATCATAGAAGATAGTAGATATCATGCTCTACTTGACTCTTCTAATGGATTGCTTATTCCGCTGTAGTTAAACTTGATGTCTATTGTATTTTATCAGTTTAACATTGTTGAAGACTAATGATAATTTATTCTGCATTAACTTAGTCATAATATTTCTTACTGGGCTAGTTGAGCTCACCCTTTCTTTCCTTTTATTCTCTTGAGGAAATGAGAATATAGGCATTGGGGACGAGAGTCGGGGAGCGGAGTGACGGTCCAGATGATAGCATTAGTAGTCCTCACTATTCTGTTAAATAGTGTGATAATAAATGTAATGAGGACTCCATTGAGTGTGGATATTGTCTAGATGACAATATTTGTATTAAAACTCATAACATATATTTTGTCGTATATTACACGACGTTTGTATAATTAAGTTTGTATTTGTATTTTGTACCATGTATTTGGCAACTCAAGATGGGTGATGTATACCTGTTTTGGGGGCGTCACACATACAGTTTGAACTGATGTGTCCCTTCCCTCCACATTTGTAACATACGACTGACGATCGTTCTCATTCCTTAACAACTGGTGCTGGTGCTGACGTCTTTCCATCATTATTGAATCTCCTGTTCTTGTAATTTCCACTCCTATTGTGTTGGCCATGATTACCACCGAAGTGGTTACCATTGATGGCATGTTGATTCCTTCCACGTTTGTTGTCATCGTTTCGATGACTGCTGTAATAACCCAATATTTTCTATATAAATAAATAAGAAATTTTGCATATAATTTTTTTTATTTTAAAGATGAAAATATGTGCCAAGTAAAGTGTATGTATATTTGTGATAAAGTATATTCTTATAATAATTAATTTTATAGTAGAAATGTCTTTATTATTTATTTTCTATGAAAATATGATTTTTATATTATTTAAATAATATATGAAATGAATATTGGGATTATTATAATTACTATTTTGTCATATAAATTTTAGTTGATTATTAAGTTAATTATTTTTAAATTAATTAATAATGTTATATATGAAAGATAAATCGGATATGGAATCAAACCCTAATTTTGGATTTTGAGCAATGAATGAGAATAATAATATTATATTAAATATGATATTATTTTTCAGAGTTATAAATATATATTGTATGTGTGTATTGATATTAGTTGGTCAATTATAGTGTATAAGGTCAAAAACAATATATCAATTTGTTAAACCCTATTTTGAAACTCAATTATGAGTTCGAGATTGTTATGTAACGGTGTTATTATAATTAAGGTTAAGTATTTTGGAATTTAATGATAATTAGGGAAACACTAATTATTACTTATAAACCCTAATTATTAAATTAGAAACCCTAATGGCTAAGTTAGAAACTCTATTTATTATGTAATATTAATTTGGGGAAACCTAATAAAATCAAGAAACCCTAATTATTTAAAACACTAATTTTTTATTAAAAACCCTAATTTTAATTAATGTGTTCTAATTAAAATTTTATTAAACTTTAAACTTAATTTTTCAAACCCTAGAAATTATTTGGGAAACTTTAAGGTTTAAAATGTAGTGATTAAACCCTAGATTCAAGTACCATGGACAAGAATACCATTAAAATTACTAGCAAAATGACCACTATACCCTTTTTGTCCCATTCTTGAATTATTGCTAGCAAAATCTTGCCAAATCTTGACAAGTCACCACCCTAGTCTAGCTATGAGCTATAACACTCTAGCTATCAGCCATTTAACCAGCCAAGATCATTGCATACAAGTTATACATATAGATTAAGAGAGAGAAAGTTACTAAAGTTGCTCATTTGGCTATCTAACTCTCAAACAACTTTCCTCTCTCACAAACCTCCAAAAATATAAGGCATATAAGTCTCAGAAACAAGCCCCACCATATCCTCTAATAGATCATAAGCATAGAATCAAGAACTTGTTCATAGAAATGTAAAAACCTAATTTGAAATCTGATCTTGAAGGCCATGTTAAATGTTATGTTTTTATGTTAAAACATGTTGTTTATAGTGTGCATAGATGATCTAGGTTGCTAGATGTTAGATCCATAACATCTAGAGGCTTGGATTTGATGTTTTACAAAATCTGGAAAATTTTATTTTTAATGTCTGACAACGAATGTCAGACCATTTAGATCTCATCCTGTTTATGTAATTTGTTGTTTAAATGTTTTAACATGTAGTATGTTGTGTGGTCTTTGATCTGGACTTGAAATCATGCATATATGAGATCCAGATTAAAAGATATGGGTGGTCAAAAGTTGGCCATGAGCCATAGCTGGACAAAATCTGGGTAACCCGAGATCTTGCCAGATCATATCGACAAGATTTTGTTGGTCCCAAATCTATCAGTTGTTGGTTGTGTTGTTCTTTTTGTTGTAATAGAATGGAAGTATGTTATATGGACTTCATATTTATGCCTTAAAATCTCCTAAACATCAAATGGGTTGAAGTCGGTGGGCATTTGGTCGAAGAAGGCGGATGATCGCGATTGAGTTTACGGGTAACCGGAAAACTTCGAGCGTGATCTCGACAAGCTTTGACCAGCATAGATCTTGTGATTCTATTGATGTTATGTGTATTTTATGTGATTGATCTCTTCACTTGCATGTTGGCTACACAGTAAAAGTATTAGATCACATAAATCAAACCCAGAACTCATGTTGATCTATAGTAGCACACTCAATCTGTTCTTCATTTCTAGAAAACCTAGAAATGAAGAACAGCCTCTGACATGATTTTCTGAGGCCTATATCTTTTTACTTGATGATTTTTAAACCTGATACGTGCTTGATTCATATACCCTGTTAGTCACTCTACACAGCCCGACGTCTGGAACACCCATAACCTGAACAAATTTCATAATATAAGGCGATGAAAAGCGTTAACCGGCCATGACCAGATTTTCTGGGCAGCCCAGAAACATGATGAACACGTCTGACATCATGTTCTGATCCTTAGATCTTGCTCATGTGTTATGTTTTGGTCCAGAAATTGTTATTAATTTGTACTATTACATATATACTACAATAATTGATTAATAGATAGCCCAGAAACATTTTATGCAGTAAATCACACATGGTCAAACATAGCCCCTCGAACACTGACTTGGTATGTTCTTGAGCCTCAAGAACACCTATGGCGATGCTTTCTGTCACCAAAGGCTTTAGCGATAGACTTACTTAATTTTAATTAATTAATTTTAAAAAATTATTTAAAAATAGAAATTAATTTCTGAAAATTACAAAACTAATTTTAAAAATTATTTTAAGTTATTAAAATTAACTTTTAATAATTTGACATATTTTTCATAAATATTAGTATTTATTTGAATATTATTGATATTTAATTTATTTAATAAATACATTAAATAAATTAATTAAAAATCATTTTATTATATTAAAATCATTTTAAATGATAATAAGGTATTTAAAAATATTTGAATTTATAAAATATAACTTCTAATATTTAAAGCAAATTTAATTAATTATTTAATATTAATGATATTAGAATTATTTAATAATTACATTAAATAAAGTAATTTAAAAATGATTTTAATATTAGAAAAATCATTTTAAATAAAAATAAGGTGTTTGAAAATATTTGAAGTTATAAAATATAACTTTCAACATTTAAAGGTAAATTTCATTAATAATTTAATATTAATGATATTTGATGTATTTAATAATTATATTAAATAAATAGTTTAAAATGGTTTTATTAATTTAAAAATCATTTAAAAAGGATATAAATGGTTTAAAAATATTTTAAGTTATAATAAATGACTTTTAATATTTTGATGAATAATACATTAATATTAATGGTAATTATTTAAAAATAATTTTAAATATTTTAAAAATCATTTAAGGGTAATATTAATATTTTAAAAGTATTTTAAGTTATTATAAATAACTTTAAGATTTTAGCAATGGTTTCATTAATAGTTTAATATTAATTAAATATTAATGATAATAGAAATATTTAATATTTAAATCATTTAATAATGATTCCGGTGTTTGAAAAATCATGATAAATTATAATAATTAATTTAAAAAAATTTATAAGTCATTTAAAATAATTTGACCACTGTTTAAGTTATATTGAACTTCAGGATAGAGTCTTAGATTTGTTAATTACCTGATAAAGCCGTCGGTACACCGAAATATTTTAGAAATTGATCTAGACTTAGATAGTTTGACTGGATATGTGTTTGTTAGTGAATCAATGACTGCTAAACTTATGTGACAATGTGATTAGGTTATGTGTGGACTGCAAATAGTAGTACTATGTGTTATGATATAATGTTCTAATCGAACGAATGATCTTATTAATGATAGGTTTCTGTATAAAAGATAAAACTAAGTTGTGTTATTATAAGCAGCAGCTCAGGCAAGTATCATACCTTTGCATTTACTTTATAAAATGGACACGAGTAAGAAAGTTTCAGAACCATATTATTGTGCTAGAATATTAACTCTATTGTTATCGATTATGTATCATACAAGATCATTATTTATCGATGCTGATATTATTATATAATTCGGATATTTATTACATTTGTTAATTTCTAAATATGGTTATCTGAGTGTTCCCACTTGGATAATCATTATATTTAATCACATGTTGATACATACTTATTGATTTCCGGTATGTATCGTTGACTTAAAAAAAATCTAAGCTATTTGATTTGGCTAGACACAAACTTAAAAATATTGTTGAACAAGATAGAACTTTATTGTATCGAACCCAGTTATTTTGGTTGGATTCAGACTAAGTATGAACATCTCGAACATGGGAAAATTTTTGTGCACCTAAGGTGGATAAGATGAGCGATAATATCATTCTTGCATGTAGTATTGATCGTCTGAGGGCATAATGAAATTTGATCACCCGTGCACTGTAAGTTATGACGATTCTGAGATGAAGTTACATTTAACCTTTTAAAAATAGAAAATAATGTTCATAATACGTCGATGTAATCTCGGTTATAGTCGATTACATAGTTTCAAAAATTTAATATAAATTGATATGTTGTTAATATTGGTTCAACTTACTTCACTGTTGTTGATTCGTTGTAGAAGTGTCATTCAAGAAAACATTTAATCCTTTCGACTAATATCTATTGTTGTTATTACTTTATTTGGGCGATCAAATGCTCATTCTTGCTTTAAATTTAAATGTTTTTAACTAAGTATGATCAACCCAGAAGGATCGAGGAAGAACAAAGGGAAAGAAAAGTTGTTCGAATGAGTTTTATAATATTCTGTGTAATAGTTAAAGTTTATTAAGAAAATGATATTTATTATCTATGATGTAATGAATGTTTAAAAGTCGCGTACCTGCGATTTAGACTATGATTTATGTAAATTAAATTTGTTATCTATATTATTGTTATTATTATTAGTATTATTCCGCTCATAGAAATGGTTTCGTGAAGCACCAAGTTTGGGTTTCAAGTACATGAATTTGGGGGCATCACAACTGCTACCACTGGTTTTATTGATTTGCCGGTTGCTCTCTCCTAGTTGGGTTGACTCATTATCGCGCTCCAATAACTGATCCCTATTTACAACATCTGAATACAAACACAGTTTGTGAGAAATGAGGTATTAACGTATTTCAGGTTTCAAACCTTGCAGAAATATTCGCGTCATTCTCTCCTCATTATCAATCAAATGGGATGAAAACTAGGATAACTCGGCAAACTTAGCCTCATACTGCGGCACGATCATATTGTTTTGCTCCAGCTTGATGAACTCTACGTCCTTCATGCGATGAATACTTTCGGGAAAGTACTTATCGCTGAATAATTCTTGGAACTTCTCCCAATACATCTTTAATGCGGTAGGTTGAGTATGCTTTACAGATTCCCAACAGTAATCTGCCTCTCCTCGCAACATGAGGGTGGCAAAGGGAACCTTTTGCTCCTCGGAGCATCCCATGACATCAAATATCTTGGTGATCTGCTTTATCCACGTCTCTGCCTTAAGTGGTTATGGCTTTCCCAAATACTCTGATCGTCCTAGCTCCTTGAACTGCTTAGCGGTGACCATCCGTGAGTTGCCAGTGTTTTCACATGCATTATGGACATGAGTCTCTCTCGCCTGATGTTGCATGAATTGCAGAAAGCCTCTGGACATCTCATCGTTCAACATTTGGTTGGTGTTGTTGTTTACATGAGGACTGTTGCCTTCCTGATGCACATTATCCTGGTTATTGATATGCGGTGACTCAACGGTCTCCTGTGCTCCATTGCTTATCTCAACATTTTCAGACCATTTTCAAATACTGCCACAAAACAAGAGTTAATTGACATACCACATAATACCCCTATATTCTGACCGACCAATTAAATAACAAATAAACTTAGGTAGGTCATACTAGCGAATGATTTTTTCGTCTCTCCCCTCTAGTTCTTTTCTCACATCTTAGCCAGGGATCATATCCCTAAGCTTTAGACCAAATGTTACGCCCCCAAAATAGGTATACATCACCCATTCTGAGTAACCAAATACATGGTACAAAAATTAAATACAACTTAATTATACAACTGTCGTGCATAGTATGATAACATAATAGCTGAGAGTTAACACGAATATTGTCTCATAGATAATATCCAAACTCAAATTCAATCTTATTTATATTTATTATCACACTATTTCCTTGAATAGTGAAGACTACTATGGCAACCATCTCGGATCATCACTCCATTCCCCGACTCGTCCCAACTATATTCTCATTTCCTGAAGAGAACAATGAAATCAAGGGGTGAACTCAATTAGCTCAGTAAAAAATATTATGACTAAGATAATGCAGAATAAATTATCGTTAGCCTTCAACAGTGTTAAACTGATAAATTCAATAAACATCAAGTTTAACTGCAACAGATCAAGCAATCCATTAGAAGAGTCAAGCAGAGCATGATATCTACTATCTTCTATAATTTAAAAAGTTTATTATCAATTTTATCATTGAGGCTCAGCTCAATAAATATTCCACATCATTGAATTATTCATGCACTACGGGCCAAGAATATTCATTAGTATCATGTCCACGAATTATCTATGCACTACGGGCCAAGGGTATTCGTGTAATCACCAATGGTCATGATCTTGCCACCAGTACAAAGTACCAATAGACAACACTTAAACCACAACATTTTTTATAAAAATATTGTGGTATTTTTTTTACAACATTTAAAAAAAAAACATTGTAGATATATATGTAAAAACATTATCTATTTAAAAGGGTATTTTTTTGGTATTAATTAGATAACATTTTTTTTAAAACGTTGTCTATCAAGAAAAACATGGAGCATGAACTGAACCCTTAAAATTAAAACATACCGTCATTTTCTCTCCAAGGCTCGTCAGTGCAGAGCTTCGGTTTCCTTCGTGTAGATCTACTCTCTCTCTTTGCTCTCTTTTGCTGCACAAAATTGTTCATTCGTAGTGCAGAGCTCGTCTTTTTCAACCGTACTGCACAAAATCCCCAAATCGAACAGGAGAAGAAGGTAACAACAACTACTGTGAGTTAAATGGATGCATTTAAACTGAAATTTATGAGTTGAATTTAACAGCAACTACTGTGCAGGTGCGTAGGCTTTCAGCTTGTGAAACTATGGGTTTTGCAACGACAATCTGCAGCGATAAAATTGGAACTTTTACTCTGAATCAGGTTAGGTCTTCTGCACTTTTAGGTTTTATTCTCTTATATGAATTGATAATATTGTCTGGTTTTCCATTCCAGATTTCCTTACCGTCTGGATTGTGTTAATCAATTGTTTGAAATTGAAACTTAGTATTTTGAATTTTTAGTTTTTATATATCTGATAGTTTTTGGGATTTCTATAATTTCATACCACAGATAACCGTAGTTGAGGCTTATGTTGGGAAAAAGAAGATTAATCCACCTGTGGACCGATCACAATTACATGCAGAGGTTTCCACTCTGCTTAATGAGGGTATTGCACAGAATACTTCAGGCAGTGTGTTTTTCTTGAAGGTAATCTCTGAGTGTGTGCATAACTCCTTTTTCCCCATTCATCTCTTGATTATCATTTGAGTTGTACTACTTCCATGAGGTTATTATCTTTTGGATAGAAGATTTGTGACATTTTTTATACTCCATAAGAGGTTTTATTTTATTAGTCCTAATTTCTTCATGAGTTTTCACATGTGAAGCAATTGGAATCTGTCTTTCATAATGTTTATATTGATAGGATGGTGGAGGTATAGAGGTTTCTGGATCTCCCACAGAAAAGGTTATTCTTTATTGGGGTGTCAAGGTATATCTCTTTATGTTTTTCTATATCTATTTCTTGTTAAAATCCTATGTAACCAAAAAAGAAATAAGATATGTCTTTTCAATTAATTTTTGCTGTTGATGCTGACAATTATTGTCACTTTGTGCTGCAGTCAGGAATGAAGTTTGACCTTATCTGGAATTATATTATTTGAACATGTCTTGCAAATGACCTGCAAAACTACTAATGTTCCTTTATAGACTATTATTGTTATTGTAATTTGTTTCTGAATTCTGATGTTTCAGCCCAATCTAAAATTTTCACATTATTTTTTCTATAGCTGACAGATTCTCAAGTCTATATACATTGGAAGGGAGCAGCATAAATAGTTCTAGCCTCATGCACAAGATATCTTGACACAGATGGTTGCTTGTAGTCCATTGTTAATGAAGTGGTCAGTAATAAGCAGTGTCTTAATAGCTAAAAGAAACAAATATGTCAATTAAGTTACAGAAGCACCAAATCAAGGAATTTATTTTAGTTGTTTATACGTTTTTGAAAAGTAAAACATGGGAAATACACGAATGTGGGGTCCATCAGAATATTAGTGTGTTTGGATTATACCTAATGCAACTGGATCCGTGCATAGTTTTACAGCATCCGTGCATAGTTTTACTGCATCTTTCACACCTGGATTATACCTAATGTCATCTAATTCAACTGGATCTGCAGCTGGAGTGGCGCCTGCCAAAGATGTCGCCTATAGTGGTTCAAATACTGCTAACCAAGAACCTCCTGCTAATCCTTCATAGGTATGTTTATCTTCATTTGCTGTGTTAAAATATAACATATTTTTTTTTTACATAAATACAATATTATGTCTACATGAAGCAGTTTAATATAATGTTTATCTTGATTGCATATCATGTGTAATGACCATAGATTGCAAGTTATTTTAAAAGGTGAGTGTATTATGTAAATATTTCTGATAAGAGGTTGTGGATAACTTACCAAATGGTAAGCCAAAAATTGCATAGAATAAGAACAGGGCTGCTGCCCATGGTAGCAGCCATGACTGTTTATGGCATCAGGTGGGGGCCTTCCTTGGGCTCTCATTTACTGCAGATAAATTTCTAAGATAGCCCAGCTAATATTGCTCTGTAATAAGTGTAAATTCCAGTTGGGAATTTACTAAATTTCTCCTACTGATCATTTATGGTTAAATGTGCTATATGTGTAGTTTTCTTTAATTGTTTCTCTTTTTTGGTGTTCATTTTGTTCATAGTAACATGTTTTAGCGATTTAAAATTTAATTTTAATTTTTAGGTTTCTCTTGAACTATCATTCATGGAAGCAGTACAGGGATGCACAAAATATGTTAACATCTTTTAGGTTTCTTTTGAATTTTAATTTTTAGGTTTCTCTTGAAACATGTAGGCTCTGTAGAGGGGCATGGATGGTCAGTTTTCTTGAAACTTCATCACTAATCATTTGTTGACATCTTTCATTTATAACATATGTTGCGTCATGTGCAGACCACCCAGCAAAGTGGTCCAAGTTTGAAAATCCCAAAATACTCTTACTAAACATTGAACTGGAACTAAAATTAGAAAAAGAAAATGCGGAAATAAGGTCAGATATATTGGTGGTCCTTCAAAATACATGCGTTAAACAATACTTACCTTAGTGAATTATTTCTCCCATATATTACAGGCTTTCAGACCCATTGCAGTATCAGTCGATTGTTGACACTGAATGGAATATCATTTATGATAAGTTGGATTAATGTGTGAAGAGTGGAGACAAAATTATTCTCTCACGGCTGGCTATTGGCGATTTAGCAACACAAGTATTGTCTGGTAATAAATAGTTTGTTTTTGATTCAGTATTTTGCAGATCGGGATATATTTTGTGCTGGTCGGATTTCTAAAGAGGATTTGTATCGAGTTGCAGCTGCAACTGGTGGAACTGTATAGACATCTATCAACAATGTTATCGATGAGGTTTCTATTTTAATTTTGGTACACAATGTTATCATAAAGTGAATATACTTACCTTTTGGATGCATATGCTAGGATAGATGTGCATCAGTGATAGATGTGCACCTTTTGTAGTCATACGTTTGGATGTAATCAAATTCACAATTCAATATAGTAATAATTTATATTGAAAAGTGAATTTGAGATGTATATATGGATAGTTTCTGTTTTAATTTCCTGCAGATTTTTAAGTTCTCATTAGATCGAAGATGTTTCTCACCAGGTGAGTGCATTTTGACTACAAATCTAGGGTTTTTCCTTCTCTATCCTCGAGATCGTCTACTTGTCTATTGCATTAATACTTACTACTGATTTTCTCTCTCTGAAATTATTGGTTAAAGGACCGAGTACGATAGAGGTGTGAATACCTTCTCTCCTGAAGGCCGATTGTTTCAGGTTGAATATGCTATTGAGGCTATCAAGGTAATAATATATGCACCTTTGCTATTTGTATGTTGATTGTTATTCGCTTGATTTAGTTGCTGGATTAGTAGAAATCCTTTTACATGGTTCTGCTCCTGATATTGTTGGATAGGTAAAATTCACAGCATTCTGGTTTTCTTCTTTCTATTGAAAAATGAACATTGTAGTCTTCTCTAGATAGTAGTATTACTTATTATTGAAGTTTTTTTTGGGGACAAGGTTTGTAACATATTTTCTGTTAATACTTGCAGGATAAAGCAAATCCTTTAGCAACAGTGCTAAGTGCTGCCATGATTTTGAAGTATGGCCTAAGAGAGGAGAAGGCTTCCCAGAGAATTGAGTGATTACTTGCTTTAGCAATTTCTTCATAGTGAATGTTTGAGTGATTACTTGCTTCATTTTTACAGCAGACAGCTGGTCAGCTTAGAAAATGCAAGTCTGGGAGCTCTGGTGTGGCAAAGGTGACTGAACAAGGAAAAAGTATCACATTTTCTGATGTTGCTGGTATTGATGAGGCTAAGTAGGAGCTTGAAGAAATTGTAGTATGTTGGAAATTACTCATCTTCAATAATAATACTTGGCACTCATTTATCAACTTTCTTTTGCTATAGAGGCTCCATTCTCATTTCCGAATTGTTATTTTGGTATATATTTTGTTATGAGATGCATATATCGATATATTTGAGATGCATATATGGATATATTTTGGTATATATTTTGTGGATGTAGTAATTTGAAATTGTAAACGAATGGTATTATTGTGATATATTTTGAATGGTTGATACATTTTGGCTATATATCATGGCATTAGCATATTGCAGGTGCATTGGTAATATAGGTGAACCATATCCTTTTTCTTTTTTTTATCTACAACATTTAAAAAACGTTGTGTGATATACTAAACAACAACATTTTTTTTATTCTACAACATTTAAAAAACGTTGTATTATATATTAAACAACAATATTTTTAACCAAAAAACGTTGTGGAATCATACCTTCTACAACGTTTTTAAGCATCTGCTAATTTTTTGAAAATAAATCTAGAACATTTTTTCTAAAAAAATATTGTGTAAGGGTGTCAAATAGACAACACCCTTAATCACGACGTTTTTCTGACAGAAATTACAACATTTTTTTCGCGTTGTCTATTTACTGTTTTGTAGTAGTGTGCCAACAACTGTCCATCAATGCACTACGGGTTAATGAGGACTTTTACCACATCATTTGTAACATTACGGGTCATGATTTTACCGAATGATCACTGGTCATAATCATACCAATCAACAGTCCATCTATGCACTTACGGGCTAAAGATAACTTTCATCACAATATAAGCATGAGGATGATGACAATGATATAAGAATTCAATTAAATGAAAGCAAAGGATAAATTTTAAAGATTTATAATTAAATTTATCCAGATTTTAATAATGTCCAAATTGTCAACATGATACTGCTTTGTGGAGTAAAAATTCAAGAATAATATTGTATCAAAAATGAATTGGACCTAAAAGAAATCAATTTTTGTCATGAATAGTACCCTGGGTGGATAGTACCCGAGTGAATAGTACTTCAGGAATAGTACCCCGTGAATAGTACTCTGGCATGAAAAAGTTAAAACTTATCAACAATGTTCAGAATAATATTTTCATGTAAAGATACCGGATGAAGCGCAAATTTTAAGGATATTCTACTAATTTCATGGAGTATAGAAGCCAAAACTTAACAAAATGAGTGTAGAATTCGGAATCTGAAATGAAATAATATTACTTACATATTACAGAGTATGGAAGAAAATATTATTTCTTATGAATATTGAACAAAAAAATATCTCTTACCTTAAAAAGGAGAGTATTCCAACTGGTATAGCGGGAATTTTTTTTAAAAACACTTTCACTATTTTCTACACTCAAAGCTTCCAAAAACTCGAAAGAAATATGCCTAATATTATAGAAGAAGAATTCTCTGATTCTGGTATGCTTTTTAATTCTAAACTAAGCATCCTATTTATAGGAGAATGGAAGGATACTATTTAGAAATTTTATTCACGGACTGCATAGTGACCAACATGGGTGAGCAAAAATTTTTGTTTGAGTTTTCTAAATTTTTACTATGCAATTACTATGCAGACACTACGCAAATACTATGCATAATAATATATAATATATTCTATTTTTCATAAAAAAAACAAAACTTAAAATATATATTTATATATATATATACTCTCTTCCAACAATGCCATCCTTATTTTCTTTCTCCCGTGACCAACCCATTTCATTTATTAGTTGGCCCCACCTTTTATTTTATATATATATATATATATATATACTAAATAACTTTCTACCGATAATTTTAAAAAATGAGTAACTGGGGGTCAAAATAATAAGCAAAAATTACAACAAATACTTCATAAAAAATATCATCAATATTTTTAACAACATTTATTCATCAATAATTAACAACCAGATCATTCACAGGAAAGATGAGACTTTCCTATAAGGATTTCTCCCTATTGGCCCACAATTAGGTGGCCAAACCACTTTCTTTGACACAACTTTCTAGACATTGTCAATAATGCAAATAATAATATGAATAACTTGTCATCTCAATTATTGATTTAATAATATAAAATATTACAGATGATACTGTGACAATAATAAAATCAATAATATGAGATACTATGCAGCAATTCCTTGTAGCAATAATTGAGTATAATGGGTGACTTCTCACGTAAGCATCAATAATCAATACAAGATTGTCTTACGCTATTCAACCATGCCGATATTCATTGTACTTTTCATCACCGGGTATTTCGATAGTTAACGGTAAAACTTTCGTAGATTATTTTTATAAAAAGATATTTACGTCGTTTTCTAACTTTCGAATAATAATTCCGTTATGGGGTCCACCAATGATTGTGCCGTCGTACGAATATTTTTTGTTAAAACAAATATTCCCCGACCAATCGAATATTTTATAACAACTTGCTTACTTTACAAAATTTATAAATATTACCCACAACTATAACATTATATCAAATTCACACCATAATATTAAAAATATATTTCAAGAAAAATTAATCTTTATTAATGAAAGTTGGGGTCTTACAGTTGTATATGGATGTGCCATTGGTATGAAATGATTGTACTTGTTAAACCTGTCTATTATCACCATGATTACACTATATCTCTTGGACATAGGTAACCCCTCAATGAAGTCCATACTAATATCCACCCATACTTTACTTAGTATTGGCAAAGACTGCAAAGCCCAGACTAGTTTGAGATTTCCGATTTTATTTCTTTGGCATACCTCGCATTCTCTAATGAATTTTCTGATGTTCTTTCTCATGTCATGCCAAAAGAATTCCTTCTTGATCTTGGAGTGAGTCTTCTGTGAACTAGTATGCCTTCCTGATAGACTCCATGGCACACTTGCGTAAGGTGGTCGTCGTCATGATCGTTTCTAGCACAGTTGTTGGGTGAATTGCTTGCAACACCATAACCCCTCGTCTATATGTAGATGGTAATCTTGGTACAATTGCTCGCGTTCAGAAATATGAGTTGAATGCACACCAACGACACCTTGACCCCTCACTTACATTGAAGCGATAATCTCGGTACAATCGACGATTGATGCGGTAGAAGACGCCACAAAAAACTATGAATTGTTGTATGATATGTCAAATTGAATCTCAAAGAAATAACTAAGAAAAAACTTAGGAATTCTTCAAAGAACCAAAAGTAGAGAATAACCTCACAAGTTTATTGAATAATGAATAATGTGTTTGATTACATCAACTTGGACCTCTATTTATACTACTCAAAATAATCCAAATCCTAATAACAATAGGAACAATCCAAATCAAAATCCTAATAACAATAGGAACAAATTATCCTAATCCTAATAGAAATTTATAAACTATAACCCTAATTTCTATAAGGAAATAGAAATCAATTTGGAAAAGAAATTCTAATTAAAAAGAAATCCTAATTATAATAGAATTTTAAAAAATTTAATTTCCTATTAGAATTGGGCTTGTATTAAATTGACCCAAATTTGTGTCTCATGCTCTTTAGCCTCCTCTTTGGGTTTCCTTACGTTAGCTTCAGCCCAAACATCTTGGATCAATCCATTGAGACCTTGTTTGAACCTCTTAGTTCTAGCCTTGCTTGATCCCCACGTCCCTTTAGTCTTGTTTGAGTTCACGCACGCCATGTCCTCATCATTCATCTCCTCTTGAAAAGGATTTATCCTCAATTCTTCACCTACATCAAACGAACTTAGATCAGTAATTTTAAATGTGTCACTAACATTATACTCACCTGACAAATCTAATTTATAGTCATTCTCATTGATACGCCCGAGAACTTGAAATGGACCATCTCCCCTCGGAAGTAATTTTAAACGTCTTGGAACTGAGAATCTTTCTTTCTGCATATGTAACCATACCCAATCTCCGGGCTTAAAGATCACTTGATGTCATCCCTTGTTCGCGTGCTTAATGTACTATTCGTCCTCCTTTCGATGTTGAGCCTGGCTTTTTCATAAATCTGCTTAACAAGATTAGCCTTTTTCTTCCCATCCATGTTAGTATATTTAGAAACAAGTAATGGTGATAAATCCAATGGTGTTAAGGGATTAAAACCATATACAATTTCAAATGGAGAAAAATTAGTAATAGAATGAACAGAACGGTTATACGCAAACTCAACATGTGGTAAACATTATTCCCATTACTTTATATTCTTTTTAATGATAGCCCGTAACAATGCCGACAAAGTCCTATTTACTACTTTAGTTTGACCATCAAGTTATGGATGACAAGTAGTTGAAAATAACAGTTTAGTACCCAATTTACACCATAAAGTCTTCCAAAAGTAACTTAAGAAATTTGTATCTCTATCAGAAATAATAGTTTTAGGCATACCATGCAAACGCAAAATCTCCCTAAAGAACAAATCAGCAACATAAGATGCATTATCAGTTTTATGACATGGAATAAAATGTGCCATTTTTGAAAATCTATCCACGACCACAAATATCGAATCATGACCATGCATAGACCTAGGTAAACCCAACACAAAGTCCATAGAAAGATCAATCCAAGGTTCATTAGGAATAGGCAATGGTGTATACAATCAATGGGGTTGAACACGAGATTTAGCATGACAACAAGTAATACATATATCACATATTCTTTCCACATCTCGTTTCATATGAGGCCAATAAAAATGTTATTTCAAAACAACAAAGTTTTCTCAACACCAAAATGTCCCATTATACCACCCCCATATGATTCCCTAACCAATAACTCACATAAAGAACATGAAGGTATACATAGTTTATTTTCACGAAATAAGAATCCATCAATTCTAAAGTATTTACCCACAACATTTTTTTCACAAGTTTTAAACTCTTCACTAAAATCAAAGTCATTATCATATAACTCTTTAATTCGTTCAAACCCAAACAATTTCGTATCAAAAGTATTTAACAAAACATACATGCGAGACAAAGCATCTGCAACGACGTTCTTTTTAGCTTGCTTATATCGAATAATATATGGAAATATCTCGATAAATTCCATCCATCGTGCATACCTTTTTTTCAACTTGTGCTGCCCCTTCAAATATTTCAATGATTCATGATCAGTGCAGATCATAAACTCCTTAGGCCACAAGTAATGTTGCCATGTCTCCAAAGCTGTAACAAAAGCATACATCTCTTTGTCATATGTAGGATAGTTCAAAGCTGCCCCACTCAACTTTTCGCTAAAATACGCCATTGGTTTCCCTTCTTGCATCAACACAGCTCCAATCCCTAAACCTGAAGCATCACACTCAATCTCAAAAGTTTTAGCAAAGTTAGGCAAAATAAGTAACGGAGCATTTATTAATTTATCCTTTATCAAGTTAAATGCTTTTTCCTGTTCATCACCCCACTTAAAGCCCATACTTTTCTTGATGACCTCGGTTAATGGTGCTGTAATCTCACTGAAATTCTGAACAAAACATCAGTAGAAACTTGCGAGTCCATGAAAGCTTTATACTTGACTCACATTGGTTGGACTCGACCAATCCCGAATTGCACGTATTTTCTCCTCATCAACTTGGACTCCTTGTGAACTCATAACAAAGCCAAGAAAAATAATTATATCTGAACAAAACGTGCATTTTTCCATGTTAGCAAATAACTTTTCTTTCCTAAGTACATCTAAAACAGATTTTAAATGCAATGCATGATCTTCCAAGTTTTTGCTATAAATCAAGATATCATAAAAATAAATTACAACAAATTTTCCAATGAAGAGACGCAAAACATGGTTCATTAATGTGACGCCCCCAAAATAGTTCCACACAACCCATTCTGAGTCACCAAATACACAGTACATAAATCAAATACAAACTTCATTAATACAATTATCGTGCAAAATACGACAATACATGAGCTGTGAGTTTGAATACAAATATATGTAACTCTCATGGTTCCTCGACCACAACCCTTACAATGGTACCTTACATAAAGGTACATCCAATAACTGTTTTAGAAATTAAAATCTTTGGAAAATGCTCAAAAAAACCTTCGTACATGGGAGGCCATGCATCTAAGTTATAATAGATATCATATGACTTGAGAATTATCCTTGGTTGACCCAATAGAACCCAAAGAAAAATGAGAAGATTACTATCATGTTCTTTCCAATGGTGAGTCTTCTCTTGCCATATAATTATCTCCATTGTCTCCAATTGAGAATTATATTTCAACCAAACTCTAAGATTATATAGGTAGTGCTCATAGATATAATTAGCTAGTGGATGTAAACAACCTTATCTTATGATAACACAAAGTCGTATGTCATTAGACATCTTGTATGATAGTGGCAAAACACCCTTCCAAAGTTGGGTTCACCTCACCCTATTCGGTTAACCAAAATCAATGGTTAAATGACGTATAAAATACGATACACTCATCTAAAATTCTCAATAAAATTATTTCTATATTATTTTAGGAGAAACCTCAACAGCTATAAGCCACCGTTCTATTCCCTGTTACCCTCGCTCGACCCAGCTACACTCTTATTACCTGAAAGAAATTGTGAAGCTCTAGGGTGAGCACAACTAGCCCAATAAAGAATATCATGACTAAAGATAATTAAATTATCAATAACCTTCATCAGTAATAAATTAAAGATTTAGAACATGTGGTAGATGATAAAACTTTTAAACCATAGTTGCAGCGGAACGAGCAATCCATTAGAAGAGTCAAATAGACCATAAAGTCTATTATCTTCTGTGATGCCCCCAAAATAGGTATACATCACCTATTCTGAGTCGCCAAATACATGGTACATAATACAAATACAATCTTAAATATACAACAAGAGCTGTGAGTTTTAATACAAATATTGTCTTCTAGACAATATCCACTCTCAGAATAAGTCCTCATTACATTTATTATCACACTATTTTATAGAATAGTGAGGACTACTAAGACACCATCTCGGACCGTCACTTCGTTCCCCGACTAGTCCCGACTACATTCTCATTTCCTGAAGAGAACAGTGAAAGAAAGGGTGGGCTCAACTAGCCCAGTAAGAAATATTATGACTAAGATAATGCAGAATAAATTATCATTAGTCTTCAACAATGTTAAAACTGATAAAATATAATAGACATCAAGTTTAAGCTGCAGTGAATAAGCAATCCATTAAAAGAGTCGAGTAGAGAAAAAATCTACTATCTTTTATGATTTAAAAGGTTTTTCATCACTTTTATCGCAGAGACTCGACAATAAATAATCCACATCCTCCCGACTACTGACGAGGATATTCATTAGTATCACGACCACAAATTATCCATGCACTCGGGCCAAGGATATTCGTGTATTCATCAATGGTCATGATCATGCCAACAACTGTCCATCAATGCACTGTGGGCCAATGAGGACTTTTATCACATCATTTGTAACATTACGGTCATGATTACACCGAATAATCCCTAGTCATAATCATACCAAGTCCATCTATGCACTACAGGCCACATATGACTTTCAAAAAAAATATAAACATGAGGATGATGACAATGATATAAGAATTCAATAAAACAAGTTCAAGAATTAATTTATTCAGGAACTAATAATGTCCAAATTGTCAACATGATACTTCTTTGTAGAGAAAAATTCAAGAATGCTCAGAAGAATATTTCCATGAAAAGATATTGGATGAAGCGCAAATATAAAGGATATTCCACTAATTTCATGAAGTATAGAAGTTAAAACTTTAACCAACTGAATATAATAAAGAATAGAATAACAAAAGAAATTAGCAGGCTTGCGATAGACCGCACATGCAGGTTATTCCAACAGAATAATAAATAAACGAAACCGGTCCCACAGAAACGATAAACGAGGATATTCCAAATGTAATAATAAAGATGGAACCAGTCCCACGTAAAATGCATAGACATGATATTCCAATGAATAATAAATAATGGAATAATGGAAGAATTTCACCAAGTATAGGGTAGGCAGCGTATCTGAGTTATTCAGCAGAATAATAAATAATGGAATAACAGAAGAATTTCACCAAGTATAGGGTAGCCCACGTATACAGGTTATTCCAACAGAATAATAAAGAATGGAATAACAGATGTTCTCTTCATGAATACAAAAGAAATAATACCCCTTACCTTAGAAGAAAATGGATATAGAAGTAGTGAAGTAGCAGGATACTTTTCTTCTTTCTCTCTAGAGTTTCAGTGAATTCGTAAGAAATAATGAAGGAATGAGTTTCTATTTATAAAAGAATGGACTGAATAGTAACTAATCCATGAATGGTCCAGATTGATTTACTTTTAAACGGACGGTCCAGATTGATTTAATAAAAAAAACAAAATCTTTTAAATAAAATATAATATATTCTATTTATAATCTAATAAAACGAATAACTTTATAAAAGTATTACATTTTATATAAAAAGAGTTTTACTATGTAAACACTATCAGAGATACTTATGCAAACACTATGCATAATAAAATATAATATATTCTAATTATTGTCTAATAAAGCGAATAACTTTATAAAAGTATTACATTTTATATAAAAAGATTTTACTATGCAAAATACTATGCATAATAGAATATAATATATTCTATTTATAGTCTACTAAAACGAATAACTTTATAAAAGTATTCTGTTTTATATAAAAAGCTTTTCTATTTTATTACATTAATAATACTAATAAAACAAAACTCATTATCATTATCATAATTCACACTATTAATCGACCAGGTCGTTCCCAGGAAAGAGGGGGCTTTCCAATAAGGATTTCTCCCTATTGGCGCGCAATTAGGTGACCAAACCTCTCTTTGGCAGAACTTCTAGACATCGTTAATATTGCAAATAATAATATTAACAACTTTGTTATCTCAATTATTGATTTAATAATATATAAAATATCGACAATAATTGAATCAATTAATGTGAGATACTATGCAGTAATTACTGAAGAAATAATTGAACAAAACTGAGTGACTTCTCACTTAAGCATCAATAATCAATACCGTGTGCTTCTATACAACCACACGTATTCTTGTACTTTTAACATCGGGTGTTTTAACAGTTAACGATAAAACTTCCGCCGTTATTTTCATAAAATATTTTTGTCATTTTCTCAATCTGACAATAATTCCGTTGTGGGGTCCACCAATGATTGTGCCGTCGTATGAATATTCCTTGTTAAAACGAATATTCCCCCGACCAATCGAATATTATATAACAACTTGCGTACTTTGCAAAATTTATAAATATTACCCACAACTATAACATTATATCAAATTCATTCCATAATATTCAAAAATGATAATTATAGAAAATTCATCTTTATTCATAAAAGTTGGGGTCTTACAATCTCCCCTTCTTATGAAATTTCGCCCTCGAAATTTGGGTACGTACCTGATATGTCGAAGAGGTAAGGATACCTTGATTTCATTTCAGATTCTAACTCCAAGGTCATTTCCTCAACATCGTGGTTCCTCCATAAAACTTTGACTTGAGATATAACCTTGGAGCGTAGAATATGTTCCTTCTTATCCATGATTTTAATAGGAACCTCTTCATACGTTAAATCTTTCGCTATTTCGTCTGGTTCTAACTCAATAATGTGGTTCGGGTCGTCCACATATTTACGTAACATGGATATGTGAAAAATGTTATGAACACGAGACATACTTGGCGGTAAAGTGAGTCTATAGACTACAGTCCCTACTCGATCTAGGATTAAAAATGGGCCAATGAATCGAGGATTGAGCTTTCCTCTCTTTCCAAATCTCGTAACTCCTTTCCATGGAGCAACACGTAACAACACATGATCTCCAATACCGAATTCCACATCCTTTCGATGAAGATCAACATAACTCTTTTGTCGGTCTTGTGAGGTATTTATACGTTGTCGGATCGTTTGAATCTTTTCCATAGTCATACGTACCAACTCCGGTCCCAACAACGTTACTTCACCCACCTCATCCTATCATACTGGAGAACGATACTTTCTTCCATACAACGCCTCGAATGGAGCTATGCCAATACTTGCTTGATAACTGTTGTTGTAGGAAAACTCCACCAATGGTAAGAACTTGTCCCAACTTCCCTTGAAGTCAAGGACACAGAGTCTTAATAAATCTTCAAGAGTTTGAATAATCCTCTCTGATTGCCCATCCGTCTGAAGATGATATGCCGAACTAAATGGTAAATCTGTGCCCATAGCTTTTTGTAAACTAACCTAAAATCGTGAAGTGAATCTTGGGTCTAGATCAAAAACTATGGATATTGGCATACCATGCAGTTTTACAATCTCATTTATGTACATAAGAGCAAGACATTCAAGTGTATAAGTTTCTCGTATTGGTAAGAAATGAGCAGACTTGGTCAATCTATCAACAATGACCCAAATTGCATCTATGCCTTGAGAAACCTTGGGAAGACTAGTAACAAAATCCATGGTAATGTGCTCCCACTTCCATTCTGGAATTTTAAGTGGTTGCAATGGACCTTTTGGTACTTGATGTTCTGCCTTGACTCGTTGACAAGTTAGACACCTTGAGATAAACAGCGCTACCTCTCTCTTCATATTGCCCCACCAAAATGTATGTCGAAGATTATGATACATTTTGGTACTCCCAGGATGGATTGTAAATGGTGTGTTGTGCGCCTCCATCATGACTTTATACTTTAACTCAGGGTCGTTAGGAACACAAAGTCTAGAGTTGACTCGAAGTATTCCTTCTTCATCGATTCTTGTTTCTGGCATAGCACCTTCTTGTACTTTCTTCCTCATATGCATCGGCTCAGTGCGTAGCTTGGCGACTTTTAACTTTATCGATTAAAGTTTGTTCTACTCATATATTCGCCATCATCACGTGGGTCCCTGGAGTCTTTATCTCTATCTCCATCCTTTGCAAGTCATACAAAATGGGCCTCTGCATTGACAATATCTCACTCGTACCCGCATATGATCTTCTACTCAATGCGTCAGCTACCACGTTTGCTTTTCCAGGATGGTATTGGATGGTTTGATCATAATCTTTCAAAAGTTCAAGCCAACGTCGCTGTCACATGTTGAGTTCCTTTTGAGTGAAGAAATATTTGAGGCTTTTATGATCCGTAAAGATCTCCACTTTCTCCCCATACAAGTAATACCTCCAAATCTTTAGTGCAAAAACAACAGTTGCCAACTCTAGATCATGAGTAGGATAATTCCTCTCATATTTTTTGAGTTGTCGAGAGGCATAGGCTATGGCTTTCCCATGTTGCATGAGAACACATCCTAACCCTTCGCCTGAAGCATCACTGTAGATGACAAATCCCTCCGAGCCAGATGGTATTGTCAGAACAGGTGCTGGAATGAGTGTCTTCTTGAGTTCTTGAAAAATCTTCTCACATTCCTCCTTCCAACCGAATTTTGTATCTTTCGGAGTCAGTTGAGTTAAGGGAGTAGCGATTTGAAAAAACCCTTCTACGAATCTCCGATAATAACCAGCTAAGCCCAGAAAGCTACGTACTTCGGTCACTGATTTAGGTTGCTCCCAGCTTTGAATAGCTTCAATCTTTGCTGGGTCAACAGATATTCCATGACTTGATACCACGTGCCCAAGGAATGCTACTTCCTTAAGCCAGAACTTGCATTTCTTTAACTTGGCATAAAGCTTATATTCACGAAGCTTTTGAAGTATCAGCCTCAAGTGTTGCTTATGATCTTCACGGTTTTTATAATAAATAAGGATGTCATCAATAAAGACGACCACAAAGTGATCCAAATATTCCTTGAATACTCGGTTCATCATATCCATGAAGGCAGCAGGAGCATTAGTCAATCCAAAAGACATGACTAGGAATTCATAATGCCCGTACCGAGTTTTGAAAGTCGTCTTTGGAATGTCATCGGTTCTAATCTTCAACTGATGATATACAGAACGGAGATCGATCTTTGAAAAAAATTTGGCGCCTTGCAACTGGTCAAACATGTCATCAATGCGAGGCAACGGGTACCTATTTTTTATAGTGACATGGTTCAACTCCCGATAATCAATACATAGTCACATACTCCCATCTTTCTTCTTCACGAATAGAACAGGAGCACCCCAAGGAGAAGTACTAGGACGATTAAAGCCAATGTCTAACAATTCCTGCAGTTGGGTCTTTAACTCCTGAAGTTCAATATGAGCCATTCGATATGGGGCTTCGGAAATGGGTTTTGTACCGGGTTCAAGGTCGATACAAAATTCAATTTCTCGCTCTGGGGGTAGGCTAGGAAGTTCTTCAGGGAATACGTCAGGAAATTTATGAACAATAGAAATATCATTCAAAACTGACGTATTTTTTGTTTAGATCCGTGACATGAGCTAAGAAAGTTTGACATCCGTTTTTCAAGAAACGAATAGCTTTATGGCTTGAGATGATAGTGATTGATTTTAATGGTTTGGTTGCTTGAATTCGCATAATAGGTTGGTTAGGAATATGAAAGCTAACAACCTTACGAAAACAATCAATTTTTACATGATGAGTAGTTAACCAATCAATCCCTAAAATTACGTCAAATGCAAGTATTTTAAATGAAATAAGATCGACAGGTAATGTGAGTGTACGATTTGAACCAAACAAGACTTATAAACAGTGGATGTAATAAAGGTTTCTCCCAACGGAGTTTCAACAGATAAGTCAAAGTCCAATTTCTTTGGAGTCAAATTTAAACGTTGAGCGCAAGTAGGAGAAATAAAAGAATGAGTAGAACTGGTATCAAATAAGGTATATACTTCGCTAGTGTTTATGATAAGCTTACCCGTGATGATCTCGTTCAGGTTCTTTGCTTTCTGGGAGGTCACGACAAACGCTCTCCCTGGCACTACTGGCTTTGACTTTTTTGGGACGTCCTTTGGTGCCTCCATCCTAGCTGAACTTGTCTTCGATGAACGATAAAATCGGGCTAGGTGACCTTCTCTTCCACAATTATAACATGCTTTGGACGGCATCGCGCAGTTTGGACTAATGTGTCCCTCCCCTCCGCATTTGAAGCATATGATAGGTGGTTGTTCTCCTTCCTTAACAACGGGTGCTGGTGCTGACGTCTTTCCATCATTGTTGAATCTCCTCTTCTTGAAATATCCATTCTTATTATTTTGGCCATGATTACCACCGAAGTGGTTACCATTTCGGGCATATTTATTCCCTCCACGCTTATTGTCACCGCTTCGATGATTTTTATCACTAGTATTATCCTTTTGCCGGCTGCTCTCTTTTGGTTGGGTTGACTTATTATCGCGCTCCAATAACTGAGCCCTATTCGTAATATATACGATGAGATCACCCCGTGATATGATAAGGACATAGCAGGGAAAAGAATCAATCTGATGATTGGAAAGTTTACAGCAAGATTGCTGTGTGAATTGGTAAAGATTCATGAAAGGATTATGAATACGAGCTGAATGAAATTTGTATTGAGAAGGGAGTTAAGACTAGGTGGGGATTTCAATTGAGGACTCATGTCAGCGGCTAAGTTGTGTGATTCCTTGTATGGGCGGGGAGTTGTACTTGGTGTAAAAACCACTTAGTTTCTGGTACTGATAATCATTGGAATGTTTGTGTCGCGCTATTTGCTATATGCATATTAAGAGGGTAATTCCTTACTCATGTGTATAACAGATAGATAGGTTATAGGTAGAGAATATAAGGTTAAGTACGAGTTCTTAAAACTCATACTTATGTGACATTCTTGACTCATAGTTATATGAAATGTTTATGAACCCCTCAGCGAATGGACGCTAAAGGTCTGACTAGGGTAAGTTCTTAAACTCATATGATTGTGGTAAGTTTATGAACTCATAAGTGTGGTTTGACGAATTGGGTATAGTTGTGTGTAAATGGAGTATTGAGGATAATAGGAATAGATAGATTACTACGAAACTGATCATTAGTGGAGACATAAGTTTTCCAAAACTCCTAGCTATACTAGACTTCGAAATTTTGACATTAAGCTAAATACGCACTATGTGCTTTTTAAAAAAAATATGTAGACTCGTAATCATTTTTGGAACGGTTTAAAGTGTAGTCTATGCTACTTATTTCGGCTAGAAGAAATGATTTGAAATATCAAAATTTATTTTATTTATCACTTATGTACCATGATTTGAAATATCAATACTTAGTGTGAATTCGATCTAAAAATCATTGTTCCACTATTGTATGATGTGTTTTGACAAAGTCATATGATGACGATATCCTCAAACGGACTGTTAATACAATACGACATCATGACGTCATTCTCAAAAAAATATTTTCAAAAATTTTAATTTGCTAACGGGGTTTGGCTACACTTAAATAATTCGATTGAACTAAATTATTGATATGAGTCTACGCTTTTCGATTCAGCTAGACTAATGTTTATGAAAACTCTAAGTGTTCATTGAAAGAAATTTTCCGAACCAAATTGTCTTGGTGCGGAATCCAATAAGACTGGGGTAGAATTTTTGTGCCTATGGCAGTGATGAGAAACAAATCAAACCAGCAGTACTTGGCCAGTACAGGGCATACCGGGCTAATTACCCACTATGTCCGTAAGTTATGATGATTTGCGGATGAATTTCCATAAAACCTTTGCAAAAATTATAGACAATAGTCTATATGACTCCTTAGCAAAATTTGAAAATTTTTATTCTTGTGAGTGGTGTATTGGGTAGCATGTAATGATGTGTATGAATGGTGTAAACAGTATGGTGTAAGGTGTAAGGTGTAAGGTGAATTTCGGGGACAAAATTCTTAAAAGAAGGGGTGAATGTGACAACCCGAGAAATTAGACAATTTATTAAAATTTTAAATGATGGATTTAAGGTCAAATTATAGACCTAGACAGAAAATTAGTGGATGCGTTTGATATTTTTGGGAAGAAATTTTGAGGATTTCAAAATTATGTGTAGGATTTTGATGACTTATTAAGGATTAAGTGTATATGGGAATATGTTCTGTGTGTATGGTCATTTATGTGTTCAGAATGTGGTTAAGGGTCAACGTTTGACCATATAGATTTTATTAGTGTCAAATCCTAAGTATATATTAAGAACGTCAACGTTCAGTTAGAAAACCATAGCAATGGATAAGAAACCCTAGAAACCGGTTCTGAAACCCTAATTCGAAAATTTAAAACCCTAATTTGGGAATTTAAATGCTATGTATAAGGTTTAAACGTCATTAATTATAATTTATTAGGAAAAACCCTAATGAATTACTTGAAACCCTAATGAATTACTTGAAACCCTAATTGATTATTAGAAAACCCTAATACCAGATCTGGAAACTCTAATTTCAGATTCCAGGAATTTAAAACACTAATCTGGGAACTTAAAGGATAATTATAATGCTTAAGTGCTATTAATTATAATATTAATTAGGGTAAAGCTTAATTAATTAGCAAACCCTAATTTTAAAATTTTAAACCCTAATTATTCCGTCAGAAACCCTAATGTATAATTGTTGACTTAATTGCTGTTTTAGCAATTTTAATTAGGATAAATTAATCATAATTAGTAAGCTTAATTTATGATTAAAAAAAATCTTAGTATAATTAGAGAATTCTAATTATAATTTTAAAATGTTAATTTTCATTTTTGAAAACCCTAATATGGAAATCCTAGAAAAGTGAATTATGAAAACTTTAGGTTTTAACCCTAAGGGTCAAATCCTAAGGGTTAAACCCTGAGGGTTAAACCCTGAGGGTTGCATCAAATGAAAATTCTAGAATTAAAATTATATGGAAATGACTAGAATGCCCTTATGTCACATTCTTTAATTGGTAGCTTGCAAATATTGCAAAGATACATTGAATAAAATGGATCAAAGATATAAAGTAAAGAAAACTTACTTTACTCCTCATTTTTGCCAAGACCCTTCTCTCTCTAAGATTTCGAGATTTAGAGTGAGAGAAGTGAAAAAAGTTAAGCTAAGATCATACTTTAGCTTGCATATAACAGATCATCAAAGTCAGATTCCAAGATCCAAGCTAGAAAGGTATAAACCTTATAAATTCGAAATCCTTAGATTTTATGTTAGATGATATGTTTTGTTGCTTTAAATTATGTGTTAAGATGTCATTTAGTGATCTGGGTTGTTAGATCCCAGATCCATAATATCAAAGTACTCAAAATTTAAGTTTTTAGAAATCTGGAAAAAAATTAAAAAAATGGCCTGACAACCATATGTCAGAGGCCTTAGATTTGTCTCTGTTAATGTTTTTAGTGTTTTAAATGTTTATATTTGTAGTATGTTATGTGGTCTTTGTTCTCAAACTCTAATCTGGGTCAGTTCATGTTTGGATTGAGAGTTATTGTTGGTCAAACATCGTTGACCGATCACAAACTCTAGAATCTGGGCAGCCCAGATTTTTTTAGAAAGCTTCTGACAAGTTTTGTAGACCTTTAATCTTGCAGTATGTTAGTGTTTTGGCTATGTTGTTGTTTGATCCTTGTAGTCTGACATGAGGAATACCTATTAAAACCTTTAGATCACCCGGATCTGTAACAGAATCATAGTAATTCGTGGTCAAACCACCGTTGACCAAACTGCTCAAGAACATTTCTGGGTTTTCTAGAAATGTTCAAGAACAGTTGTTTTGGCCTAGTTTGACCGATCCAAATCTTACGTTTATGATGTTTTTTAGTTGATATTATGTTATATACTTATTGCTGGACATGTATTCTACATGATTAAACCTTGTAATCACATTAAGCAAGCTCAGGATGTACGTTATTAAGATCATCGTGTGTGACTCGGATCGTTTCTTCATTTCGGAGAACCCGAAATGAAAAAACGACTTTCGACAAAGATTTCTACAAATTTTAATCTCTCTGTTGTATTAGATTTTGGTAATGTAACTTGTTTATGATTGTAGTACTACATCAGTACTACAACATTAACTTAATAAGTTGCCCAGAAACCTTATAACCATGAATCTAAGAGTAGTCAAACACACCAACTTGAACACTGATATAAACATTCTTGGTTTGATGAAGAACACCTATAGCGACAGTTTTATCACTATAGGGCCCTTTTAGTGATAGTTTATTTAGAAAATTAATTATTTTAATTAATAAATAGAAAAAAATAGTTTTTAATTATTAAAAATACATAATAAATTTCTAAAAATTATTTTAAAGCCTGAAAATTAGATTTTAATTATTTAGAGTATATTTCATCAATATTTAATATTTTTGGAATATAAATGGTATTTAATTTATTTAATTATAATATTAAATAAATTAGTTAAAAATGATTTTAATACTTGATAAATCATGAAAAATTATTTTATGGTGTTAGAAAATATTTTAAGTTATTTTAATAACTTCCGATATTTTGTGATGAATTTCATTAATTAATTAATATTATTGGTAATTAGTTTATTTAATAAATATATTAAATAAATTATGAAAAAATAGAATTAATGATTTAAAAATCATATAAAATGAATTAAGAGTTATAAAAAATATCTTAAGTTATAAAATATAACTTTTGATATTTTGTCATGAAAATATTAATATTTTAATATTAATATTAATTATCGGATAATGGATTTAGCTGTTTAAAAATTATATAAATATGATTTTAAAGTATTAAAAATACTTTGTGATATTATAAATATATTATAATATTTTGGTATGTATTTCATTAATATTTAATATTAAATAAATATTAATGATATTAGAATATTGTGGTATTTAAATTAGATAAATACGATATTAATGATGGGAAACTCATTTTAAATGGTAATAATTACTTGAAATTTTTTACGAGCTTATGAAAAATATTTTGATTGATAATTTGATTATCTAAGATAATTGTTAAACGGTAGGCAGAGTTTAATTGAACTTAAACTCGTGAATTGTTCGACTAGACTGTCGGGATGTTAGAATTTTGTCGGGCTCAAGTCAGACTGAAATAGTTTGACTTGATACCGAGTCTTATGTGGGTTATAGACTGATAGGGTTATGTGTGTAGGTTATCCTATGTATATATATAATAGTATTATATTGTGATGATATTATTCTAATTGTATATCGATATTATTTATATATTAGGTCTTCGATCAGATAAAGCTTATTATAATGCGTAACGATAATCAATGAAACATGCAAGTTTTACTTAACTCTACTTAGAGTTGTTTCATTCGGATATACATATGGTTAATCATTGCTGATTGCCATTATAGAATTGTACTCTGTATATATTGCATGTATAAGTCAGGTATGAAAGGCTGATCACCTTCATTACCATTCGGTCCAGATATATTTGTTCATGATTAATACTTGTTCAGTCAAAAGTTTGTTCGTGCTAATTCACAACTATATTAATGAATTATAGCCATCTTATTATTCAAACTCTTTCATTCATGATATATCCTTAAATAAATTTAAACTTGATGGGCAACTTTCATGCTCACCCTTGCTATATCA
This sequence comes from Panax ginseng, assembly GCA_020205605.1. Lineage (NCBI taxonomy): Eukaryota > Viridiplantae > Streptophyta > Magnoliopsida > Apiales > Araliaceae > Panax > Panax ginseng. The sequence continues at coordinate 64,554,853 of CM035149.1, forward strand.
TGATAAACATTGCAGATTAAGGCGAATATATCGGATACAAGGAAAGGTTAAAGACAGTTCTAGCTTAAAGTTAATGTGTGTGATTAGATTTGTAATAGTATTGTATGATAATAATGTTATGTGTTAGTTAAGTTATGAATTGTGTATAAGTTAACGTTACTCGACCTTAGGGAAATAGTGTGTAGTGTATTGTATAAATAATTTATGTTTATATCTTCTGCAAATAGTTATAGAATGACTGTAGCAGATCCGTGGTGATTTGGGACCCAGATTTGGGGCTATCACAGTTATCAATGTTATTGACTGATTACCAATTTTTTTCAGTTTTGTATGGTTATCAATTTATTTTAGTTTGGTTGTGACATTTATTGTTGGGTTAATTGTAAGGAATTTTCATAACTTTAGTGCAGTTGGAGAAATTATGTTGCAGTCATGTTTGTTATTTTTTTGTTGCATTCATACTCTGTTTCATAGTACTAACTTAGAAATTTCATAACAACTACACCAAAAGAGCAAAATACTCTGTTTTTCCTTTTCATTCTTTAAAATCATAAACATCAACCACCAAATTTCTTCAAAATACAATGTTGTTTAACAATCAAACACCAAACTTTAACTTTTACAATCAAAAACTTGAAACACCAAATTTTCACAGTTACAATTAAAAACATCAACCATCCCAATGTTGTTTTACACCATTATTACTAATATAAATGAAAAACATCATCGATGAACAAATTACAACAATCCACATCCTTGTGAGTGTTTTTGTTTTTTGGGCATTTTCTCTCTTCAATTCTTTGACCACAATTGATTCACTTCCATTCTCAAGGAATTTCAGCCTTTGTATTTCTTTGTTCGCAGTGTAAAGTTCATCCCCCAATTTTTTTTATCACTTCCCTTAATCTTTCAATGAATGGAGGGTCACACCACTTAAAAAATCGACAATACATCTTTGGCTCATGCTCAAAATATACAATAGAGGAAGATTTGTGACTAAAAAACACCCCTTTTTTCATGCCAAAAATTTTTAAATAAATAAAAAATTCACATACCTTGTACCTGCTACAACCAACAAATCTTCTGCCTGGATCTAGGCTTCCATCTTTCTATGCTTCCCACATAGGTGCAACGATTCCACAACCGTATACGATGAGATTGAATTCGACAGAGTTGTGACACCCCCAAAATAGGCATACATCACCCATTTTGAGTCGCCAAATACATAGTATAGAATTTAAATACAAACTTAATTATACAACTGTCGTGTAAAATACAACAAAACATAGCTGAAAATTTTGACACAAATATTGTCTTCTAGATAATATCCAAATTCAAATGGAGTCCTCATTACAATTATTAACACACTATTTTATAAAATAGTGAGGACTACTACAGCCACCATCTCGGACCATTACTCTATTCTCCGACTAGTCCCGGCTACGTTCTCATTTCCTGAAGAGAACAATGAAAGCAAAAGGATGAGCTCAACTAGCCCAGTAAAAAATATTATGACTAAGACAATGCAGAATAAATTATCGTTAGCCTTCAACAGTGTTAAACTGATAAAATATAATAAACATCAAGTTTAATTGCAGTGGAACATGCAATCCATTAGAAGAGTCAAGTAGAGCGTGATATCTACTATCTTCTATGATTTAAAAAGTTTATCATCAATTTTATCGCTGAGACTCAGCTCAATAAATAATCCACATCACTGAATTATCCATGCACTACGGGCGAAGGATATTCATTAGTTTCACGTCCACGAATTATCCATGCACTACGGCTAAGGATATTCGTGTAATCACCAATGGTCATGATCATGCCAACAACTGTCCATCAATGCACTACGGGCCAATGAAGACTTTTACCACATCATTTATAACATTACAGATCATGATTATACCGATTAATTCATGGTCATAATCATACCAATCAACAGTCAATCTATGCACTACGGGCCAAAGATGACTTTTACCACATCATAAGTATGAGGATGATGACAATGATATGAGAATTCAATTAAATGAGAGCAAGGATAAATTTTAAAGATTTTATAATTTAATTTATCTAAAATTCAATAATGTCCAAATTATCAACATGATACTGCTTTGTGGAATAAAATTCAAGAATAATATTGTATCAAAAATGATTTAGGTCAAAAAGAAATCAATTTTTGTCATGCATAGTACCTCGGGTGAATAGTACCCGAGTGAATAGTATCCCGTGAATAGTACTTCAGGAATAGTACCCCGTGAATAGTAACCTGACATGAAAAGATTAAAAATTATCAAGAATACTCAGAATAATATTTTCATGAAAAGATACTAGATGAAGCGTAAATTTCAAGGATATTCTACTAATTTCAAGGAGTATAAAGTCATACTTTAATAAAATGAGTGTAGAATTCGGAATCTGAAACGAAATAATATTACTTACATACTACAGAGTATGGAAGAAAATATTATTTCTTACGAGTATTTAACAAAAATAATATCCCTTACCTTAAAAAGAGAGTACTTCTGACTGGTAGGGCGGGGATATTCTTGGAGAAAACTTATACTATTTTCTACGCTCAACGCTTGATTCATTGGCCCATTGTAATATTAACAACCAGACCATTCCCAGGAAAGAGAGGGCTTTTCGATAAGGATTTCTCCCTATTAGGGTACAATTCGATGACCAAACCCCTTTCCTCGACTGAACTTTCTAGACATTGTCAATAATGCAAATAATAATATGAATAAATTGTCATCTCAATTATTGATTTAATAATATAAAATATTGACAATAATTGAATCAAATAACATGAGATACTATGCACCAATTATTGTAGCAATAATTGAGTATAACTGAGTGACTTCTCATGTAAGCATCAATAATCAATACTGTGTGCTACTATATAACCACGTGTATTATTGTACTTTTATCATCGGTTATTTCAACAGTTAACGGTAAAACTTTTTCCGTTATTTTTATAAAAAAATATTTCTATCATTTTCTAAATTCGATAATAATTCTGTTGTGGGGTCCACCAATGATTGTGTCATCATACGAATATTTTCTGTTCAAATGAATATCCCCGACCAATCGAATATTTTATAACAACTTGCATACTTTGAAAAAATTTTAACTATTACCCACAACTATAATATTATAACAAATTCACACCATAATTATTCAAAATGATATTTAGAGAAAAATTCATCTTTATTCATAAAATTTGGGGTCTCACAACCTCCCCTTCTTATGAAATTTTGACCTCGAAATTGGTACGTACCTGGTATGTCGAAGAGGTGAGGATACCTTGATTTCATTTCAGATTCTAACTCCCAGGTCATTTCCTCAACATCGTGGTTTCTCCACAAAACTTTGACTTGAGGTATAACCTTGGAGCGTAGAATATGTTCCTTCTTATCCAAGATTTTAACAGGTACCTCTTTATACGTTAAATCTTCTGCTATCTCGTCTGGTTGTAACTCAATAATGTGGTTCGAGTCTTCCACATATTAATGTAACATGGATATGTTGAAAACATTATGAACACGAGACATACTTGGCGGTAAGGCGAGTCTATAGGCCACAGTTCCTACTCAATCGAGGGTTTCAAATTGGCCAATGAATCGAGTATTGAGCTTTCCTCTCTTTCCAAATCTTGTAACTCCCTTCCATAGAGCAACACATAATAACACATGATCACCAACATTGAATTCCACGTCCCTTTGATGAAGATTAGCATAACTCTTTTGTAGATCTTGTGAGGTTTTTATACATTGTCGGATTTGAATATTTTCCGTTGTCATGCGTACCAATTCTGATACCAACAACGTTGCTTCACCTACCTCATCCCAGCATACTAGAGAACGACACTTGCGTCCATACAATGCCTCGAATGGAGCCATGCCAATACTTGCTTGATAACTGTTGTTGTAGGAGAATTTCATTAATGGCAAGAATTTGACCAAACTTCCTTTGAAGTCAAGGACACAGAGTCTTAATAGATCTTCAAGAGTTTGAATAGTCCTCTCCGACTGCCCGTCCATTTGAGGATGATATGCCAAACTAAATTGTAAATCCATGCCCATAGCTTTTTGCAAACTAACCCAAAATCGTGAAGTGAATCTTGGGTCTCGATCAGAAACTATGGATACTGGCATACCATGCAGTCTTATAATCTTATTTATGTATATACGAGCAAGACGTTCAAGCGAATAAGTTTCTCGTATAGGTAAGAAATGAGCAGACTTGGTCAATCTATGAACAATGACCCAAATTGCATCTATGCCTTGAGAAACCTTGGGAAGCCCAGTAACGAAGTCGTTGGTAATGTGTTCCCACTTCTATTCTAGAATTTCAAGTGGTTACAATGGACCTTTTGGCATTTGATGCTCCACCTTGACTCGTTGACAAGTTAAACACCTTGAGATAAACTCTGCTATCTCTCTTTTCATATTTCTCCACCAAAATGTATGTCGAAGATCACGATACATTTTGGTACTCCAAGAATAGATTACAAAAGGTGTGTTGTGTGCCTTCATCATGATTATATACTTTAAATCAGGGTCGTTAGGAACATAAAGTTTGGAGCTGACTCAAAGTATTCCTTCTTCATTGATTCTTTCTTCTGGAATAGCACCTTCTTGCACTTTCTTCTTCATATGCATCAGATCTAAGTCCATAGCTTGAGTAGCTTTAATTTTATCGATTAAAGTCGGTTCTACTCGTATATTTAACATCATCACGTGGGTCCCTGGAGTCTTTATCTCTATCTCCATCCTTTGTAAGTCATACCAAATGGGCCTTTATGTTGACAATATCGCACTCGTACTGGCATATGATCTTCTACTCAATGCGTCAGCTACCATGTTTGCTTTTCTAGGATGATATTGAATGGTATGATCGTAATCTTTCAACAGATCGAGCAAATGTCGTTGCCGCATGTTGAGTTCCTTTTGGGTGAAGAAATATTTGAGGCTTTTATGATCTATATAGATCTCCACTTTCTCCCCATACAGTAGTGCCACACCTCTTAATATATATATATATATATATATATATATATATATATATATATATATATATATATATATATATCTTTGAATAACTTTCACCGATTATTTTTAAGCAAAATTTCCAGGAATACTTCATAAAAATCCCCTCAATATTTTTAACAACATTTATTCATCAATAATATAACTTGCAATATTAACAACCAGATCATTTCCAGGAAGGAGTGGGCTTTCCGATAAGGATTTCTCCCTATTGGCGCTCAATTAGGTGACCAAACCCCTTTCCTCGACAGAATTTCTAGACATTGTCAATAATGCAAATAAGTGTAGATTCTTCAAAAGTATTGTTTGTGCTCTCAAGATTTAAACAAGTCACTTTTGGCTTAATTTTTGTTTCAAAATAAGTGTAGATTCTTCAAAAGGCAACAAAAACCTAAAGAAACAGTAAAGACCATGCTACCCATTAATGGATAATGTTGTGTAAGCAAACCACATGAATGATCAAGGGTAAATGAAAGTTCCCAATCATATGCATCCATATTTACCTACTTCTAAAAATGAAATTTCTATTTTTCTTGTGACACTTCCTACGCATACTAAGGTTACCATAGACACACGTGGACATAAGATATTCAAATTTATAAACCTTAATCTATTGGGGGAAGAAAATTATCTATTACAAACCTTAATCTGCATAAGAGGGGGGGGGGGGAAAATTAAAAAGTCAAATAAGACTCAATTTGGACAGGAGGGAGTACATGTTTCCCAGATTGCTCAAACAATAGTGATCAACTTATAACATAAAGCAGAGACATAAGATAAGCATACACACATAGGAAGCTCTTTAAAATAAAACTCTCGTTGAATTTAAACATTATATTATAGAAATGTTTCTTCAAAAATCAATATTATACAAATGTTTCATAAAAAATTGTCAGAGCTTGAACTCTAATTAGTTTTCTGCAAAAATGTTGAACTCTAATTATGTTCTACAAGTTTATATTTTCTATAAACTCTTCTTCTTTGCACTTTTTTTCACCTTTACATTCTTTTGGGAAATGTTGTGGTGTATCTTTTTCAAAATTTCCTAGAAAAATATAAAGAAGAGTGGTAAACTAAATTTAAATTTGGTGTATTGGGAAAGTCAATGAAGGAAATGATGTGGTGTATCTTTTTTAAAATTTCCTAGAAAATATAAGGAAGAGCGGTACACTAAATTTAAAATTTTTGACAACTCAAATCAATTAAAATTATAAATAATACAGTACCTTCATATGAAGCAATTTGTATAGTAGATTGTCTACCAAAATGCAGTATTGCATAACAAAACTCATATATAAATGCAGTATTTCTCCAAGATATAAATGTTTGTATTATATAAATGTTTGATATATAAATGCAGTATTGTAAAACATCAAAAATCATGTTAGCTTATTAAGGTATGTTAAGTAGGTTTATTGCTTATCGTATATAATATGTTTAATGTTTGCTTATCAAACATCAAAAATGACTTCATGTTACCTTCAAGCAGTATTGTATATAATATGCTTAATGTTTGCTTTAGGGAAAGTAAACCTACTTCTTCGAAGCAGATAGAACAAATGAGCATACGACCAACTAGAAACCTAAAGACTTACAAGTATAATTTTTGTTTCATCCAGTTCCCTTTGAATATTTAAAAGTTTGGCCGCCTCTACAAGATCATGAATAGTTGAAAAGTAAAATGAAAGGAAATGTGATTCAATTTAGCAAAAAAAAAAAGACAACAGTGGATAACAATAACACTATGGTTTTTATCATTATTATTCATAACAGTAATAAAGAAACTTAATATTTACCTGAATGTTAACAATGATCTAAATTATACTTTCAGAACCATACCTTCATTTAGTTATAACTTATGCCATTTCCGATTCTAAAGACATCAGCGCATACACAATCAAGAAACTCTGCAGCAGTAACAAAATTTGCCCCAATAAAAAGCTAGAACACTTTCATGACCCAAAAGCATGAATGCAAATAATTTGTAATATAGTAATAATAACATTATCTTTAGACTTATATAACAACACTAATACTATAACATCATTATTTGCAAACATATAACATTACTAACGTTAATTACAAGAAAGCCAAAGGAGAACATCACTCTAGTTACTATATGCAAAAATAAGAAGGGAAACACATTTACTATATGTAAAACATCTACTTTGAACATTTTTGTTATGATAACGATATTAAGTACTTGTAGGCAAAGTACAGATGATAACGATATTAAGTACGGGATGTGGGAAGAGCCTATTTATAAACACCATTTATTTGGATAATTGACTTGTAATTCTCTTCCTCATAAGAATCTGATTAAAAAGGTATAGATTGGTTACCTCAAGGACAAAAAACCTACAACAACCAGAACTCCAAATTCTTATTAGCATAGTACGTATGTTACCCATATTTAAGTTCCACCCTACAATTCATTTCCAAAGTAGGTAATTTACTCAAAAGAACAACAGAAGGGGAACAACAAAAACAAAAAACGTATTTATGATCAAAGTATTTTAATAGTTAGACATCCAACATGATCAAATAATCAAAGGCAACATCTCATAGTTATTATTATACATACAACAAGCTCAAATGAAAAAATATAATGAACATTATAGAAGGCGGGAAGCTCTTCTAGTAGAATTTAAAGATAATTGAAATGCCTTAGCAACATAAATTATGAATACCATAAAATAGTCCCATACTTGTAAATTCCAAATTATACTCATTCATTACCTTTCTTTCAACTTCTGATCATGAATCTTTGGCCATGATCCTAATATAAACCAAAGAAAAAAAGTTTACAATCAACAAATGTGTTGGGCGTCAATAATTAGAGAAAATCATTCATTTGGGACCAATAATATATACAAGCATAAAAGAACTACAATGCTTATGGAATTTGGACAATTTACACACCACCCAGCCAACCAAACATTTAGAGAAAAAGACATAACATTTTGCTTTCTTTTTTAACCCATACAATTATAATTATATATGAAGCTGTACATGTCCAAAAGCTATAGATGCAGTTTCAGTAATATGGACCAAGGCAACAATACTTAACAAGAACATCAAAACAAAAGTCACAACAAACACAAGAAGCATATCGAAGAGTAAAAGTAGCATCATTGATTTGTCTACGGCTAGAACAATACCTATAAAGAAAACAATGCAGTTCTCTATTCTTCGTCTAAGTTACACAATGTTACCTTCCTCGATGCATCCCTACTAACAGGATACAAACTATGACCATAAAGGCTTATCCAACCCTACTAACATTACTTAGTTCTACCACTCATCTAGATATAGTAAATGAGATGAATATACATTGTACGCGTGTCAGGTAACTATAAGTATGTTCACCTCATATAGAGATGAAGGCGGTGTTGCTAGTGAATATTGTGTGCAGTGGCCCAAATTGTATCTTAAAATCATCTATTTAATGGATATTACATAAGTCTATTATGTAATTTGGCTCTTCTTGTATTTTCATCTAAGAATGTATTAAAATGTTGGATGGTTTTCTACGTAGAAAAAATAAACAAAATGTAATACTATAAGATAACCAAATTTAATCTATAACATAGAAAAGTTGTCTAATTGAGAACATACAAAGTGCAAAAGGAATCCCTCCCCCAGTTTTATCCCCCTTTCATTTAACCACAATAACTGCCATCACTTGATTAAGCTGACCCAGTAACAGAAATTACTCATAATTTGAATAGAAGTACAATAGAAGAATATACAAATTTATATTCTCTGTTATTCGAAGCAGATAGAAACCAATAAAGATCAATCATGTTTTGTCAAAATTTTAACGGATAATAAATAAAGGAACAAACTTTATGCAGTCCAATTCCAAAAGTTAACCAAGTTAACTAACAAAATACAAAAAGAATAGATCAATCGGCTAAAAAAGACACTATGAACTATATAAAACACATAAAAATACCTCAAATGTGATCTTGACTGGCTCATCAACTGCAATAAAAGTGGAAAACAAAAAACAAAAAGAAAATGTTAGGGTTTTGGAAATCTGACTTGAGCATTTCTTGTGTTATGATAACCATTTTCTCTCAAAATAAAAGTGACCCAGTTCAAAAAAACTAAAACCCAAATCCCAAATTTCTCTGATTCAACTCCATGGCTCTTAAAAAAAATTAAAAAAGAGTAATCCCCTGACGGAAATAGGGAATAGGGAAGCTTGAAAATTTGAGCAGATTGATTTGCTTTGGGTAAGTTAGGATTTACTCTGACGAAAACAAAGCACTAATCAAATGTAAACCCACCAGAAATATAATAAAAAGAAGGAAGATATTCGCTGCAATAATCCCCTGCGATAATCCGAAAAAGGCTTGATTAGGAGATAATCCCCTGCGATGAAGATGTTCGCTGCAATAATCCCCTGTGATGTCTGCTGCAAATTTTTCTCTACTCGGTGGGAGAAGGAGAAAGGCAGAATGGGTAGAGTCTAGGGGGATTTTTGAATTGAGCATATTTTTCTAGTGATTTTTGAATAAGGCGTGTTTTTCTAGTGATGTTTGCAGAGGTATAAGGCGTGTTTTTCTAGGAATTTTTGAATTGTGCGTATTTTTGAAATCAGAGCCATTAGAGTAATTAGATTAAATCTGAGCCGCTCTGTTTGTTGAAGCTTTAATCTAAACCGTTGTTTGTTGAAGATTTAATCTAGACCGTTGTTTGTTGAAGCCGCTCTGTTTTATTATATAGATTTTATTCTGCTAGCACATACACTTTATTTTTCGTTTTATAATTATTCGCACTTTTTCTTTATATATTAAATATATATATTCCGTTATGAAAATCTTAGCTCAAAAACCTCCTTTTGATCCCGGGAAACCTCAACATATCATTTTTATGATTAATAAAAAATTTTTAAGGTTTCTCGCCCTTTGTTGCACCACAAAATAATTTTATAGGCAACCTTAATTTTTATTTTGCTTAAATATGTAATTTATATTTATTACATATTTTTATTGCTTTATTTATGCCTGAAAAGAAGTTTATCGGCGTAAAATATCATTTATAGTCAAATCTCGTCCCGTGGATCATGAGTAGGATAATTCCTCTCATATTATTTGAGTTGTCATGAAGCATAGGCTATGACTTTCCCATGTTGCATGAGAACACATCCTAAACCTTTGCCTGAAGCATCATTGTAGATGACAAATCCCTCCGAACCAGATGGTATTGTCAGAAAAAGTGCTGAAATGAGTCTCCTCTTGAGTTCTTGAAAACTCTTCTCACAATCCTCGCTCCAACCAAATTTTGTATGTTTTCAAGTTAGCTGAGTTAATGGAGTAGCGATTCGAGAAAATCCTTCTACGAATCTCCGATAATAACCAGCTAAGCCGAGAAAGCTACGTACTTCGGTCACTGACTTAGATTGCTCCCATCTTTGAATTGCTTCAATCTTTGCCGGGTCAACGGATATTCTGTGATTTGATATTACGTGCCCAAGGAATGCTACTTTCTCAAGCCAAAACTCGCATTTCTTTAACTTTGCATATAACTTGGTCTCACGAAGCTTTTGGAGTATCAGCCTCAAGTGTTGCTCATGATCTTCACGATTTTTGGAGTAAATAAGGATGTCATCAATAAAGACGACCACAAAGTGATCCAAATATTCCTTGAATACTCGGTTCATCATATCCATGAAGGCAGCAGGAGTATTAGTCAATCCAAAAGACATGACTAGGAATTCGTAATTCCCATACCAAGTTCTGAAAGCAGTCTTTGGGATGTCATCGGTTTTAATCTTTAACTGATGATATACAGAACGAAGATCGATCTTTAAAAAGAATTTGGCGCCTTGTAACTGGTCAAATAGGTCATCAATACGAGGTAACGGGTACCTATTTTTATGGTGACATGATTCAACTCCCGATAATCAATACAAAGTCGCATACTTCCAACTTTCGTCTTCACGAATAGAACAGGAGCACCCCAAGGAGACGTACTAGGACGAATGAAAATGATGTCTAACAATTCCTGTAGTTGGGTTTTTAACTCCTGAAATTCAATAGGAGCCATTCAATATGGGGCTTTGGAAATGGGATTTGTACCGGATTCAAGGTCGATACAAAATTCAATTCCACGCTCTGGGGGTAGGCCATGAAGTTCTTCAGGGAATACATTAGGAAATTTATTAACAATAGAAATATCATTCAAGACTGACGTATTTTTGTTTAAATCCGTGATATGAGCTAAAAAAGCTTGATATCCGTTTTTCAATAAACAAATAGCTTTATGGCTTGTGATGACATTGATTGACTTTAATGGTTTTGTTGCTTGAATTCGCATAATAGGTTGGTTAGGAATATGAAAGCTAACAACCTTACGAAAATAATCAATTTTTGCATGATGAGTAGTTAACCAATCAATCCCTAAAATCACATTGAATGCAAGTATTTTCAAAGAGATAAGATCGAGAGGTAACATGCGATTACCGATTTGAATCAAACTAGACTTATAAACAGTGGATGTAATGAAGGTTTCTCCCAAAGGAGTTTCAACAGATAAATCAAAGTCTAATTTTTCTGGAGTTAAATATAAACGTTGAGCGCAAGTAGGAGAAATAAAAGAATGGGTAGAACCGGTATCAAATAAGGTATATACTTCACTAGAGTTTATGATTAGCTTACCCGTGATCACCTCGTTCGGATTCCTCGCTTTTTGGGAGGTTATGAAAAGTACTCTCCCTTGAACTACTGATTTTGTCTTATCTGGGATGGCCTTTGATGCCTCCATCCCAGCTGGACTTGACTTTGGTGCACGACAAAATCGGGCTAGGTGACCTTCTCTTCCACAATTGTAACATGTTTTTGATCTGCTATGCATAGTTTGACCGATGTGTCCCTCCTTTACGATTTGTAACATACTGACCCGGTGGTCGCTCTCCTTCCTTAACAAAGCGGTGTTGGTGCCGACGCGTCTTTCCATTATTGTTGAACCTTCTCTTCTTGAAATTTCCACTTCTATTGTATTGGCCATGATTACCACCAAGTGGTTACCATTTTCGCATGTTGATTCCCTCCACGTTTGTTGTCACCGCTTCAATGATCGCTACCACTAGTATTATCGACTTTTGTTTACCGCTCTCTTGGTTGGGTTAACTCATTATCGCGCTCCAATAATTGAGCCCTATTTATAACATCTGAATACAAACACAGTTTGTGAGAAATGAGGTATTGACGTATTTCGGGTCTCAAACCTCATAGAAACATTCGCGTCATTCTCTCCTCATTATCAACCAAATGGGATGCGAACCGGGACAACTAGGTAAACATATCCTCGTACTGCGACACGATCATATTATTTTGCTCTAACTTGATAAACTCCACCTCCTTCATCTGACGAATACTTTTGGGAAAGTACTTGTCGTTGAAAAGTTCTTGGAACTTTTCCCAAGAAATTTTGAGTACTACAGGCTGAGTACGTTTTACTGATTCCCACCAGTAATTTGCCTCTCCTCTCAACATGAAGGTGGCAAAGGGAACCTTTTGCTCCTTGGAGCATCCCAAGACATCAAATATCTTGGTGATCTTCTTTATCCACGTCTCCGCCTTAAGTGGTTTTGGTTCTCCCAAAAACTCTGGTGGTCCCAGCTTCTTGAACTGCTTCGTAGTGACCATCCAAGAGTTGCCAGTGTTTCCACCTGCATTTTGAATAAGAGCCGCTCTCGCCTGATGTTGCATGAATTGCATAAAGCCTCTGAACATCCCGTCGTCCATCATTTGAGAGGTGTTGTTTTTTACCTGAGGATTATTGTCTTCCTATTGCACATTATCCTGGATATTGATCGTTGGTGACTCAACGGTCTCATGTGATTCATTGCTTATCTCGACATTTTCAGATGCCATTTTCAAACCCTGCCACAAAACAAGGGTTAATTGACATGCCACATATTATCCCTATACTCTGACCGACCAATTAAATACCAAATAAACTTAGGTAGGTCATACTAGCGAAGGAATTCTCTGTCTCTCCCCTCCTAGTTCTTGTCTCACATCTCAGCCATGGATCATATCCCTAAGCTTTGATACCAACTGTGATGCCCCCAAAATAGGTATACATCACTCATCTTGGGTCGCCAAACACATGGTACTGAATACAAATACAAACTTAATTATACAACATGAGCTAAGAGTTTTTACACGAATATTGTCTTCTTAGACAATATCCAAACTCAAATTGAGTCCTCGTTACATTTATTGTCACACTAAATAGTGAGGACTACTGAAACAACCATCTCGGAACAATACTCCATTCCCTGACTAGTCCCAGCTAAGTTCTCATTTCCTGAAGAGAACAATGAAAGAAAAAGGGTGAGCTTGACTAGCCCAGTAAGAAATATTATGACTAAGATAATGCAGAATAAATTATCATTAGCCTTCAATATTGTTAAATTGATAAAATACAATAGACATCAAGTTTAACTGCAGCGGAACAAGCAATCCATTAAAAGAGTCAAGTAGAGCATGATATCTACTATCTTCTATGACTTCAAAAGTTTATCATCAATTTTATCGTTGGGACTCAACTTAATAAATAAATCACATCATCGAATCATCCCTGCACTACGAACCAAGGATATTCATTAGTATGACGTCCATAAATTATTCCTGCACTACAGGCCAAGAATATTCGTGTAATCATCAATGGTCATGATCATACCGAATTATCCCTGGTCATAATCATACCAATCAATAGTCCATCTATGCACTACGAGCCAAAGATGACTTTCATCACAATATAAGCATGAGGATGATGACAATAATATAAGAATTCAATTAAATGAAAGCAAAGGATAAATTTTAAAGATTTATAATTTAATTTATCCAGAATTCAATAATGTCCAAATTGTCATCATGATACTGCTCTGTGGAGTAAAATTCAAGAATAATATTCATGTATCAAAAATAATTTAGACAGATAAGAAATAAATTTTTTGGTGAATAGTACCCCGTGAATAGTACCATATGAATAGTACTTCGGGAATAGTACCCCGAATACTCGAGTGAACAATATTTGAGTGAATAATAACCCGTGAATAGTACCCCGACATGAAAAGTGCCTCGAATACCCGAGTGAATAATATTCTAGTGAATAGTAACCGGGTGAATAGTAACTCGTGAATAGTACCCCGGGTGAAAATATTGATATTAATAAGAAAGTTCAGATCAATATTCCAATGAAACGATACTGGATGAAGCGCAAAACTCAAGAATATTCCACTAAGTTCAATGATTATAGAAGCAATACTTACCATAGTAAGTTTAGATTTAAGAATATGAAAAGAAATAACATACTTAAACTCAGAATGGATTTTCACGCGTCATACTGGTGCGTAATTCAAGCGTGAGACAAAGGTTATTCCATATATTAAAGGATGAATACGAAAAATAATATTCCTTATGAATACGAAAGAAATAATACCCCTTACCTTAGTAGAAGGTTGGATACTGCAATAGTGAAGTAGTAGAATACTCTTCTTCTTGTTCTCTATAGTTTCTATCTCTATAGTGTCTCTTGTGAATCTCAATGAATTTGTGAGAATGAAAAAAGAATTAAGCTTCTATTTATAGGAGAATGGACTAAATAATAACTGATTCATGAACGGTCCAGATTGATTTACTATTAGAACGAATGGTTCATATTGATTACTATTAAAATTACAACCGACGATCCAAATTGATTTACTTTTAAAACCACCACCGACGGTTCAGATTGATTTACTTTTAAAACCACCATATATCAATGGTCCAGATTTATGTACTATTACAACCACCTTCAATGATCCAAATTGATTAACTATTAAAACCACCATCAATAGTCCAGATTGGTTGTCTATTAAAATCACCATCGACGGTCCATAAAATTAGTAAATCGTCCCATGGAATACTAAGTTAAACTTACAACAAACGCCTCATAACAATTCCTATATTTATATCAAAAATTGAATAAATATTTACCACAAATTATTTATCTTTAATAAACACATTTTTAATCAATTAACAATTATTTATCATTAATATTATAACTCACAATATTTAACAACCAGATCATTCCCAGAAAATAAGGGGCTTTCCGATAAGGATTTCTCTCTATTAGCGCGCAATTAGGTGACCAATGTGACAACCTGAGAATTTAGAAAAAATTTAAAATCATAATTGATTGATTTAAGGTTCAATATTAGAACCTAGAAAGAAAATTAGTGTATCCGTTTGATATTTTTGAGAAGGAATTTTGAGGATTTCAAAATTCTGTGAAGGATTTAGGTGAATTATTCAGGATTAAGTGTATACATGAATATGTTCTGTGTATATAGTCATTTATGTGTTCAGAATGTGGTTAAGGGTCAAGGTTTGAACAGATAAATTTTATCAGTGTCAAACCCTAGGTATATATTAAGAACTTCAACGTTCAGTTAGAAAACCCTAGCAATGGATATTTTCCCCTATAAACCGGTTCTGAAACCCTAATTTTTGTTCCAAAAATTTGAAACCCTAATTCAAAAATTGAAAACCCTAGTTTGGGAATGCAAATGTTGGTAAAAGGTTTAAACGTTATTAATGATAACCTAATTAGGGATAACCCTAATTAATTTAGAAAGCCCTGATTTCTGGTTTAGAAACCCTAATTTATAATTAGGGAAAACCTGATTGATAGTGTAATAATTTTAATGTTAATTAGGAAGCATTAATCCTAATTTTCAAGTTATAAGTAATTAGAAAACCCTAATCTAATTAGGAAACCTAATTTCTAAATTAGAAAGATTATTTTTCTATTTTAAACCCTAATTCTTGGGTTATAAACTCTAATATACAATTTTGACACTAATTGCTAAATTAGCAATTTTAATTAGGAAATAATAATCCTAATTAGCAAGATTTAATTTCATGATTAGGAAATCTTAATATATTTATAGAATCCTCATTATAATTTAGAAATGCTAATTTTCTATTTCAAAAATCCTAATTTGGAAATCCTAAAAAATGATTTATGGAAACCTTAGGTTTTAACCCTAAGGGTTTGATCAAATGGCAATTTTAGAATTAAAATTGTAGGGAAAATAATAATTTTACCCTCTTGTCACATTCTTTAATTGTTAGCTTGTAAATATTTCCATGATCTTGAGTTGGTAAACCACCCTAGCTCTAGCCCTAGATATGTGTCAAATATCAGCCATCAATTGCCAACTAGATACATTGAATCAAATAGATCAAAGATTTAAAGTAAAGAAAATCTTACTTTACTTCTCATTATTGCCAAGCCATTCTCTCTCATCCATTTCGAAAATCTAGAGAGAGAGAGAAAAAAAAAAGTTAAGCTATGTTAGCCTCTTATCAAGCCAAGAACAGCAATCAAAAGTCAGAAAATCAAAGATCAAGATTGAAAGGTCTTCAGAAAAAGCTTAATAAATTGTGTAACAGTAATCGACCGAACAGGCAAGTTTTTCTGAACTCTACTTTGAGTTGTTGTATTCAAATGTACTTGTGGTTAATCATTGCTGATTGCCATGTCAAAGAATTGTAGAATTGTTCTATGTACATATTGCGTGTATAAGTCAGGTATGAAAGGCTGATCACCTTCATTAACATTGGTCCAGATATATTTGTTCATGTTTAATACTTGTTCAGTCAAAAGTTTGTTCGTGCTAATTCACAACTATATTGTTGAATTATAGCCAGCTTATTATTCAAATTCTTTAAATTATGATATATCCTTAAATAAATTTAAACTTGTTGGGAAACCTTCATGCTCACCCTTGTTATATCATGATAAAAAATTACAGATTAATACGAATGCGTCGGATAGAAGGAAAAGATAAAGACAAGTCCAGCTTTAGTTTACAGGTGCAGATAAAGTTTGAATCAATATTGTATATTAATGTTGTTGTAAGTCAAATAAGTTATGAATTGTGTATAAGTTAAGGTTACTCAACCTTGGGAAATAGTGTGTAAAGTTTATTGTATAAAAAATTTATGTTTATATCTTCCGCAATAGTTGTAGAATGATTGTACCAGATCAGTGGTGATTTAGGACCCGGATTTGGGGCTACTACAACCAAACCTCTCCTCGACAAAACTTTCTAGACATCGTCAATATTACAAATAATAATATGAATAACTTTGTCGTCTCAATTATTGATTTAATAATATAAAATATTAATATTGTTACAATAATTGAATCAAATAATGTGAGATACTATGCAGCAATTACTGCAGCAATAATTGAGTATAACTAAGTGACTTCTCACTTACGCATCAATAATCAATACCGTGTACTACTATGCAACCACATGTATTACTGTACTTTTACCACCGGGTAGTTCAACAGTTTAACGGTAAAACTTTCGCCGTTATTTTTATAAAAAGATATTTTTGTCGTTTTCTAACTACGACAATACTTCCGTTGTGGGTTCCACAAATGATTGTCTGCGTCGTCATTTAATATTTCCTATTAAAACGAATATTCCTCGACCAATCGAATATTCCTCGACACAACGAATATTTTATATCAACTTTCTTACTTTGCAAAATTTTTAAATATTACCCACAACTATAACATTATATCATATCTACACCATAATATTCAAAAATATATTTCGAGAAAAATTATTCTTTATTCAAAAAAATTGGGGTCTTACAACTTTATCATATCCTTAGTTGTTACATTAATCTAGTTCGAATATGCAATTTAGGTCTCAGTAGTTGCCTCCTACAAATATGCAATTTTTGTCTTTTTTTTCCATGTATTTGAAGTTTTTATTTCCTTTCATTTTTTACAAAGCCAAATAGGAAAAATTAAACTTCCAGAATTTAAATAGAATGAGACTATTTCAAAATTTTAATAACTTTAATTGGGTAATTGAATTTTTAAAAGTTCAATAGGTTAATAAGTAAAAGGGGTCGGCTATATTTGGATAAGCATTAGTTTTGTCATATTCATTGCAACATACTCCAACTATTCATACTCTGTTGAATTGAGCTGATAGTAGGTGTTCTTTGATGATTAATTCACATTAAGGATAAAATATCTCAATGAGTACATGCTGAAAGATCACGAGTACTTTCTAATGATCATCAGCTAAATTCTTCTTTTTCAAACTAGAGCCAATATTCACTACTAAACGATATTTTTTGCATACTAAGGCTATGTTTATTTGAAAAGATTATAATCCCAGGATTATAATCATTATAATCCATGAAATTATAATCCTAAGACTATTAATTCTACGATTATAATCTCGGGATTATAACTACTATAATCTAAAAACTATTAAGTCATTTTATAATCCCTAGACTAATAGTCCCAAGTCTAAATTTGAAAACAAATAAGATAATTGAGATTAATAGTTCTACCCCAATATAATCCATGCAAACAAATGTAGCCTAAGAGAAGGTTGAACTGATTTTAATTAATCTCAATGGACATGGTTTTGATTCATTGTCATACAAAGAAGAAATAAATAATTCAAACATTCGAGAAGTAAACAAATAAGTTCAGATATCCAACAAAAACATATTTACCTAACAACTCAAACAGAATAATCCTTTTTGCAGTCGTAAAGTCTCATTGTATTCCTTAAAAGTTTGGTCAAATGATCCTTTTGTTCCCACTAAGATCTCTACCGCCACTGCCACACGCATTCATAAAGAATAGAAGAATATTAGAAATCTTAGAATAAAAAGAAGAAACAACAAAAACATTAGGCATCAAATAATCATGGTAGTTTAATCTAAAAACAATAATCACATTTACAGCTATTTAAGGTTCTCTGCTAGAGGAAAAAGATGTGGGAAAGAATTCCCTAGTGTCACTATTCACCATAAACAGGTGAAGCATGGACAATAACCAAGTGGTCCTCTTGTACATGTAAGATGTTGAGATTCAGAAATAGTGTACATCGATCACATACCGTAGCATTGATGGATTTACTAAGAGGACAACGTTAAGCAAGAAAGATGTTGTAGTGACACGATTAGAACTACTCCATATGATTTCCAATAAACGCTGATCAATATAATGAAATTATGTTTGACATGTTTGTTGTATATAATCAAACATAAAATTGTAGATTACATAATGCCAATCTACTACAGTAACCATATGCAGTTCAATAAAATATAAACTTACTGCATTCAATGAAGTGATCTCCAAAATTGTGATTAGAGATAATAATTGCAGTTCAATTAAAGGTCTAGACAAACCTTCCAGTATAGAGGAAACAATCGCCGTGATCCTCATCATCCTCATAACCACCGTAAATCACCACCGATAAAGCGCCATAATTGGATTGTCCAAAGAATCCGAAATAAGCGAAGTAGTGAATACCCCATTGCCTGCACTCCATGCGAAGATCCCAGGACTCTCCTACCAAAACACCCTTGTTAATTCCTTTCTGGATCATTCTCGACAAGGATAGCTCCAAAATGGTCAGATGGAGTAGTGACAAAAATCCGTCCACTAGCAGCATTGGCCATTTCATTCTTCTTGGCCCGTTCTTTAGTATATTCCTTAATTAATTAATTTCCTTGTAATGTAATTAAAGTTTGTAAATTCATTCATGTATAGTGATCGAAGTAGTGACGCTTCCTACTCATTAATTCTCTTGGTTGGTTGGTTGCTTCTTAATTTAATTTCTTTTGATTTACGAAACACCAAAGCAGCTAGCTAGCTAGCTAGAATCATATTCATCTGCACATACGTTTACATGTTCATGGCCACTAGTTAGTTGGAAAAATGAATTGAGAAAATTTAATTCGAGAGTTCACATCTAAAATAAACACGATTTTTAAGGGATTGATAAAATGGTATTCTATCTATTCCAAAATTTAAGACACATATATATTTAATTAAATGGTGATTATTAAAAATAATTTAATTTTTTTCCAACATATATATCCCGTATTTATTAGAAACGGTGAGGGAAAAAGCACCTTTATCTCACTGTGGTCGTCGTGTTTTAAGCAATTAGCCACTATACTTTGAAAAAATTCAATTGGCCCACTGTGCTTTTTAAAAATTCTTAATCAGGTCATTCCGTCCAATTTCTTGGATGGATGTTAAGTTCAATTGTATATTTACATACGTGGCGCAGCCAGAAAAAAAAGAAAAAACAAAATATTTAGTTACCGGGAGAAAATGTATGGAGAGAGGAAAGAGGAGAGAGAAACTGAACTCCAGAGACAGAAGAAAGTAAATCACATCCCCTCCTCCGCCCATCAAGATCAGCAATAATGGAAATCAAATGATATAAATTTTTTCACGACCAAAAAGCCCTACAACAAACCACATTAACTTAAGCCCCTCTGATAACCTAAGCCCCCAGTGCGTATATTTAACCACCATGCCACCTCTCAAACTCCCCTTCCTCGTCTCTTTCATTTGCCCCAAAACCCACCCCCAAAATCTCAACCAATTCCTCTGCACCACCACCGCATAACCGCCACCGACGAGGAGGCCGGGGTGGAGGATTACTCCCCCCGCACCGCTCGCTCACTTTTCGCCAGTATCGTACAATAAGGCGCCCCTCGAAACTTGGAAGCTAGGGTTTCGTCAATTTGGTGGGTTGCGATCCTCCACAGAATATAGAGGAAGAGTTTGGAGGACGGAACTCTTGAGGCGAAAGAAGAGAAGATGAAGAAAAAAATGAAAAGAAAGGGAGAAGGTTTTAATTTTTGATTTGGGAATTTTAAGAGGAAGAAGTGTTAGAGTTTATGCCCTAGAGGCCAATTCTTTGATATAATTGTTTAATATTTTTTGATATTATATTTGATTGAATAAATAAATTATTTTATTATGGTTTTATTTACTGCGTTATATAAATGTTAGCATAATAAAAGTCCTTAGAATAGTGATACAAATTATATAGCTTCAAGTATGTGACTTGAACGTGAGATTATATACTTACAATTAGTATCATTGCTCTTAAATGTCCCTAGTCGAGTATCATTGTTAATGGGACAACAATGATACATTGAGATTAATATGTGGATTGACTGATGACCATATCTCATTGGTCATAAATATATGAGATATTGAGTCAATGCATGGGTACATGTTAGAGAACAATATACTGGACAAACCCACCATGAGAATTCTACGTGGTGTATTATGCAAAGTGTCATTAGCGATTCTCATAGTGACAATGATGTAATGATCCTCTGACCTGAAATCTGTAATGATCGAGAAAATTGGATTAATTGTAAAATAATTTTATTTGATTAATTAAATAATTCATCCATATCTGCTCGGGAATTATTTTTGAACTTCCGAGAAATGCGTAATGATAGAATAATAAGGAAGGATGGATTATGTAATAATAATTTAAGTAAGACAAACGCAGTTCTTCGCCTACGTACTAAGTTCAAGAATGTTAGGGAAGGTAAGGATTTAATAAATGATGATCGTATGATACGCAAGTATTATACGAGGCAGTGAATACGAGTATGATATGAAGTATTATACAATTATATAAGAAGAATGGTATATCGTATAGGATGAATGATTATACAAACTAGTATACGAGAAGAATACGTAGACTATACGTTAAAAGCCTTAAGCCAATTATAACAGACTTGTAGGATTTGTGTAGGAAATTGGGCAAGCCCAAGTGCAAACTTGTTAAGACCCAATGTTTGATAATGCAAGCCCAACTGTTAAGCCCAAAGTAATTAAAACCTAAGACCAAACCAAGAACCGGAATCGTGGATCGAACCGATGGGTCACCGGGTGAGAAAAACCCATGGGGTAAACCATGTGGGCCCCATGGAGCAACCCATGTGGGCCCCATAGAGTACATGGCAAGCCATCTTGGTGGCCAAGTAAAGTGATTTACTTGGGGACTAAGTTAGGAATAGTAAGGAGGTGGAAGAAAGGAGGTGAGATGGCTTTTGACCAAATTACCCTAACCTTGTAAAATCTATAAATAGAAGAGTTGCTAGATCATTTGTTGGTTGTTTATTTTCCACCAACATCTTAGAGTTTACATATTGAGAGAAAAGTGAGAAGTATCTTGCAAATTCAAGAAGAAAGAAGAAGAACCAAGTTTAGAACACCAAAGGTAATGAATCCCTAACCATTAATCTCTATCTCTTCATCATAGTTTTGATAGAGAAGTGAGTATTGGTGGTGCATGTATATTAAGAGTGATAAGGATGGTTATTAATGGATGTAAACCTTAATAAACCATATGTAAATAGAATCATAATCATAAAAGTTATGAACTAATGAAGAACATTAAAGAATTGTCATTTTGTTATTGATGGACAAGGTTAAAACCATCATTTGTAGGCTTAGATAATTTATGTTGTGTTAATGGAAGAAATGCATTTGGAACGAAGTAAAAATCTCAAGTAACGAAGTTATGGAAAAATTTACGAGATTAGACGATACTCGTCGAAATCGTTAAATTCTCGGAATGGAAGTCAAAAGTCACCATTGAACTCAAAAACGTTGGTTTTCAATGGAGAATAGTCTAAGTTTGCATTTTGGAGTTGCGGACTCGAAAATGGTCAAATTCTGACTTAGAACGAAGAAACAAGCTATGAACGTTCATGAACGTTTATGAATGCTTGATCACCATTCATCTTAGTATTTGTATGGAATTGACAATGAACATACAGGTATGGATTGTAGTCATGATAACATGCGAATATGGAGTTGTTGTGTATGGCTTGCGTGTTTTGTGAACCAGATAGAAATATATTGTTTCACCGTATGAGCTAGAATAAGGACTTGAGCTTAAAATCAATATAATTGCAACTTCACATAGACATATAGTGATTTTGGTTGTATTGGTGATTACATAGAGTCTAACATCGTAGATAGATCATGTAAGTAGGTTATAGTGCATTGAAAAATGGTTATAACTCTATTCGTGCTCTTGGCTATTTTCCTGTGATATGTGAGTATTTCTTGCATGATAGTGGCGATTAGATGAAATATTAAATGAAGTTAGGGTCCCATTATTTGCAGATTATATTTATTCCATTTGTATTCTTATTTTCAGTTGTTATTCACAATTAGTTTAATTCAACACTTTTAGTCATTAGTCTAGGCATATAAATTTGGTGAGTTAATTGATGCATGATAGTTTAAATTTAACAACTTTCTCTGTGGGATCGATACTCTACTTACTCTATATTACTTGTTGACCCGTGTATGATTGCATGAGTTAGAGCTCTTTTATTAGAACTATAAAAGAGGAAATAGGGCCCCATGGAGCACATGGCAAGCCATCTTGGTGGCCAAGTAAAGTGATTTACTTGGGGACTAAGTTAGGAATAGTAAGGAGGTGGAAGAAGGAGGTGAGATGGCTTTTGACCAAATTACCATAACCTTGTAAAATCTATAAATAGAAGAGTTGCTAGATCATTTGTTGGTTGTTTATTTTTCACCAACATCTTAGAGTTTACATACTGAGAGAAAAGTGAGAAGTATCTTGCAAATTCAAGAAGAAAGAAGAAGAACCAAGTTTAGAACACCAAAGGTAATGAATCCCTAACCATTAATCTCCAACTCTTCATCGTAGTTTTGATAGAGAAGTGAGTATTGGTGGTGCATGTATGATAAGAGTGATAAGGATGGTTATTAATGGATGTAAACCTTAATAAACCGTATGTAAATAGAATCATAATCATAAAAGTTATGAACTAATGAAGAACATTAAAGAATTGTCATTTTGTTGTTGATGGACAAGTTTAAAACCATCATTTGTAGGCTTAGATAATTTATGTTGTGTTAAAGGAAGAAATCCATTTGGAACGAAGTAAAAATCTCAAGTAACGAAGTTATGACGAAATTTACGATGGTTTTCAATGGAGAATATTCTAAGTTTACATTTTGGAGTTACGGACTCGAAAATGGTCAAATTCTGACTTAGAACGAAGAAACAAACTATGAACGTTCATGAACGTTAATCGAATTCCTAATAAAGAACTTAAACGGTGAATTCTATGTTAACGGATTTGAAAATGTAAGATTTTCTAATAAAATTGTAGTTCACGTGATATGTGAGCTAACGGCTTTTGAACGAGCCAATTTGGACTTATAATGAACAAGTTATGTGCTCGGAAAGAATTGTAGTAGAAAAATCTGAGAAATTTTCTCTGAGGCGTGGTTTGGCCAACTTAACGTGGGCCCCAAGGGTATTAAGTCGAGGCACCATGATTGCCAGTCAAGCCCCACACACTAGAAAGTGGCTCAAATGACGTGGCTATTATTAATATAGAGCATGGCGCTTACAAAAATACAAGTGGCAAGGCATAGGTTTTGAAGAGGCGCGCCGCAGCGCGAATTTCACTAAGGAAGCTGGCACCGCAACGCAAGAAATAGGAAAAAGGCAGTAATGAGTAACAATGAATGTAAAAGAATGTGAGTTGATTAATGGTGAATTATAACCTTAATAAACTTGAAGTAACTGTTGGGTAAAATCTATATACGCACAACACGCAAGTATACGTGATCAACAAGTAATAGAGTGATAAGTAGAATATCGTTCCCATAGAGACTAACTAGCAATATCCTTAACTTACAATTACCAATTTCCTATTACCCCTAATTTTATTAAACAAATCAACTCAATAATTGAAATTAAAGAAACTAAAATTAAAAATAATTAAACTAACACAGAACAAACACAAATATCAAAATCTAGAATTTCAAACAATTAATGGAGAATTAGACTTATGATTTCACCCTAATCTTCACTCTGATTCTAACACCTTTATTCCAATTCAATGCACTATCCCTGTTTATTAATCAAGAACACGAAAGTAGTATTAACCACCTCTCGATGCACTAATACCGTATTAACGCCAATCCACGATTAAGATAAAAATCAAAGTTAAACACCTTTAATCAACTAACCCACTATATCTCTATGTGAATTACAATCAAGAAGGTTTAAGAATAAGTTCTATATCCGATTACAAAGCGATGTCAACCATATCTCTACCTTAACATTCATCATGATTAAGCTATTCACAAAATCATGAACACATGTTATATCAACTAGGTCTAGATTTGAATATCATCTCTCGATTCCATCCAATTCCACAAAGAATTGTTGATCAGGCAATTCATATATTCAAGCGCAAATCAATATAGATAAACTGGAGACAGATTATTAAATTAGAAATCAAAGTTTACAAAATCATCGATTCACTCAAAGATCCATCATAAGCCTAAAAAGTGAATTAGTTCATATCCACCGAAATAAACATTGAATAAATCATAGAAATCATTCTTAAATTGCAACTATTAGTCTAAGATGAAAAATATTGAAAAACACCCTTCACGTAGCCTAGAATTGCAATCGTCTCGAAAATCCCTTCGAAATACTCCTCCACACTTGCTATCAAAAACTGAACTTAGATCTCTATAATATGTCTTGTGTATTGTTGAAGTTGTTATTCCTCGAGTATATCATGTCCAACACACAAGTCTCAGCCGAAATTCCCTTCAATTAGAGTTACAATACCATGCAAATAGCTATAATTCGTGCCCAAAAAGAATTACAAACATAACAGACACTTGAAACAACACTTCGCCCCCTGTGGGGGTTCATATATTATATAAGTTTACTTTGGCTACCTTCCTCGCTAATCGGAGATTGAGACCTTACGCCACGGGTGTATAAACTAATGATGCACCGGCCGTGTCTCGCTCTTCCTCGTCAAATGCCTTTCGACTTTTTAAGTCAGACTCCACTTTTTTCCAATTATGCTCCAATTGACTTCAATTCACACCGAATAGCTCCAAATGTACATTGAATGCTACAACCACCATTCTATAGATGAAATAACATAAAACAAGTAAAAATGAACATGATCACAAAGATTTAGCAACAAGTAAGCATGAAATGGATATTGAATCGCGTATATAAAATCCACTTATCAAAATCCCCCAAACTTAAACCGTGTTAGTCCTCGAGCACAAAAAAACTACATGCAATGCAATGCAATGAAATGAATACGACTTAACTTATATGCTTTCAAATCCAACAATATCACAGAATCAAGATTATCTTAATGGCCTCAGCGAAAACAAGCAACTATACAATACCAATTACTAAACACCAATCTATAATTCCGTTTAAATCCACGAATCTCAGTCCATCATCACTGCTATAGTGTGTGTGTGCAGCATCCATGATCACCGATACTGACTCAAATTTCAATACATAACCAATCTCTTAGAAGGAATCATGCAGCAAAAACTTAAAAATTTCAAAAATAGACAACTTTAACTAAAACCAAACAATCACTAACTCGGGAGTTCAAGCGTGGTACTTATACTTTATTCATATTTATATATTCATAAGGCAACGGCGCCAAAAACGTTTTGGGTAAAATCTATATACGCACAACACACAAGTATACGTGGTCAACAAGTAATAGAGTGATAAGTAGAATATCGTTCCCACAGAGACTAACTAGCAATATTCTTAACTTACAATTACCAATTTCCTATTAACCCTAATTTTATTAAACAAATCAACTCAATAATTGAAATTAAAGAAACTAAAATTAAAAATAATTAAACTAACACAGAACAAACACAAATATCAAAATCTAGAATTTCAAACAATTAATGGAGAATTAGACTTATGATTTCACCCTAATCTTCACTCTGATTCTAACACCTTTATTCCAATTCAATGCACTATCCCTGTTTATTAATCAAGAACACGAAAGTAGTATTAACCACCTCTCGATGCACTAATACCGTATTAACGTCAATCCACAGTTAAGATAAAAATCCGTCAAACACCTTAATCAACTAACCCACTATATCTCTATGTGAATTACAATTGAAGAAGGTTTAAGAATAAGTTCTATATCCGATTACAGGCGATGTCAACCATATCTCTACCTTAACATTCATCATGATTAAGCTATTCACAAAATCATGAACACATGTTATATCAACTAGGTCTAGATTTGAATATCCTCTCTCGATTCCATCCAATTCCACAAAGAATTGTTGATCAGAAAATTCATAGATTCAAGCGCAAATCAATATAGATAAACTGGAGACAGATTATTAAATTAGAAATAAAAGTTTACAAAATCATCGATTCACTCAAAGATCCATCATAAGCCTAAAAAGTGAATTAGTTCATATCCACCGAAATAAACATTGAATAAATCATAGAAATCATTCTTAAATTGCAACTATTAGTCTAAGATGAAAAATTTTGAAAAACACCCTTCACGTAGCCTAGAATTGCAATCGTCTCGAAAATCCCTTCGAAATACTCCTCCACGCTTGCTATCAAAAACTGAACTTAGATCTCTATAATATATCTTGTGTATTGTTGAAGTTGTTATTCCTCGAGTATATATATCATGTCCAACACACAAGTCTCAGCCAAAATTCCCTTCAATTAGAGTTACAATACCATGCAAATAGCTAAAATTCGTGCCCAAAAAGAATTACAAACATAACAGGACACTTCAGAATAATACCTCACACCCCGCCCGGCGAGGGTTCATAGATTATATAAGCCCGCCATGGCTACCTTCCCGCTAATCGGAGATTGAGACTCTCGCCCAAATGGGGTGTACAGTTAATGATGCCCCTTTGGGCCATCTTCTCGTTAAATGTCTTTGCCGACTTTTTAAGTCAGACTCACTTTTTTTCCAATTATGTTTCAATTGACTTCAATTCACAATCGAATAGCTCCAAATGTACATTGAATGCTACAACCACCATTCTACACATGAAATAACATAAAACAAGTAAAAATGAACATGATCACAAAGATTTAGCAACAAATAAGTATGAAATGGATATTGAATCGCGTATATAAAATCCACTTATCAGTAACATCCTTAATGATGATAATAACCTTAAGAATTACAACTAAAGGTTAATGAAAGATTACTTGAACTTAAATACAAAGTACTGCGATAAATTGTAACCAATATTAAACAATCTAAAGAATGATTAGATTGAGAAGAAGGGTAAGATACGTTAATGACTATACATGATTGTTTATGACCTAGTGTGATATGTTATGTGATTATGTATTGTCGAATCCTTAAAGACTCATCAAAAAGAAAAGTATATTATCTATAGCAGACGTTGAAGGCAAGTGTTCTAACCCTTGTCTATGTTCATTCTGGACAAGCTTTGTGATTCATGTATCTAACGCATGAATTGAAATGAAGTCGAAGCCAATTCCTTCGGCTAGACTTAATATGTTTTGTAGATTTCCTTATAATCTATCAAAGTTGCTATATTTTGCCAAACTATTTTGGTATGGATTTCAAACAAAGACTGAGTATGAGTAAACAAATGTTTTGTCATCAAACGACAGGCACATGAGGTTGCCAAAACTTAAACGTAAATACGTTTAAATAAGTAGTGTTGTACAACATAGAGTACTATAGGCCGATCACCTAGACGTGCTCGTAAGATATACCGGACTTACAGACTTGGTGTCGGGTTGTCCTTTTCAAAGAAAGAACGAAATGCTCAAGGTCTTGGACCAAAAATTTATGTGTAACGAACGTTGTTCATTGTGAAATGTTTTTAAGAAAGAGAAGTGCTATTTTGATTTATCTATAGTAGTTCATAACTATTGCTTCAGTTATTGAAGATATATGATTTATGTGATTCAAGCTTGTTGCTTAAATAAAATTATCATACTTGCTGAGCTAGTTATGCTCACTCTTGCTTAAACCATATGAATGCAGCTAAAACTAAACGACCTGAAGGATCCAGTAAGGATAAAGGGAAGGCTAAGGCAGACAAATAAACTGTCTTTGTAATAGCATTGTAGGAATATTGTAATTATTTGATATTATGACAAAGAACATATGTAATGGTTACAAGGAACCAGGGAAGGGAAATATTGTTTTGGAATATATATAGAAGACATATTCACTCTTTTCAGTTATTTCAATTGAATGTATGTGTGAGCTGTAGCACCGTATAGCACCATCTGTCGGGTTGGAAGATACTCGGATTTGGGGGCATCACAAAATCACTACATTAGTACACGGGAAATTATGTACTTTGATATCATCAAATGTCCCCTTTTATAGGGTGGACAATAAATGTGATTATTGGGTACATCATGAATCGTGTGAAGAATATGAGTGATCTAGATGGAATTTAACCTTCCTATATATTAGGGGTGATATTCATAGGCCTCATAAGACCCCAACTTTTATGAATAAAGATGAATTTTTCTATAAATATTATTTTTGAATATTAAGGTTTGAATTTGTTATAATATTATAGTTGTGGGTAATATTTATAAATTTTGCAAAGTAAGCAAGTTGTTATATAATATTCGATTGGTCGGGGAATATTCGTTTTAACAGGGAATATTCGTACGACGGCACAATCATTGGTGGACCCCACAACGGAATTATTGTCGGAATGAGAAATGACAGAAATATCTTTTTATAAAATAACGGCGAAAGTTTTACTGTTAAACTGTTGAAATACCCAGTGGTAAAAGTACAGTAATATGTGTGGTTGCATAGTAGCACACGGTATTGATTATTGATGCTTACGTGAGAAGTCACTCAATTTTATTCAATTATTACTACAATAATTGTTGTATAGTATCTCACGTTATTTGATTCAATTATTGTTACAATATTTTATATTATTAAATCAATAATTGAGATGACAAGTTATTTGCATAATTAACAATGTCTAGAAAGTTCTGTCGAGGAAAGGGGTTTGGTTACCTAATTGCGCGCCAATAGGAAGAAATCCTTATTTAAAAGCCCCATCTTTCCTGGGAACGATCTGGTTGTTAATACTGTGGGTTATAATAATGATGAATAAATGTTGTTAAAAATATTGAGGGGATTTTTATGAAGTATTTGTTATAAATTTTGGCGTATTATTTGGACCCCCATTTATCTATTTTTCAAAATAATTGGTAGAAAGTTATTCAGTATATATATATATATATATATATATTATAATAAGTTTTATTTTTTTATGAAAAATAGAATATATATTATATTTTATTATGCATAGTGTCTGCATAGTATTTGCATAGTAAAATCAAAAAATAATTCGTTCGCCGGTTGCGCTCGTGAGTTGGGCGACTATACAGTTCGTGATTCCTTTTCAAATAGTATCTTTTCCATTCTCCTATAAATAGGATGCTTAGTTTAGAATTGAAAATCACACCAGAATCAGAGAATTCTTCTTCTATAATATTGAGCGTATTTCTTTAGAGTTTAAGAAAGCTTTGAGTGTAGAAAACAATGCAAGATTTCTTCAAGAATATCCCCGCTATAGTAGTTTGAATACTCTTCTTTTTAAGGTAAGGGATATTATTTTTGTTTAATACTCGTAAGAAATAATATTTTCTTCCATACTCTGTAGTATGTAAGTAATATTATTTCATTTCAGATTCCGAATTCTATACTCAATTTGTTAAGTTTTGGCTTCTATACTCCATGAAATTAGTAGAATATCCTAGAAATTTGCGCTTCAACTAGTATCTTTTCAAGGAAATATTATTATGAGCATTCTTGATAAGTTTTAACTTTTTTATGCCAGAGTACTATTCACGGGATACTATTCCCAAAGTACTATTCATGGGATACTATTCATTTAGTTACTATTCACTCAGGGTACTATTCATGACAAAAATTGATTTCTTTTTGGTCCAAATCATTTTTGATACAATATTATTCATGAATTTTACTCCACAAAGCAGTATCATGTTGATAATTTGGACATTATTGAATTCTAGATAAATTAAATTATAAATCTTTAAAAATTGATTATTTGCTTTCTTTTAATTGAATTCTTATATCATTGTCATCATCTTCATGCTTATATTGTGATGAAAGTCATCTTTGACTTACGTGCATAGATGGACTGTTGATTGGTATGATTATGACCAGGGATTATTAGGTATAATCATGACCGTAATGTTATAAATAATGTGATAAAAGTCCCTCGTTGGCCCGTAGTGCATTGATGGATGATTGTTGGCATGATCACTGAATTATTGGTGAAAAACACGAATATCCTTGGCTCGTAGTAGTGCATAGATAATTAAAGTGGTCGTGATACTAATGAATATCCTTGGCTCGTAGTGTATGGATAATTCGATGATGTGGATTATTTATTGTCGAGTCTCAACGATGTAATTGATGATAAACTTTTTAAATCATGAAGATAGTAGATATCATACTCTACTTGACTCTTCTAATGGATTGCTTGTTCACTGCTAGCTTAAACTTGATGTTTATTGTATTTTATCGGTTTAACTTCTTTGAAGGTCAGAATAATAATGATGAATTTTAAGTCACTATATATGTATGTACATTATTGATATTTAAAACTTTGTGTTATATATTGATTTAATATGTGACAACATATGTGAAGTGGTGCATGAATCAATAAACATATATACTATAGTTATGGATATATACATTTATAGATTTCATTAAATATGAAAGCTTCATAACCTAATTATACATTAGGTGAGACAATTAAATAACCTAAGGGTTATAGTAATAAGGAAAGGTTAGTATTTGATATGTATACTAACTTAAGTGGATAATCTTGTTATTTCAAGTGACTAAGAATTTTAAACCTATTTCTAGTAAACCTAATTAGGTTATGAGCTAAAGTCACATGTATAAGTAATTAAATTTCATAAAATTGGGAATGGAAACCCTAAATAAACAATTTGGGTAACATATATTAAAATTGTTAGACTATGTTTATTACATAGCCCAAAACAATTAAAAGAGAAGCCCAAAAGAAATAAAATGCAAACCAATACTTAGTCCACTTGATTAAGGGTATTTTAGAATTTTGATAAATCAAATTTTTGCATTAAAATAAAAGCAAAATGGAGGATATTATGGGGCAAGAGGGACCGGCCACAATTAGGCCTTTTAAGGCAACTAATTAAACTAATCAAGTTCCATAAGTAGAAGTCTTTCACACAAGGACAAGTGTGTCATGCTCCCATTGGTTGCAAATCTATTTAGCACCTTTAATCACATGATTAGGCTAATTGAAGAGATAAGGCAAGGCCTTTTATCCATGGGACAATAAATGTATGGGGGATAATAGTTAATCACCCATCTCATTTGCTAGAACATTTCATTTTCTCTCATTCTTCTTCTTCTATCTTTTTCTCCCAAGCTAGTAGCATACAAGAGAGAAAAGAGAGAGAGAGTTCTGTTTTTCTAAGAGAGGGAGAGGAGTTGTTGTTCATGCATCCTAAGTTCATTACTTACTTTGGTAGAACAAGAAGGATAGCAACCAAAACTAGGTGAAGTTCTCATCCTTTTCTTTTTCTTATTCTTCTTTTATTTCGATTTTTACCTCATCATATATGGGGGTTATGGTCTAATACTCAAAGTACCCTAGTTCTACATATCATCATGTATGGAACTAAGTATCTTGAGTGTTAGATCAAAGGTTTACAGGAAGGAAATGAGCATATGTTCTCCAAGGGGTGAAACCCTTGTTTTTCTTCCACTAAATCTTGTGTAACTCAAGTTTTACATCTTGGATTTGTGATCCGTCAAAGGGGAGTGCTAGATACATGAGTTATCTAGTAAACCCAAGTGGTAGAACACAAATCTAGCAAGTATTGAAGCCATGAGGGCTATTTTCCCCAAAACAGTCCACATAGAAAGTTAAGGTTTCAAAACCCTAAAAAGCAAACGTTCCCTGTTTTTCTTGGGACTGTTTCGGTTAGTTACAAGACTTTTATAAATGTGGGAAAAATCATAGAGGTACCTTAAGAAGTTATCTACGTGTAGGAAAAAGAACGGACACGTTTCGATTTATAGGTTGTGCGTAATGGCTATTTCCGTAAAGGACTCCTAAATATTAACACTTGAATTTCTCACTGTGTTTACACTGGAAAATTCCGAAATGTTTACAGTAGGTTCATATACGTTATGAGAGTATACCCTTAAAATTTCAGATTTTTCTGAGAAAAACTCGATTTATGAAAAATGAAGCAAGATCCGAGTGTTTTGGGCATTTTAAAATTAGTAAATCATTTTCTAAAATTCCAGAAAAATTTGGGAATCATTTTTTGGTCACATACTGTCCAAATCCAGAAAAGAATAATATTTGGAATCAGTTTGATATTTTTCCTAAAAATGATTAAGTTATGAATAAAAGAAAATAAATAGTTAAATGATGTCTTAAATAAGAAAAATGTGATTTTAATGCTTGAATACTCCTAATATATAATATTATGACTATTTTAGGGCATTTTGGTAATTTATAATAAGAAATATTATTTATGACCTTTTATGGATATTAAATAAGAGGTTTAATAAAGGGTGAACAATTAGAATAAATTGTTTATTAATCCAATAAATTATTAAAATATTATTATGATATTAATAATATTAGAATATGATATTGTTAAGTAAATAAAAATATTAAGATTAAAACTTCATTAAAATATTATTTAATGGTTAATAATATTTGATTTAAGCATTAATAAATGATTAAAGATTAACTATAGGTCTCTCAAAGGAAGATAATTAAACTGCATAGTGGATAGAATTTAATCACAGAACAGTAACGCATAAACGAAGCAAGTTTCCTAACTCAAACTCGAGTTATTATTTTTAAAGCATGTTAGTGAATAATTATTGATGATTATTCACATCTATATTGATTATTGAAATTCGCACTTTGTGCAATTGAATTCCTGTTCTATTATTATTGAACTGTGAATTAAATCAAAGTTCTTTCATTCATGAATTGTTTATGAGATATATCTATGCTAATTGTATCAGCTAGATCAAGTATGTTTAAATTTGTTAAATCAAATGTGTCTTAAAAAGATGTTCTTATTAAATTGATATGATAAGAACTCTTGACTGAGAAAAGGACGAATTTGATTAAGGCATGATATCGATCTTAGGATTATTAAGTGTTTATGCATAAATCATGGGGTATGAAAAGGTGATCCTCTTGAATACCAAAACTTATTAAGAGGGCCAGTTTAAATGATCGAGAACTTGGCAAATGTTCATGGTTATTTCAAAACCACTCGACCATGTTATTCAATTATTCGAATATTCAATTGTTAATTATTAATTCATGTTCCTTCACAATCTTATATTATTGTTGAACATTGAAAGCAAAACTTCTTTCCAGCCATGATATATCTCCCTTGTATATGAACTTGCTAAGCAAATTAGTTGCTTACCCTTACTATATCATGACATTTATTTCAGTTAAGCCCGAAGGATCCAACACGAAAGACAAAGGCAAGGGCAAGATCCAGGAATAGTTTAGAATGAATGTTAGTTATTATTATCTGATGGGATTTCTTATGTAAACCTTTTGTAATATGAATGGTGTGTTTAAGTTAAGGTTAAGAAGATCTTGGGACCATGTTATGAACCTTTATTATAATGAACAATGTATGTTTATTATTCCGTAATAGTTATAGAATGCTTATGATGATGATAGATCGTGAGGACCGAATCTGAGATTAGAGAACCTGGATTTGGGGGCATCACAAAGGCTAACGATAAATTATTCTGCATTATCTTAGTCATAATATTTCTTACTGGGCTAGTTGAGCTCACCTTTTTGCTTTCATTGTTCTCTTCAGAAAATGAGAACGTAGCCGGGACTAGCCGGGGAGTGGAGTGACGGTATGAGATGGTTCTCTTAGTAGTCCTCACTATTTAGTGTGATAATAAATGTAATGAGGATTAAATTTGAGTTTGGATATTGTCTAGGAGACAATATTTGTATTAAAACTCACAGCTTATGTTTTGTCGTATTCTGTACGACACTTAACAGTTGTATAAATTAAGTTTGTATTTGAATTTTGTACCATGTATTTGGCGACTCAACATGGGTGATGTATACCTATTTTGGGGGCATCACAGATGGTATCAAAGCTTAGGGATATGATCCCTGGCTAAGATGTGAGACTAGAACTTGAAAGGGAGAGACGGGTAATTCCTTTGCTAGTATGACCTACCTAAGTTTATTTATTATTTAATTGGTCGATCAGAATATAGGGATAATATAAGACCCCAACTTTTATGAATAAAGATGAATTTTCTATAATTATCATTTTTAAATATTATGGAATGAATTTGATATAATGTTATAATTGTGGGTAATATTTAGAAATTTTGCAAAGTACGCAAGTTGTTTATAATATTCGATTGGTCGGGGAATATTTAATGCAATTACTCACACAACTATTGGTGGACCCCTAACGGAATTATTGCCGGATTGAGAAAACGACAAAAATATTTTTATAAAAATAATCTACGGAAGTTTTATCGTTAATCTTTGTTGAACTACTAAATTATTAAAAAGTACGAAGAATATGCGTGGTTGCATAGTAGCACACAAGTATTGATTATTGATGCTTACGTGAGAAGTCATTTCATTTTATTCAATTATTGTTGATATTTTATATATTATAAAATCAATAATTGAGATGACAAGAGTTATTAATATTATTATTTGCATTATTAACGATGTCTAGAAGTTCTGCCAATGAGAGGTTTGGTCACCTAATTGCGCCAATAGGGAGAAATTCTTATTGGAAAACCCCCTCTTTCCTGGGAATGACCTGGTCGATTAATAGTGTGAATAACAATAATGATGATGAAGTTTTGTTTTATTAGTATTATTAATGTAATAAAACAAAAAAGCTTTTTATATAAAATAGAATACTTTTATAAAGTTATTCGTTTTATTAGGCTAATAGTAAAATCTTTTTATATAAAACAGAATACTTTTATAAAGTTATTCGTTTTATTAGACAATAATTAGAATATATTATATTTTATTACGTAGTGTTTTGCATGATAAGTGCTGCATAGTGTTTGCATACTAAAATCTTTTTAAAAGTTATTCATTTTATTAGATTATAAATAGAATATATTATATTTTATTGTAAACTAATCTGGACCGTTCGTTTAAAGTAAATCGATCTGGACCATTCATGGATTGGTTACTATTTAGTCCATTCTTCTATAAATAGAAGCTCATTCCTTTATTATTTCTTACGAATTCTTTGAAACTCTAGAGAGAGAAAGCGTAGAGAGAATTATTCTTCTATCTTGGCGTATTTCTTTAGCATTTAAGAAAGCTTTGGCGTAGTACAAGTTTCTTCAAGTATATCTTTGCCTCTACGCCATCAAAGTACTCTTCTTTATAAGGTGAAGGGGTATTATTTTTTCATATTCATGAAGAGAACTTTTGTTATTCCATTCTTTAATATTACATTTGAATAACTTTTGTACATGATCACCCTATACTTGGTGAAATTCTTACATTATTCCATTATTTATTATTACATTGAATAACTCATCATCTGTAGCGCCGCATACATAGTGAAATTTCGTTATTATTCCATTCTTTATTATTCGTTGGAATATCTGTCATGCATGCGTTTTATGTGGGACTGGTTCGATCTTTATTATTACATTGGAATATCACATGTATGCGTTTTACGCCGAACTGGTTCCGTTATTTATTATTCTGTTGGAATAACTTTTATACATCTTAAAGTACCGCATGCATCGTGATTTCGTTGTTATTCCATTCTTTATTATTCATTGGAATATCCTGCTAAATGCGTATTATGCTTTTGAATCGGTTCCGTTATTTATTATTACATTGGAATAACACTGTTTCATGCAATCCGCATGCATATATGGTGATTTTTTTTGTTATTCCATTCTTTATTATACTCGGTTGGTTAAAGTTTTAACTTTTATATACTCCATGAAATTAGTGGAATATCTTTGATATTTGTGCTTCATCCAGTATCTTTTCATGGAAATATTCTTCTGAGCATTCTTGAATTTTACTCTACAAAGAAGTATCATGTTGACAATTTGGACGTTATTAGTTCCTGAATAAATTAATTCTTGAACTTATTTTATTAAATTCTTATATCATTGTCATCATCCTCATATTTATATTTTGTTGAAAATCATTAGTGGCCTGTAGTGCATAAATGGACTTGGTATGATTATGACCGAGGATTATTGATTGTAATCATGGACCAGTAATGTTACAAATGATGTGGTAAAAGTCCTCATTGGCTCGTAGTGCATTGATGGACAGTTGTTGGCATGATCGTGACCATTAATGAATACACAAATATCTTTGGCCCGTAGTGCATGGATAAATTGTGGTTGTGATACTAATGAATATCCTTGGCCGTAGTGCGGGGATGATGTGGATTATTTATTGTTTGAGTCCGTGATAAAAGTGATGAAAGCCTTTTAAATCATAAAAGATAGTAGATTTTATTCTCTACTTGACTCTTTTAATGGATTACATGTTCTGCTACAGTTAAACTTGATGTCTATTGTATTTTATCAGTTTAATATTGTTAAAGACTAATGATAATTTATTCTGCATTATCTTAGTCATAATATTTCTTACTTGGCTAGTTGAGCTCACCCTTTCTTTCTTTGTTCTCTTGAGGAAATGAGAATGTGGCCGGACTAGTCGGGGAGCGGGTGATGGTCCGGATGATAGTATTAGTAGTCCTCACTATTCTGTTAAATAGTGTGTTAATAAATGTAATGAGGACTTATTCTGAGAGTGGATATTGTCTAGAAGACAATGTTTGTATTAAAACTCACAGCTCACTTGTTGTATATTAAAGATTGTATTTGTATTATGTACCATGTATTTGGCGACTCAGAATAGGTGATGTATACCTATTTTTGGGGGCGTCACAATTGGTGTCAACGCTTAGGGATATGATCCCTGGCTGAGATGTGAGACAAGAACTAGGAGGAGAGAGACGGGGAATTCCTTCGCTAGTATGACCTACCTAAGTTTATTTGATATTTAATTAGTTGGTCAGAGTATAGGGATTATATGTGATATATTAATTAACCCTTGTTTTGTGGCAGTATTTGAAAATGGAATCGAGAATGTTGAGAACATCAATGGAACACAGAGACCTGTTGAGTCTCCACGGATCAATAATCGAGGATAATGTGCATCGAAGGCGACAATCTTAATGCAAACAACAACAACGACCAAATGATGAGCGATGGAATGTTCCGAGGCTTCATGCAATTCATGCAACATCGAGCAAGAAGCGGCTCTCTGTCCAAAATGCGGTGGAAACACTGGCAACTCTGGATGGTCACCGCCAAGCAGTTCAAGGAGCTGGGACCCACCGGAGTTTTGGAGAAGCCAAAACCACTTAAAGGCGTGAGGCGTGGATAAAGCAGATCAACAAGATATTTGATGTCTTGGGATGCTCCAAGGAGCAAATGGTTCCTTTGCCACCTTCATGTTGCGATGCAGACCGGCGATTCTTGGTGGGAATCTGTAAAGCGTACTCGAACTGCTTGCCTTGAAGATGTCTTGGGAGAAGTTCAAGAAGCTGTTCAACGACAAGTAATTTTCGAAAGTATTCGTCACATGAAAGAGGTAGAGTTCATTAAACTGGAACAAAACAACATGACTATGTCATGTGATGCGAAGCCAAGTTTGCGAGTTGTCTGGTTTGCATCCCATTTGGTTGATAATGAGGAAAGAATGGCGTAAATGTTTCTAAGAGGTTTGAAAACCGAGATACATCGATATCTTATCTCTCATAAACTATGTTTGTATTCGGATGTTGTTAATAGGGCTCGATTATTGGGCGCGATAATGATTCAACCCAACCAAAAGAGAGCGATCGACAAAATGATAATACGGTGATACTTGATTATCGGAAGCGGTGACAATAAGCGTGGAGGAATCAACATGCCAAAATGGTAACGACTTGGTGGTAATCATGGCCAAAGTAATAAGAATGGACATTTTAAGAAGAGGAGATTCAACAATGATGGAAAGGCGTCGGCCGCAAGACTGTTGTTAAAGAAGGAGAACGACCACCTATCATATGCTTCAAATGCGGAGGGGAAGGACACATTAGTCCAAACTACGTGATGCCTTCCAAAGCATGTTATAATTATGGAAGAGAAGGTCACCTAGCCCAATTTTTTCGTTTACTAAAGACAAGTTCAGCTAGGATGGAGGCACCAAAGGACACCCCAGAAAAGTCAAAGCCAGTAGTGCAAGGGAGAGCGTTTGTCATGACCTCCCAGAAAACAAGGAACCTGAATGAGGTCATCACGAGTAAGCTTATCATAAACTCTAGCGAAGTATATACCATATTTGATACCGGTTCTACCCATTCCTTTATTTCTCCTACTTGCGCTCAACGTTTAAATTTGACTCTGGAGAAATTAGACTTTGACTTATCTGTTGAAACTCCATTGGGAGAAACCTTCATTACATCCACTGTTTATAAGTCTTGTTTGGTTCAAATTGGTACCCTCACATTACCTGTCGATCTTATTTCATTGAAAATACTTGCATTTGATATAATTCTAGGGATTGATTGGTTAACTACTCATCATGCAAAAATTGATTGTTTTCGTAAGGTTGTTAGCTTTCATATTCCTAATCAACCTATTATGCGAATTCAAGCAACCAACCCATTAAAATCAATCACTGTCATCTCAAGCCATAAAGTTATTCGTTTATTGAAAAATGAATGTCAAGCTTTCTTAGCTCATGTCACGGATCTAAACAAAAATACATCAATTTTGAATGATATTTCTATTGTTAATGAATTTCCTGACGTATTCCCTGAAGAACTTCCTGTCCTACCCCCAGAATGTGAAATTAAATTTTTTATCGACCTTGAACCCGGTACAAAACCCATTTCCAAAGCCCTATATCGAATGGCTCCTATTGAACTTCAGGAGTTAAAGACCCAACTGCAGGAATTATTAGACATTGGCTTTATTAGGCCCCTAGTACTTCTCCTTGGGGTGCTCTGTTCATTAAATTGAAGAAGAAAGATGGGAGTATGCGACTTTGTATTGATTATCGGGGAGTTGAATCATGTCACCATCAAAAATAGGTACCCATTGCCACGTATTGATGACTGTTTGACGGTTTGCAAGGTGCCAAATTCTTTTCAAAGATTGATCTTCGTTAGGATATCACCAATTAAAGATTAGAACCGATGACATTCCAAAAGCGGCTTTCGGAGAACTCGATGACGGGCATTATGAAATCCTAGTCATGTCTTTTGGATTGACTAATGCTCCTGTTGCCTTCATGGATATGATGGACCAGAGTATTGAGGAATATTTGGATCACTTTGTGGTCGTCTTTATTGATGACATCCTTATTTATTCAAAAGCCGTGAAGATCATGAGCAACACTTGAGGTTGATACTCCAAAAGCTTCGGAATATAAGCTTTATGCCAAGTTGAAGAAATCACGAGCTCTACGTTTGAGGAAGTAGCATTCTTTGGGCACGTGGTATCAAGTCATGGAATATCATAAACGGAAAAGATTGAGCTTATTCAAAGTTGGGAACAACCTAAATCAGTGGCCAGAAAGTACGTAGCTTTCTCGGCTTAGAAAGCTACTCCATTAACTCAGCTGACTCGGAAAGATATAAAATTAGGTTGGAGGGAGGAATGTGAGAAGAGTTTTCAAGAACTCAAGAGAAGACTCATTTTATTTTGTTACGACAATACCATCGGCTCGGAGGATTTTTCATCTCTGGTGATGCTTTAGGCAAAAGGTTAGGATGTGTTCTCATGCAACATGGGAAAGTCATAGCCTATGCCTCTCGACAACTCAAAGAATATGAGAGGAATTATCCTACTCATGATCAAGAGTTAGCAGCTGTTGTTTTTGCACTAAAGATTTGGAGGCATTACTTGTATGGGGAGAAAGTGGAATCTTCACGGATCATAAAAGCCTCAAATATTTCTTCACTCAAAAGGAACTCAACATGTGACAATGACGTTGGCTTGGCTGTTGAAAGATTATGATCATACCATCCAATATCATCCTGGAAAAGCAAGCGTGGTAGTGCGGCGCATTGAGTAGAAGATCATATGTGCGGTGCGAGTGCGATATTGTCAACATATGAGGCCCATTTTGTATGACTTGCAAAGGATGGAGATAGAGATAAAAACTCCGAGGGACCCACGTGATGATGGCGAATATCTGAGTAGAAATGACTTTAATCGATAAAGTTAAAATTGCTCAAGCTCTGGACTGGGGTGATGCATATGAGGAAGAAAGTACAAAATGGTGTTATCTTAGGAAGCAAGAATCGATGAAGAAGGAATACTTGAGTCGACTCCGGACTTTGTGTTCTAATGAATACGATTTAAAGTATAAAATCATGATGAGGCGCTTTAACACGCGATTTGCAATCCATCACAGGAGTACCAAAATGTATCATGATCTTGACATACATTTTGGTGGGGCAATATGAAGAGAGAGAGAGATATTTATTTATCTCAAGGTGTTTTAACCTATCGGCGAGTCGGCGGAACATCCAGTACCAAAAGGTCCATTGCAACCACTTGAAATTCTAGAATTGAAGTGGGAGCGCATTACCATGGATTTAAATTCTTTGGTCTTCCCAAGGTTTCTCAAGGCATAGATGCTGATTTGGGTCATTGTTGATAGATTGACCAAGTCTGCTCATTTCTTACCTATACGAGAAACTTATACACTTAAACGTCTTGCTCGTATGTACATAAACTAGGTTGTAAGATTGCATGGTATACTAGTATCCATAGTTTCGTATCGAGACCCAAGATTCACTTCACGATTTTGGGTTAGTTTGAAAAAAGCTATGGGCACGGATTTACAATTTAGTTCGGCATATCGTCCTCAAACGGACGGACAATCAGAGATGACTATTCAAACTCTTGAAGATTTATTAAGACTCTTTGTCCTTGACTTCAAGGGAAGTTGGGACAAGTTCTTACCATTGGTGGAGTTTTCCTACAACAACGGTTATCAAGCAAGTATTGGCATGGCTCCATTGAGCGTTGTATGGAAGAAAGTGTCATTCTCGGTATCTTTGGGATGAGGTGGGTGAAAGCAACATTGTTGGGACGAGTTAAATACGTATGACTACGGAAAAGATACAAACGATCAAGCGTATAAAAACCTCCCAAGATCGTCAAAAGAGTTATGTTGATCTTCATCGAAAGGGCGTG
The DNA here is from genome assembly GCA_020205605.1 of Panax ginseng. Classification (NCBI taxonomy): domain Eukaryota; kingdom Viridiplantae; phylum Streptophyta; class Magnoliopsida; order Apiales; family Araliaceae; genus Panax; species Panax ginseng. The sequence continues at coordinate 64,596,965 of CM035149.1, forward strand.
GAATTCGATATTGGAGATCATGTGTTATTACGTGTTGCTCCGTGGAAAGGAGTTTACGAGATTTGGAAATAGAGGAAAGCTCAATCCTCGATTCATTGGCCCATTTTTAATCCTTGATCGAGAAGGGATTGTAGCCTATAGACTCGCTTTACCGCCATGTATGTCTCGTGTTCATAACATTTTTTATATATCCATGTTACGTAAATATGTGAAAGACCCGAACAACATTATTGAGTTAGAAGCCCGGACGAAATAAGCGGAAGATCTAGCGTATGAAGAGGTTCTGTTCAAATCTTGGATAAGAAGGAACATATTCTACGCTCCAAGGTTATACCTCAAGTCAAAGTTTTATGGAGGAACCACGATGTTGAGGAAATAACATGGGAGTTAGAATCTAAAATGAAAGCAAGATATCCTTACCTCTTCGACATATCAGTACGTACCCCTAATTTCGAGGTGAAATTTCATAAGAAGGGAGATTGTAAGACCCCAACTTTTATGAATAAAGATGAATTTTCTATAATTATCATTTTTAAATATTATGGAATGAATTTGATATAATTTTATAGTTGTGGGTAATATTTAGAAATTTTGCAAAATCTGGAAGTTGTTTATAATATTAGATTGGTGGGGAATATTCGTTTTAAATATTAAATGCGGCGACACAATCATTAGTGGACCCCCCCAGCGGAATTATTGTCGGATTGAGAAAGCGATAAAAATATTTTAATGAAAATAGCAACGGAAGTTTTATAGTTAATCTTGTTGAACTACTCGGTAGTAAAAAATACGAATACGTGTGGTTGCGTAGTAGCTTACGGTGTTGATTATTGATCTTTACGTGAGAAGTCATTCAGTTTTATTCAATTATTGTCGATATTTTATATATTATTAAATCAATAATTGAGATGACGAGTTATTAATATTATTATTTGCATTATTAACGATGTATAGAAGTTACGCTAAGGAGAGGTTTGGTCACCTAATTGCGGCATGATAGGGAGAAATCCTTATTAGAAAATTCCCTCTTTCACGGAAGCGACACAGTCGATTAATAGTGTGAATAACAATAATGATGATGAAGTTTTGTTTTATTAGTATTATTAATGTAATAAAAACGAGAAAAACTTTTTATATAAAGCGAGAATACTTTTATAAAGTTATTCGTTTTATTAAGCTAATAATAAAATCTTTTTATATAAAGCGAGAATACTTTTATAAAGTTATTCGTTTTATTAGACAATAATTAGAAAATATTATATTTTATTATTATAAATAGTTTTTGCATAGTGTTTGCATAGTAAAATATTTTTAAAAGTTATTCATTTTATTAGATTATAAATAGAATATATTATATTTTATTATAAACCAATACGGACCGTCAGGTTTAAAGTAAATCGATGCGACCGTTCATGGATTAGTTCTTATTAGATCCATTCTTCTATAAATAGAAGTTCATTCCTTTATTATTTCTTACGAATTCTTTGAAACTCTAGAGAGAGAAGCGTAGAGATAATTATTCTTCTATCTTGCGTATTTCTTTAGCGTTTAAGAAAGCTTTGAGCATAGTGCAAGTTTGTTTCAAGTATATCCAGCCTACTGAGTGAGATACTCTTCTTTATAAGGTAAAGGTATTATTTTTTTCATATTCATGAAGAGAAATTTTGTTATTCCATTCTTTATTATTACATTTGAATAACTTTTGTATCTGTGATCTACCTATACTTGGTAAAATTCTTACATTATTCCATTATTTATTATTCTCTTTGGAATAACATACATCTGTCTTACAATGCATACATGGTGAAATTCTGTTATTATTCCATTCTTTATTATTACATTTGGAATATCGTATACATGCATTTTGTGGGACTGGTTAGATCTTTATTATTACATTGGAATATCACATACATGCGTTTTTCTGTAGAACTTTGAGTTAGATTATTTATTATTACTGTTAGAATAACTTTATACATCACAATCTGCATGCATCGTGATTTCATTGTTATTCCATTCTTTATTATTATTCATTGGAATATCACATCGGTCGTATTATGCGACTTTGGTTGGTTCCGTTATTTATTATTACATTGGAATAACTTTTGTTAAATGCAGGCACCGCATGCATATATGGTGATTTCTTTTGTTATTCCATTCTTTATTATACTCAGTTGGTTAAAGTTTTAACTTTTATACTCCATGAAATTAGTGGAATATCTTTGATATTTGTGCTTCATCCAGTATCTTTTCATGGAAATATTCTTACGAGCATTCTTGAATTTTACTCTACAAAAAAGTATCATGTTGACAATTTGGGCGTTATTAGTTCTGAATAAATTAATTCTTGAACTTGTTTTATTAAATTCTTATATCATTGTCATCATCCTCATATTTATATTTTGTTGAAAATCATTGGTGGCTGTTTTGTAGTGCATAAATGGACTTGGTATGATTATGACCGAGGGATTATTCGATTGTAATCATGGGTAGTAATGTTACAAATGATGTGGTAAAAGTCCTCATTGGCTCGTAGTGCATTGATGGACAGTTGTTGGCATGATCATGACAATTAATGAATACACAAATATCCTTGGCCCGTAGTGCATGGATAAATTGTGGTTGTGATACTAATGAATATCCTTGGCTGTAGTGCAGGAATGATGTGAATTATTTATTAAGCTGAGTCCCAGTGATAAAAGTGATGAAAACCTTTTAAATCATAAAAGATAGTAGATTTTATTCTCTACTTGACTCTTTTAATGGATTGCATGTTCCGCTGCAGTTAAACTTGATGTCTATTGTATTTTATCAGTTTAAAATTGTTGAAGATTAATGATAATTTATTATGCATTATCTTAGTCATAATATTTCTTACTGGGATAGTTGAGCTCACCCTTTCTTTCACTGTTCTCTTCAGGAAATGATAACGTAGTCGGGACTAGTCGGGGAATGGAGTAACGGTCCAGATGATAGTATTAGTAGTCCTCACTATTCTGTTAAATAGTGTGTTAATAAATGTAATGAAGACTTATTCTGAGAGTGGATATTGTCTAGAAGACAATGTTTGTATTAAAACTCACAGCTCACTTGTTGTATATTAAAGATTATATTTGTATTCTGTACCATGTATTTGGCGACTCAGAATAGGTGATGTATACCTATTTTTGGTGGCATCACAGATAATATGTGGCATGTCAATTAACCCTTGTTTTATGGCAGTGTTTGAAAATGGCATCTGAAAATGTTGAGATCAGCAATAAAGCACATGAGACCGTTGAGTCACCAACGATCAATACCTAGGATAATGTGCAACAGGAAAAGAATAATCCTCAGGTAAACAACAACACCGATCAAATGATGAACAATGGGATGTTCAGAGGCTTTATGCAATTCATGCAACACCAGATGAGAGCGGCTCCTGTTCAAAATGCAGGTGGAAATACTGGCAACTCACAGATGGTCACCGCTAAGTAATTCAAGGAGCTGGGACCATCAGAGTTTTGGGGAAAGCCAGAACCACTTAAGGCGGAGACATGGATAAAGCAAATCACCAAGATATTCGAAGTCTTGGGATGCTCCGAGGAGCAAAAGGTTACCTTTGTCACCTTCATGTTGCGAGGAGAGGCAGATTACTGGTGGAAATCTGTAAAGCGTACTCAACCTGCCGCACTGAAGATGTCTTGGGAGAAGGTCCAAGAACTGTTCAACAACAAGTACTTTCCCAAAAGTATTCGTCACATGAAGGAGGTAGAGTTCATCAAGCTGGAGCAAAACAATATGGCCCCGTGTTGCGATGAAGAAGCTAAGTTTTGAGTTATTACGGTTTCGTCCCACTTGGTTGATAACGAGGAAATAATGACACGGATGTTTCTAAGTGGTTTGAAACCCGAGATACGTCAATAGTGTCGTATACGTGAATAGTACCGTATACGTAAATAGTAACTCTGACACTAAAAGATAGAAATTTCACAATTAAAATCATCATGCTTCGTGAATAGTACTCATGAATAGTAACTCGTGAATAGTAACTCATAAATAGTAACTCATAAATAGTAACTCGTGAATAGTAACTCGTGAATAGTAACCCCGACATAAAAAGATAAGAATTCCACAAGAAAAATCTTACCAATATTCTGGCATAATGATATTGAAAAATAATATCATTTATAAAAAAATAACATCTCTTACCTCAAAAAGACAGTACTTCTGACTAGAATATCAGATATAACGCTGCAGGAAACTGCATCATATAGCAACACTCAAGATATTGAAATACTCACAAAAATACGCTCGATAATATAGAGAGAGAAAACTTCAGTTTCTGATGAGATTTTCAATTCTAACCTAAGCACCCTATTTATAGGAAAATGCTTAGAACACCAAAGCAAAAAATTTAATAAAATAATAATATTTATTAAAAAATATACGCACCATTAGAAATCTAATTTCAACACATTTACCACACAAGTGGGGCCCACCAAAAATGAAAAACATGTTTTAAACAATTTTTGTAACAAAATAAATTCAGACCCAATATTCCAGAACTTCAATAATTCATAATAAATAGCCCTTTTATCAGAAAAATTCAAATCTTATGTCCATTTCATAGGAAATTTAATTCTCTATAACTTTACAGAAGAATGTTTTTCCAAATTCTAAACAGAAATTGACCGAAATCCACATGCGGATGATTTTGCAGGCTATAATCAAATTTTAGTCAAAAATGGGGTCCATCAACACACAAAACATGTGTTAAACATTTTTTGTAACAAAAATACTCTTCCTCATTTATTCATATATCACACATTCATTGTAAAAATATTACCATTATTATATTATTATAATATAATAATATATTTAAATGAATTATTTTATCAGAAAATATAAATATTAATTTTCAAAAATTGTCACATTAAAAAATTTCTCCATCTATATCCACATAAAATGAATATTTTCCTTATCATATAAATCAATAATTAATTATTCACAAATAATATTACAGAATCACAATCACGTGACCGGTAGTTCCCGGAAAAGAGGATTTTCAATAAGGATTTCTCCTTCTTTGGCGCAATTAGGTGACCAAACCTCTCCTTGAGGCAGAACTTTCTAGACATTGCCAATAATGCTATCTAATAATATTATTCAAATAATATGAATTATTGATCGATAATGGAAAATACGTGTAGTGACAATTATTGAAACAACAATAATATAAAATATCAACGTAGCAATTATTGAATCAATAAAATAAAATATTGAGCAGTAATTCATGTAACAATTATTGAGTAGTGCCTTCTTACGTAAGAATCAATAATTGGCGCCAATAAGGTATCTTCTCGTCATGCAACATCGCATATTCATTGTATTTTAACCATAAGGGTATTCCAACAAATAATACTTGGTAACCATTCTAAGATTATTTATAAAAACTCAAGCTTATCGTTTTCTTCATCAATCACACTTTTCGTTATGGGTCGAAAAAATCTTTAGGCCGTCATATGAATATTCCAAGTACAAGAATATTCACGACCAACGAATATTCCTCGACAACAATGAATATTTTATAACCACTTGCTTATTTAAAATATTTGCGCATTTTACCCATAACTAACCACATTTATCAAATCAACCCTTACTATTTCAAAATAATAAATAGAGGAAATTCAATTTCATTTATAAAAAGTTGGGATCTTATAACCTCCCCCCCCCCCCCCTTATGAAATTTTGACCTCTAAATTAACGTACGTACCTGGTGTTTCGAAAAGGTGAGGATACCTCGCTTTCATTTCTGATTCCAACTCCCAGGTCATTTCTTCAATAGCATGGTTCCTCCACAAAACCTTGACTTGTGGTATAACCTTTGTGCGTATGACATGCTCCTTTAGATCTTGACTGGTACTTCCTCATACATTAAATCTTCGGTTATATCATCTGGTTCTAACTCAATAATGTGGTTTGGGTCGTCCACATATTTACGTAACATCGATACGTAAAAAATGTTATGAACACGCGACATACTTGGCGGTAAATCGAGTCTATAGGCCACAGTTCCTATTCGATCGAGGATTTCAAATGGACTAATAAATCGAAGGTTTGAGCTTTCCTCACATCGTCGATTCTCGCTTTTTGAATAATAACTTCTTGCACCTCCTTCTTCATATTCATCAGCTCCGGTGTGTAGCTTGAGCGGTTTTAACTTTATCGATTAAAGTCAATTCTACTCGTATATTATCACGTGGGTCCCTAAAGTCTTTAAATCTATCTCTATCATTTGTAAGTTATACGAAATGGGTCTTTGACAATATCGCACTCGGACTCGTATACGATCTTCTTACTCAACCGTCGCCACTACCACGTTCGCTTTTCGAGATGGTATGGTCAGAACATGTGCCGAAATGAGTTTCCTTTTGAGTTCTTCGAAGCTCTTCCCACATTCCTTGCTCCATTCGAACTTTGTATCTTTTTGAGCCAGCTGCGTTAATGGAGTAGCGATTCAATAAATCCTTCCACGAATCTCCGATAGTAACCAGCTAAGCCTAAAAAACTCCGTATTTCGATTACTAACTTAGGTTGCTCTCAACTGTGACTCATATCCCAATCTTGGATAGCACGTCACAAAGGCACTTATCAGTTTACTACCGCACAAATATGGCGTCCTGTAAAGAAAGTCTGGCTTCGGTGCATTCCACAAAGGAAGTCACCAGATAGAGGCTCGGGTACCAACTTCTACAATTGAATTTTTAACTCCTGAAGTGTAATAGGAGCCATTCGATATGAGATTTTAGAAATGGGTTTTATACCGGTTTCAAAGTCGATACAAAATTCAATATCACGCTCTGGGAGTAGGCAATGAAATACGTCAGGAAATTCACTAACAACAAAAATATCATTCAAATCTGACGTATTTTTGTTTAAGTCCATAACATGGGCTAAGAAAGCTTGACATCCGTTTTTCAATAAACGAATGACTTTATAGCTTAATATGAAAGTGTTTGACTTCAATGGTTTGGTTGCTTGAATTTGAATAACAGGTTGCTTAGGAATATGAAAACTAACAACCTTACGAAAGCAATCAATGTTGGCATGATGAGTAGTTACCCAATCAATCCCTAAAATCACATCAAATGCAAGTATCTTTAAAGAGATAGGATCAACAGGTAATGTGATGGTGCCAACTTGGATCAAACAAAATTTATAAGCAGTGGATGTAATGAAAGTTTCTCCTAATGGAGTCTCCATAGATAAGTCAAAGTCTAATTTCTCCGGAGTCAAGTTTAAACTTTGAGCACAAGCAGGAGAGATAAAAGAATGGTTAGAACCGATATCTAATAAGGTATAGATTTCGCAAGAATTTATAATTAACTAACCCGTGATACCTTCGTTTGGGTTTCTCACGTTTTGGGCAGTAACGACAAACGGTCTTCCAGAAACCGCTGACTTTATTTTGTCTGTATCCGCCTTTGGTGCCACCGTCCCTGCTGGACTTGATTTCGCTACAAGACAAAATCGAGCTATTTGACCGTCTTTTCCACAACTAAAACATACCTTGGAAGGCTGTAAACAGTTTGGACTTATATGTACCTCCTCTCTGCATCTGTAGCATCTAACTGGCGGTCGTTCTCCTCCCCTAGAATGTGTTCTTTGGTGTTGGTCTTTTTGCCGACGTCTCTTTAAAATATCGTTAAATCTTTCTTCTTGAAATTCCACTTGAATTATTTCTTCTATTATCTTGGCCATGATTACCACCGAAGTGGTTACCATTTCTGGCATGATAATTTCCTCCACGATGACTATCATTGTCCCGATGGCCGTTGCCACTGGTACGATTATCATCGAGTTGTTGGTCGTTATTATTTGGTTGAGCTAACTCATTATTGCGCTCCAATAACTGAGCCTTATTCACAACATCTGAATATAGAGAAAATTTATGAGAAATGAGATATTGACGTATGTCGGGTTTCAAACCTCTCAGAAACATCGGTGTCATACGTTTCTCACTCTCCACCAAATGAGGTGCAAACCTGGATAACTTTACGAACTTCGCCTCGTACTGGGACACCGTCATGTTGTTCTGTTCTAGTCTAATAAACTCTACCTCCTTCATATGATGAATACTTTCAGGAAAGTACTTGTCATTGAACAGTTTCTAAAATGTTTCCCAAGACATACTAAGTGCAGTTGGCTGGGTACGCTTCACAGATTGCCACCAGTAATCTACCTCATTACGGAACATAAAAGTGGCGAATGGAACCTTTTGTTCCTCTGTGCATCCCAAGACATCGAATATCTTAGTAATTTACTTGACCAACGTCTCCGCCTTAATCGGATCCGGCTTTCCCCAGAATTCTGGTGGTCCCAACATTTTGAACTGCTTGGCTGTGACAAACCGTACATTGCTATCATTTCCACCTGTATTTTGTACACAAGTCTCCCTCGTCTGATTTTGCATGAACTGTAAAAAGCTTCTAAACATCTCGTCGTTCATCGTCTGATCAGTGGTGTTGTTTACAGGAGGAACATTGTCGTCCTGTTGCACGTTCTCTTAATTGGTGAGTAAAGGTGTCTCCACGGTCTCATTTACTCCACTATTAACATTCTCAGTTGCCATTCTTAAATATTATCATAAAACAAGGGTTAATTAAAGAAATTAACATGCAACATAATAACCCTATACTCTAACCAACCAACAATAAGCTTAGATAAGACATACTAGCGAAGGATTTACCAAATCTCTCCCTCCTAGTTCTATTCCCCGATTCAATTAAAGACCATATCCTAAGCTCGATACCAATCGCGACGCGCCCAAAATAGGGTCCAATCCACCCAACCTATTCGAGTCGCCAAATACATGAAAATGTAAACAAGTCGCGGTAAAATATGACAACACTTATCTTGTGAGTTTAAATACAAATATTGTCTTCAGAATAATAACCACATCCAAATAAAGTCCTCATTACAATTATTGATACACTATTTACGAGAATAGTGAGGACTACTAAAACAACTATCTTGAACCATCACTCTACACCCTCGACTAGTTCCATTATATTCTCGCCTCACGAGAAGAAAAATGGAACAAAAGGAAAAGGGTGAGCTCAACTAGCCCGATAAAGAATATTATGACTAAGATAATGTACAACAAATTATCCTTAGTCTTCAACAGGGAAAAATCTGATAGAATACAATAGACAACAAGTTTTAGATCAACAACTGCAGCGGAAACAACAATTCATTAGAAGAGTTAAGTAGAGAATGAAATCTACTATCATATATGAATTTAAAAGTTCATCATCAATATTTTATCCCTATAACACCAATCAATATACATCTTGAATCAAATATTCATCTTTGCACTATGGGCCAAAGATATTTATCAGTTGGTCATGTTCATCTCAACACCTGTTCATCTTTACACTACGGGCCAAAGATATTCATCATAAAATCATTAATCTTTGCACTACAGGCCAATGATATTCAGTAATATCAACATTTAGGACTGAGGATGATGAAAAATATATTTTAAAGAAAACGAATCCAGTGAGACAAAAAGAACAAATATTACGGATTCGTACATCGGTTTATCCATGTTCAAAAATACTCCATAATAAACTATTGTGGAGCAGAATTCAAAAATGAAGATCAAAACATAGATCCAATCAAAGATAGTAACCATAACAGACAATATTAGACAAAGAAAAGAAAATTTAATTTTTTTGTGAATAGTGTCGTATTTGTGAATAGTGCCGTATACGTGAATAGTACCGTATACATGAATAGTAACTCCGACACTAAAAGATAGAAATTTCACAAGAAAAATCATCATGCTTCGTGAATAGTACTCGTGAATAGTAACTCGTGAATAGTAACTCATGAATAGTAACTCGTGAATAGTAACTCATGAATAATAACTCGTGAATAGTAACTCATGAATAGTAATCCCGACATAAAAAGATAAGAATTTCACAAGAAAAATCTTACCAATATTCCGGCATAATAATATTGAAGAAATAATATCATTTATAAAAAAATAACATCCCTTACCTCAAAAAGACAGTACTTCTGACAGGAATATCAGATATAACGCTGAAGAAAACTTGCACCGTATTGCAACGCTCAAGATATCTAAATACTCACAAAAATGCGCTCGATAATATAGAGAGAAAACTTCAGTTTCTGGTGTGATTTTCAATTCTAACCTAAGCACCCTATGTATAGGAAAATGCTTAGAACACTAAAGTAGAAAATTTAATAAAATAAGAATATTTATTAAAAAATCATACGCACCATTAGATATCTGATTTCAACACATTTACCACACAAGTGGGGCCCACCAAAAATGAAAAACATGTTTTAAACAATTCTTGTAACAAAATCAATTCAGACCCAATATTCCGGAACTTCAATAATTCATAATAAATAGCCCTTTTATCAGAAAAATTCAAATCTTATGTCCATTTCATAGGAAATTTAATTCTCTACAACTTTACAGAAGAATGTTTTTCCAAATTCCAAACAGAAATTGACCGAAATCCACATGCGGATGATTTTGCAGGCTATAATCAAATTTTAGTCAAAATGGGGTCCATCAACACACAAAACATGTGTTAAACATTTTTTGTAACAAAAATACTCTTCCTCCTCATTTATTCATATATCACACATTTATTGTAAAAATATCACCATTATTATATTATTATAATATAACAATATATATTTAAATGAATTATTTTTTCAGAAAAGATAAAATCAATTTTCAACAATTATCACATTAAAAATTTCTCCATCTATATCACATAAAATGAATATTTTCCTTATCATATAAATCAATAATTAATTATTCACAAATAATATTACGAGAATCACGATCATCGACAACCGTGTCGTTCCCACGAAGAGGAGTTTTCCATAAGGATTTCTCTCATTGGTAGCGCTTGATTAGGTGACCAAACCTCTCCTTGGATGCAGAACTTTCTAGACATTGCCAATAATACTATATAATAATATTATTTAAATAATATGAATTATTGATTTGATAATGGAAAATACTATGCAGTGACAATTATTGAAATAACAATAATATAAAATATCAACGTAGCGATTATTGAATCAATAAAATAAAATATTGAATAGTAATTATTGTAACAATTATTGAGTAGTGTCTTCTTACGTAAGAATCAATAATTGGTGCAATACGGTGTCTTCCGCATGCAACATCGCATATTCTTGTATTTTTAGCCACCGGTATTCCAATGAGATAATAACGGTAACCATTACGCCGTTATTTATAAAAACTCAAGCTTGTCGTTTTCTTCATCCAATCGCTTTCCGTTATGGGGCCCACAAAAGGCTGCACCGTCATACGAATATTCCCCGACAGCAAGAATAATCCACGACCAAACGAATATTCCCCGACAACAATAAATATTTTATAACCACTTGCTTATTTAAAATATTTGCGTATTTTACCCATAACTAACCACATTGATCAAATTAACCCTTACTATTTCAAAATAATAAATAGAGGAAATTCAATTTCATTTATAAAAAGTTGGGATCTTATAACCTCCCCCCCTTATGAAATTTTGACCTCGAAATTGACGTACGTACTTGGTGTTTCGAAAAGGTGAGGATACAATCTTGGACACGGAAAAGAAAATTTAATTTTTCTGTGAATAATGTCGTATTTGTGAATAGTGCCGTATACGTGAATAGTGTTGTATACGTGAATAGTAACTCCGACACTAAAAGATAGAAATTTCACAAGAAAAATCATCATGCTTCGTGAATAGTACTCATGAATAGTAACTCGTGAATAGTAACTCGTGAATAGTAACTCATAAATAGTAACTCATGAATAGTAACCCTGACATGAAAAGATAAGAATTTCACAAGAAAAATCTTATCAATATTCCGGCATAATGATATTGAAAGAAATAATATCATTTATACAAAAAATAACATCCCTTACCTCAAAAGAATAGTACTACTGGCTGGAATATCAAATATAACGTTAAAAGAAACTTACACCGTATAGCAACACTCAAGATATCTAAATACTCACAAAAATACGTTCGATAATATAGAGAGAGAAAACTTCAGTTTCTGGTGTGATTTTCAATTCTAACCTAAGCACCCTATTTATAGGAAAATGCTTAAAACACCAAAGTAGAAAATTTAATAAAATAATATTATTTATTAAAAAATCATAGCACCATTAGAAATCTGATTTCAAAACATTTACCACACAAGTGGGGCCCACCAAAAATGAAAAACATGTTTTAAACCTTTTTTGTAACAAAATCAATTCAGACCCAACATTCCAGAACTTCAATAATTCATAATATATAGCCCTTTTATCAGAAAAATTCAAATCTTATGCCATTCCATAGGAAATTTAATTCTGTACAACTTTACAGAAGAAAGTTTTTCCAAATTCCAAACAAAAATTGACCGAAATTCATATACGGACGATTTTGCAGGCTATAATCAAATTTTAGTCAAAAATAAGGTCCACCAACACACAAAACATGTGTTAAACATTTTTTGTAACAAAAATACTCCTCATTTATTCATATATCACACATTCATTGTAAAAATATCACCATTATTATCTAATTAAAATATAATAATATATTTAAATGAATTGTTTTATCAGAAAAGATAAAATATCAATTTTCAACAATTGTCACATTAAAAAATTTCTCCATCTATATCCACATAAAATAAATATTTTTCTTATCATATAAATCAATAATTAATTATTCACAAATAATATTTACGAATCAATAATCGGCGACCGGTAGTTTCTAGGAAAGAGGGGCTTTTGATAAAGATTTCTCCTACTTGGTGCGTGATTAGGTGACCAAACCTCTCATTAGGACGAACTTTCTAGACATTACCAATAATGTTATCTAATAATATTATTCAAATAATATGAATTATTGATCGATAATGAAAAAAATCGCCAGTAGTGACAATTATTAAAATAACAACAATATAAAATATCAGCGTAGCAATTATTGAATCAATAAAATAAAATATTGAGCGGTAATTACTGTAACAATTATTGAGTAGTGCCTTCTTTACGTTAGAATCGATAATTGATGCAATACCGTGTCTTCTATCTGACAAGCGTATTCTTGTGTTTTAACCATAAGGGTATTCCAATGAGTATTAATGGTAACCATTACGCCGTTATTTATAAAAACTCAAACTTGTCGTTTTCTTCTTCCAATCGCTTTCCGTTATGGGGAATAAGGTCGCTATTTAGTAAATCACGAATATTTGTCGACAACAAGAATATTCCACGACCAAATGAATATTCACCGACAATAATGAATATTTTATAACCACTTGCTTATTTAAAATATTTGCGCATTTTACCCATAACTAACAACATTAATCAAATCAACCCTTACTATTTCAAAATAATAAATAGAGGAAATTCCAATTTTTAAAAAAAAATTGGGGTCTTACAATTAGCTATAAATCATCCATCGTTTAACAGATCATCTGTTATTACGATTCACTATTGTAAGACCCCAACTTTTATGAATAAAGATGAATTTTCTATAATTATCATTTTTAATTATTATGGAATGAATTTGATATAATGTTATAGTTGTGGGTAATATTTAAAAATTTTGTAAAGTACGCAAGTTGTTTATAATATTCGATTGGTAGGGAATATTCGTGATGATTTACTACAATCATTGGTGGACCCCACAATGGAATTATCATTCTGGATTAAGAAAGCGACAAAAATATTTTTTATAAAAATAATGGTGGAAGTTTTATCGTTAATCTTGTTGAACTACTTTCGATAGTAAAAAATACGAGAATACGTGGTAATTACATAGTAGCACAGTGTTGATTATTGATGCTTACGTGAGAAGTCATTCGATTTTTATTCAATTATTGTCGATATTTTTATATTATTAAATCAATAATTGAGATAGCGAGTTATTAATATTATTATTTGCATTATTAACGATGTCTAGAAGTTACCGAGGAGAGAGGTTTGGTCACCTAATTGCGCATGATAGGAGAAATCCTTATTGGAAAGCCCCCGCTTTTAAAGGAACGACACAGTCGATTAATAGTGTGAATAATGATGATGATGAAGTTTTGTTTTATTAGTATTATTAATGTAATAAAATAGAAAAGCTTTTTATATAAAAGCAGAATACTTTTATAAAGTTATTCATTTTATTAGGCTAATAGTAAAATCTTTTTTATATAAAACAAAATACTTTTATAAAGTTATTCGTTTTATTAGACAATAATTAGAATATATTATATTTTATTATGCATAGTGTTTGCATAGTGTCTGCATAGTGTTTGCATAGTAAAATCTTTTTAAAAGTTATTCGTTTTATTAGATTATAAATAGAATATATTATATTTTATTATAAACCAATCTAGACCATCCGTTTAAAGTAAATAGATCTGAACCGTTCATGGATTAGTTCTTATTAGGTCCATTCTTCTATAAATAGAAACTCATTCCTTCATTATTTCTTTACAATTCTTTGAACTCTAGAGAAAGCGTAGAGAGACTTATTCTTCTATCTTGGCGTATTTCTTTTAGCGTTTAAGAAAGCTTTGAGAGTAGTGCAAGTTTCTTCAAGTATATCCAGCCCTCTGGTGAGGAGTACTCTTCTTTATAAGGTAAGAAGGTATTATTTTTTCATATTCATGAAGAGAACTTACATTATTCCATTCTTTATTATTACATTGGAATAACTTGTATCTGTGATCTACCCTATACTTGGTGAAATTCTTACATTATTCTATTATTTATTATTCTCATTGGAATAACTTTGTATATGTCACAATCGCATACGTGGTGAAATCTGTTATTATTCCATTCTTTATTATTACATTTGGAATATATCACATGTATATGCGTTTTCTACGGACTGATTCCATCTTTATTATTACTCGTTGGAATATCCATGCACATGCGTTTTTTACTGTGGGACTGGTTCCGATTATTTATTATTACATTGGAATAACTTTGTCTACATCTGATACTGCGTGCATGGTGATTTCTGTTGTTATTCCATTCTTTATTATTTACATTGGAATATCCTCGCCGGTGCGTATTACTCACGACTGGTTCCGTTATTTATTATTACTGTTGGAATAACTTTGTTCATGCGAAGTACCGCATGCATATATGGTGATTTCTTTTGTTATTCGATTCTTTAATATACTCAGTTGGTTAAAGTTTTGACTTTTATACTCCATGAAATTAGTGGAATATCCTTGATATTTGCGCTTCATCCAGTATCTTTTCATGAAAATATTCTTCTGAGCATTCTTGAATTTTACTCTACAAAGAAGTATCATGTTGACAATTTGGACGTTATTAGTTCTGAATAAATCAATTCTTGAACTTGTTTTATTGAATTCTTATATCATTGTCATCATCCTCATATTTTATATTTTGTTGAAAGTCATACGTGGCACATGGTGCATAGATGGTCTTGGTATGATTATGACCGAGGATTATTCGTGTAATCATAACCGTAATGTTACAAATGATGTGGTAAAAGTCCTCATCGACCCGTAGTACATTGATGGGACGAGTTGTTGGCATGATCATGACCATTAATGAATACACAAATATCCTTGGCCCGTAGTGCGTGGATAAATTATGGTTGTGATACTAATGAATATCTTTGGTAGTAGTGCTTGGGGATGATGTGGATTATTTATTAAGGTGAGTCCGGTGATAAATGTGATGAAAACCTTTTAAATCATAAAAGATAGTAGATTTTATTCTCTACTTGACTCTTTTAATGGATTGCGTGTTCACTGCGATTAAACTTGATTTTATTGTATTTTATTAGTTTAACATTGTTGAAGACTAATGATAATTTATTACGCATTATCTTAGTCATAATATTTCTTCTTAGGCTAGTTGAGCTTACCCTTTCTTTCCTTTATTCTCTTGAGGAAATGAGAGCGAAAGTAGGACTAGTCGGGGAGCGGAGTGATGGTCAGGATGATAGTATTAGTAGTCCCTCACTATTACATTAAATAGTGTGTTAATAAATGTAATGAGGACTTTTCGAGAGTGGATATTGTCAGAAGATAATGTTTGTATTAAAACTCATGACTCACTTGTTGTATATTAAAGATTGTATTTGTATTCTGTACCATGTATTTGGCGACTCAGAATAGGTGATGTATACCTATTTTTGGGGGAATCACAACTATGATCATGTGGTGATCTTCTTCCTTAATCGTTTGACTCAACGATTTTCTTATCCTTCTCTCTATGATTATAGCCTTAGGTACTCATACCTAAGGTTTATAACTATCGACTCGATACCAACTTGTAGCATACAAAATTGATTTATCTTCACACCCGGATTTCATGCGTCACGAGTACATCATTCTTCCAAACATACATCATTATATAGTGAAATATAACAACATACATTCTCAATTCCCAAGTTCTAATACCTTATAACCTCGTTCATTACAAATAATAATAATTACATTATTCTTTACATCTTACATGAGTGACTTTTATTCGCCACCAAGGATACATAATTGTTCATTAAACTAATCTCCTATACATTACAAGTCTTTGCTTTATCTTCACGCTCATCCATATACTGAATGGTAATTCTCCTAGATACTGATCAGTTTGATCTTTACGGGATCCTTAAATTATCCTGACATCGTATGCTTAAAATGTTTTTCATATAGAGTAAGTGTGACCATTCAATTGCCCAGCAAGTCATAGCAGTTGAATATACAACTTCAAGAGTTTAAACATTCCTTTAGAACTTCAATAACCGAAAAAAGGTTATGAAGCAGCTTGAATAATAGGAAAAATTCTGATTCCTATCATTTTAAAACATTAATCACATTTACTCTAAAATACTTTCATTCTTCTACCTTTTTCATACACATCCTTTCTGGCTAGAATCATTAGCACAGACTTAATAATAACGGTTCATGTATTAACAGAACATTTTCATATTTAACAGTTCAAACACAGAACAGTTCATATCATAGAAACACCGAAGTGTTCAAATTATTGCACAAGGCCTCATACGTTCTACCACCTTGTACAAATATTGCACATTCGCACATAGACAGAACTTCTCAAGTTCAACATCTGAGAAGTCTAAGAAACTAGCATTCATTTAAAATATGAATGAAGTTAGGAAACTTGCCTTACACACAGCTACAGTTTAGAGTTTACGTTGAACTACTCATCCCAATTCCTATATAGCACATAAGGAAATAACACATACACCAATTAGTCGTACACTTGACTTACGCATTGGTTTAAGCTTAAATTTACTTCTTAGGGTTTGCATTCTTGCAAACTAAGTTTATGTGATTAACTTTCTCTACCACTTTACAGCTTCATGACATACGAAGATGTCTTAACTTATACAATCATCATCTTTGATGATTTGCATTCTTATCTTCTTTTTATACTCTTCTAGGACTCATCACACATCGTGTCTCTGCTAGTAATCCATATGGTACTCTGAGTGGTTTCCCACAAACAACCAATAAACAAGTTTCCGTCTCATCTACACTGTCTTTCACAGTGAGTTAGATCGATTGCCAGTTTCGTATATACCTCCGCTCTCTGAAGGAATTGTTTAACCTAGCTCCCATATGTCAACCATCAAAGATTACGATTGTACCACAATCTAAAATCATCTTAAATTATCCAAACCATTAATCTATAATGTTCGTTAAGTCAATTTCTCATTCCTTGCGGTTTTCTGGCAACTAATTGCCATACCTTAGGATTCATTCTTTATCCGACTCACATACGACTTTCATTAATCTTATTACCGTTCGCTACGGCATTCTTGATAATTTATATCTTACTTAATACTTTCGTTATCCATTACATGAACCCCACGTTCATTACCCTTTCATAATGTCGAAGTCATATGATTCGTTGTATGCTAAGACCGATCGTTCATCGAAACTATGTTACGTTTACATTCGCTATCTTTTAATCTCATTTAATCTTTCTATTCAACCTTCATTAAAGGTTTAAATCACTTGTTTAAGTGTTATATTCTATTAACTATACATTCTTTATCTTTCATTACACTTCCCCTAGGAGTTGAGCAATTAAAAGCTCTTCTCCGGTCTAGCTCGCACTGCCGTGACCATGCCGCCACCTCTATGTTATTGCTTTCGTGACTGCAGGCATGAGTCTCCGATATCTCATTCCCGATGCAGTGCTTTGTGGCGCCACCTTCCTTCTCTCTTCCTCGCGTTGCAGCGCCACTCTCTAGTTCCTTTCTTTGTGGTGTTTGTCAACGACAGCTTTAAAAGGCATGAATAGCGGCTGCCTTGAGCCCTAAACTCGGAATATTTTTCTAAGTGTTGAATCAAGTTTGAGACGCTTACTTCCCAATCTCACAACTTATTCGATATAACTCAGAACGAGGTCATTCCAAAGTCATTCTCTTCCTTATCTTACGTACTTCAATTCTCCTCGGACAGAAATTCATTCTGAATCCATTAACTTGCCATTCAATTGGCTAAATCTTCATCACTATTTCGTTTTATGTCATTAACATTCTTTGTGCGTTCATCCGTAATTCGGTCATCCGAACTCAGAACTTATTTGTTCTTGAGTCCACGACTCACTTTTTCTACGTTCTCTTACATTCTTATGAAATCCTACACCTTCGGGTTCATTTACATATTTTCTAATTCTCGTTTGTCTTTTACAAAATTTTTGTCATAACTTTGTTATAGCTAAGTTTTTAATCCGTTCTTCATGAATGTTTCTATCGTTCCTAACCAAATAATAAGTAACTAACTTATACGCGATGGTTTTAAACTTGTCCATCAACAACAAGTTATACTACGATGGTTTTAAATTTGTCCATCAACAACGTTCTTCGTGTTCTTCGTTCGTTCTTCATTTTTTATCCATACTTTGATTATGATTTCACTTTTTATTGAAATTTGATGTTATAAAACACCATTCCTTACTTATTTCTCCGAATCATTCATATGATTCATTCAGATCGTTCAAATTCATTACGAAACTTATACTTCCTTAAAAATTTTATAAACTAAACTTCTAATTCTTATTTCTTCCTTTTCTCATGATTTCAACCATATGAAAATCATTCTTAACATCTTTTACTTCTATTCTCATTAAGGTATGTTTCTAACATAGAAAACTTAAAGAAAATTTATATGAGACAAGGTTTCGGATTACCTTTCTCCTTTAATCTTCTTCCATCGGACAAAGTTTACACACGAGCAAGCTTTTTCGCCTCCTTCTCCTTCTCATCCGACCTCTCTCTCTCTCTCTCAAGTGTTGGTGATTTTCAAAATCACCAACAAATGAAATTAAGGCTTCCTTTTATAGATTTTCAAAACTAGGGGCAAAATATTCTTTTTACCCCTAAAATCACTATTCCCACCTCCTTTACTAACCCCCTTACTATTCACAAAGCTTCTCCTGGAAGCTTCGTGGTTTAGTCTTTCGGGATTCGTCCGACAGTTCAAAAACTGCGATTCTCGAAATCCAAATATTTTTAGATATTTCGTCTTTTCTTTATCGATTAACTTTTACGCATTCTTCGGATCTCCGAAAAACTAAAAAACACTTTTTGATGATAAGCATTTTCCTTCACGTTTTCCCCTAACGTAGTTAAACGAATTAAAAGTGCATAACAGTACTTTTCATCGTTTTTATTTCGTTCAATTTCTGCACATTTTTTGAGAAAAACTTTTATCGGCTTACTTAACTTTTTCACGATATATTATCGTCAAATCTTTCCGACGAAATGTCATTTCGACATACCGAACTCTCGAAAAGGCTTAGGTTATTCAAATCCTAACCCTTAGAGTTTCATCAAGTGAATAATGCCTATTTTGTCTTTTTCCTCAGAAATATTTTGTTCCTAGAAAAATTTTATTTTCCTCTTGAAAATTCTTACTCGTTCAGTCCAGCTCGTAGCCAGAATCCTCCTGTATTATAATCATCCTAGGTTATAGAACGATTAATAAACACATAACACAGAATATTATTAATAAAAAATTATTTTATTAATAACTAATTCTTTAAATCTTAAATTCTGGACAATCCAATTTTTCAGGTTGTCACAGTTCTACCCATTCTTTTATTTCTCCTACTTGCGCTCAACATTTAAATTTAACTCTGGAGAAATTACACTTTGACTTATCTGTTGAAACTCTGTTGGGAGAAACTTTCATTACATCCACTGTTTGTAAGTCTTGTTTAGTTCAAATCGGTACCCTCACATTACCTGTCGATCTTATTTCCTTAAAAATACTTGCATTTGATGTGATTTTAGGGACTGATTGGTTAACTACTCATCATGCAAAAATTGATTATTTTCGTAAGGTTTTTAGCTTTCATATTCCTAACCAACCTATTATGCGAATTCAAGCAACCAAACCATTAAAGTTAATTACTGTCATATCAAGCCATAAAGCTATTCGTTTATTGAAAAACAGATGTCAAGCTTTCTTAGCCCATGTCACAGATTTAAACAAAAATACATCAGATTTGAATGATATTTCTATTGTTAATAAATTTCCTGACGTATTCCCCAAAGAACTTCCTGACCTACCCCCAGAGCGTGAAATTGAATTTTGTATCGACCTTGAACCCGGTACAAAACCCATTTCCAAAGCCCCATACCGAATGGCTCCTATTGAACTTCAGGAGTTAAAAACCCAACTGCAAGAGTTGTTAGACATCGATTTCATTTCGTCTGAAATCGTCTCCTTGAGCTCATATTCGTATTATTCGTAAAGAAGAAAGATTGGAGTATGCGACTTTGTATTGATTATCGGGAGTTGAATCATGTTGCCATCAAAAATAGGTACCCGTTGCCACGTATTGATGACATGTTTGACCAGTTTCAAGGAGCCAAATTCTTTTCAAAGATCGGTCTTCATTCTGGATATCATCAGTTAAAGATTAAAACTGATGACATTCCAAAGACTGCTTTCAGAACTCGGTAGAGGCATTATGAATTCCTAGTCATGTCTTTTGGATTGACTAATGCTCCTGCTGCCTTCATGGATATGATGAACCAAGTATTCAAGGAATATTTGGATCATTTTGTAGTTGTCTTTATTGATGACATTCTAATATACTCCAAAAGCAGTGAGGATCATGAACAACACTTGAGGCTGATTTTCCAAAAGCTTCGTAAAAACAAGCTTTATGCCAAGTTGAAGAAGTGAGAGTTCTGGCTTAAAGAAGTAGCATTCCTTGGGCACGTGATATCAAATCACGGAATATCTGTTGATCCAGTGAAGATTGAAGCAATACAAAGCTGGGAGCAACCTAAGTCGATGACAATCACGTAGCTTTCTCGAACATTTGGTTATTATCGAAGATTCGTAGAAGGGTTTTCTCGAATCGCTACTCCATTAACTCAGCTGACTCGGAAAGATACAAAATTTGGTTGGAGCAAGGAATGTGAGAAGAGTTTTCAAGAACTCAAGAGGAGGCTCATTTCAACACCTATTCTGACAATACCATCGGGTTCGGAGGGATTTTTCATTTATAGCGATGATTCAGGCAGAGGGTTAGGATGTGTTCTCATGCAACATGGGAAATTCATAGCCTATGCCTCACGAAAACTCAAAGAATATGAGGAATTATCTTACTCATGATCTAGAGTTGGAAGCAATCATTTTTGCACTTAAAATCTGGAGGCATTACCTGTATGGGGAGAAGGTGGAGATATATACCGATCATAAAAGCCACAAATATTTCTTCACCCAAAAGGAACTCAACATGCGAAAATGACGTTGACTCGAACTATTGAAAGATTATGATCATACTATTCAATACCATCCTGGAAAAGCGAACGTGGTAGTTGACGCGTTGAGTAGAAGATCATATGTGGGTACGAGTGCGATATTGTCAACGTAAAGGCCCATTTTGTATGACTTGCAAAGGATAGAGATAGAGTTAAAGACTTCATGGACCCATGTGATGATGTCAAATATACGAGTAGAACCGACTTTAATCGATAAAGTTAAAGTTGCTCAAGCCTCGGACCTAGAGCTGATGTGTATGATGAAGAAAGTGCAAGAAGGTGCTATTCCGAAAGCAAGAATCGATGAAGAAGGAATACTTCGAGTCAACTCTAGACATTATGTTTCTAACAACCTTGATTTAAAGTATAAAATCATGATAGAAGCACACAACACACCGTTTGCAATCCATCCTAGGAGTACCAAAATATATCGTGATCTTCGACATATATTTTGGTGGAGCAATATGAAGAGAGAGATAGCGGAGTTTATCTCAAGCTGTCTAACTTGTCAACGAGTCAAGACAGAGCATCAAGTGTCAAAAGGCCCATTGCAACCACTTGAAATTCTAGAATGGAAGTGGGAGCACATTATCATGGATTTCGTTACTGGTCTTCCCAAGGTTTCTCGAGGCATAGATGCGATTTGGGTCATTGTTGATAGATTGACCAAGTCTGCTCATTTCTTACCTATACGAGAAACTTATTCACTTAAACGTCTTGCTCGTATATACATAAATGAGATTGTAAGACTGCATGGTATGCCAGTATCCATAATTTCTAATCGAGACCCAAGATTCACTTCACAATTTTGGGTTAGTTTATAAAAAGCTATGGGCACAGATTTATAATTTAGTTTGGCATATCATCCTCAAACGGACGGACAATCGGAGAGGACTATTCAAACTCTTTAAGATCTATTAAGACTTTGTGTCCTTGACTTCAAAGAAAGTTGGGACAAGTTCTTGCCATTGGTGGAATTCTCCTACAACAACACTTATCAAGCAAGTATTGGCATCGCTCCATTTGAGGCGTTGTATGGACGCAAGTGTCGTTCTCCGGTATGCTGGGACGAGGTGGGTGAAGCAACGTGTAACACCCCCTTCCCAAAAAGGAAAGGGAGGTCACGTGCAAAGCACAACAAACCTCAAAAATAAATAAACAGAGCACTAATAACCTCAAAATATTAATAGTGGTGATCCATTAATAAAGTATTAAGTACATTTCTCCAAACAGAGTCAAAATAATCAAAACTTAAAATTCGAAACAACCTAGATGGTGAAAGACAATACTCTCATCACACTAGCCCTAAATCACCCCTGCAAACCTGCCGGAAGAAAAACACAGCATGAGCCAATTGCCCAGTACGGATACAGATATACAAAAGATATACAATTGATATACGAAAACAACTGATACAAAATACTGAACAAAGCTTCGAGTGCAAATACGAACGAAAATATAATATCCAAAGATCTGAATGGAATATATCTGAATCAACATAATTGACGAAACCAATAAAAGAATAAAGAAATAACGAACTGAAGTAACTAACTCAATGACTTGAACTGAACAGAAACCAACAAAACTGATCCAATAAAATAATGAAATCAAACAAATGGTTGGAGTTATTTCACATCGAATGAACTCGAAATATACCTTGCTGCCAGGTAAGTCAAAATAATGCCACACAGTAAATCAAATGATGCCACATAGGCAACCAAAATAATGCCACACGGGCACATAAAACCAATGCCACACAGGCAAATCAAAATAATGCCACACAGGCAAATCGCCACACAGGCAAATCATACATTGGACCGCGAATCTGAATGTATGCAAATTGGATAGCTATGTTTGGCACAACATCACCAATCCGCAGAACAGAAAACTAGGGTTAACCCATACGCCTCCCACAACAAAACACCAAATGGCCCACTTCCTCCGGAGCCCAAAATGGAGACGTCGTGGACTAATCACACCGCCACAGAGAGTGTCATGCCTCTTGTGCCAAGACGACATGTCTGTGGTAACCCCACAGGTGGTTATAGCTCAGGTATACCCTACGGTATATTCTAACAAAAATACCATGTCACAACACATGCAACATAATACCAACAAAAGGGTTCTATATATACATGTTGAACCAAATCAAATTATGGTCACGGGGTCTCAAAAGAAGGTAACAACATGTACCGCTCTACAATTATCAAAAATAAATATTAAACATGATAACCTAATTCAAAGAGTACAAATATGAGTCATATGTATCAACTTCAAAATGAAACTAATATATTTATTTCACAAGAAACAATTATGTGAAATCATAATAGAATTCGAAATAAGGAAACAAATAAACAAATCAAATTTAACAAAGGTATCGCTGAAAGAGTACGGAATCCGTACCTGATACTTCCAAACCATTTATAGCACACTCCACAAAATCTTACCCTCAAATGCCAACGATATCAAATACGAAACGTTATTCATCACCTAAACATATTCACCTCAAATTAAAAATAATCCAAACTAATAATTCTAAAATAATTCATAATCTATTTGATATGCCTTTAATCATCGCTTTATATCAATTATTAATACTCCAAAATTTATATTCCAAGTATAACTCTTTAAATCCCCTTCGTTCGAACTAATTACACAAATTAACAAATATTAATAAATATCTATAAGTTAAATTACTAATTACAAATTTACCCACTAACAACATAATACTGTTAAATTTATTATCAAATAAATTTTATAATTTTATCAACAAGATTAAAGAGTTTAAATTAATATACATAACTTTCAATTTTATTCGCTAATTCCGTTTATAAATTTTATGGCCAAATAATTATTGAAAAAAATAAATAAATAAAATAGAATAAAATAAATAAAAATTCACGAAAATCACCGCCTGCATATTACTTGCAAGCCTGAAATCAACTATATATCTTTTTATATTAACAAATCAATCATATAATTATATATATATATATATATATATATACATAAATATAATTTACATGAATCACTGCTTTGCAACTTGAACCAAAATCATGTTCCGAAATTTATTTATTTAGCATATTCAATATATATATATATATATATATATATATATATATATATATATATATATATATAATATACTCAATGTCCTCCATTCCAAAAATAATCGACAAACTTATATATATATATATATATATATATATATATATATATACACACACACACACACACAAGTCAAATCACCATGTATGCTTTTTTTCCAATTCTAAATCATGAAATTAAAAGAAGTTTGAAACATAAAATCCTTGATATGGAGAAACACACCAAAAAAACCAAACCAACTTTGATGATCCTTTTACGATTATTTCGTATACAACTTCCCCTCACAATATAATTTAGGCGGCTTTCTCCTTTTTCTTTCTAAGGTTGTATAAGGAAAAAAAATAAGATTAGGTTTAGTAATTTATTTATTAATAAATCTTATTAATTCTCCTAATTATAATTGGATTTATTACTACCCATATTTAATTAAATTAAACTCAATTAATTTTAAAGGCCTAAATTGTACTAAATTAAATTACCCATCTCTTATTAATATTTATTAGCCCACACAAATTAAATAACTAGTTTGACCCAACATAAATGACAAAGTCCAATTAATATGTTTTAAAACAAAATAATTTTTATTATGCAATATTTATTTATTAATTTTTTACCGAGTATTACATCACCTACCCCTTAAAAAGGATTCCTTCCCCAGAATCAAAAGAATGAAAAGTACCTAATTATAAAAAAGATGTGGATATTCCGCTCGAATGGACTCCTCCATCTCCCAAGTAGCTTCCCGCTCCGTAACAAAAGGAATTATCTTCCTCAATTTTAATTTTATCAGTTATTTAATTATCTACTAAAAGAATTTAATCTTCCAAACAAAACAAGGAAGAAAAGAGGAAAACAAAATCATTTACCTTTTTTTTAATTTAAACACAATTGTATAAGATAAAATCAATTAATATTTAATAATAAAAAAATGAGTTATTACACAACGTTTTTGGGACGGAAGTTGGTACGTATAACTACGAAAAATATTCAAATGATCCGACAACGTATAAAAACCTCACAAGATCGACAAAAGAGTTATGTTGATCTTCATCGAAAGGACGTGTAATTCAATGTTGGTGATCATATGTTGTTACGTGTTGCTCTATGGAAAGGAGTTACGAGATTTGGAAAGAGAGGAAAGCTCAATCCTCAATTCATTGGCCCATTTGAAATCCTCGATTGCATAGGAACTGTGGCCTATAGACTCGACTTACCGCCAAGTATGTCTCATATTCATAACGTTTTTCACATATCCATGTTACGTAAATATGTGGAAGACCCGAACCACATTATTGAGTTAGAACCAAAAGAAATAGAGGAAGATTTAACGTATGAAGAGGTACCTGTTAAAATCTTGGATAAGAAGGAACATATTTTACTCTCCAAGGTTATACCTCAAGTCAAAATTTTATGGAGAAACCACGATGTGGAGGAAATAACCTAGGAGTTAGAATCTGAAATAAAATCAAGGTATCCTCACCTCTTCGTCATACCAGGTACGTATACCAATTTTGAGGGAGAAATTTCATAAGAAGGGGAAGTTGTAAGACCCCAACTTTTATGAATAAAGATGAATTTTTCTATAAATATCATTTTTTGAATTTTAAGGTTTGAATTTGTTATAATGTTATAGTTGTGGGTAATATTTATAAATTTTGTAAAGTAAGCAAGTTGTTATATAATATTCGATTGGTCGGGGAATATTCATTTTAACAGGGAATATTCGTACGACGACACAATCATTGGTGGACCCCACAACAGAATTATTATCTGAATGAGAAAATGGCATAAATATCTTTTTATAAAATAACGGCGAAAGTTTTACCATTAAACTATTGAAATACCCGGTGGTAAAAGTACAAGAATAATCATTAATGGTTGCAAAAGTAGCACCGGTATTGATTATCGATAATTTACGTGAGAAGTCACTCAGTTTTATTCAATTATTGCTACAGTAATTGCTGCATAATATCTCATGTTATTTGATTCAATTATTGTTACAATATTTTATATTATTAAATTAATAATTGAGATGACAAGTTATTCTCATTATTATTTGCATAATTAACAATGTCTAGAAAGTTATGTCGAGGAAAGGGGTTTGGTCACCTAATTGCGCGCCAATAGGGAGAAATCCTTATAGGAAAGCCCCCTCTTTCCTCGTAATGATCTAGTTGTTAATACTGTGGGTTATAATAATGATGAATAAATATTGTTAAAAATATTGAGGAGATTTTTATGAAGTATTTGTTATAAATTTTGGCATATTATTTGGACCCCCATTTATCCATTTTTCAAAATAATTGGTAGAAAGTTATTCAGTATATATATACATATAATAAGAGGTGGGGCCCACATGTGATGATGACATGAGTGGGGCCCACGTGTGTTGAAAAATGAAATTGGCAGAGGAATTGTCAGGGGAGGGAGTACGTTTGTATTTATTATATATATATTATAATAAATTTTGTTTTTTTATGAAAAATAGAATATATTTTATTTTATAATGCATAGTATTTGCATAGTGCCTACATAGTGTTTGCATAGTAAAAAAAAAATTAGATCGCCCGATTGCACGTGAGTTTCAGGCATAATCGTGCGATCCTCGATTTCTTTTTTCAAATAGTATCCTTTCCATTCTCCTATAAATAGGATTCTTAGTTTAGAATTGAAAATAACACCAGAATCAGAGAATTCATCTTCTATAATATTGAGCGTATTTCTTTAGAGTTTAAGAAAGTTTTGAGTGTAAAAAATAGTGCAAGTTTTCTTCAAGAATATCCCCGCTATACCAGTTAAAATACTCTTCTTTTTAAGGTAAGGGATATTATTTTTGTTCAATACTCGTAAGAAATAATATTTTCTTTCATACTCTGTAGTATGTAAGTAATATTATTTTGTTTCAGATTCCGAATTCTATACTCATTTTGTTAAGTTTTGACTTCTATACTCCATGAAATTAGTAGAATATCCTTGAAATTTAAGGCTTCATCCAAAGTATCTTTTCATGGAAATATTATTCTAGTATTCTTGATAAATTTTAACTTTTTCATGTAGGAGTACTATTCACAAGGGTACTATTCTAGAAGTACTATTCACGGGCTATTATTCACTCGATTACTTATTCACCCGGTACTATTCATTTACAAAAATTAATTTCTTTTGGCCCAAATCATTTTGATATAATATTATTCTTGAATTTTTACTCAAAGCAATTATCATGTTGACAATTTGGACATTATTGAATTCTAGATAAATTAAATTATAAATCTTTAAAAATTTATCCTTTGCTTTCTTTTAATTGAATTTTTATATCATTGTCATCATCCTTATGCTTATATTGTGATGAAAGTCATCTTTGACTTACATGCATAGATGGACTGTTTATTGGTATGATTATGACCAGGGATTATTCGGTATAATCATGACCGTAATGTTACAAATGATGTGGTAAAAATCCTCATTGGCCCGTAGTGCATTGATGGATAGTGGTTGGCATGATCATGACCATTGGTGAAAACACGAATATCCTTGGCCCGTAGTGCATGGATAATTCGTGGTCGTGATACTAATAAATATCTTTGGCTCGTAGTGCATGGATAATTCAGTGATGTGGATTATTTATTAAGCTGAGTCTCAGCGATAAATTGATGATAAACTTTTTAAATCATAGAAGATAGTAGATATCATGCTCTACTTGTCTCTTCTAATGGATTGCTTGTTCCGCTGTAGTTAAACTTGATGTTTATTGTATTTTATCAGTTTAACACTGTTGAAGGCTAACGATAAATTATTCTGCATTATCTTAGTCATAATATTTCTTACTGGGCTAGTTGAGCTCACCCTTTCCTTCACTGTTCTCTTCAAGAAATGAGAACGTAACCGGGACTTGTCGGGGAGTGGAGTGACGATCTGAGATATTTTTTTTAGTAGTCCTTACTATTTAGTGTGATAATAAATGTAATGAGGATTGAATTTAAGTTTGGGTATTGTCTAGGAGACAATATTTGTATTAAAACTCACAACTTATGTTTTGTCGTATTCTGTACAACACTTAACAGTTGTATAAATTAATTTTGTATTTGAATTCTGTACCATGTATTTGGCAACTCAAGATGGGTGATGTATATCTATTTTGGAGGCATCACTGGCCTCTTGATTGAGTAGGACTCTGAAATGCATGGCCATGCTCAAATAGTGATTTATTTCATATAGTCTACTCATTGATCAAGAAAAACTCAGATTAAATTATGAAGAGTATGACTCATTCCATGCCTCGAGTTTAATCTAGGATGTCGAGGTTAAAAGGATTAAATTACATTGAAACATTGGTTACGAAAAGGTTGCATCGAATCATCGATCTTATTATTACATGGGTAGCAGTGATGCATTACTAGATGTCGCTCACTGTTTATAATTTTATAATATGATTTTAAGATTATTGCCAACGTAATAATAACTTATAGGGTCACACACTTAAAACGTAATTAAAAGAGAATTAATTTAAAGTCTAAGGATTTAAATATGTCAATATGATTGATAGTATTTAAATCACGAATTTAAATTAATAGGATAATTTGTATATATATATATATATATATATATATATATATATATATATATATATATATATATATATTAATTAAGTAAGACTTAATTAAGATATAATATATATAAATTCGGATTTTACTTTTCTAATATTATTAGGTTTTGATTATTTCCTTTTTGACTGCTATATATATGATATGTTAGCCATTTTAGGAAAAAACTCTAAACCTAAAACCCTAGTCGCTCTAAGAGAGAGACTAGAGAGAAAACAATAAATCCATATCTTTTGGTGGCTAGTACCGCGACTCCCTTTACTGTAGATCGTGTGACGATTTGTGGGTCGTTCGTGTGGATACCGTAGAGATGCAGTTCCGTTTGATTGCGTTGGAGATTCGAAGCCATTTCAGAATTTTTCTATAATCGGTATAATCTCTTAAACACTGAATTAATTTGTTTTCACATGGATCCTATTTTAGGGTTTCGGAATTGTTTTGTACTTTTTTTTTCCACTGTGTTTTTGTGCTGAAATCCCTACAAGAAGAAGATCACGTTTTGATTTTGATTTGTTCATGTTTTTTATTTTGTTTCGTTTTTTGTTTTATGTTTAGTTATTAATAGGTTTTAATATTTTTAATAGTATATTTCTTTTATGTTTAAGCCTAAATTTAATGATTTTATTGTATTAATATTAATATTAATTTTTTAAATAAAAATAATTATTAAAAGAAAGGAAAAGAGATAAGAAAAAGAAAAAATTATAAAGAAAATGAATTAAAATATTTATTTTAATTTTATTATTATTTTAATTATTTTTTGCCACGTAATTATTATTATTTTTATTTTTTTTGTGTTGCCACATAAGAAAATAATGAATTTTTTTTTCAATGCCATCTTTGAAAATATTTGACGCCTGTCTAAGAAATTGAACGGAATGACCCGATTAAGAATTTTTAAAAAGTATAGTGGGCCAATTAAATTTTTTTATAGTACAGTGACTAATTGCTTAAAACACGATAATCACAATGGGGTAAAGATGCTTTTTTCCGAAACAGTGGTATGTTATTATTAGGAGGGAATTAGTATTTTCACAAGTCGCCATTTATTTGTATTAATTAGATATCCATATTATGGAACTTTCTTCTCTTATTATTTTGAGACCTATATATATATATATATATATATATATACGTGAAATATATATATATATATATATAATTAAAAAATTATTTATATAATTTATTGTGCATAATTGGACACACTTTTAGTGATTGAAGTGCGTTGACGAATCTTGACGTTAACAATGGTGAAAATAGAATGACTTGTTCTCAACACTATTCTATTATATTCTTTTTTTAGGGGAAATAATAGATGACTCATTCCAGCCATAAAGTTAATGAATCATTCTACTCACTATTCTATTATATTCTCTATTTTATTTATTTACCAATTTCATTCATCTAATCTAAATATAGCATAAGTCCCTCTTAATAATCCGAGCAGTCTAAATTTTTTCTTTAATTAAAAATAATTTCATCTCCTGTATTAACTCGATCAAAATAGTCGTATTAGTTAGTGCAGCACAAGGTAGGTGGGTTCAACCCCACAACAAAACCCTCATAACACAACAACAAAACCCTACAACAAAACCTTTACAACCCCACAACAAAACTCACACAACAAAACCCTCACAATAAAACCGTCACAAGATCCTCACAACAAAATCCCACAACAAAACCTTCACAACAAAACCCCACAACCTTTTTAATGTCTTCATAATCCCAAATTAATTCGCTTCAGGCCATTTTTTTTTAAATCAAATTGACCATTTTAAAACTAATCTTTTACTTTTTTGCTAAAATATAGGTGAAGAGATTATAACCAAAAGAAAGTATATACAATTTATTACTAATCCTAATTTTATAATTTTAAAAATATATTTATATATGCTTAATTATTAATTCTAAGAATAGTCAATTTGATTAAAAAAAATCAAACCGAAGTAGTTAATTTGGAATCGAAAAGAAAGATTTTTTTTTTAATGCAACACAACCCCACAACAAAATCCTCACAAGATCCTCAAAGAGAATCCTGATTCGGGTTCAAGGTTGCGTGCCAGAGCATGCCAGTTGGCGCGCGTGAAGCATGTGTGAAACAAAGAAGAAAATGCCTTTATCATCTCAGCGCGAGGCCAGGAAGGCAAATTTAATACAAGTTTGGTAGTAGGTGCAAGGCAAATTAATTGGGCTGCATAAAGTTTCTGAACAACCTTTTCTCTAGTCCAAGTTGAATTTAGCTCTATATAAACGACCATATACATCACCCCTAATTCTCATATCCCCCTTTATTTTACTCTGAACAAAATACTTCATCCAAACACGCCCTTAACATGACGACCAGCAGCGCAATTGTCACATGTGCATTCATTGCGGCATCCATGTTTATTACTATGCTACCGAGCACGATTGCACAGGCGCCGGCACGGACGCCACTCGGAGTCCCGATACCGGCGGCGGCACCGGGGCAGCTCGGAGTGCCAGTACCGGCGGTGGCGCCAGGGCCAGCAATGGATTGCCAGACAGCTTTATTTGGCATGTCGGATTGTTTGGGCTTTGTTACTACAGGAAGCAATGAAACAAAGCCCGATCCGGCCTGCTGTCCGGAGCTTTCTGGGCTGTTAGATAATCAGCCCATTTGTCTGTGCCTGCTGCTTGGAGATACTGAAGCGACCTTTGGAATTCAAATTGATCTCTCCAAGGCACTCACGCTTCCTTCTACTTGTGGGCTTAAAACTCCATCTCTTAGCACGTGTCCAGGTTCTTCTCTTGATTCTTAATACTCTCCGGCTAATCTACTGCACTTAGAGTTTCTGTTTTTTTTCTCTCTTTTTCAAATAAATGTTTGAATGGAAACTATAAAATATGGTGAGCAAATATGAGAGAAATTTTAAAAATAAAAGTGAGGAGAAAGAAAGGAAGTTAAAGGTGACAAAATTTTAAGAAGGTAGTTATTTTCTCTGCCCTTTTTTAATAAAATAAAATTATACCTCTATTTTGCAGATCATTTTGAAACGATGCTTATTTTTAAAAAATAATTATTTAAAACATTATACCCTTTCGGTTTGAGATATAATTCTAAATGATGAAGTAATTTTAAGAAAAAAAATTATATTGTCAAATATATTGTTAACGTTTAGGTGAAAATGTTATAGTACATTAGTACTAGTAAGTGAAATGACAATATTCAATTTATACTTTCTTTCATTTTGAGAATCTATTTTATTACGGTTGGATTCTAAAATTCATTTCATTTAGGCTATATTTGTTTGTAAGAATTATAATTTTGAGATTATAATTCATGTGATTATACTCTCTTAAGACTATTAATCTTAATACTCATTTTATAATCTCTAGATTAATAGTCGCAAGTCTAAATTTGAAAATAAACAAGACACTTAATATTAATAGTCTTATCCCAAGTACAATTCTTACAAATAAGTCTTAGGTTCTAACCCTTTTATGAGTTTGGAGAGATATGATGGAAAGGGAAAGTAAAGAAGGGGGAAGTGATGAGAATGAATTACTCTCTCCGTTCCTAAAAGATTGTCGTTTTAGAAAAAAAAAAATTATTCCAAAATATTTGTCGTTTATAACTTTCGAGGAGAATAAATTATTTAATTTGTCTCGTTATATTTGTGAGTTTTAGAAAAGAAATGGAGTGGTGGAATTTTAATTATATTTTTCCTTATTTGTGAGTTTAGAATTTAGGAAGGATAGGAAATTTATTTTTTTTAAATTACATTATTATATTACCCTTGCATATTAATGTAATAAATGATATTTTGAAAGGTTATTTTAGATAATATAAAATATCTAACTTTCTCCTCATTTCCCTCCAAATCTTCCCACTTTTTGGAAGAAAGTTTTGAGCAAAAAATTAATTAATTTTACCTCCAAATTCATTACCTTCCTTCCTAAAAAAATTCACAAATATAATATTTGGAGGGATTTTAATTACTTTCTTTTTTCTTCTCTTCCCCTAAAAAAAACTTACAAACACATTATAAGAGTGAACTAGGGGCCAGGGAGAAGAGATGTCTTAATTTCCTTAAAATATCTTTATTATTAGATAGTTTATTCATTTCAATTCTTTTTAATTGACGTTTAAGGAGAAAATACAAAAAATAAAAATATAATTAGTCGTTTGTCTGATTCATTAAAGTGTATATAAAATTTCAAATATACCCTTCTAAAATATATTAGAAAAGATTAATAAAATAGTATTTAATGTATGAATACAATATGAAAAATTAAATCATTACTACTTACTTGAAATATACAAACGATAAATAAAAATAAATAAATTTTACTCTAAAAAGACAAATAAAAAGAGAATATCATTAAAAATAATAAGCAAGCCGATTACAGAATAATTGAAACTGTAGAGGTGAGCATATGTTTGGACACCCTATCTGAAAATGTTTATGGGAACTAGCTAGGTATGCCCTTTAATTAATTATAAAATGAATACACCATTTTTACTATTTTATTTTAATATTTTGTTCTGTGCTACTTTTGTTAATTATTGAAAGAAATATTTTTCGGGATTTTATTTGCACAATAGCTTTTGCTGGACAGCGTGGGACTAGATACTAGATAGTGTTTCCTCCTAATAAGAAACATATTATTATAATAGACAGTTTATTATGTATAAAAACTTTTTGATTCAAATTCTAGAAAGTAAAAATTATCGAGTCATAAATTTAGGCTAAATTATAATTATGAAATTTATCAATAAATTAAATAGGTAAAAATTATAGAAAAATTATACTTGTTACACATTTTTTCAAAAAAAAAATATCGCTAATATTTATTCGTGTAACTGTCAAACTAAAAATTAATGTAAATACTATAATATTATTTTTTTATATAAACCTTTCAACAATCAATAAGTCTATTATCAAATACAACCGCTCGCATACCGCTCACATACCGCTCGCATACCGCTCACATACCGCTCGCATACATATTTTTATAACCTACGTGTAGAGCAAATCATGTGAGCTATTAAAATATTTATGAACGGTATATGAGCGATTGTATGTGATAGTAAACATATTCTTCGACAATAAAAAAAAATATTACTAGTTGTATTGCATTTTTTATTTCTATTGAGATGACTGCCGGTTTAAGTAAGCAGAGCAACCACTAACAAGAGTTTCTTACATGTCCACAATTTAATACTCCCGCCTATCCGAATTATAAAATGAATATGAATTTGTCAAAAAGTCAATTTAAAATATTTTTAAATTTAAAATTTACATGATTTGTTTAATTTTTAAAAATAATAAATATTATAATTCGTTGTACTTTTTGATAGTTTATAATATTTATAGTTGTATTGATATAAATCAAATGAATTGTGTATTGAGATAAATCATTTTTGAATGAGATTTTAAAAATTAAAATGACTTTTTAGAAAGAGAAAGTATATTAATTTTTGAATGAACACTATATAAATTTTTAGAGAGAGAAAGTATATTTATTTTAGAAAGTTAATGTATTAGAAAAATTAGACAGATAATTAATTAAAAAAATAAAAAAAGAGAAAGTACATAAATCTTAAAAAGTAAAATATAGGTCAACCTATATTAAAACTATAACCATTTGGGTTCAACCCATACAAATCAAGGTTTTTCGATTTCAGACCAGTTTCATCGAACCTAAAAAAATCTTTGGTAGATGGATCTTTGGTCCAACAGGTAGTTGAACCAGATTATTAAACCGGTGATGTCATATTTATTATTAAATAATTAAATTTATTAATAATTGTTATTAATTGTATTAATATATTACTTTGTTTCAAAGCATAAAAGTATTAGGCTTTATATTTTTAAAAATTAAATGATTTTATATTTTAGAATAAAAAGCATTAAATATACTAAAACCAAAATTAATATATTAGTGTCATCACGTCTATTATTTATTCATAAATTTATTATTAAAACATATTATAAAAAGTATAAATTTAGACACAAATATATTTATATTACACAAAAGTATATGTAAGTATATATATGTTAAAAGTCATAATTAAAATTATCGAACACCATTATTATTATTATTGAGATTATTATGAGTTAATTATGTCTAACACATTGTTATTACTTTTTATTTAAACATAATAAATAACTCAATAATAAAAGAAAAAGAGTAATTTTAAAATTGTAAATAGTAGATAAGATTCTCATGACACATGTCTTCAATCTAGCTACTTATGTGATTCCAATGAGATAAGATATAGTTAATTTTTTTATAAAAAAAAAATCATACCCATCCTATCCCATTTCTTTTCTCCTTTACCTTTTACGGATTCGTACTTCTTTCCCATCTTCTTCTTTAACTTCTTTACTCCTTCCCAACTCTTCCCAGTTCCCATGTTACATACGACATTTCATATATATAACACTGGCAAATTCAAGCATAATCTTTGAGAAGGATGATCAAGCAAACTCTTTTAATCATGGAATTTGAAGTTCTCATGCAAACTCTTTTAATCATGGAATTTGAAGTTCTCTTGGGTTGTTTGAATTTTGTTTTTTGGCTTTCTGTCCATGGTTGAGAACCGGTCAAAATCGCCGACCGGTCACCGATTCTCCGGTTCCGACGGTCAACCTCCTTTTCAGCGGTTTTTTGAGACTTCCGGTTTAATGAGCATAACCGGATCGTTTCCTCAACCGGTTCACGGTTCTACCGGTCCGACCGGCTGGTCCGGTCCGGGTTTTAAAACCATGCAAACCATATTAAAAATAGATAATGTGGTTTTATTTCATATTTGAACCCATAACCATTTTATGTAAATCAAAATCAAACTAAACCCATATTTTGTCATATTTAATTTTAGGTGGACATGAAAATTGAACATAGAAATTAGATAGTATTTGAATTTTTTTTTATTTATATTTTTATTCCCCAATAGAGGTTAAAATACAAATATATAAAATTCAAATACATATATATTTAATTTTCATGTTCACTTAAAATTTTTGTTATTTTTTATGGCAATTTAGGTATTGTCATCCTTTAGTTTTATCGTATTTTGTTAAGTTTGTGTGTATTGTACATTACTACAAACTAATACTCTCTCCGTCCTTAATTATTTGACGTTTTAGAATTTTTTATTTGTTCCTAATTATTTGACATTTGTTCAAATCTAGGAGAATTAATGATAATTTTCCAAAATTACCCCTTATTAAACTCTCCTTCTCCTTATCCCAACAAAACTCTCTTTATGTCAATAAAAGATTTAAGGGTATTATAGACAATTGAGTACTATATTTAATCTTTTTTAATTATTATTTTAATTCTTGTACCCACCTCTAAAATTTTAAATAATTAGGGACGGAGGGAGTATTAAGGATGAATAGATTTTTATCGGGAATTGTTTTTTTCTGAACAAAAATTTGTTATTTTCATAAAATTTCACTCACATAAATGTGGATTTGTATACTATTCCTTTTCATATAATTGGAGTTTTGCATACCTATCAAATTCTTTTGTAAAACTATTAATTCCCATTGTAAAATATTAAGGTATCGCGTATTAAATACCGTATCCCGGGGGCATACTTGTGAGTTGTGACCTAATAGATATAGCAGTTAGTGGAATTGTAAGGTTCCTAAAGTCTACTTGAGATAAATTATAAAACCACTTCAAATACAGTTGACTTTTATCTTAACTTAACAATTCAGTATATAAAATTATGAACAATATATAACTCGTAAAAATAAGACTCCTAATTAATTTTTGATCAAACACTGCTGAAGTTCAGCAAGTCCTTGGTGTATATAACAAGCTATAAGAGGATATCTTATTTAAATTAAATTGGTTGGTCATTTCAAGGATAATTTGGACATTAACTTATAATTCTCAAATACAAATTACATAATTATAATAATACATGTTCAAATTCAATTAATATAATTATAATTTGATATATATATATATATATATATATATATATATATATATATATAAATATATATATAAAATCTAAAAGAGGAACTTACAATTGAATTGTTTTGATAAAAACAAAAAATATGTAAGAAAGTTAAGTCAACAGGCCATTCAATTTTCAATTAAATTAAATTAATTTGGTTGGTCGAGCTTACTCAAATTAAATTAATTAATTATTATTCAATGAACTTGTATTAATAAATTATTCATTCAACTTTCATTTTCAATTCCATTTCACTTCCTCTCTCACTATCATATTAATTCTTTCTCTTCCTTTTTCCCTTTTTTATTTATTAGGTAACAAATTCAAAAATAAGACCTTTTAATTTTGTCAGTCCACAACTTTAATAATATACATATTGAATAAAAGAAATATTATTATTTATATTTTCAAATAAATTTATGTAAGTGCATATTTTCCTTTACACTATTTTATACATATTCACCGCAAACAATTTTGCATGTATTCAAAATTGCTCAGCAGCATATATACTTGTACACAAAGATATCAAACCATGAATAAAAAAGATATACGAACTCTTTCAATCTCCTTAATTTCTTTCTTTTTGTACAACTAATTTGGCATTGCAATGTGACTTGTGGTGGTACTTAGTATGTGTGTGATGGAAAATGCCACAAAAACAATTAATATTGATTCCTCACTTCTTTTTAAAACAAAAATTTAATATTTTTTAGTTTTGGGTTCTGCAATTTTTAAGAAATGCAGTTGTTTTATATAGCCTATAGATTTGCCAAAGTGACTCTAAATTAAATTTTGATATTAGATAGAGGCTTAATAAGATGAAGTACAAAACAATATTTTTTGAAATTGTTTTGAAAACTAGCCGGCCGTACCTGGTACCGGTTACAAGCTTGCTTAAATTTGATTAACCCAACCTCTTGCCTTTGTTATCTTCCGCAGCTGCTCCTAGTCCTGGAGGAGTTCCAACATCAAGTGAAGGGCCTGCATATTCACCAGGTAATAAAATATCTTTACCTTAACTTTTGTTTCCGATATTTGTGGACAACTGGCTAAAGTTTTCGACTACACTTTTCTCTTAAATCTTAACTAATGAGATTCAGTGGTTTAAAAAAAAAATTTAAAATCTGACAGATTATGTGATAGAACAAGATAAAAGCTAAATTTTATTTTCGATATTTTTGGACAACTGGCTAAATATTTGAAGGGCACTTTCTCTCAACTAATGCTGCTCAAAGCTTTAGATTTATAAAAAGAAATATTGAAAAAAAATGACAGATTATATATAATATATATATATATATATATATATATATATATATTTGGTTGACGACAATTCTGTCTCTCTAAATGTGTCAAAGTCATCTCTAAAGTTTTTTTTTCGTCAATTGAATCCTCTGACTCATTTTTTAAGAGCAATTTTGTAATACCCCCTTCCCTAAAAGGATCATTTCGCCCTCTATCCCCGCATTTTCACAAGTGGAGATACTAACTGTTAACGCTAAGTTTCATTGAAAGCGCGTCAATCACGTAATCCACGAGCTAGAACTGCTGACGATAATGATCACCTGAGAAGCTTGGACGGCTTGTGCTTGCGGGGATAGCTCCGGTGTGAGAATAAGTACAGGCCGTTCACAAGGTTTAACAAATGGAGGCTAAATGTTTAGTGCTCAAAATAGGTATTACCTGTTAATTGTAACATTGGCCTTGTATTTATAGTGCTCACTACCTTTAGAATCCTTCTCCGAGTCGGATTAGGACTCCTAGTCATAGTAGTTACCATAACTTGGGTTCAACACAATCTCCTTAAAAGGTGCAGGTGGAATCCAATCCAACCACTACCTTTGGAGTTACCTTATTCAATTATGATTAGGATCACGAACTCGCACGCAGGAGAGCCCATTATCTGGACTCCAAACAATCCCACTTATCAAGTCCTGGCCGGCCCAAAGGACTCAAGTGTAAGACCCAAACACCTCCAACTTCTCCATGGACTTCAGCCCAATGGTCTCCTAAAGCCCTTTTAGCGCCGGGCCTTCGGCCCACGTGAAGGTCGGTAAAATGCTCCCGAACATTGCCCCCCAGTCTCTGATTGTAAGATACTTGTAATTGGAGACTTGAAAGGTCAGGTATATGAAAGGTCACGACAACTAATGATGAGTTGTCTGGGGAAGCCAAACGGTCTGACCTCGTTTCTCGAAACGTTGCACGCCTTTTCACGCCGGGTCCCACCTTGGGCGTTTAATAGCCGCCCTTGGGTGGCGTGCAACTGCACCTATAAAACCCTCGCCTCACTCATCACTGTCATTCTTTCCAGACTCCTTCAATTCAAAAAGCTCTGTTCAAAATTTTTTTGGCAAGGGCGATTTCCGGTGAGTATTCCGTTCTTCATTTCTCCCAGATTTTGAGCTCATTCTCGCTATCACTTCCTACAATGGTCGATTCTACTACTGAACAAACTTCAAACATCCCTGAAACCACCATCCCGTCCTCTATTTTCTCCACCGACCTCCTTCCGGTAGAACTTCCGGCACCATCCTCTGAAATTGCAACTCTCACCGTTCTTCCTACTCCTATAAGTGTTGAGGCTAGGATCCGAAACGCCTACCACTCCGAGAGGAGTTTTCCTATCTCCACATCTCCTCTACCATCACCTCCACCCAAATCTCTGACATCCGAACCCTCTTCAACATCCCCAACGAATACAAGCTTCGGGTCCCAAAATCTGAAGAGAAAATGTTTTGGAGACCCGAAGGTCAATGGGTTGCCGTTCCCCTGTACCTGCTGAAGTTCGGGGTTCGGTTCCCACTACACGAATTCATTTCTTCTTTCCTAGGCTTCGTGGGTGTCGGGTTCGCACGGCTCATGCCGAACTCGTATATTCACTTGATATCCTTCATAGCCCTATGCCAAGAGATGGGAGTCACACCTGGCCTGGATTTCTTCTTCGCCTTGTTCACCGTGGGCGGATCGAAAGAGCCTAGCCTTGGGCAAATCAACAAACGGCCCAACCGTTCCGTCCTTATCAAGACCCCTTCAAGCAACAAGGGATGGCACGACAAGTGGATCTTTGTTAAGGGATCCGACCTCCAACTTCTTCCTCACTGGGCTCATCCCGAAGACCCCATTGCCAAAGTCGCCAAGTTCCCCAAGGATAGGGCCGAAGCTTTCAAGGCTTTTTACAAGAAGTGGAGTAAAACTGAATGGAGCCTGACGGTTCTATCCGACGAAACCTGGTTATACAAACACGTGTGTAAGTGCTTTACTTCTGACTGATTCCCCGACCCCTCGTTTCCCTTCACTCATGCGCTGATAGCTTTCATCCTAACATATTCCCCTTTGTGCAGTGACAATTTTCAAACCCAAAGGGTAGATGATTCCTGGTACCTCTTCCCATCGTTCTTGAACCGATCCGCTTTTCACATCACCGACGAGACTACCGAGGAGAAAACCATCTTGATTTTGAACTCTCAACCGGTTCCACTTTGGGGCTGACCCTCTCCAACAAACTATACTGAGCCCGTTGTCGAGCCAGCTCTAAAATGAGCGAGTGAAAAAATTTCTCAATTAAAGAATACGAAGAAACCTTCCAAGCCGTCCATGAAACTCCCGATCAAAGCCCCTCGCACAGTCGTACTGCCGCCAACTATTCCTCCCCCTGCTCCCACTCCGATGGCGGTGATCCAGGATTCGGAGGAAACCGAAGAGGTTTCTCTCGAACCTCGACCCAAAAAACCCAGGACTCATGGATGATCTTTTGATCGGTGGCATACAAAGCAACAAGTGGTGGAGGCCGAACCCGTAGTCGCCTCCACACCTTCATCGAAGCCAAGTTCCTCTCACGGGTCGCCGACTACTTGTTGGCCAAGGAGTCCATCTGAAGTGTTCCCTTTTCAGCTGTTCGATCATTTCAAACTTCCCGGAGATGACGACCGCTTTAAAGGGTTCAATTCTGCAGACTATCTGGTAGCCTATATTCGGGCTCAGTGTCAGGTAATTCCCAACTTGGCTAACTTCCCTTGTTATCTTCATGCTTTATTTTGCATAGTTGACTCCGCCTTTTTGATGTAGGCCAACGTCGTCCTTGCCCGAGCAATTTCGCCTCTGCCCCGAACGACCAAGAAAGAAATGCAATTGAGGTCGGACGTGCAACTGCTTGAGGCCGAGGTTCGGGGTCTGAACTCTGATTTGCTGAAGGAGAGAGAGCTTCATGTCAATACCCAATACAAAGTGGATCGAGGCCGAAGCGGCATCTTAGAAGAGTCGGAAAAATATTCATTACTTCAGCAAGAGTTCATTGGCCTTGAAGGTCATAACAAGAAAATTTTGGATGAGAAGGATCGTCTCTCCGGCGAGGTCAAGGATCGGGAGACGGCAGTCGACGCGCTGCAAGAGAAATTTTCTGAGATGATGGCCAAAATGATGCATATTATGCGGGAAAACACCAGTTTAACCGCTGAAGTTGACGTCTTGCAGGGAAAGCTCTCAGGTTAAGCAGCAGGCGATCGTCGAGTACGAGGAATCCGATGCCTTGAACGATAATCTCATGGCCCAATTTGGTGAAGGGTATGAAGCTTATCGGGAAAAGGCTCGGGCGAAGTTGACGGCGGCTGGGCTTGATCCTTCCCTCCTCGACTCATCCGATGAAGAATCTGAGGCCGAAGCCGAAGATAACCCTCCTCCTGAATAGCTCTTGTTAGGACTTATAATTTTTGTAATTTTCATTTTCCTTTTTATTTGTACTTCGCCCGAATCGTAAGCGATCGGGTTTTGTAAAAATTTCAAAGTATGAATGAAATAGAATATATTTGTTTATAAATTTTTGTTATCAGTTATACTTGCGACTTATCTCGATCAGTGGTATCTTCCCGAACCTCTTGATCGGATAATGCCCGAAGCTTGCCTGAATAAAAAATTTACAGTTTTCTCGATCAGTTGTACTCGTGACGAATCTCGATCAGTGGTGTCTTTTCAAACCTTCTGATCGGATTGTGTCCGAAGTTTGTCCGTTCGAGTATTAAGAATCATATGAATATAGATGAAGTTAAGCATCTCCAAAGGAAACTTTCATTTATTTCATTTAAGATTGAAAGGTTACATGGATAAAGAAAAGAATGACATAACTATTACTGGTAAAATTTTCTAAGTCTCCTAGCATGCCATGTATTCTTTACTTCCGAACCATCCATTGCTCGAAAGCCGGTATGCTTTTGGCTTCGGCACTCTACCACCCTCATAAGGTCCCTCCCGGTTAGGCATCACTTGCCGATGTTACGGGGATTGATGCCTCGACTCGGGAGGACAAATCGCCTTCGCAAACCTTCTTGGCTTCACCTTTTGGTTGTAGTGTCGGGCTGTTCTCTGCTGGTAGACAGCCAACCTCAACATAGCAGAGTCCCGAACCCCATCTAACAGATCCAAATTTGTTTTTAGACCGTCATCATTGTATAGCTCTTTGTACTGACTGACTCGAAGAGTGGGGGATCCGATCTCAACTGGTATGAGTGCATCGGTCCCATATGCCAATCTGAACGGAGAGTCTCCGGTTGTTGTCCTCGAAGTAGTCTGATATGCCCACAAAACACTTAGTAGCTCTTCAGGTCATCGACCCTTCAATTCATCCAATCTTCGTTTTATCCCATTGAGCAGGGTTCGGTTTGTCACTTCCACTTGACCATTCGATTAAGGATGAGCGACTGAGGTCTTGCGATGCTGAATTCCCAACTCCTTCAGGAATCCCTCGAACATTGACCCCACAAACTGTCTGCCGTTATCAGAGACCACTACCATCGGAATATCGAAACGATAAACGATTCCTTTGAAAAATTTCAGACATTCTTGTTCGGTGATCTTCTGCAGTGGTTTGGCTTCAACCCACTTTGTCATATAGTCGATAGCCACAATCACAAAGCTAACTTGTCCCTTGGCCTTCGGCAGAGGCCTTAGAATGTCGATTCCCCACGCGTGAAAGGGAATGGAGATAAAGACCGAATCTGACTCTTGGGAGGTTGATGTGGGATAGTCTTTGTTTAGGCGACACTTGGGACACCTTCCGGCAATTCCTTGGCCCCGGTGTAGATAGTGACCCGATAATACCCCTGCCTCAAAATCTTGTGCGCCCGATGACTTGCCCCCATGTGATCCCCCAAATCCCTTCATGTACTTCCACGAGTGTATAGTCCGCTTAGAAGGAGTTAAGCATTTGAGTGAGAAGTCTTGAAAGCCCTTCGGTATAGATCCCCATCGATGAGGACGAAGTTTGAGCTTCGGTGTTTGACTTGTCTTGCTAGGATTGATCCAGAAGGAGGATCCCATCTGCCAAGTAGGAAATGTAAGGCGTGAGCAGCCAGTCAATCGGTTGAGCTAAGATACATCTTGAAACCTTGGCCGTTTAGAACCTCCGGTATACTGCGTCCGTTGAAGGAGCTTGCTTCGGTGTATATTCCTACACGCTTTCGATTTCCAACCTCTACCGTTGATGTTATCCTGTGCAGGTGTCAACTCGGAATTGGATGATCGGGTGTGCATAAAATGTATACAAGTACCTGAAATAC
The DNA here is from genome assembly GCA_020205605.1 of Panax ginseng. Classification (NCBI taxonomy): domain Eukaryota; kingdom Viridiplantae; phylum Streptophyta; class Magnoliopsida; order Apiales; family Araliaceae; genus Panax; species Panax ginseng. The sequence goes on from CM035149.1 coordinate 64,640,994, forward strand.
AAACAAAAATAAAAATAGAAATAAGATAAGAATAGAATTGTCTAAGTCACACAAATTTAGCTTTAATTGATGACGATAATATTAAAAATAAACGTCTTTCCCCGACAACGGCGCCAAAAACTTGTTGCCACCTTTTTAGTTTAACAAAAAGGACTCTAACTCATGCAAGTATACATGGGTCAACAAGTAGTACAGAGAATGAAAAGTATCGATCCACACAGAAAGGTGTTAAATCTAATTTATCATGCAACAACTTAATCACTATTTTTATATTCTTAAACGATCAACTCACAATTAAATTTAATTCTAAATTAATTCATGAAATAAAAATTATAATTACTAAAGTGATGTAATCAAATTGGAGAAGAATGGGATTCTAATTTCATTTAATGTTTCATCTAAACTGCAACCCTCATGTAATGTTTAATAAATTATCATGGAAAACTAGTCAAGAGCATAAAAGTGGAACATAACCATTTTTCAATGAACTATGACCAATTCACATAACTTCCACATTTGATAAAAATCATGTAAGCATCACAATTACCAAAATCATTATATTTCTATGTGAGTTTAAAGCAAATATGATTTAAATGCAAGCTCTTTTAATGACTACACATGGTGAAACGGTATATGTCTATCCGGTTCACGAATCACAAAGCCTAATATCCATAAGTTGTATGAACATATGCCATTATGATCTAATCCATACTTTTATTTCATTTTTCAAATCCATACAAGCATACAGTGTGAATGGTGATCAAACATTCATTCATTTAGCACAACCATAATGGGCAATCCAATGATAAATATACAACAATACAATCGAATTTACATATTTACACTACGCAGCAAAATCCATTAGAATTCCATAATGGAGTTTAGTTTATTTCTGAACCAAAAGCCATTATGGGATTGAAGCAAAGCATGGAATTAAGAAATGCAAGCAATAGTTGTAACAGAAATGATAGAGCAAATCTGTTATTCTCTATTGCAGAATCTGTTCCAAGCTTGTTCCAAATCACCAAAATCTCCAGAGTTGCAAACTAATAATTATTCAATAATCTAGATAAAGAGGAGCAAAATGTAGTAATCAAATGCTCAAAATCCTTTCTAGAATAGCTAAAACCTAAGAACCCTAATAATCATATGAAAACTGATAAAAACCACGTCTGGTGCCAACCATATCGTCTTGGTTGAGCAAAACACGCTCAAATTCAAATTACAAAAAGTCAGCAAAAATTAACTGAAGAAGACTTCATGGCCATGTGAGATTCTAATCATAAACGAGCCTTGCACTGTATTTGTAGAGTTATCTGCCAAGTGTATGGCGCGGGTGCGCCAAAGCTTTTCGTTGTTGATCTTGTGGTAGCCTTGTTTTGATCTACCTACTGTCTTGCTTGGCGGCGGGCGAAGCCATGTTTAGTTGGAGGCGGTAGCGGCCGTGCCTCTTTCAACTACTATGTCTTCTTAGTTTTTTTGCTTTTGTTGTTGCTGCTACTAGCTTGCTTCTTCATTTTCTCCCTTATGCACTTCACCATTTCATTGATCTCCTTCTCTTTTGCTCACGTCCACCTTGCCATGCTTTTGCTAGCTTCATGCCATCCGTGCCAATCCATGCTATTCCATGCCTTATGTTGCTAAAAGGGGCTCCAACTACATTTATTACAAAACAAACATAAAATGCAAATAAAACATAATAAAACTACTTAAGTTGAGCATAATTCTCGTAAGTTAGTAACCAATAAGTAGGTATAAAACCTACTTGTCAAACTGCTCATGGCTTCCTCCACCACTATGAAGCCTTCAGCTTTCTCAAATGCTTCGGCCAGGCTCTTCGGATGATTGAACATCAGCTTCTCTGATTTCACCAGATCTAACCTATTCTGAAATAGTCCCCGGCTACGAAGGTCGTTAAGATCATCACGACCCACCTGCTTCTACGAACCTTTTCATGTCTTGCCTGAGTCTCATTAGAATATTATACGATATGTGCAGCGACTGGTGGGTTTCCTCTTCTTTTATTTATACAGGCAGGGCATGGAATTTATCACACAACTCTTCCCACAATGAGATGGAGTTCGAAGCCAAAGTTCCCATCCACTGCCTAGCGTATGCCTATTTCCTCAACGTTGTCACGAAGGTCTGACACTTAGCCGCATCCGAGTAGTCATAATAGTCCATCAGCCTATCATATGTCTGGTTGTGGTCATATGGATCTCCTAAGCTATCATAACTTTCCATATAGGGAAGCTTTTTACTGGGGTCCGCCTTCTCCCGAAGGATTTTCGGAGAGAAAGGGGATGCCTTTTTACCCGAACTTTCCTTCCCCTGCTTAACTTCAGCCAGTTCCTTCTGTAGTTCTTCCAATTTTTTGGCCAATAATTCCACTCTTCGGGCTTTGTGGGGACTTCTTTCTTTGGAGAGTTTTCTTCCCAAGGCCAAATCGACCCTTCTCATCCAAACTTTCTGCCCTGGATGGGCTTCGTCTGTCATTCTTGCTATGCCGAGACTCCACAGGGCAAGATGCCCTCTTTGGATCCTCGGGAGTACGACCTCTAGATCTGCTTCGATCCCGAGAGCGGCTCCGAAGCCTACATTCGGATCATCTTGGATCTTCATCCCTTCGTGTTCTGGCTCATCTATCTGGAGACCTACCATGCCCTTTAGGTCGAGTATGGCTGGAGGCCTCATCTTCCAGTTCGGCCATAAGAACCATCTGCTTGGCAATCTCTTCCTTCTGCTGCAGCAGCACCTTCAAAGCCTTATCAGTCTCCTGTGCCATCTTGGCAAGAGTAGATCTCTTGTTCGCCTGATCTTCTCGGTATTGGGTTCTAGGCAGTGTGCCTTCTACCCTTCTCCGATCATTATCAGGCCCTTACTGGCGGTAGAGAACAACTTCCTCCTAACATCATCCTGGTCTCTAAGTTAAGATCCTACCGAGGCACCTTGTGGCCCAAGTCTGTCATGGATGCTCTTTGATGGCCCCGATCTATCTTTAACTGACCCTCTCGGGTGAGAGGAACTTCCCGCCGTCGGCTGTCCTGCACCTGTTACTGTCCTGTTGTTCTCCATGATCACAGATGCAAGAAGTTGATGAGTATGATTGAAATCCAACAACACTAGAAAAACCCTCCTTCTAGTGCCAATGTTAACGCCAAGATCCGTCCACGCTCTCCAATCACCAAAGCACGTCTAATCCTGCACAGAAACGAGTAAACACCAAAAGTTTGATGACTTGGGCCGCCGGGGGATAGCTCCGGTGTGAGAATAAGTACAGGCTTATATAAGGTTAACAATAGAAGCTTAATACTCTAATGCTGGAAATAATAAATTGTATGTACCTTAAAATCAGTGAAGTGCCTTATATTTATAATGATCTCACCACCTTCATGCAATCCTTCTCCGAATTAGAATAAGATTCTTACCCAATGACCAATCCTTAATAGGACTCTATCAAATCTCCTATAATTAAGGAAGTAGATTCATAGTCCAATACTTCCTTTCAAATTTAGAGATCAAATAGAATTAGGATCCTTAATCCATAAATCCCCCATCCACTACAACACCCACTGGACCAAGCCCACCTATCTCCATAAGGCTGCCAACTCATCATAATCCAAAGGCCCAAATAACCTTGGCCTAACATCTCCCTTTGTCAAATAAGTTTAAAACATATTGATACTTTCAAAAATAAAATTACTAAGAAAGTGAAATGCAATTTAAATTTCTCTATTTGTGCTCCAGTATAAGTTACAAGTCGAACTTTTGTTTTATAATATATAGATTGCAAATGAAGAATTGTAAAACACAAATATCATACAAACTATTATAACCTTGCAAAAAGCACAATCCACTTATAAGCTTAATTTCCCAAAGATCAAGGTTTAATGGACAAATACAATGCTCCTATAATAATTAAGCATTCTTAGTAAACACATTTGCAAGACACCTTCTCACTTGCAATTAATTAAAATTTCTGATAGTTAATTTAACTTTGATAAATTAACTAACAAATTCTGTTTGCCTTTGATATTTAATAATGTATTCTTTGATTTCTTTGGGGAAAAAAAAGGTGGCACGCCCCCAGGAGTAGCAGCCAGCCCAGGATCTGCAGCAAACGGTGACAATGGAGCTGCAACCTCTGGGCTAACCTTCCCTGTCTGCTTAGCAATTGCATTTTCTACAACATTGTTCTGATTTATTTATTTTTTTCCTGTATACTTTTTTAGTTATCCATTTCTCCATTGATCATCATATATTGTACTAAGATATTTTACCCCCTTGTAACACCAAATAATATTTTAGGAGTTTATCTATTTATTCATTTCATAAAGAAAGAACTTTATATGTTATTACTTGATTAAAATGCAAAATGGACCCTCCAGTTATCATGTACGTTGAGAGAATGTAAAATGGACCCTCTAGTTATTACATCAGATAGAGATACGATTTTTATTATTAATATTTGACAGTTTAACTCAGCGCATCTTAACATCCACATCCACACAGATACAGATGACAAAGTGAGAGAATGAATATATTAATGTTTCGAAAACAATAAGTATGGGCAGACAGGGTAATTGGACAGGAAATTGGGACCGGTGCAAATTTTTTTTTTTTTTTTTATTGCGATTGTATAACCCTGTTTTTGTATATGTATCCAAATTACAACTAAAACACTATATTTTGTAAAAATTCCTGTTGAAATAAATACTATACATTTTTTAAGAATCACAATAAAAAAAAAAAAAAAATATTGCAACTGGTCCAATTTCCTGTCCCATTCCCCTGTGCGTATAAGAACCCTTTGGAAAATTATAAAAAAGTGCATGTCTTGTCACAGAGATAAATGGAGACGGTGGTTGAGTTTAGCTGAGCATTGGTATAAAACACTTTTATTCACACCAGGCTATAGATAACTCCTTTTGAAGCTCTATACGGTTATGTACTTCTCAGGACATTATTGAAGTACTACAGTGGCTCAAGCACAATTTGACACAGGCACGAGCTAGATGAAGTTCTTTACTGATAGACAGAGGATAGACATATTTTTCCAAATCGGAGATATTTTTATCTTACGATCCAACCCATACAAACAAGTCTCTATGGACATGGACAGTTTGTAGTGGAGCCTTTAGCTATTCTGGATAGGAAGATGGTGAAGAAGAACAATGTTGCAGTAGTAAAGGTTTTGGTGCAATGTCCAATACTTTAGGTTTCCACAATTTCAACCTTGAGGGCAAGGTTGAACTCAATAGGGATGGAATGTCATAACATTATATATAATTTTATCTTATGATCAACCCATACAAACAAGTCTCTATGGACATGGACAGTTTGTAGTGGAGCCTTTAGCTATTCTGGATAGGAAGATGGTGAAGAACAATGTTGCAGTAGTAAAGGTTTTGGTGCAATGTCCAATACTTCAGGTTTCCACAATTTCAACCTTGAGGGCAAGGTTGAACTCAATAGGGATGGAATGTCGTAACATTATATATAATTACAAGCTTAGTTTAGTCAAATTGTGTAATTAACTTCCAGCTGTGGCACAAGGGTAGTTGGGAGATTTAAACACTTGTAACTCGTTTCAATTTTATTAAAGTTATTATTATGTTTCTTTCTTCAATTCTCTCTCTCTCTTGTTTCCTAAATTCTCTTCTGATGAATGATAGTTGCAAAATTATGGAGCATATACAGATGAAACTATATAGTAAAGCTAACAACAAAAGATACACAATAGCATGGAAGAAGATAAACAACAAAAGATGCACAATAGCATGGAAAAACTATCTTCGAAACTGATAATAATACATATAGTACACAGCTTAACTGAACCGAAAATTAATAGACAGCTATCCAGCTAACTGAAGATTAATCTCCAAATTTCAATTTTTACAGAACTACATTTTGATGACGATTAATATTTCCCACGCCAAATATTCCCACGTCAAATTCACACTGCGTTTCTTCTCAAGAGGGTAGGGAGTAAAAAAAATCAGGCAATTTGCATCACACCAACACTTTTTCAAAGTGCTTGAAAATTATCATAAATGGAGCACTACTAACAGTACGTAGAGAAGTAAATCTACAGTAGCACCCAAGCAAATCCTCTTAAATTACAAAGCAGGATTTCTACTTCACACTTGGATTATTGCAAAATTTGCAGATCGGCTTGGTCCAATACAGTTGTTTTTCCATCCAGTACCGGTAAAATCTGAATCCCCATTGACATACCTACAAACTCCTATAATCAATCACAGTGACTTCATCCTCTGGTGCATCAAGATCTTGATAACTGCACAAAAGTTGAATGCAAGTTAGACAACAACCTCTATATATTAATACTAGATAACCAAAAACATTCCACTTCATGATCAAATTTATGTCATACAAACTATTTTTAGGCTAATTGCATCTTTGCAATTTATTTATAATTTAAGTAGAATTTTAATGAAATTTTTATAAAAAAAGTACACTAATGAATATAGCCCATATAAACGACTATATATCTTCTACTACATATATTCACATTATGGATAATTTATCCAAACAAAAAAAATTATTAAGTAATAATCAAATTATGGATATAGAACAAGGCTATTTTTCTAGCTATTGGAATGCAACAAAACTTAGCAAAATTGATCAAATTTGAAGTCCACTATGGTACCTATACAAATGTTGCGTAAAACGTTAAATGGTTTATAACCTCGTCCAAAGTTGTTATATCTTACCCACCCTCTCTGTGATTTCTACAAAATCAAGTATTTAATCCACCTCACAACCAAGATTTATCATATCCAGCCATACACTTTTACCCCCAGCAAGAGACTGAGGCTCAAAAGTGGAATAATGACAAGCCTAAAATTATAAATAAGGTATTACTCCGTATTCCTATGTCACCCATCTTAAAATTTGGGCGAGAATCCAACCACTCATGGTAACCTCTAGCTGTACCTTAACCTCGTGGTAGTAGCTGCTTGACCCTCATGGTAATTCTAGCTGCTTAGACCCTCATGGTAATTATAGCTAATAACCCTCGGGGTAATGATTACAGAAATGTAAAAAAACAGTTGAGCAACAACATAATTTATACGCCTTCACACTACCAGAAGAAACTTGCCTTCGTAAACGGCGAGGGTCCTGTCGGAATTGTGGTGGTAAAGCAATTATTGGGGCTGGGCCACCTAACTGGGGACCAGACCGCCCATTTCTACCACCGCCTTCAAAAGGAGGTCCTCCCTGCTCTCGCAACATCTGCATCGCAACTTCAGGAGGAGCGGGGACAAAAGGCCCCAATGGACTGCAATCACAACCAAATAAAAGAAGTTTCTGAGAATCCAACTGGTCTCAACAAAGACTGCACTAAAAATTTGTCCACGGAGATCAAATAATAGAAAGAACTGATCTTACCCAGCACCTGGAACAGGCATCAAAACTCGAGGAGGGGGTATATCTGAAGGGTAAGGGGCAACATGCATCCCTTGTCCACTGAAGGTATCAAACATCAATTCATCAGGATTACTCCCAGCTTGAGCATCATTGTTAGACTGAGGGTTATCAGCCCTATCATATCTTTCACTGCCATTAGCACGTTCTCTACGGCCTCGCTCATCTTTCATTCGATTATCTGGGCCAAGCCTACGCCTCTGGGGCTTCTCCTTCTGCAAAAAGATGAAGATAATTTGATAATCATGACAATATAAGTAACAGCAATAAAATGCAGTAATATTACATCAGACTGTATTCATCCTCCATCCAAGCTTCTCTACCAAAAGTCATAAACAATGTGCTACTATTGTCATGAACTCAAAAGGAACACATACTACAAAAATGAAAGTCGACATGAATTTATGGACTTGGTACATTGGACCAATTAGCTACACATTGCTGGTAATAGGGTGAATATCTGGAAGTTGCGATAGTAGCAAAATTATCTTGAGGTAAGGATACCAACTACTCTACTTATGTGCACCAAAAGTTGAAGGGGGGAAAAAGTAAGATCTGATTGATAACTCCATTGTACCCTATGATTTACAGAGCATAAATCAGAAGACATACAGTTAAAAAAACAATATAATAATGTATCCTTTTATTTTATTTTACTTTTTACAGAGAAGATTATATTAGAAAAGAGAGCAATTACAAAATGACGAGCGATGGATGAGAAATCATCCTACACTAGAAAAAAAGGTGGGGGTGGAAGGGTGGGGGGGGAGGGGGGATTACGAAAGAGAAATAGGACATTATTTTGGGACAAGCCAAAAGAGAAATAAGGAAATTTATTTTGGGATGGAGTGTACTGATATTTTATCATGTTGAGACAAGTATCCATAAGTGTCAGACATAATAAAAAATATGAATTTATACTTAAAATATGTCCACAAAAATTGTTTTTTTTGGGGGGTGGTGGGGGTGAATTAAAAAGGTTCCAGACATGTGTCTAGGAATGTACATCAAGCGCTACGACTAACAAAGGACAGATAGACCTTGTGCAAGTATTTAAATTTAAAGTTCCTAAATTATAGTTATAATTCGAAAATGTCTTCTTCTTCAGTGGGTCAACTTATTGGGGAGCGAAAGAGGCCTTCTCTTCCATCCACTATACTTTCAGAAAATAGGATTTGTCGAGCACAGAAAGGGTAGTGTTATAGCAGCAACAATGCTAGAGGCTGGAAATGACATACAGATACTGCTAGTATTTCGATAAAATGAAATTGATTGTGGCCTTTGTATTATAGTGTTGTTTTCTAGTTGTTCGATGATTGTCATAGTGACGGTAACGTTGAAGGTGAAGGTGAAGGTGTTGTGGTAGCAGAGACCGGTACACTGGTTACGATAATTATGGCTATTAGATACTCCCTCCATTCCAAAATATAAGATCATTATTGACTTTTTGAAGTTAACTTAAAGATCTTTTCAAACTCTAAATTGACATGGGTTCCTTTAATTTAGTCAAATACAATACAATGATGAATAATGTAAACTATTGAAAAAGTGTTACTCAGCGTAAGATTTATTATTTCATAATTTTTAATAAATCATCTCACTTTTGAATTTGAAAATGTCTCAAATTGACTTTCAAATGTCAACAATGATCATATAATATTTGGAACGGAGGGAGTATATATAAACATACATGTGTGCATAAACGCAAGCACATTCTATCCTCAATTTTGATTTGTAGATCAGCAAAGAAGGAGATATCCAACCATTTGAATATAAAACTCTTTCGTTGCAATTTGAAATCTCATATTTGCCAACGGCATTTCAAGTAAGATATGGTCACCTATCCACAACCTTTATGAGCCTTGATCATGGGTACTTTTAGAAGTATTCCACAACTGGGATTTGAAGGCAGTCTTGATCATGGGTACTTTTAGAAGTTTTCCATTACTGGGATTTGAAGGCAGTCTTGACTCTTGTCAAAGGATTTACGGGGTTTTATCCTTTTTGCGTAATGGGTTTCTCGTTCTCCTAAAATTTGTCTGAAAATGGGAAATGATAGTCCAAGCATGATACTTATTGTAAGGTCTTCTTATCCAATCCCTATATATACCTGACAATAAGATATTATACTTCACATTGAATTTGATATAGTGCTCTCAACATGACTACATCATTAGTAACTCATGCGATTATTTTCCCCAAATATCATCTCAAGAATCAGTAGTTTTAACCCAACAATCCAATACACCTTTTCAAGGTAGTCTATTAACGAACACCTTTTCAAATGATCGTCTCAATAATCATTTGATATGAATGTAAAGGTTAGTACATCTGTATAATGTATGAACTGCCAAAATTAAACACTTAAAACTCAAGCTTACACATTTAAATTTTGAAATTAACATAAACTAAGTATACAACTATTTTTCGTATTACAAATCTTTGGAGTATAATGCAATTTGGTCTACCCCTTAGGTCCTGCGAGAAACTTCACTTTTTTATTATATGGCATACCACTTTATCCGGCTCCAATAATCTTGTGCAAGTTGAAAATCAAACATAATTGGCTGGGATTCTTTTTATTAAATTTCTAAAGCACGAAAATAACTAATCCCTTCTTTATAAGAGAATACTCGCACAGACAAGCACTAGCTAACGAGAGTGTTAAAAGAAAATGAAAGCATCAATCAATATACTGCAGAGGATAAACATCATACTAAAGCAATATATAACATAATTAGGCAAAGGGAAACCACAAGCATAAATGTGAACCAACATCCGATACTTATTTCACAAATCATACCAATAAAGATTGCTGCATAACAGGTGTCCCACCAGGTGCATTTTCATCACTGAAATGATTAAATTTTTATTAGTAGCACCTTCAAGTAGCACAAAAAAAAGAACATAAAATGCTACTGAAAGACTGAACTTACCTCATATAATTTTGAAAATACAGATCCTCACGCACTTTAGAAGTTAGTTCCAACACAAGCTCTGGGTGTTTCAACTTTAAATGCTTGTGGACAAACTCAGAAGCATGGAAAAGCTTTGTGCAACCCTTGGCTCCACAGCCATACTTCCACCCATACTTCTCGTCCCTAATTTTCCGGACATAGGGATCTAAAGATTCATTAGCAGCTGCATCTATATTTTCCTTCGCAGTCATTACTTCCAAGGGGTCCTGACCCTTCAACCTTTCTTGCCAGGATGAATCTAGTTTCTTTTCCCACTCAACCCCGTTACTAATTACATCGGAATTCTTGCCATCAACTCTAATATGCCGGAGACCTTTAGCTTCATTTGTTTCAATCAGTCCATAGTAATCCAATCCATGAATACGCCAGAGATAAGTAATAAGTGTATCCAGTAACTCAATCCCCTCGAGCCCTTTCACTGAGGTTAAACCCCGTATGATAATGACTGGGCCAGTGGAACCACCATGAGATTTGTCTCTATTTGTCCTCTCATTGTCAGCCCTACACAATATATTATCTTCAATTCCTTTTTCTGAATCAAGTTTACGTACAAGTCCCTGTGCTTGTTCAATGTCGACTAGGACTCGTCCGGGTTCAGAACTGACTGGGTGAGCCTTGGGAGCAGCTGAGAGAAGATCGGATTCTTTAGCAGAACCCCTACCATGTCGTCTTCTTTTGCCACCCACATCTACTTCATCATCAGAGTTATGATCACTTGTCTGTCCTGATTTGTTTGCAGACGAGGCATTGATACCAGGTCCTCTGCTTCATGAAAGATAGGTGATTGGTATTGACTTTTAAGAAACTAAAGATTTCTGGCACAGTCAAAATACCCAAATAAAATTCACATTGAGAATAGTTCTTACAAATCCAATGATCCGCTCTGCAAATCAAGCAAAAAATCTTTCGCCACCTTCCGAGCATGCTCATTCCTCCTAGAAGTGATAAACAAGCAAACGGTTGATTAACCAGAAAAAGGTGTCATTTTAAAAATCAACAAAACAAATGAGGAAAAAAAAAGACGTTGTAAGTAGGAAGCTAGCAAGTGGACAGCCGGACAAAACATAAAAATCTCCAAATGGTAGTAATACTCTTTTAGCCTAATTATGTGGAATATATATACATCTGAGCGCACCTTTCTATTACAGCAAGTAAATTTGTAGGATGATATTTGTCTTTCAACCTACACACAAAGCAACTTCAGCATAAACGCATCACAGAACATTAAAATATAAATTAAAGGAGAAAATTTGAAACTTACCATTCTTCATCTTTATGAGCATTAAAATAAGCTCGCTTCTGCGTTGATATATATTCAGATCTGTATTCTTGGTATCTGTGAAATGAGAAGGCTCAATAATTTATATTGTCTTAACAAAGAACTACATAAATTGTAAAGACAAGAAAACTGGCAATTTAATAGTGGGTATATACAAGGTAATACAACACACTCTACAATTAATTGTAAGACATTCAATTTCAGTACCTGCGCTCAGCTTCAGCTGGAAGAATATCATCTTCAAGCTCCTGGATGAACTGCTTATAAGACATTAACCCTTCTCTAAAAAATCAATTTATTGGGTCAGGTGTGGTTGTCTAAATTAAGTACTAGCCAAGCATGTCGTGATATAAATTAAAAACAAATGTAGAACAATTTAAAATCAAGTAGCTTGCATATGAAAACTAGAATGAGATGGGAGGAGGGATGAGAGTAGGAGTAGAGGGAGTAAAAGCAGAGAAAAGGTCAAAAGAAGATGACCATAAGGCCATATTTCAAACTCAGAAATATAAGGAAAAGGATAAAAAGAAACTAGATGAGAAAAAGAAGAAACTCTTTTGTGAAACATAAGTTCAATTAAGACTAGAGAGAAGATAAATCTCAATCAATTAAAATGTTTATAGCCACCATAAATGCTTACCTTTGAGTACTTCCGGTGTTGGCAGCATCAATATTATAAGCACTGCGACCTGAATCCCAGTCTTCAATAGAAATATAAAAATTTAGACTATAACTAATAACAAGAAATAGAACTAAGGGAAAAAATCCGATAAGGTATTTATTTTTTTAAAAAAAAGACGCCAGAATATGCATAGTACACGAAGAGCAGGTGAATTAAAATTATTAAAAAAAACACGAACACACAACCTGTGGAAGTTAAAATCAAGTAATCCGTCCCTCATAAGGCATGCAATGTGAAAAAAAAAACAAAAAAACAAAAAAACAAAGGAAACCACAAATGGGTTTTAAACCTCGTTGTGCCATGAGTACAAGAAATTAAGAAAAAGAGATTCAATATAGGTCACAGGTAACCATATCCTCAAAATATCGTTTATTCCTAATTGCAAGCATAGTTGTCAGGGATCGATACACTACGTGAACAATTTGATACGTGTCGCATGATTAATCGAAAATGACCTTTGTACACTACGATTTAGACAATTTGATACAATTCTTACGAATGATTAATCGAACAATTTGATACGTATCCTCGAAAATGACATTTTATCCTACGATTTAGTTACGATTCGATACAAACGATCAATGCGATACTTTTTCAAGTTGGTTTAAACGATACAACAACTTGAAAAAGTTTTTATGTAGAACCAAAAGAGTAAAAATAAAACTTTTAAGCCTTCTACTATGTCAGATGAAGAGGTTTTTTAGTACAAATATATTCTATATCGTTTGATGAGCCTTTACTCATTTTTTAGAGTTTTATATCTTCTTCAGAATGTCCCTTTATTTTTCTCAGATCACTTTCTATAAGCAGATACATAAATCTCCACTTGTTAATTTGAATTATTCTCTTTTGTTTTATAAATAAAAGGTAAATCTGAATTTTTGTTTTCACTTGTTACTCTATAAAATTACTAAAATAATATCTAATAAATCAATCAATTTAGAGTATTTTGGCTACTACTTTGATGCATAGTCAAGCTTTGATTGTTTATTGTGTGTTTTATATGTTTAAATATATATTACCATATTTTTCATTTCGTTTCCATATCTTACAATACAAGAAACAGGTCTTCGATTCACAATTTAACAACTATGATTGCAAGCTTGTTATGATTATGAGTACATTACAAACAAAGGAAGGCTGTGGAAAAATGCTAACACATGGAAAGTATAGGAAAATTCAACTTTTTTCTCTCACCATTTTTCTTCTGATTGCAGAAAATAGAGAATACGATTTACCATACTAAACACCTATTTCATTAAGCGAAGCTGTAGTAAAAGCCCGCATAGGCGATGAACCCCCTAACCAAATCAGCAAAAAGACAATAAGAACACTAAGATGTATAACCATTATACCAGCCCCAAAAATTCTATAGCCCCAACTGCCATGTTTACAAAACTACCTGGGCTCTCCTTCAATAAATTCATCTAAAATTTACAACACTGCAAAGAGTACAGACACTCAACGATTTCATCCTTGATCCAAAAAAAATAACAAAATCAGCATTTAAAGCTCTTATTTTGCAAATTGGAAGCTTTTTCACCTCAAAACAACGCCTTTTCATTTTCTTCTGAATTCCACATTAAACAAACAGTATCATATCCCAATTATTCCTCATTCTCTTATACATCTTAAAATCATACCAGCTGTACAGCAGCCTCTTTAACAAATAAGGCACATCCCGACTAATCTTATATAAAGCAACCAAGAGTTCCATAAATCCCTCGCCATTTCAAAGTAAATTAGCAGGTGGTTTAGACTATCTGCATTCCTCAGGCACATGCTGCACCCACAGCGTCGTCACTTCTTCCTCGTTCTCTTTTACATCTTAACTTAATACCAGCTGTTCAGCTAACTTTTAACATAGAAGGCACAACCCAACTAGTATTACATAAAGCAACCAAAGAGTTCCACATATCCCTCACCATAACAAAGTGAATTAGCAGGTGGTTTATACTTTCTGCATTCTCAGACACATGCTACACCCATTCTTCAACTTTCAGTTTTGATTTCGTCTCAACTTCTTTTCCTTTCATTCTCCTTTCTTTACTGATTCCTTATATAGCAGGAGTATTGCCCTCATTTTTGGTACACTTGTAATCATCAAAGTTCAAAAAACTACGAAAGTGCAAGAGAAGATGACAAGACAGAGAAAGGTGTAGTTCATATATTTATGTCAACAAAAAAATAGCAGATAGCAATTACGACCTATGGTACAGAAATCCTACAACTCTCCTGATGATGAGATTAAAAAAATACTCTGATTGAAAACTAACTATTACCTTCCGACCCGTCACACATAGTTCATCAACATTGTCAATGCGCCTATAGTATAAGTAAGACTACGAACTTTATCTATAGGAAAGAACAATAATGGTTGGACATTGTATGGGCTGTATTTTTGTCCCAATGAAGAGCTAACTTATCTAAAATTTGGTTAACCAAAAACAAGTTTCTGCTAACTAATTATTCATAAAACAACTAATAGGAGCAGTGGCCTAATAAAGTCCTCGTACTGAAGTAACAAAGATTTTTCTACTCTTTATATGGAACTGAACCGAAAGTGCCTGCAAATCAACTTCATGGCTCCATATAGATTTTCTTTTTTAGATTAAAAAAAAATTATTAATAAAAGAAAAGGATTAAAAAAATATAGGACATGGGATCCTCTCAAATTAAAAATACAATCTACAGACATACAAAACAAAATCCATAATGAAAATAGCATTCCAATCCTTTTAGAGAGATAAGGATCGTCCTAGAAGCCCCCAATGCTGAAGCCCATAAAGATGCTTGAAAAAGAACAATCTATGCCACAAAGCAGAATATCACCAAATCCCAATTCTAACCAATATGGGAACTCGCCAATGACCAAAAGACTGAGATAATCAGTTAACTAGGACCATTTATTTTACCACGTTCAATTACACGATGTATTTTTTTATGTTAACTTCAAGGGAGACTAAAATAAATTCTCATAAAAACTAGCTATTCTGATCCATGTATTTTTTACTTTTTATTTGGATAAAAAATTTCTGATACGTGCTTGATGCTTAGAAATACAATCTCCATTTCTGACAAATGCAAGTTAAATTATTCAAAATCAACCCAAGTGCTTCCAAACTGCTATTCAAAATGACTTATCAGAGACTCGGGTCAAATTATGAATGTTGAAGAATAGCATGTTAAAGCAAAGGTCAAGAAATACCAGATGGACCACTTTGATAGCCACCAGATGGACGTCCAGCATACCGACCATGTGGTCTTTCATCAGGATAACCAGGCCTGCCCCCCATTTCACGGTCATAGCCACTTGGATAATCATATCCAAACCTGTACCACCAAATATATATATTATATATGTAAATATATTAACCATGTAAATATGTAAAAATGAAAATTCAACAAAAAAAGTAGCAACTACATTACAAGTTGTAGGTAAAAATGAGATTTCCCCTTTGCATGATTAAAGCAGTGTTACCTAAAACTTGGTCCAGTCAATACGCTTACGAATACGGGCAAGCGGTACGCTACATAGCTAGAACACGATACGCGAGAGTATCTTTATATGAGTTCCTATGGTTAGAAGTTCTATTAGACTCTAAATGTAATAAACCTATGTTTTATAGAAGATTTTTAGTTGTAATAATTTAGTATAAATGTAAGGTTTGAGCATCCAATAATAAATTATAATATTGATATTTTGTGCAATTAATGGTAAAACAAAAGAAAATTTTGATACATTAAACTTAAAAGAGTATTATGCGTAAAAGTACCATGACTGGGTATGCAAATACCAATACGTAGATTGTCGACATTACGTGGGTACAGGTACAAGATCCGTGTGGACCACTTCGCACTAGAGGAAAAGTAGTTGTGAAGGCAAGATCTCGTTTTCATGGTTCGGCTTTGCACAAATTTAATCTTATCTCAATTTATGATAGGAGAGTGCACTCACCCTCTTTAGCTTTTACTTTCGGGATTTCAAGAGGAAATACATTTGTTTTACTATAAGGGCTGCTTTTTTCACTCCCAAACATGTTTATCCACGCCTTCTAAATAAATGAAATCATATGTTGACAAATATACCATAAACTTAGAGGGTCCAACTATTCGTTTACTCAAAATTCTCCATCTCTAATGTGTGCAACATATATAGAAAAGAAAAATAAACCCTAGTTTTTCATATTCCATGTACCTAGCTATTTTTCCTCTATTTTATTCTTCTTATAGGTAAATTTGGCCCCAAGTATGGGGATTGGAACCGGCAACCTAGAAGTTATTCATCAACGTCTCTGCCATTTCTCCAACCCTTAGCTGTTCCTCTTGCCAGACTCCAATTCTCTCCTTTCTTTGTCTAGCTTTCATATGCTAAATTGGTACATAAACTCATTAGCAAGACTCGTAATGCATAAACTCATTTGCAAGACTTGTAACCTAAAAAAAGAAAGGTAGGGCTTCTAACTTGGGACTTAATAACCATAACATCTTTAGTTAAAAAGTTCTCAAATAACTACTCCATTTACCAGCAAAAAACTCTAAAAGATGCATTCTTTTCACAAAAAACAATTTTGGATTCCCCTCTAATATATAAATACCTAAAAACAAAGCCATTTTGGTGTCAGTAAAGATGCAATTATAATATTTTTCACATTTTAAAATCTAGTTCATATAATGAATAAAAAAGTCTCTTTGATGATAATGGATATCGGTAACTGTCTGGACCACCTGCGTTGATAAAACAGTGAATGAATTCATCTGAATTCATCAAATACATGGTGGTTCAAGTGCATACAATGCTGATAAAAAGTCAGCAAAGGTAATTAATTATTTAATTTGCATGTATACATATAGCCTACAACTATTGGATCTCATTTTTGGTATTATTACCCTCACAAAAAGCAAACTTGAAATCACCCTTACACTATAAAACAAATCTAAATTGATGATATACACACACACATTGAAAGAGAGAGGGAATCAGCTACTGACCTTCTATCCCCTTGTCCGTAACCTCCTCTACTAGGGCTTCCACGGCGACCGTCGTAGCCACCATCGTCCCTGCGGGATCTCTTAAAAGGTGGGAGAGGTGGGGACCGCCGGGGAGGGGACTGAGCACGGCGTTCACGGTGGTAAGGGGGAGGAGGGCTAGATGGGCTTGCACGACGCTTGTTGTAATCTCTCTCACGAGATGGCGGAGGATTGTTCCGATCGTAGTAGTCCCTTCTTGGGGGCCGATCGAGGTGGTCCCTATTATCGTCTCTTCTCTCCCTCGAATCTCGGTCCCGCCTTCTCGAGGGTGGTGGAGGTGCTGGAGGCGGTGGAGGAGGTGACGAGTGAGGATCGTCGTCGGCGGATTTCTCTTTCCGGTCACGACGGCTATCTAGAGAGTCGACCGGCATGTTCATTACTTCAGCCATTAGAAAACCCTAGAACAATTTTTTGTGTGCGTTTTCTGGGCGTGAGGGGTTAAATCATTTTTGCCCACTCAAGTCCAATTTTCATTTGTATCACTGAATTAATTTTTTTACATTCCAGTCATTGAATTATAATTTTTTTACAAATTATTATAAACTATTAAATTATTTGATTTTTAAGAGAATGACTAAAGATCCTCTTGTAAAAATTGGCTTTAAAGCACGAATGACCTACGTCGATTCGTTAAAAGTGGACTTTGGTCCTTAAACCATTTTTTAAGCCCACAAAAACCTGGGCCGTTTAGGTCCAGCTCGGCAATGGCCCGCTCCGTTTGGGCTAGGCCCAAAAATATGTCAAAAATTAGTCATAAATTAACCTAGGCCCGCGGACCAATCCGCCCGCCAAAAATCAAGCTTTAGGATTATCTTTTTTAGCCCGTCAAAATTCGGGCCGTTTTAGCCCGGCCCGTTTGTCCTGTCTAAGCATGTGAGAGGGGTTAAATGTTTTTTAGGTCATTCTATTTTAGGTCAATTTACAAATGGGTCACTAAACTATTTTTTCTTACAGTCAATTCACTGAACTTGTATTTATTAACAAAACGTTAGAACGTTAGAAAATTTGTTAAGTCTGTTGACTTTTAACAGAAATGTCCACATCAACTGTATACGTATTAAAAAAATTCTTATGTGACACAAATCATCTCATGTGGCTTTCTTACGTGGAAATTGAGGAAATAATTTATAGAGAAAATGAAAGATTTATTCTAAATAAAACAACATATGTTAAAATAAATTAGAAAAGTTAGCCAAAAAAAATAATAAAATAAATTAAATATATATTTAATTATTTTTTGTAATTAATACCAATTGAATTTTTATTTAATTCTTTACAAATAATAATATAAATTAGAAAATTTTGCTAAAAAATAAGAAAATAAATAAATAAAATATGTTTAACTATTTTTGAAATTAATATCAAATGAATTTTTTTTTTAATTATTTATAAATATAATAATATAAATTAGAAAAGTTAGTCAAAAATAAGAAAATAAATGAAAAATATATTGAATTATTTTGTAATTAATATCAAATGAATTTTTATTTAATTCTTTACAAATATAATATTATAAATTAGAAAAAATTGCCAAAAATAAGAAAATAAATGAAATATATATTTAATTATTTTTGTAAATAATATCAAATGAATTTTTTAATTATTTACAAATATAATAGTATAAATTAGAAAAGTTTAGCCAAAAAATAGAAAAATAAATGAAAAATATATTCAATTATTTTGTAATGAATATCAAATTAATTTTTATTTAATTCTTTAAAAATATTATTATATAAATTAGAAAAATTTGCCAAAAATAAGAAAATAAATGAAATATATATATTTAATTATTTTTGTAATTCATATCAAATGAATTTTTATTTAATCATTATTTATAAATATAATAATATAAATTAGAAAAGTTAGTCAAAAAATAAGAAAATAAATGAAAATATATTTAATTATTTTATAATTAATATCAAATGAATTTTATTTAATTTTTACACATATAATAATATAAATTAGAAAAGTTTGCCAAAAAATAAGAAAATAAATGAAATATATATTTAATTATTTTTGTAATTAATATGATCAAATGAATTTTTAATTATTCTTCATTGTCATCCCCAGTCCCACTTTATGCAACTTCTCTGCGTAACTCCCCAACATCAATTGAATCACTTTCCCTATTATGATTTGGCCAATTACTACTTCTGTAAACCATATAAACATTCACAGTTTGCAAAGCTAACATTTTTCTTTGTCTTGGCTTGAACTTCAACATGTTTCTTCTTATTCAAAACACCAATTTTGGTGTGAGGATGAATCAATCAATCAAATCACCACACTGCTCACACCAAAAACCCTAACAATTGTTTCTCTCCATCAATGGCCGCCAGAAAAAGAAGTGTTAGAGTCGGTGTATTCAGTGTTATCATTGTTGTTCATACCACTGGCTTGCGTTGAGCTCTGCGACGCCGCCTGTGACGCCCCCAAAATAGGTATACATCACACATCTTGAGTCGCCAAATACATGGTACAAAATTCAAATACAAACTTAATTATACAATACGATCAAAAGCGTAGCTGAGAGTTTTTACACGAATATTATCTTCTAGACAATATCAAAATTCAAATTCAATCCTCATTATATTTATTATTACACTAAATAGTGAGGACTACTAAACAACCATCTCGGACCATCACTCCATTCCCTGACTAGTCCCGGCTACGTTCTTATTTCTTGAAGAGAACAATAAAAGCAAAAGGGTGAGCTCAACTAGCCCAATAAGAAATATTATGACTAAGATAATGCATAATAAATTATCGTTAGCTGTAAGACCCCGAATTTTTTTTTTTATATAAATAAAATTGAATTTCCTCTATTCATTATCTTGAAATATATAATAAGGAGTTAATTTGATATAATGCTTTGGTTATGGGTGAAATGTGCAAATTTTGCAAAATAAGTAAGTGGTTATAAAATATTAATTGTTGTCGGGGAATATTCGTTTGGTCGTGGAATATTCTTACTGTCGGGAATATTAAATGCAATCAATAGCCTTGACCATTGTGGGGCCCATAAGCTGAATAGCGGTCGGATGAAGAAAACGACAAGTTTAAGTTTTTATAAATAACAGAATAATTATTCACAAATTATCTTGTTGGATTACACAGTTGTTAAAATCTGAGAATCGCGTGGTTGCGTATGCTTTGCACGGTATTACCTGATATTTTTGAATTATTGATTCTTACGTTAAGAAGGCCTTTACTCGATAATTATTACGGTAATTCTTATTCGATATTTTATTTTATTGATTGATAATTGTTGCGTTGATATTTTATATTATTGTTGTTTCAATAATTGTCATTGCATAGTATTTTCCATTATCAGATCAATAATTCATATTATTTGAATAATATTATTAGATAACATTATTGGCAATGTCTAATGAAGTTCATGCAGAAAGGGGTTTGGTCACCTAATCAGCGCTTGATGAGATAAATCCTTATCGGAAAGTCCCTCTTTCACAGGAACGACACAGTTGTCATAATTCGATTACGTAATATTATTTGTGAATAATTAATTATTAATTTATATGATAAGAAAATATTTATTTTAATGGGGATATAAATTGAGGAATTTTTAAAAAAGTGACAATTGTTGAAAATTGATATTTTATCTTTTACGATAAAATAATTTATTCAAATATATTATTATATTACATTATAAATGTATAATGTAGTTATATAATAATATAATAATGGTGATATTTTTACACTAAATTCACGGTGCATGAATCAAATGAGAGAAATCTAGAAATCAAAAGAAAAACAAAATATAGAGATTTTTTCAGAAAAATTAGTTTATTACTTGATTTTGTAAAATCTATAACTCTTTGTGTATAATGAGTTAGGAGATGAGCCATATATCAAAAGAAAGCCCTGGAAGTGAGCTAAACATAAAAGTTTGAATCACCCAAAAATCCTTTGTAGATTTTTCGTGGTGACTGTTTGAATGAAACTGGTCCAAAGGACTCAAAGTCCGAAAAATTAATGTTCTTAAGCTATATTGAGTGAGTTATAATTTTTAATCCGATCGTTGGATTGTTATGATTTTTGGATATGTTATACATATATAAGTTGAGTATATGTCCACAAATTTTGAACCGTTAAAAATTAATGTATGATTTGTTATGAATTTTAAGAGGTGACTGATTCAGAAATTATTTTTATAAATGATTTTGGTGGATATTTCTAGAAGGTGGGACCCATTTTAGGTTGTTGGGAAAAGTTGGATGATTTTTGGTGGGCCCCACTTGTGGTGGCTTAATTTTGTTCAAAGGTGGCATGCATAGAAGGTGATAAAAAAATTATAATATTATTTTATAATTTAGTCTCCTTTGGCGTTCTAGCATTTTCTTATAAATATGTGCTTAGGTTAGAATTGAAAATCACACTAGAAACAAGTTTTCTTTCTTTCTATATTATCGAGTGTATTTTTGTGAGTATTTAGATACTTTGAGAGTTGCTATTCAGTGCAAGTTTTTTTCAGCATTACATCCGATATTCCAGTCAAAAATATTGTTCTTTTGACGTAAGGGATGTTATTTTCTTCGTAAATGATGTTATTCTCTCAATATCATTATACTGAAATGTTGGTATGAATTTTATTATGAAATTTTTACCTTTTCATGTCGAGGTTACTATTCACGTATAAGGCACTATTCACGTATACGACACTATTCACGAATACGGTACTATTCACGAGTATTGTTCACGAAGTATGATTTTTCTTATTGAATTTCTATCTTTTTTGTGTCAGGGGTTACTATTCACGTATACGGCACTATTCACGTATACGACACTATTCACGTATACGGCAATATTCATCGAAAAATGAAATTTGCTCTTCTTTGTCCCAGATGTCTATTATGGTTACTATCTTTGATTGTATCTAAGTTTTGATCTTCATTCTTGAATTTTACTCCATTATGGTTTATTATGGAGAATTTTTAAACTTGGATTATCTAAAGTACGAATTCCTAAACTTTGTCCATTTATCTCATTGGATTCGTTCTCAAAAATGTTTTTCAGCATCCTCAGTCTTTAATGGTGATACTTGATGAATATCTTTGGCCTATAGTGCAAAGATGAATGATTACCTGATGAATATCTTTGGCCCGTAGTGCAAAGATGAACATGTGTTGAGATGAACATGACCAACTGGTGATACAAATGAATATCTTTGGCCCGTAGTGCAAAGATGAATATCTGATGCAAGAAGTATATTGATTGATGTTACATGGATAAATTATTGATGACGAACTTTTAAATTCATAGATGATAGTAGATTTCATTCTCTACTTAACTCTTCTAATGAATTGTTGTTTCATTGCAGATTGTTGATCTAAAACTTGTTATACATTATATTCTATCAGATTTTTCCCTGTTGAGAACTAAGGATAATTTGTTGTACATTATCTTAGTCATAATATTCTTTACTAGGCTAGTTGAGCTCACCCTTTTCCTTTTTGGTCCATTTTTCTTCTCAGGAAGCGAGAATATAGCAGGAACCAGTCGGGGTGTAGAGTGATGGTCCTAGACAGTTGTTTTAGCAGTCCTCACTATTTTTGTAAAATAGTGTATCAATAATTGTAATGAGGACTTATTTGAGTGTGGATATTGTCTAGAAGACAATATTTGTATTTAAACTCACGATTTATTTGTTGTCGTATTTTGCACGATAATTGTATTAATGAAGTTGTAGTTATTTCTGTACCATGTATTTGACGACTCAGAATGGGTGGTGTATACCTATTTTGGGGGCGTCACAGTTGGTATCAGAGCTTAGGGATATGGTCTCTGGCGGAGATCGGGGAATAGAACTAGGAGGGGAGAGATGAGTAAATCCTTCGCTAGTGTGTCCTACCTAAGCTTATTTGTTGGTCGGTCATGATATAGGGATATTATGTGATATGTTAATTTGTTTAATTAACCCTTATTTTATGGTAGTTTTTAAGAATGGCAGCAGAGAACGTTAACAATGGAGTGAATGAGACCGTGGAAACACCTCTAATCACCAACCAGGATAATGTGATGTCAGGCGAAAAAATTAGAGATATTCTTGTGGTGAGGGAAGAATTAATAGTTGCACCCGAGCTAGTCGCAGAGGTAGCAGCTGAGAGTGAGGAACTTGAGGAGAATTTATTAGAAGAATTTTATGATCGAAATGTAGCATGGCAAAATCGTATTCATGAGTTAGAAGAGCAGGCTAAAGAACGGCAGGCGGTCGTGGAGCAAAAGGATGCAACAATTCAAGCTTATGTTACCCGATATGTGATGCTTGAATAGAAGCACTCTTTGGCAGAGTATAAGATGATAAAGCTGGAATCTGAGCTGAAAGAAGAAACAACTGAACGAGTGAGAATGAGTGATGCATAGGTAAAAGCCTCACGACGCGTTGATATTGTGGAAAGAGATGTCCGATCTAAGAAGGCTAAAATAGATGATATGTATTTCTTTTTTTGGACAGCAATTGAGAGAACCCAACATCGAGTTTTGAATTACCATGTACATTGCGTTCAACCCCAATTCGATATGGATCGAAGATTAATGATTCAGATCATGAAACAGGAGTACGATGAAGCAGTTGAGGGTGGAATATGCCCTATAGCGAAAGTCAATTCTAGCGGTAATGATGACACCAAAGGCTGTCCCAGACAAGTCAAAATCGGTGGTTCAAGTGAGAGTGTCTATCATAACTTTTCAAAAAGCGAGGAACCGAAAGAAGTTATCACGGGTTAGTTAATCATAAATTTTTTCAAAGTCTATACCCTGTTAGATACCGGTTCTACCCATTCTTTTATTTTTCTTGCTTGTGCTCAACGTTTGAACTTAACTTCAAAGAAATTAGACTTTGACTTATCTATTGAAACTCCGTTAGGAGAAACTTTCGTTACATCTACAGTTTATAAATATTGCTTGATCCAAGTTGGCACCATCACATTACCTGTTAATCTTATCTCTTTAAAGATACTTGCATTTGATGTAATTTTAGGGATTGATTGGTTAACTACTCATCATGCCAAAATTGATTATTTTCATAAGGTTTTTAGTTTTCATATTCCTAACCAACCTGTTATGCGAATTCAAGCAACCAAACCACTAAAGTTAATCGCTGTCATATCAAGCCATAAAGCCATTCGTTTATTAAAAAATGGATGTCAAGCTTTTTTAGCCCATGTTATGGGCTTGAACAAAAAATACGTCAGACTTGAATAATATTTCTGTTGTTTGTAAATCTCCTGACGTATTTCCTGAAGAACTTCCTGGCCTACCCCCAGAGTGTGATATTGAATTTTGTATCGACTTTGAACCTGGTACAAAACTCATTTTTAAAATCTCTTATCGAATGGCTCCTATTGAACTTCATGAGTTAAAAACCCAACTACAAGAGTTGGTACTCAAGCATCTATCTGGTGACTTCCTTTGTGGAATGCACCAAAGCCAGACTCTCCGTAGGGGACGCTATATTTGTGTGGTGGTAAAACGATAGAGTATTATTGTGACGTGATATCCAAGATTGGGATATGAGTCACGAGTTGAGAGCAACTTAAGTCGAGAATCGAAATATCTAGCTTTTAGAGGCTTAATGATTACTATTGGAGATTCGTGGAAGGATTTTCTCGAATCGCTACTCTGTTAACTTAGCTGACTTGTAAAGATATAAAATTCAGATGGAACGAGGAATGTGAGAAGAGCTTCCAAGAACTCAAGAGGAGACTCATTTCGGCACCTGTTCTGACAATACCATCGTGGAAAAGCGAACGTATTAGCTGACGCGTTGAGTAGAAGATCGTATGCGGGTACGAGTGCGATGTTTTTAACACAAAGACCCATTTTGTACGACTTACAAAGGATAAAGATAGAGTTAACGACTCTAGGGACTCACGTTATGATGTCAAATATACGAGTAGAATCGACTTTAATCGATAAAGTTAAAACCGCTCAAACTACACACCAGAGCTGATGAATATAAAGAAGAAGGTGCAAGAAGGCGTTATTCTAAAAATAAGAGTCGATGAAGAGAAGAAAGTTCAAACCTTCAATTTATTAGTCCGTTTGAAATCCTCGATTGAGTAGGAACTGTGGCCTATAGAGTCGCCTTAACGCTAAGTATGTCGCGTATTCATAACGTTTTTCACGTATCGATGTTACGTAAATATGTGGAAGACCCAAACCACATTATTGAGTTAGAACCAGACGAGATAGCCGAAGATTTAACGTACGAGGAGGTACATGTCAAGATCTTGGATAGGAAGGAGCATGTCCTATGCACAAAGGTTATACCACAAGTCAAAGTTTTGTGGAGGAACCATGCTATTGAAGAAATGACATGGGAGTTGGAATCGAAAATAAAAGCGAGGTACCCTCACCTTTTCAAAACACCAGGTACGTACGTCAATTTCGAGGACGAAATTTCATAAGGAGGGGAGGTTGTAAGACCCCGAATTTTTTTTTTTTTATAAATAAAATTGAATTTTCTCTATTCATTATCTTGAAATATATAATAAGGAGTTAATTTGATATAATGCTTTGGTTATGGGTGAAATATGTAAATTTTGTAAAATAAGTAAGTGGTTATAAAATATTCATTGTTGTCGGGGAATATTCGTTTGGTCATGGAATATTCTTACCGTTGTGGGAATATTAAATGCACACAATATGACCATTTATGGGCCCATATAAAGAATAACAATTCGAATAAAGAAAACGACAAGTTTAAGTTTTTATAAATAACGGCGTAATTGTTACCATTAACACTGTTGGATTACCTGGTGGTTAAAATACGATGTCTGGCGTGGGTTGCGAAGTTTGCGGTATTGCACAAAGTATTTTTGAATTATTGATTCTTACGTGAAGGCCTTACTCGATAATAGTTACGATAATTCTTTGTTCAATATTTTATTTTATTGATTCAATAATTGCGCGTTGATATTTTATATTATTGTTGTTTCAATAATTGTCATTGCACAGTATTTTCCATTATCAGATCAATAATTTATATTATTTGAATAATATTATTAGATAGCATTACTAGCAATGTCTAAGGAAGTTTTGTCTAGGAAAGGGGTTTGGTCACCTAATTGCACGCCAGTAAGGAGAAATCCATATCGAAAAGTCCCCACTTTCTTGGAAACGACCTGGTTGTCATAATTGTGATTCTGTAATATTATTTGTGAGTAATTAATTATTAATTTTTGTGTTAAGAAAATATTTATTTTAATGGGGATATAAATGGAGGAATTTTTAGAAAAGTGACAATTGTTGAAAATTGATATTTTATCTTTTCTGATAAAATAATATATTCAAATATTATTATATTACATTATAAATGTATAATGTGGTTATATAATAATATAATAATGGTGATATTTTTACACTAAATTCACGGTGCATGAATCAAATGAGAGAAGTCTAGAAATCAAAAGAAAAACAAAATATAGAGTTTTTTTTCAGAAAAATTAGTTTATTACTTAATTTTGCAAAATCTATAACTCTTTGTGTATAATGAGTTAGGAGATGAGCCAAATATCAAAAGAAAGCCCTGGCAGTAAGCTAAACATAGAAATTTGAATCACCCAAAAATCCTTTGTAGATTTTTTGTGGTATTTATTTGAATAAATGGTCCAAAGGACTCATTGTCTGAAAAATCAGTGTTCTTAAGCTATATTGCGTGAGTTATAATTTTTAATCCGACCGTTGGATCATTGTAATTTTTAGATATGTTATACATATATAAGTTGAGTATATATCCACAAATTTTGAACCATTAAAAATTAATGTATGATTTGTTATGAATTTTAAGAGGTGACTGATTCAGAAATTATTTTTATAAATAATTTTGGTGGAGATTTCTAGAAGGTGGGACCCACTTTTAGTTATTGGAAAAGTTGGCTGATTTTTGGTGGGCCCAACTTGTGGTGGCTGAATTTTGTTCAAAGGTGGCATGCGTAGAAGGTGAGAAAAAATAATAATATTATTTTATAATTTAGTCTCGTTTGGCGTTCTAGCATTTTTCTATAAATAGGTGCTTAGGTTAGAATTGAAAATCACACCCGAAATAAGTTTTCTTTCTCTCTATATTATCGAGCGTATTTTGTGAGTATTTAGATACTTTGAGAGTTGCTATTCAGTGCAAGTTTTCTTCAGCATTACTCCGATATTCCAGTCAGAAATAATGTTCTTTTGAGGTAAGGGATGTTATTTTCTTCGTAAATGATGTTATTATCTCAATATCATTATACTGAAATGTTGGTATGAATTTTATTATGAAATTTTTACCTTTTCATGTCGAGGTTACTATTTACGTATACGACACTATTCACGTATATGACACTATTCACGAATATGGTACTATTCACGAGTATTGTTCACGAAGTATGATTTTTCTTGTGGAATTTCTACCTTTTTGTGTCGGGGTTACTATTCCCATATACGACACTATTCACGTATACGACACTATTCATCGAAAAATGAAATTTTCTCTTCTTTGTCCCAGATGTCTATTATGGTTACTATCTTTGATTGTATCCATGTTTTGATCTTCATTCTTGAATTTTACTCCATTATGGTTTGTTATGGAGAATTTTTAAACTTGGATTATCTAAAGTATGAATCCATAATCCTTGTCCATTTATCTCATTGGATTCGTTCTCTAAAATATTTTTCATCATCCTCAGTCTTTAATGGTGATATTTGATGAATATCTTTGGCCTGTAGTGCAAAAATGAATGATTACCTAATGAATATCTTTGGCCCGTAGTGCAAAGATGAACAGATGTTGAGATGAACATGACCAACTGGTGATACAAATGAATATCTTTGGCCTGTAGTGCAAAGATGAATATCTGATGCAAGATGTATATTGATTGATGTTATAGGGATAAAATATTGATGACGGACTTTTAAATTCATAGATGATAATAAATTTTATTCTCTACTTAACTCTTCTAATGAATTGTTGTTTCCGCTACAGTTGTTGATCTAAAACTTGTTGTCTATTATATTCTATCAGATTTTTCCCTGTTGAGGACTAAGGATAATTTGTTGTGCATTATCTTAGTCATAATATTCTTTACTGGGCTAGTTGAGCTCACCCTTTTCATTTTTGTTCCATTTTTCTTCTCAGGAAGCGAGAATATAGTAGGAACTAGTCGGGGTATAGAGTGATGGTCCTAGATAGTTGTTTTAGCAGTCCTCACTATTTTTATAAAATAGTGTATCATTAATTGTAATGAGGACTTATTTGAGTGTGGATATTGTCTAGAAGACAATATTTGTATTTAAACTCACGGTTTATGTGTTATCGTATTTGGCACGACAATTGTATTAATGAAGTTGTAGTTGTTTCTGTACCATGTATTTGGCGACTCAGAATGGGTGGTGTATACCTTTTTTGGGGGCGTCATTTTAGCCTTCAACAGTGTTAAACTAATAAAATATAACAAACATCAAGTTTAAGTGCAACGGAACAATCAATCCATTAGAAGAGTCAAGTAGAGCATGATATCTACTATCTTCTATGATTTAAAAAGTTTATCATCAATTTTATCGCTGAGACTCAGCTTAATAAATAATCCACATCATCGAACCATGCTTGCACTACGACCAAGGATATTCATTAGTATCACGGCTATAAATTATCCATGCACTACGGGCCAAGGATATTTGTGTTTTCATCAATGGTTATGATCATGCCAACAACTGTCCATCAATGCACTACGAGCCAATGAGGACTTTTACAACATCATTTCTAACATTACGGTCATGATTATACCGAATAATCCCTGGTCATAATCATACCAAGTCCATCTATGCACTACGGGCCAAAGATGAATTTTATAATAATATAAGCATGAGGATGATGACAATGATATAAGAATTTAATTAAAAGAAAGCAAATGATAAATTTTAAAGATTTTTAATTTAATTTATCCAGAATTCAATAATGTCTAAATTGTCAACATGATACTGCTTTGTGGAGTAAAATTCAAGAATAATATTGTATCAAAAATGATTTGGACCGATTTTTTTTGTCATGAATAGTACCCTGAGTGAATAGTACTCCATGAATAGTACTTCAGGAATAGTAATCCCTTGAATAGTACTCCGGTATGAAAAAGTTAAAACTTATCAAGAATGCTAAGAATAATATTTTCATGAAAAGATATTAGATGAAGCGCAATTTTCAAAGATATTCTACTAATTTCATGGAGTATAGAAGCTAAAACTTTAACAAAATGAGTATAGAATTCGGAATCTGAAATGAAATAATATTACTTACATACTACAGAGTATGGAAGAAAATATTATTTTTTACGAATACTGAAAAAAATAATATCCCTTACGAATATTGAACGAAAATAATATTCCTTACGAATATTAAACGAAGACAATATCCCTACGAATATTGAACGAAAATAATATTCCTTACGAATATTGAACGGAAATAAAATTCCTTACGAATATTGAACGGAAATAAAATTCCTTACGAATATGAAAAATAATATCGTAAGCAAATATGAAATAAATAATACCCCTTATCTTAAAAAAAAGAGTATTCCAACTGGTATAACGGGGATATTCTTGAAGAAAATTTTCATTGTTTTCTACACTCAAAGCTTCCTAAAACTCGAAAGAAGTACGCTCAATATTATAGAAGAAGAATTCTCTGATTCTGGTGTCATTTTTAATTCTAACTGAGCATCCTATTTATAGGAGAATGGAAATAATACTATTTAGAAGGAAAAATTCATGGATCAACAGTAAAACCATCACGAGCGCTCAACCGGCGAAACTTTCTGAAATTTAATTTTTATTCATGCAATCATGCGATAAAATATTCTAATAAAACAAAAACTTTAAATAAAATATAATATATTATATTTATAATTTAATAAAACAAAACTTTATATATATATATATATATATATATATATATTACATGTGTATATATATATATAGCAAATTTGTGTTTGTGTGTTTGTATGCCTTTGCCGTAAGGGAAAGGTTTTGGGAAGGAGTGTTAGTATTATGTATATATATATATATATATATATATATATATATATATACATACATAATACTAACACTCCTTCCCAAACACGTTTTCTCCCCCACCCCCATTTTTATTTTCTTCCACGTGGGCCCCACGTGTTCCCCTCCCACCAATATGTCACCATCATAGGTGGGTTCCATTATATATATACTGAATAACTTTCTACCGATTATTTTGAAAAATGGGTAAATGGAGGTCCAAATAATAAGCAAAATTTATAACAAATACTTCATAAAAATTCTCTCAATATTTTTAACAACATTTATTCATCATTATTATTATTCGCAATATTTAACAACCAGATCATTCTCAGGAAAGAGGGAACTTTCCGATAAGGATTTCTCCCTATTGGCGCGCAATTAGGTGATCAAACCTCTCATCGACAGAACTTTCTAGACATCGTCAATATTGCAAATAATAATATAAATAACTGTATCGTCTCAATTATTGATTTAATAATATATAAAATATCGACAATAATTGAATCAAATAACGTGAGATATTATGCAGCAATTACTGCAGCAATAATTGAATAAAATTGAGTGACTTCTCATGTAAGCATCAATAATCAATACCGTGTGCTACTATACAACCACGCGTATTACTGTCCTTTTACCACCGGGTATTTTAACAATTTAACGGTAAAACTTTCACCGTTATTTTTATAAAAAGATATTTCTGTCATTTTCTCATTCCGATAATAATTCCGTTGTGGGGCCCACCAATGATTGCACCATTGTACGAATATTCTCTAATAAAATGAATATTCCCCGACCAATCAAATATTATATAACAACTTGCTTACTTTGCAAAATTTATAAATATTATCCACAACTATAATATTATATCAAATCCACACCATAATATTCAAAAAAATATTTTGAGAAAATTAAATCTTTATTCATAAAATTTAGAGTCTCACAACCTCCCATTCTTATGAAATTTCGTCCTCAAAATTGACGTACGTACCTGGTATGTCGAAGAGGTAAGGACACCTCGTCAGATTCTAACTCTTGAGGTATAACATTTGAGCGTAGAATATGTTACCTCTTATCCAAGATTTTAACAGGTATCTCCTCCTACGTTAAATCTTTCTCTATCACGTCTAGTTCTAATTCAATAATGTGGTTTGGGTAGTCCACATATTTATGTAACATCGATACGTAAAGAACGTTATGAACACACAACATACTTGGTGGTAAAGCGAGTCTATAAGCCACAATTCCTACTTGATTGAGTATTTCAAATAGACCAATAAAATCGAGGGTTGAGATTTTCTTTCTTCGTCGATTCTTGTTTCAAGAATAACGTCTTCTTGAACCTTCTTCTTCACATTCATCAGCTCCGAGTCTGTAGCTTGAGAGGCTTTAACTTTATCGATTAAAGTCGGTTCTAATTATATATTCGCTATCTTCACGTAGGTTCTTGGAGTCTTTAACTCTATCTCCATTGTTTGTAAGTCGTATAAAATGGGTATTTGTGTTAACAATATCGTACTCATAAACGCATACGATCTTCTACTCAACGTGTTAGCTACTACGTTCGCTTTTACAAGATGATATTGAATGGTATGGTCGTAAACTTTCAACAGCTCAAGCCAACGTCTTTGGCGCATGTTACATTCATTTTGGGTGAAGAAATATTTGAGGGTTTTTGAAATGGATTTAAGGTCGATACAAAATTCTATTTCACGCTTTGGGGGTATGCTAGGAAGTTCTTCAGGGAATACGTCAAGAAATTTATTAACGATAAAAATATTATTCAAAACTGTGATTCTCATCCAAGACTTGGATAACACGTTACATTGATACCTATCAACTTGCCACCATTATTCACGGCGTCCTCTAAGAAAAGTATGGCTTTGGTGCATTCCAAGACTTGGAAGTCACCAGCGAAAGGTTCGGGGCTCTTTACTTATGGCTTCATATGACAATGATTGACTTTAGTGGTTTGGTTGCTTGAATTCTCATAACAGGTTGGTTAGGAATATGAAAACTAACAACCTTATGAAAACAATCAATTTTAGCACGATGAGTAGTTAACCAGTCGATTCCTACAATCACATCAAAGACAAGTATTTTCTAAGAAATAAGATCGACAAGTAATGTGAGGGTATCGATTTGAATCAAATAAGAATTATAAATAGTGGATGTAATGAAAATTTCTCCCAACGGAGTTTTAATAGATAAGTCAAAGTCTAATTTCTCCGGACTTAAATTTAAACGTTGAGCGCAAGTAGGAGAAATAAAAGAATGGGTAGAACCGGTATCAAATAAGGTATAGAATTCACAAGAGTTTATGATTAAGTTACCCGTGATAACTTCGTTCGTGTTCCTCAACAAATGCTCTCACTTAAACTACCAGCTTTGACTTGTCTGGGACATCCTTTGGCATCACTATCCCAGCTGGACTTGACTTCACTACACGACAAAATCGAGCTAGGTGACCTTCTCTTCCGCAATTGAAACACGCTTTGGGTAACTGCGTACAGTTTGGACGGATGTGTCCCTCCTGTCTGCATTTGAAACATACGACTAGTGGTCGTTCTTCTTCCTTGGAAACGGGTGCCGCTGTCTTTCCATTATTATTGAACCTTCTCTTCTTGAAGTTGTTCTCACTTAGTTCACCTTTTTTATTATCCTGGCCATGATTACCACCGAAGTGGTTACAATTTCTGGCATATTGATTCCCTCCACGTTTGTTATCACCGCTTCGATGACTGCTACCATTGGTATTATCGACTTCTCGGTTGCTCTCTCTTGGTTGGGTTGACTCATTATCGCGCTCCAATAACTGAGCCCTATTTACAACATCTGAATACAAACATAGTTTATGAGAAATGAGGTATTCACGTATTTCGAGTTTCAAACCTCGCAGAATCATTCGCGTCATTCTCCCCTCATTATCAACCAAATGGGATGCAAACCGGGATAACTCGGCAAACTTAGCCTCATACTGCGACACGGTCATATCGTTTTGCTCCAGCTTGATGAACTCTACCTCCTTCATGTGACGAATACTTTCGGGAAAGTACTTGTCATTGAACAATTCTTAGAACTTCTCCCAAGACATCCTCAATGCGGCAGGTTGAGTACGCTTTACAGATTCCCACCAGTAATCTGCGTCTTCATGCAACATAAAGGTGGCGAAGGGAACCTTTTGCTTCTCTCAGCATTCCAAGACATCAAATACCTTAGTGATCTGCTTTATCCACGTCTCCGCCTTAAGTGGTTCTGGCTTTCCCAAAAACTCCGATGGTCCCAACTTCTTGAACTGCTTAGCGGTGACCAGTCGTGAGTTGCCATTGACTCTACCTACATTATAAACAGGAGTCTCTCTCATTTCGTGTTGCATGAATTCTAAAAAGTTCCTAAACATACCATCGTTCGTCATTTGGTCGGAGTTGTTGTTACAGGAGGATTATTATTTTCCTGATGCACATTATCCTGGGTATTGATCATTGGTGACTCAACGGTCTCATGTGCTCTATTGCTTATCTCAACATTTTCAAATGCCATTTTTAAACACTGCCACAAAACAAGGGTTAATTGACATGTCACATATTATCCCTATATTCTGACCGACCAATTAAATAACAAATAAACTTAGGTAGGTAATACTAGCGAAGGAATTACCCGTCTCTCCCCTCCTAGTTCTAGTCTCAAATCTCAGCCAGGGATCATATCCCTAAGCTTTGATACCAACTATGACGCCCCAAAAATAGGTATACATCACCGATCTTGAGTCGCCAAATACGTGATACAAAATTCAAATACAAACTTAATTATACAATACGACCAAAAGCGTGGCTGAGAGTTTTTACACGAATATTATCTTCTAAACAATATCCAAACTCAAATTCGATCCTCATTACATTAATAATTACACTAAATAGTAAGGACTTCTAAACAACCATCTCAGACCATCACTCCGTTTCCTGACTAGTCCCGGATACGTTCTTATTTCCTGAAGAGAACAATGAAAGAAAAAGGGTGAGCTCAACTAGCCCAGTAAGAAATATTATGACTAAGATAATGCAGAATAAATTATCGTTAGCCTTTAACAGTGTTAAACTGATAAAATATAACAAACATCAAGTTTAACTGCATTGAAACAAGCAATCCATTAGAAGAGTCAAGTAGAGCATGATATCTACTATCTTCTATGATTTAAAAAGTTTATCTTCAATTTTATTGCTGAGACTCATCTTAATAAATAATTCACATAATCGAACCATGCCTGCACTACGACCAATGATATTCATTAGTATCACGACCACAAATTATCCATGCACTACGTGCCAATGATATTTGTGTTTTCATCAATAGTTATAATCATGCCAACAACTGTCCATCAATGCACTACGGGCCAATGAGGACTTTTACCACATCATTAGTAACATTACGGTCATGATTATACCGAATAATCCTTGGTCATAATCATATCAAGTCCATCTATGCACTACAGGCCAAAGATGACTTTTATAACAATATAAGCATGATGATGACAATGATATAAGAATTCAATTAAAAGAAAGCAAATGATAAATTTTAAATATTTATAATTTAATTTATCCAGAATTCAATAATGTCTAAATTGTCAACATGATACTGTTTTGTAGAGTAAAATTCAAGAATAATATTGTATCAAAAATGATTTGGACCGAAAAGAAATCAATTTTTTGTCATGTGTAGTATCCCGGGGTGAATAGTAATTAAGTGAATAGTACCCCATAAATAGTACTTCGGGAATAGTAACCCCGTGAATAGTACTCTGGCATGAAAAAGTTAAAACTTATCAAGAATGCTCAGAATAATATTTTCATGAAAAGATATTGGATGAAGCGCAATTTTCAAGGATATTCTACTAATTTCATGGAGTATAGATACCAAAACTTTAACAAAATGTGTATAGAATTCAGAATCTGAAATGAAATAATATTACTTACATACTTCAGAGTATGGAAGAAAATATTATTTTTACGAATACTGATTAAAAATAATATCCCTTACGAATATTAAACGAAAATAATATTCCTTACGAATATTAAACGAAAACAATATCCCTACGAATATTGAACGAAAATAATATTCCTTACGATTATTGAACGAAAATAAAATTCCTTACGAATATGAAAAATAATATCGTAACCGAATATGAAATAAATAATACCCCTTACCTTAAAAAGAAGAGTATTCCAACTGGTATAGCGGGGATAATCTTGAAGAAAACTTTCACTATTTTCTACACTCAAAACTTCCTAAAACTCGAAAGATATACGCTTAATATTAGAGAAGAATTCTTTGATTCTGGTGTGATTTTCAATTCTAACTGAGCATCCTATTTATAGGAGAATTGAAAGGATACTATTTAGACAAAAAATTTCACGGATCAACAGTAAAACCATCACGGGCGCTCAACCGGCGAAATTTTCTGAAATTTAATTTTTATTGTGCAATAAAATATTCTAATAAAACAAAAAATTTAAATAAAATATAATATATTCTATTTATAATCTAATAAAATAAAACTTTGTATATAATATATATATATATATATATATACACACACACACACACATATATAATACTAACACTCCCTCCCAAACACGTTTTCTCCCCCACCCCGGGGCCATTTTTCTTACACGTGGGCCCCACGTGTTCCCCTCTCACCAACATGTCACCATCACAGGTGGGTTCCATTATATATATACCGAATAACTTTCTACCGATTATTTTAAAAAATGGGTAAATAGAGGTCCAAATAATAAGCAAAATTTACAACAAATACTTCATAAAAATCCTCTCAATATTTTTAACAACATTTATTCATCATTATTATTATTCGCAATATTTAACAACCAGATCATTCTTAGAAAAAAGGGGGCTTTTCGATAAGGATTTCTCCCTATTGGCGCACAATTAGGTGACCAAACCTCTCCTCGACAGAACTTTTTAGACATCGTCAATATTATAAATAATAATATGAATAACTGTATCGTCTCAATTACTGATTTAATAATATATAAAATATCGACAATAATTGAATCAAATAACATGAGATAATATGCAATAATTACTGTAGCAATAATTGAATAAAACTGAGCGACTTCTCTCGTAAGCATCAATAATCAATACCGTGTGCTACTATGCAACCACGCGTATTACTGTACTTTTACCACCTGGTATTTCAATAGTTTAACGATAAAACTTTCGCCGTTATTTTTGTAAAAAGATATTTCTATCATTTTCCCATTCCGACAATAATTCTGTTGTGGGGTCCACCAATGATTGCTCCGTTGTACGAATATTCCCTGATAAAACGAATATTCTCCGACCAATCGAATATTATATAACAACTTACTTACTTTGCAAAATTTATAAATATTACCCACAACTATAATATTATATCCAATCCACACCATAATATTTAAAAAAATATTTCGAGAAAATTAAATCTTTATTCATAAATTTTGGGGTCTCACAACCTCCCCTTCTTATGAAATTTTGTCCTCGAAATTAACGTACGTACCTGGTATGTCAAAGAGATGAGGACACCTCGTCAGATTCTAACTCTTTGAGCGTAGAATATGTTACCTCTTATCCAAGATTTTAACAGGTATCTCCTCATACATTAAACATTCTGCTATCTCATTTAGTTCTAATTCAGTAATATGGTTCGGGTAGTCCACATATTTACGTAACATCGATACGTGAAGAACGTTATGAACACGCGATATACTTGGCGGTAAAGCGAGTCTATAGGCCACAGTTCCTACTTGATCGAGTATTTTAAATAGACCAATAAAATCGAGGGTTGAGATTTCCTTTCTTCATCGATTCTTGCTTCTAGAATAACGCCTTCTTGAACTTTCTTCACATTCATTAGCTCTGAGTCTGTAGCTTGAGCGGATTTAACTTTATAGATTAAAGTCGGTTCTAATCGTATATTCACTAGCTTCACGTAGGTTCTTGGAGTCTTTAACTCTATCTCCATCTTTTGTAAGTCGTTTGAAATGGGTATTTGTGTTAACAATATCATACTCATAAACGCATATGATCTTCTACTCAACGCGTTAGTTACTACGTTCGCTTTTACAAGATGGTATTGAATGTTATGGTCGTAAACTTTCAACAGCTTAAGCCAACGTCTTTGGCGTATGCTACATTTGTTTTGGGTGAAGAAATATTTGACGATTTTGGAAATGGGTTTAAGGTCGATACAAAATTTGATTTCACGCTCTGGGGGTAGGCTAGGAAGTTCTTTAGAGAATACGTCAAGAAATTTATTAACGATAGAAATATTATTCAAAACTGTGACTCTCATCCAAGACTTGGATAACACGTCACATTGATACCTAACAACTTACCACCGTTATTCATTGCGTCCTCTATAGAAAGTCTTGCTTCGGTGCATTCCAAGACTTGGAAGTCACCAGCGAAAGGTTCGGGGCTCTTTACTTATAGCTTGATATGACAATGATTGACTTTAGTGGTTTGGTTGCTTGAATTCACATAATAGGTTGGTTAGGAATATGAAAACTAACAACCTTACGAAAACAATCAATTTTAGCACGATAAGTAGTTAACTAGTCGATTCCAAAAATCACATCAAAGGCAAGTATTTTCAAAGAGATAAGATCGACAGGTAACGTAAGGGTATAGATTTGAATCAAATACGACTTATAAATAGTGGATGTAACGAAGGTTTCCAATGGAGTTTCAACAGATAAGTCAAAGTCTAATTTCTTCGGACTTAAATTTAAACGTTGAACGCAAGTAGGAGAAATAAAAGAATGCGTAGAACCGGTATCAAAAAAGTTATAGACTTCGCAAGAGTTTATGATTAAGTTACCTGTGATAACTTCGTTCGGGTTCCTCAACAAACGCTCTCACTTAAACTACCGGCTTTGACTTATCTGGGACATCCTTTGGCATCACTATCCCAGCTGGACTTGACTTTACTACACGACAAAATCGAGCTAGGTGACCTTCTCTTCTGCAATTGAAACACGCTTTGGGTTTCTGAGTACAGTTTGGACAAATGTGTCCCTCTTGTCCGCATTTGAAACATACGACCAATGGTCGTTCTTCTTCCTTGGAAACGGGTGCTGCTGTCTTTCCATCATTTTGAACCTTCTCTTCTTGAAGTTGTTCTCACTTAGTTCACCTTTCCTATTATCCTGGCCATGATTACCACCGAAGTGGTTACCATTTCTGGTATATTGATTCCCTCTACGTTTATTGTCACCGCTTCGATGACTGTTACCATTGGTATTATCGACTTGCCAGCTGCTCTCTCTTAGTTGGGTTAACTCATTGTCGTGCTCCAACAACTGAGCACTATTTACAACATCTAAATACAAAAAAAGTTTATGAGAAATGAGATATTCACGTATTTCGGGTTTCAAACCTCGTAGAATCATTCGCGTCATTCTCTCCTCATTCTCAACCAAATGGGATGCAAACCAGGATAACTCGGAAAACTTAGCCTCATACTGCGACACAGTCATATCGTTTTGCTCCAGCTTGATGAACTCTACCTCCTTCATGTGACGAATACTTTCAGGAAAGTACTTGTCATTGAATAATTCTTGGAACTTCTCCCAAGACATCCTCAGTGCGGCAGGTTGAGTATGCTTTCTGATTCCCACCGGTGATCGCCTCTTCTTCACGTACATAAAGGTATGAAGGGAACCTTTACTCCTCTGAGCATTCCAAGACATCAAATATCTTAGTGATTTGCTTTATCCACGTCTCCGACTTAAGTGGTTCTGGCTTTCCCAAAAACTTCGGTGGTCCCAGCTCCTTGAACTACTTAGCGTTGACCAGTCGTGAGTTGCCATTGACTCCACCTGCATTATGAACAGGTGTCTCTCTCATTTGGTGTTGCATGAATTCTAAAAAGTTACTAAACATACCATCGTTCGTCATTTGGTCGGTGTTGTTATTATAGGAGGATTTTTTTTTCTGATGCACATTATCATGGGTATTGATCGTTGGCGACTCAACGGTCTCATGTGCTCCATTGCTTATCTCAACATTTTCAGAGCCATTTTTAAACACTACCACAAAACAAGGGTTAATTAACATGCCACATATTATCCCTATATTCTGTCCGACCAATTAAATAACAATAAAGTTAGGTAAGTCATACTAGCGAAGGAATTACCTGTCTCTCCCCTCCTAGTTCTAGTCTCAAATCTCAGCCAGGGATCATATCCCTAAGCTTTGATACTAACTGTGTCGCCCCAATAATAGGTATACATCACCCATCTTGAGTCGCCAAATACATGGTACAAAATTCAAATACAAACTTAATTATACAATACGACCAAAAGCGTAGCTGAGAGTTTTTACACGAATATTGTCTTCTAGACAATATCCAAACTCAAATTCAATCATCATTACATTTATTATTACACTAAATAGTGAGGACAACTAAACAACCATCTCGGACCATCACTCTGTTCCCCGACTAGTCCCGGCTACCTTCTCATTTCCTGAATAGAACAATGAAAGCAAAAGGGTGAGCTCAACTAGCCCAGTAAGAAATATTATGACTAAGATAATGCAGAATAAATTATTGTTAGCCTTCAACAGTGTTAAACTGATAAAATACAACAACCATCAAGTTTAACTGCAGCGGAACAAGCAATCCATTAGAAGAGTCAAGTAGAGCATGATATCTACTATCTTCTATGATTTAAAAAGTTTATCATTAATTTTATCGAGCTGAGATTCAGCTCAATAAATAATCCACATCATCGAATCATGCCTGCACTACGACCAAGGATATTCATTAGTATCAAGACCACAAATTATCCATGCACTATGGGACAAAGATATTCGTGTTTTCATCAATGGTCATGATCATGCCAACAATTGTCCATCAATGCACTACGGGCCAATGAGGACTTTTACCACATCATTTGTAACATTACGGTCATGATTATACCGAATAATCCCTGGTCATAATCATACCAAGTCCATCTATGCACTACGGGCCAAGGATGACTTTCATAATAATATAAGCATGAGGATGATGACAATGCCATAAGAATTCAATTAAAAGAAAGCAAAGGATAAATTTTAAAGATTTATAATTTAATTTATTCAAATTTCAATAATGTCCAAATTGTCAACATGATTCTACTTTGTGGAGTAAAATTCAAGAATAATATT
This sequence comes from Panax ginseng, assembly GCA_020205605.1. Lineage (NCBI taxonomy): Eukaryota > Viridiplantae > Streptophyta > Magnoliopsida > Apiales > Araliaceae > Panax > Panax ginseng. The sequence continues at coordinate 64,681,660 of CM035149.1, forward strand.
GTATCAAAAATAATTTGGACCGAAAAGAAATCAATTTTTTGTCATGAATAGTAATCCCGGGTGAATAGTAACCGAGTAAATAGTACCCCATGAATAGTACTTTGGGATAGTAACCCCATGAATAGTACTCCAGCATAAAAAAGTTAAAACTTATCAAGAATGCTCAGAATAATATTTTCATGAAAAGATATTGGCTGAAGCGCAATTTTCGAGGATATTCTACTAATTTCATGGAGTATAGAAACCAAAACTTTAACAAAATGAGTATAGAATTTAAAATCTGAAACGAAATAATATTACTTACATACTATAGAGTATGAAAGAAAATATTATTTCTTTCGAATACTGAACAAAAATAATATCCCTTACGAATATTGAACGAAAATAATATTCCTTACGAATATTAAACGAAGACAATATCTCTACGAATATTGAACGAAAATAATATTCCTTACGAATATTGAACGAAATTAAAATTCCTTACGAATATGAAAAATAATATCGTAAGCGAATATGAAATAAATAATACCCCTTACCTTAAAAAGAAGAGTATTCCAACTGGTATAGCGGGGATATTCTTGAAGAAAACTTCCACTATTTTCTACACTCAAAGCTTCATAAAACTTGAAAAAAATACGCTCAATATTATAGAAGAAGAATTCTCTGATTCTGGTGTGATTTTCAATTCTAACTGAGTATCATATTTATAGGTGAATGGAAAGGATACTATTTAGAAAAAAAAATTCACGGATCAACAGTAAAACCATCAAGGGCGCTGAACCGGCAAAACTTTCTGAAATTTAATTTTTAATGTGCATTACTGTGCAATAAAATATTCTAATAAAATAAAAACTTTAAATAAAATATAATATATTATATTTATAATCTAATAAAACAAAATTTTATATATATATATATATATATTCTATTTATACACACATATATAATACTAACACTCCTTCCAAAACACGTTTTCTCCCCCACCCTCATTTTCATTTTCTTCCACGTGGGCCCCACATGTTCCCCTCTCACCAACATGTCACCATCACAGGTGGGTTCCATTATATATATACTGAATAATTTTCTACCGATTATTTTGAAAAATGGGTAAATGGAGATCCAAATAATAAGTAAAATTTACAACAAATACTTCATAAAAATCCTCTTAATATTTTTAATAACATTTATTCATCATTATTATTATTCGCAATAATTAACAACCAGATCATTCCCAGGAAAGGGGGGCTTTCTGATAAGGATTTTTCCCTATTATTGGCATGATTTGGTGACAAACCTCTCCTCGACGAACTTTCTGAACATCGTCGATATTGCAAATAATAATATGAATAAGCTGTATCGTCTCAATTATTGATTTAATAATATATAAAATATCGATAATAATTGAATCAAATAACGTGAGATCTATGCAACAATTCTTTGTAGCAATAATTGAATAAAAGCGGTGACTTCTCACGTAAGCATCAATAATCAATACCAGTGTGTAGTACTCTTGTGCAACCACACGTATTCTTTGTACTTTTTTACCATTGAGTATTTCAACGGTTTAACGGTAAAACTTTTATCGTTATTTTTATAAAAGATATTTACATCTTTTTCCATTCCGACAATAATTTCATTGCGGGGTCCACCAATGATTGCGCCGTTGTACGATTATTCCCTGATAAAACGGATATTCCCCGACCAATTGAATATTATATAACAACTTACTTACTTTGCAAAATTTATAAATATTACCCACAACTATAACATTATATCAAATCCACACCATAATATTCAAAAAAATATTTTGAGAAAATTAAATCTTTATTCATAAAATTTGGGATCTTACACCGCCACTATTGTCGACATTTACCGGCTCATCCAGTAAGATATCGTCAGTGAGTCGTTTGGATCACGGCTGGCTTATTGGAATCATCATGTTGGCTCTTCGCTTTTTGCTCCAAATACAAATCTCCCCCGTGTAGTTGTCATACTACCAATTCCTGAATTGAATCTCACTTTCGTTCGAGGTATGATATTTCCAAGCTTTCTATTCAGTTCATTGAACTTTGGAGTTGGAGCAGGTTTATTAGTAGTGAAATTTGTGTATATTTGTTTGTTATTAATGGCAATTTTAAAATTTGTGTTTATTTGTTTGTTATTTGATTTTAAAATTTGGTATATTTGTTTTTGTTATTAAATATTAAATTTGCTTTGAAGGATTCATTTGATATTAATTACAAAATAATTGAATATATATTTCATTTATTTTCTTATTTTTGGCAAAATTTTCTAATTTATATTATTATATTTGTAAATAATTAAATAAATATTCATTTGATATTAATTATAAAATAATTGAATATATATTTCATTTATTTTCTTATTTTTTGGCAAATTTTTCTAATTTATATTATTATATTTGTAAAGAATTAAATAAAAATTCATTTGATATTAATTACAAAATAATTGAATATATTTTTCATTTATTTTCTTATTTTTTTACTAACTTTTCCAATTTATAGTATTACATTTGTAAATTTTCCTCCATTTCCACATAATGAAAGTCACATGGGACTGATCTGTGCCACATCAAAAAATTTTTACACGTCTACAGCTTATGTGTCAAATTCCGTCTAAAGTCAACCGACTTAATGGAATTGTAAACTTTTTGTTAGTAAATACAAGTTCAGTGAGTTGACTGTAAGAAAAAAAAGTTTAGTGACCCATTTGTAAGTCGACTTAAAGTAGAGTTACCTAAAAAATATTTAACCCCATGTGAGAGAGAGATTAGTCATGTCACAAATATATCCACGTGGAAGGGAAAATAGAAAAATTACTTGAAAAAATGGAATTATATATTATATATTATATACTTACACTAATTAAAAATTAATTATAATCTTATATATTATGTTAATAAGATATAACCTATTTTGAATTTGGATGGAAAAACACAAGTACAGTTCAGATCCATTCTAATTTATTTAGACGGGAAAGTACAAAAACGGTTCAATTTCATTCTAATTGATTTGGACGGGAAATGGTGGGGGAGAGGAAGGAAGAGAGAGAGGAAATGAAAGTGAGATTGTTAAAACGGGGATAGATGATTTCTTTTAAATATCATCACCATAGAATTTCATTCAATTTAATTTCCTTTCTTCTTTCTGTTCCATATCAGCTAACAAAAAGGTAGAGGAGTTAGACCCATCACTCACTCACTCACTAAACTCTGTTTTCTTTTTCTTTTGACAACTGATAAAGATCGTGTTGGAGCATTTTGATCTGAGATGAATGTTATATAAGAAGATGAACAGTGGATTTTTTTGGTCTCTCTCATAACTAGTGATGAATATAATAAAATTCACCGACTATGGGAAAATGTGTTATAAAATTGGGGAAGAAATAGGGGATTTCCCTCTTTAATTGGAACAGATCTTAGCTTTTAGATGAAATTTTTATGGTCTTTCTCTCTCTTAACTGGTACTAAATACTTGATTCATTAATTGTGGGAAATGGGTAGGATTAAGCAAAAAACGGATAAAATTGTATTGTCAAACCAAATTGATTTTATTTTTTATTCAATTATTTTTTATAATTCGGTTTTATCTGATTTTAATTTTGCTTTTCGGGTTCGGGTTCGGGTTTGATTTTGATTTTTAGTTATTCGATTAACCGAATAACCGAAATAGAAAAATAATTTAAGTCTTAATAATACTCTCGTCTCTCACTCAGAACATCATCCTAATATTCATCTGTCGTCCTTGTCTAGATCTATGGCGGTAAACTGAGGTGGTGCAGAATCTGGTCTCATCTCTCATCTTCTCTATTATTATAAAATCTGCTCTTGAAATGAAATGTGATCAGATCTTGGAGAACCTGTCATCTTCATTTACTACTATTATTACACAAAATCTGCCCTCATCTCTCATCTTCTCTCACCAAATCGACAGTCTACTCTCATCTCTCATCTTCTTTTGCCCTTGGTCTTCTATATTGAGGAATATATTCGACCCTCAAAGCAATTTAACCTTGACATGAGATCTTTCTCTTCGCAGCAGCACAATTAGAACTTTCCTTAACATTTCTACATGCACATAACTTCAAATCACCACGCTGGTCTTCATTAATCATACCCTTCTTCATTAATCATACCATTTCAAAGTCTGAACGGACCAAAGTTTGGACAAAACACCCACATTCCTACTCATCAACCACTTTGCTTGAAATAATAGGTTTATGTTTTGCTTTAAATCCACCAATCTGTCATCTGAGATTGGGGATTCTATTTGTTCTATGTGTTTTTATCAATTATATTTAGCTTATCTCTGTTTTGGGGTTTACTGTATGCACTGATGCACATGCATTTCATATTTCATAATTTGTCGATGCATTTCTTTGCTTCTGAATTCTGATTTCAAAAAAGTTTTCCCTCCATTTGAAGCAGGATTTGTAATGGGTTTTGTTTTGTTTGAGAAATCAAAAATATATTTCTTAATTTTGGTTATTATTCGAATAACTGAATAGTAAATTCGGTAATTCGGTAATTCAATTATTGGGTAATTTGATTACTTGTTCGAATATCAAAATTGTACAAATTTTAATTTTCGGTTATAACCGAATAGGCTATTCGGTTCGGTTATAACCGAATGATCAATCCTAGAAATAGGTTACGGAACTGGGGAAAAAAGAAAGGATTTTCTCTTTTTAATTTAGGACAAATCTGAATTTTTAGAGGTTCATGATGGGGTTGAGTTTTGACTAAACTTTAGTTGTGGTTGAGTTTAAATTGTGTAGATGATGTTGTGTAAAGCTTTAGATAATGGTGGTGGTTATGGTTAATAATGGAAGTTTCTGGTGGAAGTGTTTAGGAAGAAAATGAATGTAAAAATTCAACTTTTTATAAATAAAATTTAATTTTTTATAATTATTATGATAAATAGTAAAGTGTTATATTGATAAAATGATAAAGTTAAGTGTAATATGTGCAAATTATAAAATAAAAAATATGTCGAAAAATATTCGTTACGTCGGGGAATATTCGGTAAAGTACAATGGTGCTGAAACAACCAATTATTAGTGTAAGACCCCAACTTTTTATGAATAAAGATTTAATTTCTCTACATATTATTGTGAATAATAAGGTGTTGATTTGATATAATGCTTTAGTTATGAGTGAAATGTGCAAATTTTGCAAAGTAAATAAGTGGTCATAAAATATTCGTTTGGTCGGGGAATATTCTTTTTGTCGGGGAATATCCGTATTATCTACAAGAATCATTGGTGGACCACATAATTGGAATAAGCTTTGACATAAAGCGACGTAATAACCTTTTATAAGATTAACGACAAAACTTTTACTGTTAACTATTGAAATACCCGATGATAAAAGTACAGTAATACGCGTGATTGCATAGTAGCACACGGTATTGCACAATATTTCTGATTATTGATTCTTACGTAAGAAGTCACTCATTTTCATTCAATAATTGCCACAGTAATTATTGCACAGTATCTCATATTATTAATTCAATTATTATCATAGTATCATCTGCACAATATTTTATATTATTAAATCAATAATTAACATGACACAATTAATTATATTATTAGTTAGCATTATTGACAATGTCTAGAAAGTTCTGTCGAGGAAAGGGGTTAGGTTATATAATTGCGCACCAATAAGGATAAATTCTTATCGGAAAGCCCCCTCTTTTTTGGGAATGATCTGGTTGTTAATATTGTGAGCTTATAATATTAATTATGAATAATGTAGTGGATATTGGTTTAATTTTGATATAAATGAAGGAATTAGTTGAAAGTTTGGCAATTATTTTCTCCGATAAAATATTCATTCAAATATATTATTATAATATTACATTATTATAATGTGATAATATAATAATATAATTTTTTTATAATTTAAATGATATTATTATTATTATTATTATTATTATAATATATAATTTTCAGCATGTGAATAAAAGTGGAGTAAAGGTTATCATTTTAATTTTGAATTATTCTTCGTGTGCACTTCTACACATTTGTTTTTCTTTTGGTGGCTTGCCTGCAAAGCTTGATTGTCTCCTTAGTGGGCCCTCAATCAACTGGAAAATAAGGAGTTAGACAAATGAGGAAGAAAAAAAAAGTTAGGTGGAGAGGAATTTTGGGCAAGTTAGGCACATGTATTTGATTTTTCCTCCCTCCGTTGCACTATAAATAAGGGGTAACCCCTCCTTCCTAAAACACATCTTCAATATCAGAAATTCTTATTCTATAGTATTTTGAATATTTTTTTTGAGTATAAGGATACTTTGAGTGTAGCTTTTTGTGCAATATTTTCTCAGAATAATATCCGATATTTCGGTTAAATCCAGTTTCTACTAAGGTAAAGGATATTATTTTATTTCAATACTCGTAAGAAATATTTTTTTTTCATACTCCATGTTATAAAAGTGAAATTATTTCATTTCATATTCCTAAATTTAAATTTACTATGATAAGTATTGCTTCTATAATTCCTGAAATGATTAGAAATCCCTTAAGTTTTGCGCTTCATCTAATATCATTTCACTGAAATATTGGTATGAACTTTCTTATTAAAATTTAAACTTTTTATGTCTGGGTACTATTCATGGGCACTAACTGTGACGCCCCCAAAATAGGTATACATCACCCATTCTGAGACGTCAAATACATGATACATAATATAACTACAACTTAATTATACAACTGTCGTGCAGAATACGACAAAACATAAGCTGTGAGTTTTAATACAAATATTATCTCTTAGACAATATCCAAACTCAAATTCAGTCCTCATTACAATTATTATCACACTATTTTATAGAATAGTGAGGACAACTATGATAACCATCTCAGAATCATCACTCCATTCTCAGAGCTAGTCCCAAATTTATATTCTCATTTCAAGAAGAACGGTGAAAGAAAAGGGTGAGCTCAACTAGCCCAAAGAAAGAAATATTATGACTAAGATAATGCGAATAAATTATCCTTAGCTTCTTGAAGATATAACAACCGATAGAATACAATAGACAACAAGTTTTAGATCAACAACCGCAATGTAACAAGCAATCTATTAGAAGAAATTAGCGAGCATGATATCTACTATCTTCATGATTTAAAAAGTTTATCATCAATTTTATCGATGAGACTCATTTCGATAAATAATCCACATCCTTTGAATTATCCATGCACTCTGGCCAAGGATATTCATTAGTATCACGTCCACAAATTATCCATGCACTACGGGCCAAGGATATTCGTGTAATCATCAATGGCCATGATCATACCAACAACTGTCTATCAATGCACTACGGGCCAATGAGGACTTTTACCACATCATTTGTAACATTACGATTCATGATTATACCGAATAATCCCTGGTCATAATCATACCAATCAACAGTCCATCTATGCATTACGGGTCAAAGATGACTTTCATCACAATATAAGCATGATGATGATGACAATGATATAAGAATTCAATTAAAAGAAAGCAAATGATAAATTTTTAAAGATTTATAATTTAATTTATCCAGAATTCAATAATGTCTAAATTGTCAACACGATATTTCTTTGTGGAGTAAAATTCAAGAATAATATTGTATCAAAAATAATTTGGACAGAAAAAAATTAATTTTTGTTATGAATAGTACCCGGAATGAATAGTACCCGAGTGAATAGTACCCCGTGAATAGTACTTTGTGAATAATATTTTGTAAATAGTACTCTGTAAATAGTACTTTATGAATAGTATCCTGTGAATAGTACTTCGTGAATAGTACCCCATGAATAGTATTTTGTGAATAGTACCCATGAATAGTACTTTATGAATAGTACCCCGTGAATAGTCCCCCGACATGAAAAGCTTAAAATTTAACAAGAATGTCCAGAAAATATCCTTGTGAAACAATACTAGATGAAGCACAAATTTCAAGGATATTATACTAATTTCATGAAGTATAGAAGCAATACTTCAACAAAATGAGTGTAGAATTAGGAATACGAAACGAAATAATATTACTTACATACTACAGAGTATAGAAGAAAATATTATTTCATACGAATATTGAACAAAAATAATATCCCTTACAAATATTGAACGAAGATAATAAAAAATAATATCGTAAGCGAATATGAAATAAATAATACCCCTTAAGAATTTCTCCCTATTGGCGCGCAATTAGGTAACCAAATCCCTTTCCTCGACAGAACTTTCTAGACATCGTCAATAATACAAATAATAATATAAATAATTTTGTCGTCTCAATTATTGATTTAATAATATAAAATATTGTGCAGATGATACTATGACAATAATTAAATCAATAATATGCAGCAATTACTGTGCCAATAATTGAATAAAACTGAGTGAGTACTTCTCACGTAAGCATCAATAATCCAAGATACTGTACAATACATTGTGTTACTATGCAACCACGCGTATTACTGTACTTTTACCGCCGGGTATTTTAACAGTTTAACGGTAAAACTTTTGCCGTTATTTTTATAAAAAGTTATTTATGTCGCTTTCTAAATCCAACAGTAATTCCGTTGTGGGGTCCACCAATGATTGTGGCTTCGTACGGATATTCCCCGACAAAAAGAATATTCCCCGACCAAACAAATATTTTATGACAACTTGTTTACTTTGAAAAATTTTCACATATCACCCTTAACTTTAATCTTTTATCAATTTAACCATTTACTAAATAAAATAATAATTATAAGAAAATTGAATACTTTCATTTCATAAAATTCGGGGCCTTACATTTTAAATGTTTTAAAAATCATTTAAGGGTAATATTAATGTTTCAAAAATATTTTGAGTTATTATAAATAACTTTAATATTTTGGCAATGGTTTCATTAATATTTTAATATTATTTAAATATTAATGATAATAGAATTATTTAGTATTTAAATCATTTAAAAATGATTTCAGTGTTTGAAAAATCATGATAAATTATAATAATTATTTAAAAATTATTATAAGTCATTTAAAAATTATATGACTGATAGTTAAATTATCTAAAATAATATTTAAGCTACAAAATAGAGTTTAATTGAAAATAAACTCGATAATTACCCGATAAAGCCGTCGGTACACCAAAATATTTTCGAAATTGATCCGAACTCATATAATTTGACTTGATAAGTGTCTGTTTATGTCATAATGACTAATATACATATGTGACAATTTGTTTAGGTTATTTAATGACTGCAAATAGCAGTATTAAGTGTTAAGATGTATTATTCTAATTAAAAGAATAATTCTATTGATGATAGGACTTTATATTAAAGGTAGAAGCGTAAACTATACTACGTAGCAGTAATTAGCTTTCAAGGAAAGTATCTGAACTATTTTCTTCATTGTGCAAGTATCCTACCTTTGCATTTACTTTATGCAATGGACATGTGTAAGCAAGTTTCAGAATTTTATTATTGTTGTGCCAGTTTATTAACTCTACTCTTATTGATTATGTATCTAACCCTTTGTATTCATACAAGTTCTTGAATTCTATCCGTTCATTGATTACTAGTGTAGCATTATTATATGATTCAAATATATATTCTGTTCGTTAATTTCTAAGATTGGTTATACAAGTGTCCTCACTTGGATAATTGATGTACTTGTTGATACATACTTATTGATTTCCAGTATGTATATATTAATTAAAAATCTTCTAAGCTATTTGACTCGGCTAGACACAGATTTAAAAATATGGTTGAACATGATAGAACATTATTATTATCCAACCGAATTATTTTGGTTCAGATTTAAAACTAAGTATGAACATCCCGAATATGAAAAACTTTTGTGCGCCAAAGGCGGATATGATGAACAAAAATATCGTTCGAACACGTAGTATTGATCAATACAGGGCATAACGGGCTGATCACCCTTCGTGCCTGTAAGTTATGACAGTTTGCAGATGAAGTTCTGTATACCTTTTTAAAAATTGAAAACAAAGTTTATAGTCTGTCGATTGCTCTCCAATTATGTCAGTACGTAGTTTCAAAAATGAAATAGAATTGATATGTTATTTAATGTTGCTTCAGTTTACTTCACAACTATTGATTCATTGTAGAAGTGTCGTTCAAAGAAAACATTTACTTCTTTCAGCTAAAGTTTATTATCTGCTATTACTTATTGGGCAATCAAATGCTCATTCTTGCTTTAAATTAAATGTTTTTAGCTAAGCGTGAGCGACCTGAAGGTTCTGACAAGGACAAAGGAAAGAGAAAGGTGGCAGAATAAGTTTTATGATATCTTATGTAATAGTTAGACTTTATTATGACAATAATATTTATTAATTATCATGTAATGAAAGGTTTTAAATGTTGTGAACCTGGGATTAGACAACTCTGATATGTAAATTAAGTTTGATAATTATATTATTATTATTATTTCGCTCAAAGAAATAATATCGTGAAGCACTAAGTTCAGGTTTCAAGTACCTGAATTTTGGAGGCATCACAGTTGGAGTTGCTGATTGTCGATGTCATCACGCGGGTTCCCTACACCGAGGATCATTTGATAGTAGGTTTTGAAGGTGACTTTTCGATCGGGGTAGAGTATGTATTATCCACTCGTCGGATCCCTCTCTTGATTAATAGAGGCTGGGAGCTCAACTTGGGAAAGCGTGCTATCAGGAGCATCACAGGGGAGATTCGTGTTCCATTTGCTAGACGGCACTGGTCTTTATCTCATACAATCACCGAGATTCCCCTGATGGGTTTAGATGGCTTTACTTTATCGGAGGGCCCTTACATTCAGGATGTCTTCCATCGCTGGTGGACTCCTCGCACCATTGGAGCTCAGACCCATGCCACTCAATTCATGGGGGATATGGTTCATAGGTCTGTTAAATTGGAAACCATTGAAAACTTGCCTCCACATACTTCTGTTAAACATGTTCATAGTTTTTTAGGGCATGCAGGCTTCTACCGTAGATTTATAAAGGACTTCTCAAAGATCACAAAACCACTTTGTAGTTTGTTAGAGAAGGATGTTCAGTTTAAATTTGATGAGGAATGCCTGACTGCATTTGAACATTTAAAGAAGAAGCTGACTACAACACTTGTGATTACAACACCAGATTGGGACCTTCCTTTTGAGCTGATGTGTGATGCAAGTGACTTTGCTGTGGGAGCTATTTTGGGCCAGCGTAGGGAAAAGGTTTCCCATGTGATCTATTATGCAAGCAAGACCCTCACTGATACTCAATTAAACTACACGACCACAGAAAAGGAGCTTTTAGCAGTAGTGTACGCATTTGATAAGTTTTGTGCTTACTTGATTGGGACTAGAGTGATTGTGTACACAGATTTTGCAGCGATCCAGTATTTGGTAGCAAAGAAAGATGCTTAACCTCGTCTGATTAGGTGGATACTTCATTCCACACCCCGACTAGAACTCGCTACATTCTCGCCTCCTGAGAAAAAAAATGGAACAAAAAGGAAAAGGGTGAGCTCAACTAGCCCAGTAAAGAATATTATGACTAAGATAATATAGAACAAATTATCGTTAGTCTTCAACGGGGAAAAAATCGATAAAATACAATGACAACAAGTTTGAGATCAATATTCATAATGAAAATATTAATTCATAGATGAATTACGTAGAGAATGAAATCTACTATAATCTATGAATTTAAAAATCTATCATCAATATTTTATCTCTGTAACATAAATCAATATTCATCTTTGCACTACAGGCCAAAGATATTCATCAGTTGGTCATGTTCATCTCAACACCTGTACCTCTTTGCACTACGGGCCAAAGATATTCATAGGAAAATAAACCATCTTTGCACTATAGGCCAAAGATATTTAGTAATACCATCATTTAGGACTGAGGATGATGAAAAATATTTTAAAGAAAACGAATCCAGTGAAACAAAAGAACAAATATTAAGGATTCGTACTTTAAACAATCTGAGTTCAAAAATACTTCATTAATAATCATAGTGAAGTAAAATCCAAGAATGATCAAAATATGGATACAATCAAAGCTAGTATCTATAATAGATATTTTGGACAAAAATGAAAATTTAATTTTTTACGTGAATAAGTGTGAGTATCGTGAATAGTCCAGAGTATCGTGAATAATAACCAAACACTAAAAGACAAGAATTTCACAAGAAAAAATCTTACCAATATTAAAGATAATGATATTAGAAGAAATAGTATCATTTTTAAAAAAATAACATCCCTTACCTCGAAAAGAATAGTACTACATTTGAAATATCGATATAATGTTGAAGAAACTTGCAGTCAGATAGAAACACTCAAAGTATCAAAATACTCAAAAAATACGCCGATAATATATAGAGAGAAAACTTGAGTTTACGGTGTGATTTTCAATTCTAACCTAAGCACCCTATTTATAGGAAAATGCTTAGAACACCAAAGTAGAAAATTTAATAAAATATTAACATATTTAATTTTTATTCCAACGCACACCTCATTTGATTCAAAACATCAGCCACCAAGTGAGACCCACCTCACCAAAAAAAAAAACGTTTTTCTTATTAAAAATAATTAAAACTTCCAAAAATCAATTATTTCGGAACTTCAGAACTTCAATAATTCAAAATAAATAGCCCTTTTATCAGAAAAATTCTAACCTTATATCTTTTCCATAGGAAATTTCATTATCTACAACTTTATAGAAGAAAGTTTTTCCAAATTCCAAACAGAAATTGACCGAAATTCACAAACGGACAATTTTACAGGCTATAATCAAATTTCAGTCAAGAAATGGGGTTCACGAACATGTTTAACATGTTTTAAACAATTTTAGTAACAAAAATACTCCTGCTCCTCATATACTCATATATCCCACATTCATTGTAAAAATATCATCATTATTATATTATTAAAATATAATAATATATTTAAATGAATTATTTATCGGAAAAGATAAAATATCAATTTTTAACAATTGTTACTTTAAAATTTTCTCCATCTATATCCATATAAAATGAATATTTTCCTTATCATATAAATTAATAATTAATTATTCACAAATAATATCTGAGAATCATAATATTGGCAACTTGAGCGTTGTTCTCAAGAAGAGGGCTTTCAATAAGGATTTCTCCTTACTAAGCCAAGCAATTAGGTGACCAAACCTCTCATTAGACAGAACTTTCTAGATATTACCAATAATGTTATCTAATAATATTATTCAAATAATATGAATTATTGATCTGATAATGAAAATATTGTGTAGTGACAATTATTGAAACAACAATAATATAAAATATCAACGTAACAATTATTGAATCAATAAAATATTGAACAGTAACTACTGTAACAATTATTAAGTAGTGCCTTCTTACATAAGAATCAATAATTGGTGTAATACCGTGTGCTACTGTGTTTTAACCACTAGGTATGGTAACAACTACGCCGTTATTTATAAACAACTTATATTTTTCGTTTTCTTCATCCAATCGCTTTTACATTTCTGAGGGGCCCACACAAGGTTGCTTGGCTGGCCGTACGAATATTCCAAACGGTAAGAATATTCCATGACCAAACTAATATTTCCCGATAATAATGAATATTTTATAACCACTTGCTTATTTGAAATATTTACGCATTTTACCCATAACTAACCACATTAATCAAATCAACCCTTACTATTTCAAAATAATAAATAGAGGAAATTCAATTTCATTAATAATAAGTTGGGGTCTTACAAACCTCCCTCCTTATGAAATTTATCCTCGAAATTGACGTCACGCACTGGTGTTTGAAAAGGGAGGATACCTCGCTTTAATTTTCGTTCCAATTCCCGGTCATTTCCTCAATAGCATGGTTCCTCCACAAAACTTTGACTTGTGGTATGACCTTTGTCGTGGGACATGCTCCTTCATATCCAAGATCTTGACAAAAATTCTCTTCATACATTTAAGTCTTGACTATCTCATCTAGTTCTAACTCAATAACGTGGTTGGTCTTTCACATATTTACGTAGTACAGATATATGAAAAACATTATGAACACGAGACATACTTGGAGGTAACGCGAGTCTATAGGCTACATTTTCTACTCGGTCAAGAATCTGAAATGGACCAATAAATCGTGGATTGAGCTTTCCTCATTTCCCAAATCTTATAACTCCCTTCCATGGAGAAACACGTAACAATACATGATCCCCAATACTAAATTCCACGTCCTTTCGATGAAGATCCGCATAACTCTTTTGTCGATCTTGTGCCGTTTGTATACGTTGTCGAATCATTTAGATCTTTTACGTAATGTCGTACTGCCAACTCTAGTCCCAACAATGTTGCTTCACCCACCTCATCCAATATACTGGAGAGTGACACTTTCTTCCATACAATGCTTCGAATGGAGCTACCCCTATACTTGCCTGATAACTGTTGTTGTAGGAGAATTCCACCAATGGTAAATACTTCCCAACTCCCTTTGAAGTCAAGGACACAGAGTCTTAATAGATCTTCAAGAGTTTGAATAGTCCTCTCGATTGTCCGTCTGTTTGAGGATGGTATGCCGAATCGAATTGTAAATCTATGCCCATAGCTTTTTTGCAAACTAACCCAAAATCGTGAAGTGAATCTTGGGTCACGATCCAAACTATGGATCTTTGGCATGCCATACAATCTCACAATCTCATTTATATATATATGAGCAAGGCGTTCAAGGAATAAGTCTCTCAGTATCGGCAAGAAATGAGCGGACTTAGTTAATCTATCAATGAACTCCAAATAACATTTATACCTTGAGAAACCGTGGGAAGACTCATGCTTGAAATCCATGGTAATGTGTTCCACTTCCATTTCGGGATCTCAAGTGGTTGCAATGGACCCTTAGGCACTTGATGCTCCGGGGCCATACTTTACGTTGACAAGTTAAACACCTCGAGATAAACTTTGCATCTCTCTCTTCATATTGTTCCACCAAAATGTATGTAGAAGATCACGATACATTTGGTACTTCGAGATGGATTGCAAAGCGTGTATTATATGCCTCAAAATCATGATCTTGTACTTCAAATTAGAGTCATTAGGAACACAAAGTGGAGTGTACTCAAAGTATTCCTTCTTCATCAATTCTTATTCGGAATAGCACCTTCAGATTTCTTTTTTTTCTTCATACGCATTAGCTCGTGTACGTGGCTTGAGCAATTTTAACTTTTCTATTAAAGTTGGTTCTATCGTATACTTGACATCATCACACTCGTTCTCGCATATGATCTTCTACTCAACACATCATTTACCACGTTTGCTTTTCGGGATGGTATTGAATGGTGTGGTCGTAATCTTTTTTAATAGCTCAAGCCAACATCGTTGCTGCGCATGTTGAGTTCCTTTTGGGTGAAGAAATATTTGAGGCTTTTATGGTGCGAATATATCTCCACTTTCTCTCCATATAGATAGTGCTTCCGGATCTTTAAATAAACGAGCGATCACGCTAACTCTAGATCATGAGTAGGATAATTCCTCTCATACTCTTTGAAGTTTGTCGTGAGGCATAGGCTATGACTTTCCCATGTTGCATGAGAACACATCCTAACCCTTTGCCTGAAGCATCGCTGTAGATAACAAATCCATCCGAACCAGATGGTATTGTCAGAACAGGTGGCGAAATGAGTCTCCTTTTAAGTTCTTGGAAACTCTTCTCGCATTCCTCGCTTTATACGAATTTATATCTTTCCGAGTCAGCTGAGTTAACGGAGTAGCGATTCGAGAAAATCCTTCCACGAATCTCCAATAATAACCAGCTAGGCCCAGAAAGCTACGTACTTTGGTTACCGTCTTTGGTTGCTCCCAACTTTGTATTGCTTCAATCTTTGTCGGGTCAACAGATACTCCATGTTTTGACACCACGTGCCCAAGGAATGCTACTTCCTCAAGCCAGAACTCGCATTTCTTCAACTTGACATATAGCTTGTTTTCACGAAGCCTTTGGAGTACCAGCTTCAAATGGTGCTCATGATTTTCACGGCTTTTGGAATATATGTGGATGTCATCAATGAAGACAACAACGAACTGATCCAAATATTCCTTGAATATTCGGTTAATCATATCCATGAAAGCCGCATGAGCATTAGTCAATCCAAAAGACATGACTAAGAATTCATAATGCCCGTACCGAGTTCTGAAGGCAGTCTTTGAAATATCCTTAGTTTTAATCTTTAGCTGATGATATCCAGAACGAAGATCGATCTTTGAAAAGAATTGTGCTCCTTGTAACTGGTCAAACAGGTCATCAATTACGAGGTAGCGGATACCTATTCTTGATAGTGACATGATTTAATTCCCGGTAGTCAATACAAAGTCGCATACTCCCGTCTTTCTTCTTTACGAATAAAACAGGAGCACCCCAAGGAGATGTACTAGGACGAATGAACCGATGTCCAACAACTCCTGTAGTTGGACCTTTAACTCTTGAAGTTTAATAGGAGCCATTCGATATGGGGTTTTAGAAATGGGCTTTGTATCTGGTTCAAGATCAATAAAGAATTCAACTTCACGTTCTGGTGGTAGATGTAAGACCCCAACTTTTATGAATAAAAATAAATTTTCTATAAATATCATTTTTGAATATTATGGAATAAATTTGATATAATGTTATAGTTGTGGGTAATATTTATAAATTTTGCAAAGTACGCAAGTTGTTATATAATATTTGATTGGTCAGGGAATATTCGTTCGATGGCACAATCATTGGTGGACCCCACAACAGAATTATTGTCGGATTGAGAAAACGACAAAAATATTTTTATAAAAATAACGGCGGAAGTTTTACCGTTGATCTTGTTGAACTACTCACGTAGTAAAAAATACGATGAATCTGGCGTGGTTGCGTAAGTAGCATTAGTTCCGGTATTGATTATTAATGCTTATGTGAGGCGTCACTCACTTTGATTCAATTATTATCGATATTTTATATGTTATTAAATCAATAATTGAGATGACGAAGTTGTTAATATTATTATTTGCATTATTAACGATGTCTAGAAGTTACGCGAGGAGAGGTTTGGTCACCTAATTAAGGCTCCAATAGGGAGAAATCTTTATTGGAAAGCCCCTCTTTCTTGGGAACTAATTCGGTCGATTAATAGTGTGAATAATAATAATGATGATGACGTTTTTTATTCGTATTATTAACGTAATAAAGCAGAAAAACTTTTATATAAAACATAATACTTTTATAAAGTTATTCATTTTATTAGGCTAATAGTAAAATCTTTTTATAAAAGCAGAATACTTTTATAAAGTTATACATTTTATTAGATAATAATTAGAATATATTATATTTTATTATGCATAGTGCTTGCATAGTATTTGCATAGTAAAATCTTTTTAAAAGTTATTCATTTTATTAGATTATAAATAGAATATATTATATTATATTTAAAAGATTTTGCTTTAAATATGGACCGTCTCGATTAAAGTAAATCAATCTGGACCGTTCATGGATTGCTTATTATTCATTCCATTCTTCTATAAATAGAAGCTCATTCCTTCATTATTTCTATGTAATTCACTTTGAAACTCAGAGAGAGAAACTATAGAGAGAAAGAAGAAAGTATTACGCTACTTCAATATCTCCGATATCAAGTTTTCTTTTACGGTGAGGGTATTATTTCTTTTGTATTCATGAAGAGAACTTCTATTATTCCATCTTTATTATTACATTGGAATAACTTGCAGATACGCTGAGCTACCCTATACTTGGTGAAATTCTTACGTATTCCATTCTTTATTATTCATTTGGAATATCACGTCATATCGTCTTTCTTTAGGACACAGTTACGTCTTTTATTTATTCTGTTTGAACATCCTGTTGGTGTGAATTTCATTGATCTGGTTCCGTCATTTAGTATTACATTTGAATAACTTTGTCATCGCAAGTACCGCATGCATGGTGATTTCATTGTATTCCATTCTTTATTATTACGTTGGAATATCCCGGATGCGTATTACATAATTTTTGGTTCCGTTATTTATTATTCTCGATGGAATAACCTTGTGCATCGGCAATACCGCATGCATGGTGATTTCTTTTGTTATTCCATTCTTTATTATACTCGGTTGGTTAAAGTTTTGACTTCTACACTCCAAGAAATTAGTGGAATGTTCTTGATATTTGCGCTTCATCCAGTATCTTTTCATGGAAATATTCTTCTGAGCATTCTTGAATTTTACTTTACAAAGAAGTATCATGTTGACAATTTGGGCGTTATTAGTTCTTGAATAAATTAATTCTTGAACTTGTTTTATTGAATTCTTATATCATTGTCAAAGTCCTCATGTTTATATTATTTTTGAAAGTCATTTTGTGTATTCAGAGTGCATAAATGGACTTGGTATGATTATGACGAGGATTATTAAATTGTAATCAATGACCGTAATGTTACAAATGATGTGGTAAAAGTCCTCATTGGCGAAGTGTATTGATGGACGATTGTTGGTATGATCATGACCATTGATGAATACACAAATATCCTTGGCCCGTGGTGCATGGATAATTTGTGGTCGTGACCTAATGAATATCCTTGGCAGAAAAGTGCGGGGATGATGTGGATTATTTATTAAAATTTGAGTCTCGGTGATAAAAATGATGAAAAACCTTTTAAATCATAAAAGATAGTAGATTTTATTCTCTACTTGACTCTTTTAATGGATCAGATGTTCAGCTATGAGTTAAACTTGATGTCAATTGTATTTTATCGGGTTTAACAATCATTGTTGAGGACTAATGATAATTTATTCTCGCATTATCTTAGTCATAATATTTCTTATTGGGCTAGTTGAGCTCCCTTTTCTTTCACCGTTCTCTTCGTGAAATGAGAGCGTAATCCGGACTAGTCGGGGAGCGAGGTGATGGTATGAGATGGTGTCTTAGTAGTCCTCACTATTATATTAAATAGTGTGATAATAAATGTAATGAGGATTAAATTGAGTGTGGATATTATCTAGATGACAATATTTGTATTAAAACTCACAAAGATGTATTTTGTCGTATTTTATACGATCGTTGTATAATCAAGTTGTATTTGAATTTAGTACCATGTATTTGGCACTCAAGATGGGTGATGTATACCTATTTTGGGGGCGTCACAGTTAATATCAAAGCTTAGGATATGATCCACAGCTAAGATGTGAGATAAGAACTAGGAGGGGAGAGCGAGGAATTCTTCGCTAGTATGACCTACCTAAGTTTATTTGGTATTTAATTGGTCAGTCGAGGAGTATAGGGATAATATGTGATATGTTAATTAACCCTTATTTTGTGATGATTTGAAAATGGCATCAGAGAATGTTAAGAACATCAATGGAGCACGGAGACCGATTGAGTCTCCACAGATCAATAATCAGGATAATGTGCATCGTGAAGGCGACAATCCTAATGCAAACAACAACACCGACCAAATGATGAACGATGGAATGTTCCAGAGGCTTTATGCAATTCATGCAACATCAGTAGAGGCGGCTCTGTCCAAAATGCGGGTGGAAACACTGGCAACTCGGACGATCAACGCCAAACAGTCAAGGAGCTGGGACCACCGGAGTTTTTGGAGAGCCAAAACCACTTAAAAGCGAGAGGCGTGGATAAAGCGGATCAACAAGATATTTGATGTCTTGGGTTGCTTTCGGAGGAGCAAAAGGTTCCCTTTTTCCACTTTCATGTCGGGTAGAGGCGGATTACTAGTGGGAATCTATAAAGCGTACTCAACTGCCAGATGAAGATGTCTTGGGAGAAGTTCCAAGAACTATTCAATGACAAGTACTTTCCGAAAGTATTCGTCACATGAAAGAGGTAGAGTTCATTAAAGCTGGAACAAAACAACATGATTGTGTCACGAAGACGAAGCCAAGTTTGCATTTGTCCGGTTTGCGGCCCCATTTGGTTGATAATAAGGAGAGAATGACGCGAATGTTTTAAGAGGTTTGAAACCGGAGATACGTCAATATCTTATCTCTCATAAACCGTGTTTGTATTCAGATGTTGTTAATATAGCTCGATTATTGGATAGCGATAATGAGTCAACCCAACCAAAAGAGCGGTAAATGACAAAAATGATAATACCAATGATAAGCAGATCATCAAGCGGTGATAATAAGCGTGGAGGAATCAACATGTTGTAAAATGGTAACCACTTGATTGGTTATCATGGGCAAAACAATAAGAATGGACATTTCAAGAAAAGAAGATTCAACAATGATGGAAAGACGCCAAGATCAAGACTGTCGTTAAGGAAGGAGAAACGACCACCCATCATATGCTTCAAATGTGGAGGGGAGGACACATCACCCAAACTATGCGATGCCCTCCAAAGCATGTTACAATTGTGGAAGAGAAGGACACCGGCCCGATTGTTTCGTGCTGTAATCAAGACAAGTCCAAATTTGGGATGGAGGTAGCAAAGGTCATCTGCATAAGACAAAATCGGTTGTTCGAGGAAGCGTTTGTCGTGACCTCCCGAAAGCAAGGAACCCGAACGAGGTCATCACGGGTAAGCTTATCATAAATTCTAGTGAAGTATATACCTTATTTGATACCGGTTCTACCCATTCTTTTATTTCTCCTACTTGCGCTCAACGTTTAAATTTGACTCCGGAGAAATTAGACTTTGACTTATCTGTTGAAACTCCGTTGGGAGAAACCTTCATTACATCCACTGTTTATACGTTTTGTTTGGTTCAAATCGGTACCCTCACATTACCTTTCGACCTTATTTCATTGAAAATACTTACATTTGATGTAATTCTAGGAATTGATTGGTTAACTACTCATCATGCAAAAATTGATTATTTTCGTAAGGTTGTTAGCTTTTATATTCCTAATCAACCTATTATGCGAATTCAAGCAACCAAACCATTAAAAGCAATCACTGTCATCTCAAGTCATAAAGCTATTCGTTTATTGAAAAATGGATGTCAAGCTTTCTTAGCTCATGTCACGGATCTAAACAAAAATACGTCGATTTTGAATGATATTTCTATTGTTAATGAATTTCCCGACGTATTCCTCAAGAACTTCCCCGGCCTACCCCGTGAAGCGTGAAATTGAATTTTGTATCGACCTTGAACCTGGTACAAAACCTATTTCCAAAGCCCCATATCGAATGGCTCCTATTGAACTTCAGGAGTTAAAGACCTAACTGCAGGAATTATTAGACATTGGATTTATTCGTCCTAGTACTTCTCCTTGGGGTGCTCATGTTCTATTCGTGAAGAAGAAAGATGGGAGTATGCGACTTTGTATTGATTATCGGGAGTTGAATCATGTTACCATCAAAAATAGGTACCCATTTCCACGTATTGATGACTGTTTGACCTTGATTTGCAAGGCGTAGAATTCTTTTCAAAGATTGATCTTCGTTCCGGATATCACCAATTGAAGATTAGAACCGATGACATTCCAAAGACGACTTTCAGAACTTGGTATGGGCATTATGAATTCCTAGTCATGTCTTTTGGATTGACTAATGCTCATGCTTCCTTCATGGATATGATAAACCGAGTATTCAAGGAATATTTGGATCACTTTGTGGTCGTCTTTATTGATGACATCCTTATTTATTCCAAAAGCCATGAAGATTATGAGTAACACTTGAGGCTGATACTCCAAAAGCTTCATGAATATAAGCTTTATGCCAAGTTGAAGAAATGCAAGTTCTGGCTTGGGGAAGTAGCATTCCTTGGGCACGTGGTATCAAGTCATGGAATATCATTGACCCGACAAAGATTAAAGCCATTCAAAGCGGGAGCAACCTAAATCGATGGGTCAAGTATGTAGCTTTTCGGCTTGGCCATTTGGTTATTATCGGGAGATTCGTAGAAGGGTTTTCTAATCGCTACTCCCTTAACTCGACTAACTCGAAAAGATACAAAATTCGGTTGGAATGAGGAATGTGAAGAGTTTTCAAGAACTCAAAAGAAGACTCATTTCAAAGACTGTTCGACAATTCCATCTGGCTCGGAGGATTTGTCATCTACAATGATGCTTGAGCAAGGGGTTGGGATGTGTTCTCATGCATACATGGGAAAGTCATAGCCTATGCCTCTCGACAACTCAAAGAATATGAGAGGAATTATCCTACTCATGATCTAGAGTTGGCATTTGTTATCTTCGTGACTTAAAATTTGGAGGCATTACTTGTATGGGGAGAAAGTGGAGATCTTTACGGATCATAAAAGCCTCAAATATTTCTTCACTCAAAAGGAACTCAACATGCGACAGCGACGTTGGCTTGAACTGTTGAAAGATTATGATCATACCATCCAATACCATCATGGAAAAGCAAACGTGGTAGCTGACGCATTGAGTAGAAGATCATATGTGGGTATAAGTGCGATATTGTTAACGTAAAGGCCCATCTTGTATGACTTGAAAAGGATGGAGATAGAATTAAAGACTCCAAGGACCCATGTGATGATGGCGAATATACGAGTAGAACCGACTTTAATTGATAAAGTTAAAAGGCGCTCAAGCTCTGAGACCAGAAGTGATGTATATGAGGAAGAAAGTACAAGAAGGTGCTATGCCGGAAGCAAGAATTGATGAAGAAGGAATACTTCGAGTCAACTCCAGACTTTGTGTTCTAACGACCCTGATTTAAAGTATAAAATCATGATGGAGGCGCACAACACACCGTTTGCAATCCATCCTGGGAGTACCAAAATGTATCGTGATCTTCGTCATACATTTTGGTGGAGCAATATGAAGAGAGAGATAACGCTATTTATCTCAAGGTGTCTAACTTGTCAACGAGTCAAAGCGGATCAAGTACCAAAAGGTCCATTGCAACCACTTGAAATTCTAGAATGGAAGTGGGAGCACATTATTATGGATTTTGTTACTGGTCTTCCCAAGGTTTCTCAAGGCATAGATGCAATTTGGGTCATTGTTGATAGATTGACCAAGTCTGCTCATTTCTTACCAATACGAGAAACTTATACACTTGAACGTCTTGCTCGTATATACATAAACGAGATTGTAAGATTGCGAAAAGCTATGGGCACAGATTTACGATTTAGTTCGGCTTATCATCCTCAGACGGACGAAAAATCAAAGAGGACTATTCAAACTCTTGAAGATTTATTAAGACTCTGTGTCCTTGACTTCAGGGAAAGTTGGGACAAGTTCTTACCATTGGTGTAGTTTTCCTACAACAACAGTTATCAAGCAAGTATTGGCATGGCTCCATTCGAGGCGTTGTATGGAAGAAAGTGTTGTTCTCTAGTATGCTGGGATGAGGTGGGTGAAGCAACATTGTTGGGACCGAAGTTGGTACGTATGACTACGGAAAAGATTCAAACGATCCGACAACGTATAAAAACCTCACAAGACCGACAAAAGAGTTATGCTGATCTTCATCGAAAGGACGTGGAATTTGATATTGGAGATAATGTGTTGTTACGTGTTGCTCCATGGAAAAGAGTTAAGAGATTTGGAAAGAGAGGAAAGCTCAATCCTCGATTCATTGTCCCATTTTTAATCCTCGATCGAGTAGGGACTGTAGCCTATAGTCTTGCTTTACCACCAAGTATGTCTCGTGTTCATAACGTTTTTCATATATCCATGTTACGTAAATATGTGAAAGACCCGAACCATATTATTGAGTTAGAACCGGACGAAATAGCGGAAGATTTAACGTATGAAGAGGTTCCCTGTTCAAATCTTGGATAAGAAGGAACATATTCTACGCCCAAGGTTATACCTCAAGTCAAAGTGTTATGGAGGAACCCACGATGTTGAGGAAATGACACAGGAGTTAGAATCTGAAATGAAATCAAGGTATCCTTACCTCTTGACATACCAAGTCGTTCTCTAATTAGAGGCGAAATTTCATAAGAAGGGGAGATGTAAGACTCAACTTTTATGAATAAAATGAATTTTCTATAAATATCATTTTTGAATATTATGGATTAAATTTGATATAATGTTATAGTTGTGGGTAATATTTATAAATTTTGCAAAAATGCACGTAAGTTGTTATATAATATTCGATTGGTGGGGAATATTAATACGATGACACAATCATTGGTGGACCCACAACAATGAATTATTGTTGGATTGAGAAAACGACAAAAATATTTTTATGAAAATAACGACGGAAGTTTTACCGTTGATCTTTGTTGAACTTTAGTCAGTAAAAAAAGTCGATGTCTGGCTGTGGTTTCATAGTAGCACACTATATTGATTATTAATGCTTATGTGAGAAGTCACTCAGTTTGATTCAATTATTGTCGATATTTTATATGTTATTAAATCAATAATTGAGATGACGAAGTTGTTAATATTATTATTTGCATTATTAACTTTGTCTAGAAGTTACGCCAATGAGAGGTTTGGTCACCTAATTGTGCGCCTATGATGGGAGAAATCCTTATTGGAAAGCCCCTCTTTCACAGGAGCGACACACTGGCCGATTAATAGTGTGAATAATAATAATGATGATGACGCTTTTTTTTATTCAGTATTATTAACGTAATAAAAGTAAAAACTTTTTATATAAAACATAATACTTTTATAAAGTTATTCGTTTTATTAGGCTAATAGTAAAATCTTTATATATAATAGAATACTTTTATAAAGTTATACATTTTATTAGACAAATAATTAGAATATATTATATTTTATTATGCATAGTATTTACATATTGCTTACATAGTATTTGCATAGTAAAAATCTTTTTAAAAGTTATTCGTTTTATTAGATTATAAATAGAATATATTATATTTTATTTAAAAGATTTTTTGCTTTAAATATGGACCGTCAGATTAAAGTAAATCAATCCAGACCGTTCATGGATTGATTATTATTCATTCCATTCTTCTATAAATAGAAGCTCATTCCTTCATTATTTCTTACGAATTCACTAGAACTGTAGAGAGAAACTATAGAAAAAGAAGAAAAGTATTACTCGCTACTTTCACTACTCCGATATCAAGTTTCTTTTACGGTAAAGGGTATTATTTCTTTTGTATTCATGAAGAGAACTTCTATTATTCCATCTTTATTATTCATTGGAATAACTTTTGTATCGGCTACCCTATACTTGGTGAAATTCTTCGTTATTAGATTCTTTATTATTATGTTGGAATAACCTGCATGCTTTTACGTCGGACTGGTTAAAATCTTTATTATTCTGTTGGAATATCCTGTCGATGCTTACGCCGGACCTGGTTCCGTCTTTATTATTCTGTTGGAACATCCTATTAGTGTGAATTTCACCTGACCTGGTTCCGTCATTTAGTATTCTGTTGGAATAACCTGTCTATCACAATACCGCATGCATGGTGATTTCTATTGTATTCCATTCTTTATTATTCGTTAGAATATCTTTGTCGGTGCGTATTACACTTTCGATTGGTTCTCATTATTTATTATTACGATGGAATAACTTTTGCATCATGAAGTACCGCATGTATGGTAATTTCTTTTGTTATTCCATTCTTTATTATACTCAGTTGGTTAAAGTTTTGACTTCTACACTCCATGAAATTAGTGGAATGTTCTTGATATTTGCGCTTCATCCAGTATCTTTTCATGGAAATATTCTTCTGAGCATTCTTGAATTTTACTTTACAAAGAAGTATCATGTTGACAATTTGGACGTTATTAGTTCCTGAATAAATTAATTCTTGAACTTTTTTGATTGAATTCTTATATCATTATCATCATCCTTATGTTTATATTATTTTTGAAAGTCATCGTGTTTTGTAGTGCATAGATGGACATGGTATGATTATGACCGAGGGGATTATTCGGTGTAATCATAACCGTAATGTTACAAATGATGTGGTAAAAGTCCTCATTGGCCGAAGTGCATTGATGGGACGATTGTTGGCATGATCATGACCATTTGATAAATACACAAATATCCTCGCCCGTGAGTGCATGGATAATTTGTGGTCGTGACCCTAATGAATATCCTTGGTCGTAGTGCAGGGATGATGTGGATTATTTATTAAGCTGAGTCTCGGCGATAAAAATGATGAAAAACCTTTTTAAATCATAAAAGATAGTAGATTTTATTCTCTACTTGACTCTTTTAATGGATTGCATGTTCTGCTGCAGTTAAACTTGATGTCTATTGTATTTTATCGGTTTAACCTTTGTTGAGGACTAATGATAATTTATTCGCATTATCTTAGTCATAATATTTCTTCTTGGGCTAGTTGAGCTCACCCTTTCTTTCCTTTGTTCTCTTGAGGAAATGAGAAGCGTGGCAGGGACTAGTCGGGAGCGGAGTGATGGTCCTAGATGGTGTCTTAGTAGTCCTCACTATTATGTTAAATAGTGTGATAATAAATGTAATGAGGACTAAATTGAGTGTGGATATTGTCTAGATGACAATATTTGTATTAAAACTCACGGCATGTATTTTGTCGTATTTTTACATTCGTTGTATAATCAAGTTGTATTTGAATTTAGTACCATGTATTTGGCGACTCAAGATGGGTGATGTATACCTATTTTGGGGTGTCACATGGGAAAGGGAAGTTCTTGAAATCGTCGGAAATTTATTAATAACAGGAATATTATTCAAATCTGACGTGTCTTTATTCAAATCCATAACATGGGCTAAGAAAACTTAACATCCGTTTTTCAATAAACGAATAGCTTTATGACTTGATATGACAGTGATTGATTTTAGTGGTTTAGTTGCTTGAATTCGTACAACAGGTTGGTTAGGAATATGAAAACTAACAACCTTACGAAAACAATCAATTTTGGCATGACGAGTAGTTAACCAATCAATCCTTAAAATTGCATCAAAAGCAAGTATTTTTAAAGAGATAAGGTCAACAGGTAATGTGATGGTGCCAACTTGGATCAAACAAGATTTATAAACAGTGGATGTGATGAAAGTTTCTCTTAACGGAGTCTCCACAGATAAATCAAAGTCTAATTTCTCCGGAGTCAAGTTTAAACGTTGAGCATAAGCAGGAGAGATAAATGAATGGGTAGCACCGGTATCTAGTAAGGTATAAACTTCGTAAGAATTTATGATTAGCTTACCCGTGATCACCTCGTTTGAGTTCCTCGCATTTTGACCAGTCACGATAAATGCTCTTCCAGGAACTGTTGACTTTGACTTTTACAGGGAATGACCTTTTGAGTCACCATCCCACTGGACTTGGTTTTCACTCATGTATAATTTCGAGCGATATGTCCTTCCTTTCCATAATTATAACATACCTTGAACTGTTGTGGGCAGTTTGGACTGATATGTCCCTCTTTCCCGCATTTATAGCATACGACCGGTGGTCGTTCTCCTCCCTTAGAGCCAGTTGCTGCTGGTCCTGATGTTTTCGCATTGTCATTGTTGAATCTCCTCTTTTTAAAATCCCCCCCGACTCGCTTCTTCTATTTTCATTGCCATGACTACCACCAGAGTGGTTACCGCTTTTATCCGTATTTTTTTTTCTCCGTTGATTATCGTTGTTCTGATGATTGCTGTCACTGGTATGATCCTGGTTGTGGTCCCTCGGTTGAACGTACTCGTTATCTCGCTCTAATAATTGAGCCCTGTTGACAACATCTGAATAGAGAGAAAATTTATGAGAAATGAGATATTGACGTATCTTAGGGTTTCAAACCTCTCGAAACATCCGTCATCGTTCCTCATTCTCCACCAAATGAGGTGCAAACACGGATAACTCGCAAACTTCGCCTCGTCTTTGGGACAAATCATGTTATTTTTTTCCAATCTAATAAACTCCACTTCCTTCATATGGCGAATACTTTTAGGAAAGTACTTGTCATTGAACATTCCAAACGTCTCCCAAGACATCTTGAGTGCATTTGGATGGGTACGCTTCACGATTCCCACCGATGTCTGCCTCATTTACGGAACATAAAGGTGGCGAATGGAACCTTACGTTTCTCCGTGCATCCCAAGACATCGAATATCTTGGTGATTTGCTTGACCCACGTTTACGCCTTAATCGGATCCGGCTTTCCCGAATTACGGTGGTCCCAACTCTTTGAAGCGCTTGGTGCGTGACAAACCGATGCGTTGTTATCATTTCAACCGTAAAAGCTTCTAAACATCGAATATCTTGTGTATGAGTCTCCTCTAAATGCGATTTTGCATGAGCGCAAAAGCTTCTAAACATCCGTCGTTCATCATCTCGCTCGATTGGTGTTGTTCACGGGGAGGAACATTGCCCCACTGTCAGACGTTCTCCTCGTTGGTGAGTAAAGGTGTCTCCATGGTCTCATTTACTCCACTGTTATCATTCTCAGTCGACATTCTCAAATACTGCCATAAAATAAGGGTTAATTAAAGAAATCAATATATCACATAATATCCCTATATACTGACCAACCAACAAATAAGCTTAGGTATGACACATTAGCGAAGGATTTACTCGTCTCTCCCCTCCTAGTTCTATTCCCCTATCTCTGCCAGAGATCATATCCCTAAGCTCTGATACCAACTATGACGCCCCCAAAATAGGTATATATCACCCACTTTGAGTCGTCAATAACATGGTACAGAAACAACTACAACTTTATTAATACAACATATAAACTGTGAGTTTAAATACAAATATTGCCATCTAGACAATATTTACACCCAAATAAGTCCTCATTACAATTATTGATACATTATTTTACAAAAATGGTGAGGAATACTAAGACAACTTTCTAGAACCATCATTCCACACCCCGACTAGAACTCGTTACATTCTCGCCTCCTGAGAAGAAAAATGGAACAAAAAGGAAAAGGGTGAGCTCAACTAGCCCAGTAAATAATATTATGACTAAGATAATATAGAACAAATTATTGTTAGTCTTCAACAGGGAAAAATCTGATAAAATACAATAGACAACAAGTTTCAGATCAATATTCGCAGCGGAAATAATAATTCATAGATGAGTTACGTAGAGAATGAAATCTACTATAATCTATGAATTTAAAAGTCCATCATCAATATTTTATCCCTGTAACATCAATCAATATTCATCTTGAATCAAATATTTATCTTTGCACTATATGCCAAAGATATTCATTAGTTGGTCATGTTCATCTCAACACCTGTACATCTTTGCACTACGGGCCAAAGATATTCATAGGAAAATCAACCATCTTTGCACTACAGGCTAAAGATATTCAGTAATACCATCATTTAGGACTGAGGATGATGAAAAATATTTTAAAGAAAACGAATCCAGTGAAACAAAAGAACAAATATTAAGGATTAAGTACTTTTAAACAATCAGGAAGTTCAAAAATACTTCATTAATAATCATAGTGAAGTAAAATTCAAGAATGATCAAAACATGGATACAATCAAAGCTAGTATCCATAATAGATATTTTGGATAAAAAATGAAAATTTAATTTTTCTGTGAATAGTGCCGTATACGTGAATAGTGTCGTATACATGAATAGTAACCCCGACACTAAAAGATAAGAATTTCACAAGAAAAATCTTACCAATATTCTGGCATAATGATATTAGAAGAAATAATATCATTTTAAAAAAAATAACATCCCTTACCTCGAAAAGAATAGTACTTCTGGTTGGAATATCAGATATAACGCTGAAGGAACTTTCACCGTATAATAACACTCAAAGTATCAAAATACTCACAAGAATACGCTCGATAATATAGAGAAAAAAAACTTCAGTTTCTGGTGTGATTTTCAATTCTAACCTAAGCACCCTATTTATAGGAAAATGTTTAGAACACCAAAGTAGAAAATTTAATAAAATATTAATATATTTTATTTTTATTCCAATGCACACCTCATTTGATTCAAAAAATCAGCCACCAAGTGAGACCCACCTCACCAAAATAAAAAAAAACGTTATTCTTATTAAAAATAATTAAAACTTCTAAAAATCAATTATTTCGGAACTTCGGAACTTCAATAATTCATAATAAATAACCCTTTTATTAGAAAAATTTTAACCTTATATATTTTGCATAGGAAATTCCATTATCTACAACTTTGCAGAAGAAAGTTTTTCCAAATTCCAAATAGAAATTGACCGAAATTCACAAACGAGCGATTTTACAAGCTATAATCAAATTTCAGTCAAGAAATGGGGTCCACGAACATGTTTAACATGTTTTAAACAATTTTAGTAAAAAAAATACTCCTCCTCATATACTCATATATCCCACATTTATTGTAAAAATATCATTATTATTATATTATTAAAATATAATAATATATTTAAATGAATTATTTATCAAAAAAGATAAAATATCAATTTTTCAACAATTATCACTTTAAAAATTTTCTCCATCTATATCCATAAAATGAATATTTTCTTTATCATATAAATTAATAATTAATTATTCACAAATAATATTACAGAATCACAATATCGCAACCCGAGTTGTTCCTCAGGGAAAGAGGGCTTTCAATAAGGATTTCTCCATTGGGCAGCGCAATTAGGTGACCAAACCTCTCCTTGATGTAACTTTCTAGACATTGCCAATAATGTTATCTAATAATATTATTCAAATAATATGAATTATTGATCGATAATGAAAATACTGTGTAGTGACAATTATTGAAACAACAATAATATAAAATATCAACGTAACAATTATTAAATCAATAAAATATTGAACAGTAACTACTGTAACAATTATTAAGTAGTGCCTTCTTACGTAAGAATCAATAATTGGTGTAATACTTTGTGCTACTGTGTTTTAACCATCAGGTATGATAACAACTACACCGATATTTATAAACAACTTATATTTGTCGTTTTCTTCATCCAATCGCTTTCCGTTATGGGGCCCACACAAAAGGTCGCTAGTCAAATGCGAATATTCTACAAAGTAAGAATATTCCACGACCAAACTAATATTCCCTGACAATAATGAATATTTTATAACCACTTGCTTATTTGAAATATTTGCGCATTTTACCCATAACTAACCACATTAATCAAATCAACCCTTACTATTTCAAAATAATAAATAGAGGAAATTCAATTTCATTAATAATAAGTTGGGGTCTTACAAGCCGTACTTGTTGAAGCAGTGTTCTGATCAAATGATAAGAAGGTGCATTCCACACAACGAGACAGAGGGTATATTACAGGATTGCCACACATTAGTGTATGGAGGTCATTATGGCGGTGAAAGGACAACGACCAGAGTTTTGCAAGCATGTTTTTATTGGCTGACTATTTTCAAAGATGCTTACAATTTTGTTCAGAAATGTGACAGATGCCATAGAGTAGGGAACATATCTAAGCGGAATGAAATGCCTTTGAATACAATCCTCGAGGTGGAGATCTTCGATGTTTGGGGGATAGACTTCATGGGGCCTTTCCTTTCATCATGTGGGAATTTATACATCTTATTGGCAGTCAACTACATATCTAAATGGGTGGAAGTGGCAGCTCTTCCAATGAATGATGCTAAGGTGATTCTAAAGTTTCTTTAAAAGAGCATTTTTACGAGGTTTGGGACTCCCAGGGCAATCATTAGTGACGAAGGAAACCATTTTTGTAATTGCCAGTTCACAACACTGTTGGCCAAATATGGGGTAAGTCATCGAATTGATATAGCTTACCACCCTCAGAATAATGGCCAAGTAGAGGTATCGAATCATGAGGTGAAGAAAATACTGGAAAAAATTGTGAATCCCACAAGGAAGGACTGGTCGTTGAAGCTAGATGATGCGGTATAGGCTTACAGGACTGCTTATAAAACACCTTTGGGTATGTCACTAATTCAGCTTGTGTATGGAAAAACTTGTCACCTTCCCATGGAGCTCGATCACAAAGCATATTAGGCAATAAAGAAGCTGAATTTTGACTTGAAGGCTAAAAGAGAGAAACGCCTACTCTAACTCAATGAGTTAGACGAATTTAGATTGCAGGCCTACGAAAATTCTAAATTATACAAGGAAAAGGTGAAGAGGTGGCATGACCGCAAGATTATGGAAAAGGTGTTTGAGCCAAGGAAACGAGTGTTGTTGTTTAATTCCAGACTTAAACTCTTCCCTAGTAAACTTAAATCAAGGTGGTCAGGGCCTTTCACTATAAAGAATGTATATCCACATAGTGCGATAGAAATTTTTGACAAATTCCCAGACAATCCCTTCAAGGTCAACGGACAGCGGCTTAAGCATTACTATGGTGGTGAGGTTGACAGGCAAAAGATCGCCTCAATTCTTTGTACAACTTGATCAGAGCAGAGATAGTCAAGCTAATAGACTATAAACTAGCACTTAATGGGAGGCACCCAATTATCTCTCTTCTCTTCCACTATTTAATTTTGTTGATGAATCATATCTATTTTCTTTTCCCCCAATATTTAATTTTTGTGATTATAAAATTTTTGGCATGAATTTTGATAGAGCTGAATGCACATATCATTTTTGATAGGAATAACGTATAAAGCATTTTTGGATATACACTCATTCATACATGTTATTCAGTACAAACTTTGATTTGGGAATTAGTATATCTTATTTTTGTAAATTCTTGGTATGCAGGTTTGATTGTTAGTAGAAAGTTGCTGTTTATTGCTTCTTTATATGTAAATCAGTTCATTCTGGGGAGCAGGGCAGCGCGGCCTCGCGGCTAGGCAGTACATGTGAGACCACAGATTTTATGAATAAAGATTTAAGTATCTCGAAGTATTTTTTTTTTGAATATTATGGTATGGATTTGATATAATGATATAGTTGTGGGTAGTATTTATAAATTTTTCAAAGTATGCAAGTTGTTATATAATATTCGTTTGGTCGGGGAATATTCTTTTTTTCATGGAATATCCGTACGACGACACAATCACTGTCGTAGTAAGAAAAAAATGTAATTATCATTTTATAAAATAATGCTAAGTGTTACCGTTAAAAACCATTGAACTACCGGTAGTAAAAAGTGCGATGTCTGGGCGTGGTTACATAGTACCACACGGGATTGATTATTGATGCTTACGTGAGAAGTCACTAAGTTATACTCAATTATTACTATAGTAATTGCTGCATCATATTTCTCATATTATTGATTCGATTATTGTCACAATATCATCTGTATTATATGATATATTATTAAATCAATAATTGAGACGATAAAGTTATTCATATTATTAAATTGCAATATTTACAATGTCTAGAAGTTTTGTCAAGGAGAGGTTTGGTCACCTAATCATGCACTCAATAAGGAGAAATCCTCATCTAAAGCCCCTCTTTCCAAGGAGCGACACAGGTTGTTAAATATTGTGAGTTATAATATTAATGATGAATAAGTTCATGTTGATTAAAGATGAATTTGATAGTTCCATTGTGTTGGGATTATTGGTGTTAGTTAGAATCGACATCCATTCCGATGATAATTGATGTCTGGGGGTTATATTGATAAAACGAGTAATTTATCGGATAAATGAGCAATTAATTGCTACTAATTCACATTCTCATATAACTATTTGTTCACATGTGTGTACTATTGAGTCACATTCACTTACTATTAGGGGAGTTGGTGCAAGATTGATAATACTTGCATGACTAAGTTAAAAATGGAGGTATAGATGGAGGTACTATACTGTAATTCGTATTTTCACATGATTATAACTATTAGTTCATATGATTCAACTATTGAATCACATTATTTACTATTAGGGGAGGTGGTGCAAGTTTGATAATACTTGCAGGACGAAATTAAAAATGAAGGAAAAGAGGAAGGTATTAGACTGTAATATTTTGAGCCCCAAAACGTGCAATTATCGAAAATATATTTTTCTATAAATAGAAGCTCATTCTTCCTTCATCTCTCACCAATTCACAAAAGCTATAGAGCAATTATTATAGAGAGAAATTATAGAGAGAAAGAAGAAGAGAAGTCTGCTATATTTCTATTCTAGTATCCAACTTTATTCTAAGGTAAGGGGTATTATTTCTTTCATATTCATGAAGAGAGCTATTGTTATTCCATTCCTTATTATTCTGTTGGAATAACCTATATATGCGAAGTACCGCATACATGGTGAAATTTTTCTGTTATTCCATTCTTTATTATTATGTTGGAATAACCTGTATATGCAAAGTACCGCATACATGGTGAAATTCTTCTATTATTTCATTCTTTATTATTCACGTAATATCACATCAATGCGTTTATCTTTGGACTTGGTTCCATTATTTATTATTCTATCTAATATATCATTTTTGTGCTTACGCCTGGGATTCGGTTCCATTATTTATTATCCCGCCGTAATATCACATACGTGGGTTTACGATGACTGGTTCCATTATTTATTATTTTGTTAGGAATAACTCGTTCGTATGCGTTTACATGGGACTGGTTCCATTATTTATTATCTGCCGGAATATCTCCGCTCGTGCGTTTACGCACGACCTGGTTCCATTATTTATTATTCATTGGGAATAACTCGTCTCATGCGATCTATCGCACATGGTGAATCCTTCTATTATTCCATTCTTTATTATTCTGTTGGAATAACCTGTCTATGTGGATTACCATATGCATGGTGAATGACCTTTCGTATTCATTTTTTATTAAATTGTGGAAATGATCTGTTTACGTGGATTACCGCATGGCGGATGAAAATCCATTTGCAGTTTCGTTTATTCTATTATACTCATATGAGATATCATTTCTTTTGTATTCGTCATGAAATATTATTTTATTTGGTATTTTTTGTTACGAGTTACTATTCACGGGTTACTATTCACCCGGTTACTATTCACTCTAGTATTATTCACTCGGGTATTCGGGACACTTTTCATGTTGAAATACTATTCACGAGTTACTATTCACAGGTTACTATTCACCCAAATATTATTCACTCGGGTATTTGGAGTACTTTTCATGTCGGGATACTATTCACGAGGTACTATTCCCGAAGAACTATTCACGGGGTACTATTCACGATGAAAAATTGATTCTTTTCTGTCCAAATTATTTTTGGTGAATGAATATTATTCTTGAATTTTACTCCACAAAGAAGTATCATGTTGACAATTTGGACGTTATTGAGTTCAGGATAAATTAACTGATAAATCTTTAAAATTAATTATTGAACTTGTTTTATTAAATTATTATGTAATTGTCATCATCCTCATGTTTATATTATGTTGAAAGTCATCTTTGGCTTACGTGCATAGATGGACTTGGTATGATTATGACCAGGGATTATTCGGTATAATCATGACCGTAATGTGACGAATGATGTGGTAAAAGTCCTTAGTGGCTTGTAGTGCATTGATGGACAGTTTTTGGTATGATTATGTCCAAGGATTATTCGGTATAGTCATGACCATTGATGATTTAATGAATATCCTTGTCGAGTAAGGTGGATGATTCGATGATGTGGTTTATTTATTAAGCTGAGTCTCAGCGATAAAAATTGATGAAAACATTTTTTTAAATCATAGAAGATAGTAGATTTTATGCTCTACTTGACTCTTCTAATGGATTGCTTATTTCGCTGCAGTTAAACTTGATGTCTATTGTATTTTATCAGTTTAACATTGTTGAAGACTAATGATAATTTATTTTGCATTATCTTAGTCATAATATTTCTTATTGGGCTAGTTAAGCTCACCCTTTCCTTCACTATTCTCTTCAGGAAATGAGAATATAGCTGGGACAAGTCGGGGAACAAAGTGACTATCCAGATGATAGCATTAGTAGTCCTACTATTACATTAAATAGTGTGACAATAAATGTAATGAGGACTCCATTGAGTGTGTATATTGTCTAGATGACAATATTCTTATTAAAACTCTCAGTTTATGTTTTGTCGTATTTTATACGACAATTGTATTATTAAGTTGTATTTGTATTTTTGTACCATGTATCTGGCGACTCAAGATGGGTGATGTATACCTATTTTGGGGGCGGCCACAAGATAAGGCCGATGTGCCTGCGCTGGAACTCGGAGCATGCATATCTTGTACATTTTGAAGCTAAGGCAAAGACGTCATACCTACATTTTAGTATAGACTCAGTATGGCCGTCGCCTTGAGTCTCAAGTTATAGATAATGTTGAATGCTTTAAAACGTGACCCACCCCACTTATATCAGTTACAACCTCTTTTAAATGTGCGCCTCCCCACCTCTCTTTCAAAACCGAACCTCTACCTTTTCTCATTCTCCAAACGGTTTCCATTCAAAAAAATAACTCCTCACCCCACCATGATTCCTATTCCTTCGGTTTTCCTTCCCACACTTAACCTTTTCTACATATCACCCATTTAAATAATTAGGGTTTGTCAGAGTAGCGGAAAGCAATGAGTTTGGGGGTTATCTTTAGAGTATACAGAGATTATTTTCATCAGTCAAGTTCTCCTCTTCTCAAATCATTTAGGGTTTTTCTTCATCAATTTCTATGGGTCCAAAAAGAGCACGTTTTCGTACCCCTGAGTCATCCTCTTCAATCAATCAAAGTGAAGACATCTTGGACCTCACCAAGTTTGTAAGCCTAGATGCTCAGATGGAGTATTATTGTATTGTGGCCAAAACGTTTGTGAAGGAATGAGGGTTTAATCCTGGGAAACAAGATGGACAGCTCTGGGAAATGATACGAGAGAGAGGATGGGTTGGAGTTGTATCTACCCCCATGCCTACTCCAATGGGTATTGTACGTGAGTTTTATGCTAACGCTAAAAAAACTATGAGTGGGTTGTCATTTGTCAGAGGTGTATAGGTAGACTATCGCCCACATGCGATTAGGGAGGTCTTCAATTTACCCAACCCGCTGGCTAGTCGCACTAATTGGGTGGTAACTGCAAGGTTCGAAACTGATTTGGATAGAGTCATTACAGACTTGTGTGTGCCTGGTACTCGATGGAATTACAAGCCAGGCACGAATCAGCCTACCAATTTCCCAAGTTCAGCGCTTAACCGCTATACAAAGGCATGAAACCTGTTTATATGTTCAAAGTTAATGCCTTTTTTGCACCAGCATGACATCACGTTTGAAAGGGCTATCATATTATGGGGAATCATAATGGGCAAATACGTAGACGTGGGCCACCTCCTCAACCAAAACATGCTCCGCTACATGAGGGGGAACACCACAAGCAGCATCCCACATGCATCAGTTGTAGCCCATCTTTGTGCAAGAGCGGGAGTTACTTGGGTAAATGAGCAAATTCAGTATCCGAGCTAAGACATTACTCATGCCACCATTGCAAAATTTGACAACTGGGCAGGAGGCACACCACACCCGAGGGGAAAGGGTTTTATTCTTCGAGCAACATCTTCAGTGCCGTCTCCACAGCCATCACAGCCAACTGAGGCTGCCACTTCACCACATGCCATTGCAGAAAATGATGATCGCAGACTTAGGAGATTAGAGAGAAAAGTGGACGCCGTGTATGGCAATTTTTCACCATTCAAAAATGTTTTATACCTACTTATTGGTTACCAACTTACTGTAATTTTGCTCAACTCAATTATTTCTGGTATATTTTTATTGATTTTTGTGTTTATTTTGTAGTGTGCATAGTTGGAACTCCTAAGGCATGGTATGGCATGGAAATGGCAAGACAAGGCATGGTGGCTTGTGCTAGAATGAAGATGGCAACTAGACTCAAGCATTTGAGGAGGACAGCTACAGGAGCTTTAAAGTGGTCACATGAAGAAGAAAGAAGAATTAGCAAGTAGCATCAGTAAAGCACCAGAGTGAGACTTCAGCAAAGAAGGCAGTCAGTCCACTGCCTTATAGGCTGACATCAAGGCCACGGCACCAGAGAGGACGTGAGACACAGACAAGGCATGGCGCGCCCGTGCCCATCTAATGCAGGGACTTGGCGCGCCCGCGCCCGAATCCTACTGTGACACCGCGCGGCCGCGCTAGTCAAGATTTAATTTTAAAAAGCTGAGTTTCTATTTTGTAATACTGGAGCGTGATTTCCATTATAGGGTGTATTTGCTGGTTTTAAAAGACGTATTCTATCAGTTATTTTTTCCACTTTTAGGGTTTGAAAAGTCTAGAGAGAATTCATAGCATTTCTCTATTTCTTTGTGCTTCTCTCTAGAATATTGCTCGTAAATATTGGTTTTCATTTTGGTGACAATTGTGGACCTGAATTAGCTTGTAATCAGACTTTGAAGCAGGGTTTTATCAGATTTGATTCCTCATTTCCCTTATATCTCTTGCTTTCATTGTTTATTCTAATGTTTGGTTCAAATTCCATAATGGGTGTTAATTTAGCCATGAACTAATTTACATTATGAGATTCTAATGGAGTTTAATGTGTAGTCCATACTTGTATGTCTATTTGTGATGCTTGTATGTTTAATACTGGATAGCCTAACATAATTTCACCTATATGTTTGAATGCTTGATCACCATTCACCCTCATTACTTATATGGAATTGAAAAAGGAAATATAAGTACAGATTTAATCATGTTGGCATATGTTCATGAGACTTATATGTATTAGGTTTTGTGATTCATAACCCGAATAGACGTATACCGGTTCACCATGTGTAGTCATTAAGAGAGCTTGTGCTTAAATCATTATTGCTTGTAATTCACATTGAAATATAGTGGGTTAGGTAATTTTGATGCTTACATGAATTCTATCAATTTGTGGATTTTGTGTGAATTGGACATAGTATATCGAAAGATGGTTATGTTTCACTTTTGTGCTCTCGACTAGCTGTCCATATTAAATAATTAAGCAAAACAAGAGGCGTGCATTTTGGATAAAGCATTAAATGATATTAGGATCCCATTTCTCTCCATTTTGATTCCCTTAATTTAGTAATTAGTATTTTTGTGTTGATAATTAATTTAGATATCAATTTACTTGTTAATTGGTCGTTTGAGCAAACAAAAATAGTGATTAGGTTGTTGCATGATTGTGTAGATTTATTCACCTTTCTCCTTGGGATCGATACTTTCTTACTTTGTACTACTTGTTGACCCATGTATACTTGCATGAGTTAGAGTCTATTTTGTTAAACCGAAACGGAGGCAACACTTTTCTGTTGAAACTCTGTTGGGAGAAACCTTCATTACATCCACTATTTATAAATCTTGTTTGATTCAAATCGATAACCGCACGTTACCTGTCGATTTTATCTCTCTAAAAATACTTGCATTCAATGTGATTTTAGGAGTTGATTGGTTAACTACTCATCATGCTAAAATTGATTTTTTTTCGCAAGGTTGTTAGCTTTCATATTCCTAACCAACCTATTATGCGAATTCAAGAAACCAAACCACTAAAGTCAATCACTGTCATATCAAGCCATAAAGATATTCGTTTATTAAAAAACGGGTGTCAAGCTTTCTTAGCCCATGTCACGGATTTAAACAAAAATATGTCAGATTTGAAAGATATTTCTATTGTTAATAAATTTCCTGAAGTATTCCCTAAAGAACTTCATGGCCTACCCCCAGAGCGTGAAATCGAATTTTGTATCGACCTTGAACCCGGTACAAAACCCATTTCCAAATCCCTATATCGAATGGCTCCTATTGACCTTCAGGAGTTAAAAACCCAACTGCAGGAATTGTTAAACATTGATTTCATTCATCCTAGTACGTCTCCTTGGGGTGCTTCTATTCTATTCGTAAAGAAGAAAGATGGGAGTATGCGACTTTGTATTGATTATCAGGAGTTGAATCATGTCACCATTAAAAATAGGTACCCATTGCCTTGCATTGTTGACCTGTTTGACCAATTGCAATGAGCTAAATTCCTTTCAAAGATTGATCTTTATTCCGGATATCATCAGTTAAAGATTAAAACTGATGACATTCCAAAGACTGCTTTAAGAACTCGGTACGAGCATTACGAATTCCTAGTCATGTCTTTTGGATTGACTAATGCTCCTGTTACCTTCATGGATATGATGAAACGAGTATTCAAGCAATATTTGGATCATTTTATGGTTGTCTTTATTGATGACACCTCATTTACTCCAAAAGCCGTGAAGATCATGAGCAACACTTGAGGCTGATATTCCAAAAGCTTCGTGAAAATAAGTTATATGCCAAGTTGAAGAAATGCGAGTTCTGGCTTAAAGAAGTAACATTCCTTGGGCACGTGATATCAAATCATGGAATATCTGTTGACCCGGCAAATTTTGAAGCAATTCAAAGCTGGGAGCAACCTAAGTTAGTGACCGAAGTACGTAGCTTTCTAGGCTTAACTAGTTATTATCGGAGATTCGTGGAAGGATTTTCTTGAATCACTACTCCATAAACTCAGTTGACTCAAAAAGATACAAAATTCGGTTGGAGCGAGGAATGTGAGAAGAGTTTTCAAGAACTCAAGAGGAGACTCATTTCAGCACCTGTTCTGACAATACCATCTGGTTCAGAGGGATTTGTCATCTACAACAATGCTTCAGGCAGAGGGTTAGGATGTGTTCTCATGCAACATGGGAAAGTCATAGCCTATGCCTTATGACAACTCAAAGAATATGAGAGGAATTATCCTACTCATGATCTAGAGTTGGCAACAGTCGTTTTCGCACTAAAGATCTAGAGACATTACCTGTATGGGGAGAAAGTGGAGATCTATACAGATCATAAAAGCCTCAATTATTTCTTCACCTAAAAGTAGCTCAACATGCGACAACGACTTTGGCTCGAGCTGTTGAAAGATTATGATCATACCATTTAATACCATCTTGTAAAAGTGAACGTGGTAGCTGACGCGTTAAGTAGAAGATCATATGCGGGTACAAGTGCGATATTGTCAACGCAAAGGCCCATTTTGTATGACTTACAAAGGATGAAGATAGAGTTAAAGACTCTAGGGACCCACGTGATGATGTCAAATATACTAGTAGAACCGACTTTAATCGATAAAGTTATAGCTGCTTAACTTACGGACCTGGAACTGATGCGTATTAGGAAGAAAGTACAAGAAGGTGTTATTTCAGAAGCAAGAATCGATGAAGAAAGAATACTTCGAGTCAAATCCAGACTTTGTATTCCTAACGACCTTGATTTGAAGTATAAAATCATGATGGAGGCACACAACACACCGTTTACAATCCATCTCGGAAGTACCAAAATGTATCATGATCTTCGACATACATTTTGGTGGAGCAATATGAAGAGAGAGATCGCGGAGTTTATCTCGAGGTGTCTAACCTGTCAACGTGTCAAGGCGGAGCATCAAGTGCCAAAAGGTCCATTGCAACCACTTGAAATTCTAGAATGGAAGTGGGAGAACATTACCATGGATTTCGTTATTGGTCTTCCCAAGGTTTCTCAAGGCATAGATGCAATTTGGGTTATTGTCGATAGATTAACCAAGTTTGCTAATTTCGTACCTATACGAGAAACTTATTCACTTGAACATCTTGCTCATATATATATAAATGAGATTGTAAGACTGCATGGTATGCCAGTATCCATAGTTTCTGATCGAGACCCAAGATTCACTTCACAATTTTGGGTTAGTTTTCAAAAATCTATGGGCACAGATTTACAATTTAAATCGGCATATCATCCTCAAACGGACGGGCAGTCGGAGAGGACTTTTCAAACTCATGAAGATCTATTAAGACTCTGTGTCCTAGACTTCAAAGGAAGTTGGGACAAGTTCTTGCCATTGGTGGAATTCTCTTACAACAACAGTTATCAAGCAAGTATTGGCATGGCTCCATTCGAGGCTTTGTATGGACGCAAGTGTCGTTCTCCAGTATGCTAGGACGAGGTGGATGAAGAAACGTTGTTAGGACCTAAAATTGTACGCATGACTACGGAAAATATTCAAATGATCCAGCAACGAAGGGACATGGAATTCAATGTTGGAGATCATGTGTTGTTACGTGTTGCTCTATGGAAGGGAGTTACGACATTTGGAAAGAGAGGAAAGCTCAATCCTCGATTCATTGGCCCATTCAAAATCCTCAATCGAGTAGGAACTGTGGCTTATAGACACGCCTTACCGTCAAGTATGTCTCATGTTCCTAACGTTTTTCACATATCTATGTTACGTAAATATGTGGAAGACCGGAACCACATTATTGATTTAGAACTAGACGAAATAGCGGAAGATTTAACGTATGAAGAGGTACCTGTTAAAATCTTGGATAAGAGGTATCCAAGGTTATACCTCAAGTCAAAAGTTTTGTGGAGAAACCACGATGTTGAAGAAATGACCTAGGAGTTAGAATCTGAAATGAAATCAAGGTATCCTCACCTCTTCGACATACCAGGTATGTACCCCAATTTTGAGGATGAATTTTCATATGAAGGGGAGGTTGTAAGACCCCAACTTTCATGAATAAAGATTAATTTTTCTAGAAATATATTTTTGAATATTATAGTGTGGATTTGATATAATGTTATAGTTATGGGTAATATTTATAAATTTTACAAAGTAAGCAAGTTGTTATAAAATATTCGTTTGGTCGGGGAATATTCGTTTTATGAGGGAATATTCGTACGACGGCACAATCATTGGTTGACCCCATAACAAAATTATTGTCGAAGTTAGAAAATAACATAAATATATTTTTATAAAAATAACGGCAAAATTTTTATCATTAATTATTGAAATACCCGGTGATAAAAGTACAGTAATACATGTGGTTGCATAGTAACATACAGTATTTGATGCTTACGTGAGAAGTCACTCAGTTATACTCAATTATTGTTACAGTAATTGTTGCATAGTATCTCACGTTATTGATTCAATTATTGTCACAATATTTTATATTATTAAATCAATAATTGAGATGACAAGTTATTAATATTATTATTTGCATTATTGACTATGTCTAGAAAGTTCTGTCGAGGAAAGGGGTTTGGTCACCTAATTGCGCGCCAATAGGGAGAAATCCTTATCGGAAATCCCCCTCTTTCCTAGGAATGATCTGGTTGTTAATATTGCATGTTATATTATTGATGAATAGTTGTTTAAAAATATGTTTTGTGAAGCCAAGTGGGTTGATATAAATAGAGGGGATTTTTATGAAGTATTTGTTATAAATTTTACTTATTATATGGACCCCCACCTACTCATTTTTCAAAATAGTGTGTGTTAATTGTATGAATATATATATATATATATATATATATATATTACAATAATTTTTTTATGAAATATAGAATATATTATATTTTACTATGCATAGTGTTTGCATAGTGACTGCATAGTAAAATCAAAAAATTTCAGCCGAATCTTGAATCACTAACTGCGCGTCTGTGATTTTTTCCTTTATTGTGCATCCAAATAGTATTATGTCATTCTCCTATAAATAAGATGCTTAGTTTAGAATTGAAAATCACACCAGAATCAGAAAATTCTTCTTCTATAATATTGAGCGTATTTCTTTAGAGTCTAAGAAAGCTTTGAGCGTAGAAAATAGTATATGTTTTCTTCAAGAATATCCCCACCCTACCAGTCTGAAATACTCTCCTTTTAAGGTAAGAGATATTATTTTTGTTCAATATTCGTATGAAATAATATTTTCTTCCATACTCTGTAGTATGTAAGTAATATTATTTCATTTTAGATTCCGAATTCTACACTCATTTTGTTAAAGTATTACTTCTATACTCCGTGAAATTAGTAGAATATCCTTGAAATTTGCTCTTCATCTAGTATCTTTTCATGGAAATATTATTCTGAGCATTCTTGATAATTTTTAATCTTTTCATGCCGGGGTAATATTCATGAAGTACTATTCACGGGGTACTATTGTGACGCCCCCAAAATAGGTATACATCATCCATTCTGAGTCGCCAAATACTTGGTACATAAATCAAATACAAACTTCTTTTATACAATACGACAAAAGCGTAGCTGAGAGTTTTTACACGAATATTGTCTTCTAGACAATATTCAAACTCAAATGGAGTCATCATTACATTTATTATCACACTATTTCATAGAATACTTAGGACTACTATAGCCACTATCCTGGACCATCACTCTGTTCCCCGACTAGTCCCGGCTACGTTCTCATTTCCTGAAGAGAACAATGAAAGCAAAAAAGTGAGCTCAACCAGCCCAAAAAGAAATATTATGACTAAGATAATGCAGAATAAATTATCATTAGCCTTCAACAGTGTTAAACTAGTAAACAATAAGTTTAACTGCAGCGGAAAAAGCAATCCATTAGAAGAGTCAAATAGAGCATGATATCAACTATCTTCTATGATTTAAAAAGTTTTTCATCAACTTTATTGCTGAGACTTAGCTTAATAAATAACCACATCATCGAATCATCCCTGCACTACGGGCCAAGGATATTCATGTAATCATCAATGGTCATGATCATACCAACAACTGTCCATCAATGCACTATGGGCCAATGAGGACTTTTACCACATCATTTGTAACATTACATGTCATGATTATACCGAATGATACCTGGTCATAATCATACCAATCACCAGTCCATCTATGCACGTAAGCCAAAGATGACTTTCATCACAATATAAGCATCATGATGATGACAATGATATAAGAATTCAATTAAAAGAAAACAAAAGATGAATTTTAAAGATTTA
The DNA here is from genome assembly GCA_020205605.1 of Panax ginseng. Lineage (NCBI taxonomy): Eukaryota > Viridiplantae > Streptophyta > Magnoliopsida > Apiales > Araliaceae > Panax > Panax ginseng. Next base: position 64,726,133 of record CM035149.1, read on the forward strand.
TAAATTAATTTATCCAGAATTCAATAATGGCCAAATTATAAACATGATACTGCTTTGTGGAGTAAAATTCAAGAATAATATTGTAACAAAAATAATTTGAACAGGGAAAAAATAATTTTTGTCATGAATAGTACCCTGGGTGAATAGTACTTTATGAATAGTACCCCATGAGTAGTACTTTGTGAATAGTACCCCATGAATAGTACTTTGTGAATAGTATTTCGTGAACAGTACTCCGACATGAAAATCTTAAAATTTAATAAGAATATTCAGAAAAATATCCTTGTGAAACGATACTAGATGAAGCACAAATTTCAAGGATATTCTACTAATTTCACGGAGTATAGAGAAATACTTTAACAGAATGAGTGTAGAATTAGGAATACGAAACGAAATAATATTACTCACATACTACAGAGTATGGAAGAAAATATTATTTCTTACGAATACTGAAAAAAAAATATCCCTTACCTTAGAAGAAGACTGGATACTGGATTAGTGAAGTAGCAGAATACTTTTCTTCTTTCTCACTATAGCTTCTCTCTCTATAATTGCTCTTCTGAGTCTAAGTGAATTGGTCAGAATGAAAGAAGAATGAACTTTTATTTATAGAAAAATATAGTTTCAATAATTGCACGTTTTGGGGCTCAAAATATTACAGTATAATACCTTCATCTATACCTCTATTTTTAATTTAGTCATGCAAGTATTATCAATCTTGCACCGCCTCCCCTAATAGTACATGCATGTGAATCAATAGTATATACATGTGAACAAATAGTTATAAGCATGTGAATTAATAGCAATTAATTGCTCATTTATCTGATTAATTACCCGATTGGTCACTTTAACATACAAAAATCAATTATTATCGAAATAAATGTCGATTTCCATTAACACTAATAATCCCAACACAATGGAATATCAATTTCATCTTTAATCAACACGAACTTATTCATCATTAATATTATAACTCATAATATTTTACAACCAGATCATTCCCAGGAAAGAGGGAGCTTTCCAATAAGGATTTCTCTCTATTGGCGCACAATTAGGTGACCAAACCTCTCCTCGACAGAACTTTCTAGACATAGTCAATATTGTAAATAATAATATGAATAACTTTGTTGTCTCAATTATTGATTTAATAATATAAAATATTATGCAGATGATACTGTGACAATAATTGAATCAATCATATGAGAGATAATATGCAACAATTACTGTAGCAATAATTGAGTATAACTGAGTGACTTCTCACGTAAGCATTAATAATCAAAGATACTGTACAATACTGTGTGCTACTATACAACAACGAGTATTACTTTACTTTTACTACAGGGCAGTTCAACAGTTTAACGATAAAATTTTCGCTGTTATTTTTATAAAAGATATTTCTGTCATTTTCTAACTCCGACAATACTTCCGTTGTGGGGTCCACCAATGATTGTGCCGTCGTGCGAATATTCTTTGTTAAAACGAATATTCCCTGACCAATCAAATATTTTATAACCACTTTCTTACTTTGCAAAATTTGTAAATATTACCCACAACTATAACATTATATCAAATCCACACCATAATATTCAAAAATATGTGTCGAAAAAAATTAATCTTTATTCATAAAAGTTGGGGGTCTTACAACCTTCCCTTCTTATGAAATTTCATCCTCGAAATTAGGGTACGTACCTGGTATGTCGAAGAGGTGAGGATACCTTGACTTCATTTTAGATTCTAACTCCCAGGTCATTTCCTCAACATCATAGTTTCTCCACAAAACTTTGACTTGAGGTATAACCTTGGAGCTTAGAATATGATCCTACTTATCCACGATTTTAACAGGTACGTTTTTATATGTTAAATCTTCCGCTATCTTGTCCGGTTCTAATTCAATAATGTGGTTCAGGTCTTTCACATATTTATGTAACATAGATATGTGAAAAACGTTATGAACACGAGACATACTTAGCAGTAAGGCGAGTCTATAGGCCACAGTTCCTGCTCGATCGAGGATTTCGAATGGCCCAATAAATCAAGGATTGATCTTTCCACTATTTCCAAATCTTGCAACTCCTTTCCATGGAGGAACACGTAACAACACATGATATCCAACATTGAATTCCACGTCCTTTCGATGAAGATCAACATAACTCTTTTGTTGATCTTGTGAGGTTTTTATATGTTGTCGGATCATTTGAATCTTTTCCGTAGTCATGCGTACCAATTTCGGTCCCAAAAACGTTGTTTTACCCACCTCATCCCAACATACTGGAAAATGACACTTGCATCCATACAACGCCTCGAATTGAGTCATGCCAATACTTGCTTCATAACTGTTGTTGTAAGAGAATTCCACCAATGGTAAGAACTTGTCCCAACTTCCTTTGAAGTCAAGGACACAGAGTCTTAATAAATCTTCAAGAGTTTGAATAGTCCTCTCCGATTGCCCGTCCGTTTGAGGATGATATGCCGAAATAAATCGTAAATCTGTGCCCATAGCTTTTTGCAAACTAACCCAAAATCATGAAGTGAATCTTGGGTCTCGATCAGAAACTATGGATACTGGCATACCATGCAGTCTAACAATCTCATTGATGTACATACGAGCAAGACGTTCAAGTGAATAAGTTTCTTGTATAGGTAAGAAATGAGCAGACTTGGTCAATCTATCAACAATGACTCAAATCGCATTTATGCCTTGAGAAACCTTGGAAAGACTAGTAACGAAATCTATGGTAATGTGCTCCCACTTCCATTTTGGAATTTCAAGTGGTTGCAATGGACCTTTTGTCACTTGATGCTCCGCCTTGACACGTTGACAAGTTAAACACCTTGAGACAAACTCCGCTATCTCTCTCTTCATATTTCTCCACCAAAATGTATGTCGAAGATCACGATACATTTTGGTACTCCCAGGATGAATTGCAAACGGTGTGTTGTGCGCCTCCATCAAGATTTTATACTTCAAGTCAGAGTCGTTAGGAACACAAAGTCTAGATTTAACTCGAAGTATTCCTTCTTCATCGAATCTTGCTTCTGGAATAGCAACTTCTTATACTTTCTTCCTCATACGCATCAGCTCCAGGTCTGTAGCTTAAGCAGCTTTAACTTTATTGATTAAAGTCGGTTCTACTAGTATATTTGACATCATCACGTGGGTCCCTAGAGTCTTTAACTCTATCTCCATCCTTTGTAAGTCATACAAAATGGGCCTTTGCGTTGACAATATCGCACTTGTACCCGCATATGATCTTCTACTTAACGCGTCAGCTACCACGTTCACTTTTACAAGATGGTATTAAATGGTATGATCGTAATCTTTCAACAGCTCGAGCCAAAGTCGTTGTCGCATGTTGAGCTACTTTTAGGTGAAGAAATAATTGAGGCTTTTATGATCTGTATAGATCTCCACTTTCTCCCCATACAGGTAATGTCTCTAGATCTTTAGTGCGAAAACGACTGTTGCCAACTCTAGATCATGAGTAGGATAATTCCTCTCATATTCTTTGAGTTGTCATGAGGCATAGGCTATGACTTTCCCATGTTGCATGAGAACACATCCTAACCCTCTGCCTGAAGCATCACTATAGATGACAAATCCCTCCGAACTAGATGGTATTGTCAGAACAGGTGCTGAAATGAACCTCCTCTTGAGTTCTTGAAAACTCTTCTCACATTCCTTACTCCAACTGAATTTTGTATCTTTTCGAGTCAGCTGAGTTAATGGAGTAGCAATTCAAGAAAATCCTTCCACGAATCTCCGATAATAACCAGTTAAGCCCAAAAAGCTACGTACTTCGGTCACTGACTTAGGTTGCTCACAACTTTGTATTGCTTCAATCTTTGTTAGGTCAACAGATATTCTGTGATTTGATATCACGTGCCCAAGGAATACTACTTCCTCAAGCCATAACTCGCATTTCTTCAATTTGGCATATAGCTTGTTTTCATGAAGTTTTTGGAGTATCAGCCTTAGGTGTTGCTCATGATCTCCACGACTTTTGGAGTATATGAGGATCTCATCAATAAAGACGACCACAAAATGATACAAATATTCCTTGAATACTCAGTTCATCATATCCATTAAGGCAGCAGGAGCATTAGTCAATCCAAAAGACATGACTAGGAATTCGTAATGCCCGCATCGAGTCTAAAAGCAGTCTTTGGAATGTCATCGGTTTTAATCTTTAACTGATGATATCTGGAATGAAGATCGATCTTTAAAAATAATTTGGCGTCTTGCAACTGGTCAAAAAGGTCATCAATGCGAGGTAACGGGTACCTATTTTTGATGGTGACATGATTCAACTCCCGATAGTCAATACAAAGTCGCATACTTCCATCTTTCTTCTTCACAAATAGAACAGGAGCACCTCAAGGGGACGTACTGGGACGAATGAAACTGATATCTAACAATTCCTGTAGGTGAGTTTTTAACTCCTGAAGTTTAATAGGAGCCATTCGATATGGGGCTTTGGAAATGGGTTTTGTACCGGGTTTAAGGTCAATACCAAACTCGATTTCACACTCCGGGGGAAGGCCAGGAAGTTCTTCAAGGAATACATTAGGAAATTTATTAACAATAGAAATATCATTCAAATCTGACGTATTTTTGTTTAAATCCGTGACATGGGCTAAGAAAGCTTGACATCCATTTTTCAATAAAGGAATAGCTTTATGGCTTAATATAACAGTGATTGATTTTAGTGGTTTGGTTGCTTGAATTCGCATAATAGGTGGTTAGGAATATATGAAAACTAATAACCTTACGAAAATAATCAATTTTATCATGATGAGTGGTCAACTAATCAATCCCTAAAATCACATCAAATGCAAGTATTTTCAAAGAGATAAGATCGATAGGTAACGTGCGATTGCCGATTTGAATCAAATAAGACTTATAAACAGTGGATGTATTGAAGGTTTCTCCCAACGAAGTTTCAACAGATAATTCAAAGTCTAATTTCTCCAGAGTTAAATTTAAACGTTGAGCGCAAGTAGGAGAAATAAAAGAATGGGTAGAACCGGTATCAAATAAGGTATAGACTTCGCTAGAGTTTATGATTAGCTTACCCGTGATCACCTCGTTCGGATTCCTTGCTTTTTGGGAGGTTACGACAAACGCTCTCCGTTGAACTACTGGTTTTGTCTTGTTTGGGACGACCTTTGATGCCTCCATCCTAGCTGGAATTGACTTCGGTGCATGACAAAATCGGGCTAGGTAACCTTCTCTTCCATAATTGAAACATGCTTTGGATTGCTGCGTACAGTTTGGACTGATGTGTCCCTCCCCTATGCATTTTTAACATACGACCGATGGTCATTCTCCTTCCTTAATAATAGGTGCTGGTGCTGACGTCTTTCCATCATTGTTGAACCTTCTCTTCTTGAAATTTCAACTTCTATTATCTTGGCCATGATTACCACCGAAGTGGTTACCATTTGAGGCATGTTGATTCCCTCCACATTTGTTGTCACCGCTTCGATGACTGCTACCACTGGTATTATCATTTTGTCGGCTGCTCTCTCTTGGTTGGGTTGACTCATTATCGCGCTCCAATAACTGAGCCCTATTCACAACATCTGAATATAAGCAAAGTTTGTGAGAAATGAGATATTGACGTATCTCGGGTTTCAAACCTCTTAGAAACATCCGCGTCATTCTCTCCTCATTATCAACCAAGTGGGATGCAAACCGGGACAACTTGACAAACTTAGTTTCGTACTGCGACATGGTCATATTATTTTGCTCCAGCTTGATGAACTCAACCTCTTTCATGTGACGAATACTTTCAGGAAAGTACTTGTCGTTGAACAGTTCTTGGAACTTTTCCCAAGACATTTTGAGTGCGGCAGGCTGAGTACGTTTTACTGATTCTCACCAGTAATCAGCCTCTCCTCTAAACATGAAGGTGGCAAAGGGAACTTTTTGCTCCTCGGAGCATCCCAAGACATTAAATATCTCGGTGATCTGCTTTATCCACGTCTCCGCCTTAAGTGGTTTTGGCTCTCCCAAAAAATTCGGTGGTCCCAGCTCCTTGAACTGCTTAGCACTGACCATCCGAGAGTTGCCAGTGTTTCCACCTACATTTTGAACATGAGTCTCTCTCGCCTGATATTGCATGAATTGCATAAAGCCTCTGAACATCCCATCGTTCATCATCTAGTCGGTGTTGTTGTTTTCCTAAGGATTATTGCCTTCCTGATGCACATTATCCTGGGTATTGATCGTTGGTGACTCAACGGTCTCATGTGATTCATTGCTTATCTCGATATTTTCAGATGCCATTTTCAAACACTCTCACAAAACAAGGGTTAATTTACATGCCACATATTATCCCTATACTTCTGACCGACAAATTAAATAACAAATAAGCTTAGGTAGGTCATACTAGCGAAGGAATTACCCATCTCTCCCCTCCTAGTTCTAGTCTCATATCTTAGCCAGGGATCATATCCTTAAGCTTTGATACCAACTGTGATGCCCACAAAATAGGTATACATCACCCATTCTGAGTCGCCTAATACTTGGTACATAAATCAATACAAACTTCTTTTATACAATACGACAAAAGTGTAGCTGAGAGTTTTTACACAAATATTGTCTTCTAGACAATATCCAAACTCAAATGGAGTCCTCATTACATTTATTATCACACTATTTCATAGAATAGTGAGGACTACTATAGCCACCATCTCGGACCATCACTCCGTTCCTCGACTAGTCCCCAGCAACGTTCTCATTTCTTAAAGAGAACAATGAAAGCAAAAGGGTGAGCTCAACTAGTCCAGTAATAAATATTATGACTAAGATAATGCAGAATAAATTATCATTAGCCTTCAACAGTGTTAAACTAATAAACAACAAGTTTAACTGCAGCGGAAAAAGTAATCCACTAGAAGAGTCAAGTAGAGCATGATATATACTATCTTCTATGATTTAAAAAAAATTTCAACAACTTTATTGCTAAGACTCAGCTTAATAAATAAACCATATCATCGAATCATCCCTGCACTACGGGCCAAAGATATTCATGTAATCATCAATGGTCATGATTATACCAACAACTGTCCATCAATGCACTACGGGCCAATGAGGACTTTTACCACATCATTTGTAACATTACAGGACAGGATTATACCAAATGATCCCTGGTCATAATTATACCAATCAACAATCCATCTATGCACGTAAGCTAAAGATGACTTTCATCACAATATAAGCATGAGGATGATGACAATGATATAAGAATTCAATTAAAAAAAACAAAGGATACATTTTTAAAGATTTATAAATTAATTTATAAAGAATTTAATAATGTCCAAATTGTCAACTTGATACTGCTTTGTGGAGTAAAATTAAAGAATAATATTGTAACAAAAATGATTTGAACAGAAAAGAAATAAATTTTTGTCATGAATAGTACCACGGGTGAATAGTACTTTTTGAATAGTACCTCGTGAATAGTACTTCATGAATAGTACCCGTGAATAGTACTTTATAAATAGTACCCATGAATAGTATTTTGTGAATAGTACTTCATGAATAGTACCCGTGAATAGTACTTTGTGAATAGTACCCATGAATAGTACTTTGTGAACAGTACTCCGGTATGAAAAGCTTAAAATTTAACAAGAATGTTCAGAAAAATATCCTTGTGAAACGATACTAGATGAAGCGCAAATTTCAAGTATATTCTACTAATTTTAGGGAGTAGAGAAGCAACACTTTAACAGAATGAGTGTAGAATTAGGAATACGAAATGAAATAATATTACTCACATACTACATAGTATGGAAGAAAATATTATTTTTTACGAATACTGAAAAAAATAATATCATTTACCTTAGAAGAAGACTGGATACACGAATAGTGAAGTAATAGAATACTCTTCTTCTTTCTCACTATAGCTTCTCTCTCTATAATTGCTCTTGTGAGTCTTAGTGAATTGGTGAGAATGAAAGGAGAATGAACTTCTATTTATAGGAAAATATAGTTTCGATAATTGCACGTTTTGGGGCTCAAAATATTACAGTATAATACCGTCATCTATACCTCTATTTTTAATTTAGTCATGCAAGTATTATTAATCTTGCACCGCCTCCCCTAATAGTACATGCATGTGAATCAATAGTACATACATGTGAACAAATAGTTATAAGCATGTGAATTAATAGCAATTAATTGCTCATTTATCCGATTAATTACCCGATTGGTCACTTTAACCTCCAAAAATCAATTATTATCAAAATAAATATCGATTACCATTAACACTAATAATCCCAACACAATGAAAATATCAATTTCATCTTTAATCAACACGAACTTATTCATCATTAATATTATAACTCACAATATTTAACAACTAGATCATTCCCAGGAAAGAGGGGGGTTTCCGATAAGGATTTCTCCCTATTGGCGCGCAATTAGGTGACCAAACCTCTCCTCGACAGAACTTTCTAGACATCGTCAATATTACAAATAATAATATGAATAACTTTGTCATCTCAATTATTGATTTAATAATATAAAATATTATGCATATGATACTGTGACAATAATTGAATCAATAATATGAGAGATATTATGCAGCAATTACTGTAGCAATAATTGAGTATAACTGAGTGACTTTTCACGTAAGCATCAATAATACAAGATACTATACAATACCGTGTGCTACTATGCAACCACACGTATTACTATACTTTTACTACCGGGTAGTTCAACAGTTTAACGGTAATACTTTCGCTGTCATTTTTATAAAAGATATTTATGTCGTTTTCTAACTCCGACAATACTTTCATTGCGGGGTCCACCAATGATTGTGCCGTCGTACGAATATTCCTTGTTAAAACGAATATTCCCTGAGCAATCGAATATTTTATAACCACTTGCTTACTTTGCAAAATTTGTAAATATTACCCACAACTATAACATTATATCAAATCCACACCATAATATTCAAAAATATATTTTGAGAAAAATTAATCTTTATTCATAAAAGTTGGGGTCTTACATCATGGGCAAGATAGTACAACCCTCTCTGAGAGCACGAACCACTGTAATCAGGCCAATGTCTAGATGGTCCATATATAGCGGCATGTACAAATAAGTTGTGATGCACATCAACAAAATATCTATGCGGATAATCAGACACTCATCTGCAGTGATGGTGAAGTCTCCCGAGTGTTGTACATAGCTTCAACGATCCAGATCGATCAATTAAGAAATTCAAGGACACCACATGCCCTGAAGTGATCTCATCCACGATAACTCTGCGCTTTAAGCTAATCAGTGTCATAAAATACCGTATCATATCGCCAATAGCCATCCTAGCACAAGTCTGATCCAAGGACAAATTAGTAATGCCCTCATACTGCTCTAACATAGGACTCAGCTCGTGGATATCAAACCTGAAGACATGTCTCTCAAGTATCCAACAAGATAGCATGCTCTCTACCAAGCCCAATAGTACCTGGAATGTCAAGATGGTTATGGAATGTCTCAACATCTGATCAACAGTCACTCGATCTGTGGGAGGCAGACTATTATACCATGATCTCAAAGAAGAGGACATCAATGTGGGTGGTGTGTGCTCAATCCAACTGACGGTAGATGAAGACATATGTAGAATCGTATCATGAGACCATCCAGGGGTCAATGCTAAACTCATCTATATGAATGCATATCCATAACACAATGCATGCATTATGATAAATGACAATGATAAATGATAATAGAATGCAATAGATAGGAAATATTACACATACATTCCTTAATACATCATCTGATAAAGATTAAATACATTGTGATGCCCCCAAAATAGGTATACATCACCCATCTTGAGTCACCAAATACATGATACAAAATTCAAATACAAACTTAATTTATACAATACGACAAAAGCGTAGCTGAGAGTTTTAACACGAATATTGTCTCATAGACAACATCCAAACTCAAATGGAGTCCTCATTACATTTATTATCACACTATTTCATAGAATAGTGAGGACTACTATAACCACCATCTCGGACAGTCACTCCATTCCCCGACTAGTCTCGGCTACGTTCTTATTTCCTGAAGAGAACAATGAAAGCAAAAGGGTGAGCTCAACTAGACCAGTAAGAAATATTATAACTAAGATAATGCAGAATAAATTATCATTAGCCTTCAACAGTGATAAACTGATAGAATACAATAGACAACAAGTTTAACTTCAGCGGAATAAATAATCCATTAGAAGAGTCAAGTAGAGCATGATATCTACTATCTTCTATGATTTAAAAATTTATCATCAATTTTATAGCTGAGACTCAGCTTAATAAATAATCCACATCACTGAATTATCCATGCACTACGGGCCAAGGATATTCATTAGTATCACATCCACGAATTATCCATGCACTACGGGCCAAGGATAATCGTGTTATCACTAATGGTCATGATCATGCTAACAACTGTCCATCAATGCACCACGGGCAATGATAACTTTTACCACATCATTTGTAACATTACAGGTCATGATTATGCCGAATAATCCCTGGTCATAATCATACCAATCAACTGTACATGTATGCATTACGGGCCAAAATGACTTTTATCACAATATAAGCATGAGAATGATGGCAATGATATAAGAATTCAATTAAATGAGAGTAAGGATAAATTTTAAAGATTTATAATTCAATTTATCTAGAATTCAATAATTATCCAAATTGTCAACAAGATACTGCTTTGTGGAGTAAAATTCAAGAATAATATGGTATCAAAAATAATTTGGACAGAAAAGAAATCAATTTTTGTCATGAATAGTACCCCGGGTGAATAGTACCCAAGTGAATAGTTGTAAGCCCCAACTTTTATGAATAAAGATTAGTTTTTTTCAAAATATATTTTTGAATATTATGGTGTGGATTTGATATAATGTTATAGTTGTGGGTAATATTTACAAATTTTGCAAAGTAAGCAATTGGTTATAAAATATTTGATTGGTCGGAGAATATATATTCGTTTTAACAAGGAATATTCGTACGACAGCACAATCATTGATAGACCGCACAACGAAAGTATTGTCGGAGTTAGAAAATGACAGAAATATCTTTTAAAAAAATAATGGCGAAAGTTTTACCGTTAAACTGTTGAACTACCCGGTAGTAAAAGTACAATAATATGTGTGGTTGCATAGTAGCACACGGTATTGTACAGTATCTTTGATTATTGATGCTTACGTGAGAAGTCACTCAGTTATACTCAATTATTGCTATAGTAATTGCTGCATAATATCTCTCATATTATTGATTCAATTATTGTCACAGTATCATATGCATAATATTTTATATTATTAAATCAATAATTGAGACGAAAAAGTTATTCATATTATTATTTGTAATATTGACGATGTCTAGAAAGTTCTGTCGAGGAGAGGTTTGGTCACCTAATTGCGCGCCAATAGGGAGAAATCCTTATCGAAAAGCCCCCTCTTTCCTAGGAATGATCTGATTGTTAAATATTGTGAGTTATAATATTAATGATGAATAAGTTCGTGTTGATTAAAGATGAAATTGATATTTCCATTGTGTTGGGATTATTATTGTTAATGGAAATCGACATTTATTTCGATAATAATTGATTTCTGGAGGTTAAAGTGACCAATCGGGAAATTAATCGGATAAATGAGCAATTAATTGGTATTAATTCACATGCTTATAACTATTTGTTCACATATATGTACTATTGATTAACATGCATGTACTATTAGGAGAGGTGGTGCAAGTTTGATAATACTTGCAGGACTAAATTAAAAATGAAAGAAAAGATGAATGTATTATACTGTAATATTTCGAGCCCCAAAATGTGCAATTATCGAAACTATATTTTTCTATAAATAGAAGCTCATTCTTCTTTCATTCTCACCAATTCACTAAGACTCACAAGAGCAATTATAGAGAGAGAAGCTATAGTGAGATAGAAGAAGAGTATTCTACTACTTCGTTATTCCAGTATCCAGTCTTCTTCTAAGGTGAGAGATATTTTTTTTTCAGTATTCGTAAGAAATAATATTTTCTTCCATACTCTGTAGTATGTGAGTAATATTATTTTGTTTCGTATTCCTAATTCTACACTCATTTTGTTAAAGTATTGCTTCTATACTTCGTGAAATTAGTAGAATATCCTTGAAATTTGTGCTTCATCTAGTATCGTTTCACAAGGATATTTTTCTGAACATTCTTATTAAATTTTAAGCTTTGCATGCCGGAATACTGTTCACGAAATATTATTCACAAAGTACTATTCATAGGGTACTATTCACAAAGTACTATTTATGGGTACTATTCATGAAGTACTATTCACAAAGTAATATTCACTCGGGGTACTATTCATGACAAAAATTAATTTCTTTTCTGTTCAAATCATTTTTGTTACAATATTATTCTTGAATTTTACTCCACAAAGCAGTATCATGTTGACAATTTGGACATTATTGAATTATGGATAAATTAATTTATAAATCTTTAAAAATTTATCCTTTATTTTCTTTTAATTGAATTCTTATATCATTGTCATCATCCTCATGCTTATATTGTGATGAAAGTCATCTTTGGCTTACGTGAATAAATGGACTATTGATTGGTATGATTATGACCAGGGATCATTCGGTATAATCATGACCTGTAATATTATAAATGATGTGGTAAAAGTCCTCATTGGCCCGTAGTGCACTGATGGACAGTTGTTGGTATGATCATGACCATTGATGATTACATGAATATCCTTGGCCTGTAGTGCAGGGATGATTCGATGATGTGGTTTATTTATTAAGCTGAGTCTCTGCAATAAAGTTGATGAAAAACTTTTAAAATCATAGAAGATAGTAGATATCATGCTCTACTTGACTCTTCTAATGGACTGCTTATTCCGCTGTAGTTAAACTTGTTGTTTATTAGTTTAACACTGTTGAAGGCTAATGCTAATTTATTCTGCATTATCTTAGTCATAATATTTCTTACTGGGCTAGTGATGGTCCGAGATGGTGGCTATAGTAGTCCTCACTATTCTATGAAATAGTGTGATAATAAATATAATGAAGACTCCATTTGAGTTTGGATATTGTCTAGAAGATAATATTCGTGTAAAAACTCTCAGCTACGCTTTTGTCGTATTGTATAAAAGAAGTTTGTATTTGATTTATGTACCAAGTATTTGGCGACTCAAAATGGGTGATGTATACCTATTTTGTGGGCGTCACACATGATATTGGCGGAGACCTTGAGGTCAGCTACATTTTTCCATACCCATCCTGTGGGGATCTTCAAGGGGAGTGTCGTATTATTATACGTGTGGTTTGTGACATATTTGAGACCGATCGGCACTTTTAGACATCATGGGTACTGTTTTACTCATGAGATAGCCATGTCCTATTCTTTTCAGCTGGCTGATTGTACAAATGTCGCATCCTGGTTGGCTTTTCTAATAGTGATCGAGGATCCATTTACGATCTTGCCTTGTTTAGGACTCAACTCTCTTAATAGCTTTATTACTCATGCATGGAGTTTTTGCAAACCGCATGTGAACCAAGATATGGGCCCACCTTTACACGAATTCAATTATATATTCATGTCGGTTTATAGTAGAAATCAAAGCCATTTTTTCTTGTTGCTATTCTCGATTGAAGATTAGATGGTTACCATCATTGACCCGTACTACAATGATACCCAACGTATGAAGTTATGTGAAATGTACTCAGAATTCATTGACGTTACAGTATGTGTAGTTTTAAAATATTTTACTTTTATAATGTCAAATATATTACAAAATTATTAAACAACTACTTTGTACATGAAGGTACAATTAATACCATTTTGTTTGTGAAATGGTAATTCGATGCGTGAGTGGCCCAACATTAATCCTCATGTGTAGGTAACAAAGATCCAACCAAAACAACATAACAACTCAGACTGTGGCATTTTTGTATGCAAGTATGTTGACGCTTTCGTTAGGGCCAATGTTGATCTTTGCGAAGAGAAGTGGTCCTTAGAAGATGTAACTGTCTTTCGATACTGAATCGCATGAGAGCTCTATAAAAAATTCGCAAGATTACTTCTGGAGTCTGAGATATAGAAAATGTTGTATCGTTATCTCATGTACACTATGTGAATAAGATTATCTATTTGGTGGAACTGTATATATTTTCAAATTCAGAACTTAGTTAAAAAAATTATTTCGTATTAATATTAGTATTTATAATAATATTAAACTTCATATTAATATTAGTTAATCATATAAAATATTACATCGTGCTAAAAAATTATCATCATTACTTATTTTTTAAATTGAACTTGATATATTTTCAAACTCAGAACTTAGGAAAAGAAATTATTTCATAATATTCAATTGACAGAGTGTTTTTTGATAATTTTCAAAAAAAATAAAAGTGTGTCAATTTTACAATTAAAATTAAGATGTGACATTTATAGTCCCTAAATACCCGTGCAAAGTGAGAACTGATTTTGAATAAAAGTCAAATTAACTTGCTAACATGGGCCCATACTGTCAGATAGAAAGAAAAAAAAGAATTTATTTTTTTATATACCAACCGCTATAGCTTGTAACGACTTGGTCTTAATATTTTTTTTATACCTGTCGACGTAGGGATTTTTATTTATCCCTTTCTGTTTTTGTCTTTGGTGTTCTCATGTTAGGTGAGATTTGTTTGAAAAAAGAAGTTTAAAAAGGTCCGACATGTATATGTCAACGATTTGACTGTAAGAGTCGCCAGTTGGTTATTTTTAAATGGTTACACCAACTCAACCGAGAAAAGGTTTGCACAAAGATCTAGTGATGTGACAATGTTTAACTGGTCTGCAAAACCGAAATTCGTTAGGGTCCGGGGGCTTTATTAAGCAGAGGGAAGGTGTTAGGTACCCCCGACTTTCGTGATAACACGATTACCGCTACTTTTCATTAACTTTTATCTGCGTATGTGTGTGTAGGTCTATGTGCAGTTATTTGGAAGTAGTGCTATGCCTCGTTTGCACCTATGTACAAAGGGTTTGACTTTTGTATAAAAGTTTAATTTTAACAAGATATAATAGTGATGTTTTGTAAAATAGGTTTTTCAAACCCTTGTGCTCAATAGTAATTGAGGCCTTTGATACTTCAAGTTTATTATGTGTTCGGCTTGATTGCTTTTATTTTCGAGATGCGAAGCATCTTCGAGAAAATAAGATACATAGAAGCGTCGAACTCCCTGTTAGCATGAGAGCCATCTAAGGAAATTCAGACACTGTAAATAATTTACAAGCTGGCTGCAGCTAAAAATGTCCATCACGGGAACCGAATCTAGATTTGGGAGCTGAATCTGTGATCACATGATTCCTAGGCTCATAAGACAAAGCAATATGTGCAAAAAGCTAGAAAACAGATTAGATTTGAGTAAATCTAAGCATTCCAGCTTCAACGATTCCAGTTTAGTCACCAAGAACCAGTCAAAGTGAGAAATAGCCAGATTTAGATTTAGACAAATCTAGCCCTCAGGCTAAATAACAGTTATATATATATAATAGTTGTATATATATATATATATATATATATATATATATATATATATAAACGATCAACCGCCACAAAACAAACTCCAGGAAGGACTTTGAAATGTAAATATATATATATAAGTATTTATATATATAAAAGCAATAAATGCTCTGAATATTATATTCGGGCTCAATCGAAGCCAAGTTCGATAATATATATATATAAGCAATAAAAAGCCAAGGATCGACGATCTGGGTATACCCACACAACGCGACTCTCAACGTGAGTATATATATATATATATATATATATATATATATATATATATAGTAGGAAAAAGCTTAAAAATCTTATAGTGGGCTGCCAAGAAGACTTCAGATAGCTTTAGACGCCTGAAAACTCGGTTTCCACCAGTTAAACTTCAGTATGTTACAAAACACGAGCTTACAAGTGTTTAGAAAAAAGAATCACTCAATTTAGAGCACTCTAGAAGAGTTTACAGGCTGAAATGGGCAGAGTTTTCTCTCATTTCTTCCTTTTTTTCTTACATTTTATGGCAAATGGGGGTTTTATTTATAGACCAAAAGTGTCGCATGTAAGACCCCGAATTTTATGAAATAAAAATATTCAATTTATCTTATAATTATTATTCAGTAAATGGTTAAATTGATAAAAGTTTAAAGTTAAGGGTGATATATATAAAATTTTCAAAATACGTAAGTGGTTATAAAATACTCATTTCTGCCGGGGAATATTCGTTTGGTCGTGGAATATTCTTGTTGTCGGGGAATATTCGTACGACGGCGCAGCCATTTGTGGGCCCTATAATAGAATAACTGTCGGATGAAAAAAATGACAAGTTTGAGTTTTTATAAATAATCTACAGTAGTTGTTACAAGTAACATCTTTGTTGGAATACCGGTGATTAAAATATATAATACGCATGGTTGCACGATAGCATTACCGGTATTATACAAAGATTTTGGATTATTGATTCATACGTAACAAGGAACTACTCAATTATTGTTACAGTAATTACTGTTCAATATTTTATTTTATTGATTCAATAATTGCTACGTTGATATTTTATATTATTGTTGTTTCAATAATTATCACTGTACAATATTTTCCATTATCAGATCAATAATTCATATTATTTGAATAATATTATTAGATAGCATTATTGGCAATGTCTAGAAAGTTCTATCAAGGACAGGTTAGGTCATCTAATTGCTCGCCAATAGGGAGAAATCCTTATCGGAAAGCCTCCTTTTTCCTGAGAACAACCTGGTTGTCATTATTGTGATTATGTAATATTATTTG
This sequence comes from Panax ginseng, assembly GCA_020205605.1. Taxonomy (NCBI): domain Eukaryota; kingdom Viridiplantae; phylum Streptophyta; class Magnoliopsida; order Apiales; family Araliaceae; genus Panax; species Panax ginseng. The sequence continues at coordinate 64,742,988 of CM035149.1, forward strand.
TGAATAATTAATTATTGATTTATATGATAAGAAAATATTTATTTTTATGTGGATATAAATGAAGGAATTAATGTTGAGGTATTTTATCAGTATTTTGTCGGAGTGGAGGTATTAAAAATCAAATTAGTGTTCTTAAAGCTCTATTACGTGAGTTATAATTTTAATCTGACCGTTGGATCATTGTGATTTTTGGATATGTTATACATATATAACTTGAGTATATGTCCACAAATTTTGAGCCATTAAAAATTAACGCATAATTTATTATGAATTTTAAAAGGTGTTAAAAATCATCCGTTTGTGGATTTCGGATATTTTCTGTCTGGAATTTTGAAAAACTTAAAGCTACAAAGTTGTAGAGAATTCGATTTCGTGTGGAATGGACATAAAATTCGTATTTTTCTGATAAAAGGCTATTTATTATAAATTACTGAAGTTTCAGAAAATAATTTTTTTTTATTAAAAACATGGGTGGGCCCCACTTTTAGTTGGTGTGGAAATCTGATTTTGGTGGGCCCCACTGGTGGTGGCTGAAATTTGGGTCAAAAATGTGAGCGTAGAAATTTTTTTAAAATATTAATATTTTATTAATTTAGTCTCCTATGATGTTCTAGCATTTTTCTATAAATAGGCGTTTAGGTTAGAATTGAAAATCACACCAGAAACATAAGTTTTCTCTCTCTATATTATCGAGCGTATTTTTGTGAGTGTTTAGATACTTTGAGAGTTGTTATTCAGTGCAAGTTTTTTTCGGCTTTACATCCGATATTCTAGTCAGAAATACTGCTCTTTTGAGGTAAGGGGTTGTAAGAGTTATTATGTTTTTTAGTTTTGTAATTTTTCTGACCCTCAAAAATTCTTGAAAAATTTGAAATGATAATTTGATGAGTTTTCTAGATTGTGTCCAAACATGGCGATTTTTGGATGTATAGATTAGGAGTTATGAATTTTATGGGAAAAGATTATTTTAAAAGTAAACCCTTATCACTTCTTGTGGTTAACTCCAAAATTGGTAAAAATTTTATTGGGAGTACATGTATATAACAAAAGTATACTCTGTAAATTTCAAAATTTTTGGATAAAAGTACCGTTTATGATAAATGTTTAAATATTCGGCAGTTTTGGCCATATGAAAAATAGTAAGTGAATTTTAAAAATTTCGAGAAAAATATATGTTCAATATGGGACTATATTCTGCTAAATCCCAGAAAACAAAATTTTCTAAAACTGATTTGGTATTTTTCATAAAACTAGACTAGTTATGATTAAAATATTCGTATTGATAGTGTCGTATATGTGAATAGTGTCATATCTTTTCGTGTCGGGGTTACTATTCACGTATATGACACTATTCACATATAACGACACTATTCATGTATATGGCACGATTTACGTATACGGTACTATGTACAAATACGAATTATTGTTTATAAGTTACTATTCACGAGTTATTATTTACGAGTTACTATTCATAAGTTAATATTCACGAGTTACTATTCACGGGATACTATTCACGACAAAATTGGTTTCTTTTTCTGACCAAATTATTGTTGATTTATGAATCTTACTCTTGAAATTAAATCCATATTTTGATCATATTGTTTTTATTATAATATATAACATTTTTATAATCCCGGTGAAGAAATTTCTCTTTGACTTGAGTGTAAAGATGGGTAGATTATTGGTATGATCGTGACTATGGGTTCTCTTTGGCCAGTAGTGCAAAGTTGAATCGTTGACTGGTATGATCATGACCATTGAATTTACAATTGAATATTTTTAGTTTAAGTGCAAAGGTGAATTGATCAACATGGTTATAATTATGGTTTATATAAATTTTGAAATGATTATATATTTCTTTGAGATATTAATATCTTTGGCCTGTAGTGCAAATATGAATTATTGATGAATATCTTTGGCCCGTAGTGCAAAGATGACCTGTTATTGAATATCTTTGGCCTGTAGTGGAAAGATGAACTGTTAATGAATATCTTTGGCCCGTAGTGCAAAGATGAATTTATTAGTATGATTATGAACAGGAACTGTGATTTGGTATAACCATGATCTTTGATGTTTCAGGTAAAGACAGGTGATGAAAATTATCTTCGTCCTGGATGAGAAGAGGAAGTTAGAACCAAAATTATGATTATGAGTTATTCACATGATTGTGGACAAGAACTATTGATTGATGTTACAGGGATAAAACATTGTTGGTGGACTTTTAACATGGAGAAGATAGTAGAATTTATGGTCTATTTGACTCATTTAATGGATTGCTCGTTCCGCTGCAACTATGGTTGAAAAGTTTTATCATCTGCCATATGTTCTAAATCTCTGATTTATTACTGACGGAGGCTATTGATAATCTAATTATCTCTAGTCATGATATTCTTTACTGGGCTATTTGTGCTCACCTTTTTGCTTCACAATTCCTTCCAGGTAATAAGAGTGTAGCTGGGTCGAACGGGGGTAACAGGGGAATAGAACGGTGGTCTATAGCTGTTGAGGTTCTCCCTAAACAGTACGAAAATAATTTTATTGAAAACTTTAGATAAGTGTGATGTATTTTATACGTCATTTAATATTTAATTGTGGTGAACAATAATAGGGTGAGACGAATCCAACTTTGGAAGGGTGTTTTGCCACTATCATACAAGATGTCTAATGATATACAACCTCGTTTTATCATAAGACAGGGTTGTGCACATCCACTTGCTGAGTATATCTACGAGCACTACCTATATAACCTTGGAGTTTGGTTGAAATATAATTTTCAATTGGAGACAATGGAGATAATTATATGTCAAGAGAAGACTCACCATTGGAAAGAACATGATAACAATCTTCTCATTTTTCTTTGGGGACTATTAGGTCAACTAAGGATAATTTTTTGTACATATGATATCTATCATAACCTAGACGCATGGCCTCCCATGTACGAAGGTTTCCTTGAGTACTTTCCAAAGATTTTAATTTCTAAAACAGTTATTGACTGTACCTTTATGTAAGGTGCCATTGTGACGTACTATCCAAGGTTGGGGACATGAGTCACAGTTGGTATATATTTGTATCAAAACTCACAACATATATGTTGTTGTATTTTGCACGACAATTGTGATAATGAAGTTGTAGTTATTTTCTGTACCATGTATTTGGCGACTCAAAATGGGTGGGTGGATTGGACCTATTTTGGGGGCGTCACAGTTGGTATCAGAGCTTAGGAATATGATCTCTGGCGGAGGTCCGAAATTAGAACTAGGAAGGGAGAGACGAGTAACATCCTTCACTAGTGTGTGTCCTACCTAAGCTGAATTTTCTTACTTAAGTTGACAAATTGTGATATGTCAATTAACCTTTGTTTTGAATCTGTATTCTAGAATGATATCTCAAATACGGAGGAGATGAGCAATGGAGAAATCATGAGAGGACGGGGGAAGATGGAATCGAGATGAAAGCAAAGGTATTCTCAACTCTTTGAAATACCAGATACGTAAATTTCGGGGACGAAATTTGATAAGGAGAGGAGATTGTAAGACCCTGAATTTTATGAAATAAAAGTATTCAATTTTTCTTATAAATATTATTCAGTAAATGGTTAAATTAATAAAAGTTTAAAGTTAAGGGTGATATATATAAAATTTTCAAAATACGCAAATGGTTATAAAATACTCATTTCTGTAGGAGAATATTCGTTTGGTCGTGGACTATTCTTGTTGTCGGGGAATATTCATACGACCACGCAACCATTTATGGGCCTCATAATAGAATAACTGTCAGATGAAGAAAACGACAAGTTTGAGTTTTTATAAATAACGGCGTAGTTGTTACCAATTGCTAATTGTTGTAATACACCGTGGTTAAAAAATACGATGTATTTATGGTTGCACGACAAAGAAAGCACACGGTATTGTACAATATTTTTGGATTATTGATTCTTATATAAGAAGGCACTACTCAATTATTGTTATAGTAATTACTGTTCAATATTTTATTTTATTGATTCAATAATTGCTACGTTGATATTTTATATTATTATTGTTTCAATAATTATCACTATACAATATTTTCTATTATCAGATCAATAATTCATGTTATTTGAATAATATTATTAGATAGCATTATTGGCAATGTCTAGAAAGTTCTGTCAAGGAGAGGTTAGGTCACCTAATTGCGCGCCAATAGGGAGAAATCCTTATCGGAAAGCCCCCTTTTTCCTGGGAACAACCTGGTTGTCATTATTGTGATTTTGTAATATTATTTGTGAATAATTAGTTATTGATTTATATGATAAACAAATATTTATTTTTATGTGGATATAAATGAAGGAATTAATGTTGAGGTGTTTTATCAGTATTTTGTCGGAGTGAAGGTATTAAAAATCAAATTAGTGTTCTTAAAGCTCTATTGCGTGAGTTATAATTTTAATCTGACCGTTGGATCATTGTGATTTTTGGATATGTTATACATATATAAGCTGAGTATATTTCCATAAATTTTGAGCCGTTAAAAATTAACGCATGATTTGTTATGAATTTTAAAAGGTGTTAAAATCATCCGATTTATTGGATTTGAATATTTTTATCCAGAATTTGGAAAAACTTAAAGCTACAAAGTTGTAGAGAATTCAATTTCGTGTGGAATGGACATAAAATTCGTATTTTTCTGATAAAAAGGCTATTTCTTATGAATTACTGAAGTTTCAGAAAATAAAGTTTCTAGAGGTAGGCTAAGAAGTCTTCAAGAATACGTCAAGAAATTTATTAACGATAGAAATATCATTCAAAACTATGACTCTCATCCAAGACTTGGATAGCACATGTAATGAAGGTTTCTCGTAACGGAGTTTCAACCAATAAGTCAAAGTCTAACTTCTCCAAAGTCAAATTTAAATGTTAAACGCAAGTAAGAGAGATAAAATAATGGGTAGAACTGGTATCTAATAAGGTATAGACTTCGCAAGAATTTATAATTAACTAACCCGTGCTAACTTCGTTCGGGTCACTCGCTTTTCGAGAAGTCACAAAAAATGCTCTTCCTGAAACTACCGACTTTGTTTTGTCCGTATCCACCTTTGGTGCCACCGTCCTAGCTGGACTTGACTTTGGTGCACGATAAAATCGGGCTAGTTGACCTTCTTTTCCATAATTATAACATGCTTTGGACTGCATCACGCAGTTTGGACTGATATGTCCCTCCCCTCCTCATTTAAAACATACAACCAGAGGTCGTTCTCCTTCCTTTGAAACGGGTGTTGGTGCTGCTGTCTTTCCATCATTATTGAACCTTCTCTTCTTGAAATTTCCACTTCTATTATCTTGGCCATGATTACCACCGAAGTGGTTACCATTCTTGGCATGATAATTTACCCCACGATGGTTATCATTGTTCCGATGACCGTTGCCACCGATATGATTATTATCGTGTTGTTGGTCGTTGCCTTTTGGTTGTGTTGACTCATTATCGCCCTCCAATAACTGAGCCCTATTAAAAACATCTGAATACAAACAAAGTTTGTGAGAAATAAGGTATTGACATATCTCGGGTTTCAAACCTCTTAGAAACATTCACGTCATTCTCTCCTCATTATCAACTAAGTGGGACGCAAACCGGGACAGCTCGGCAAACTTGGCTTCGTACTGCGACACGATCATGTTGTTTTGCTCCATCTTGATGAACTCTACCTCTTTCATGTGACGGATACTTTCGGGAAAGTACTTGTCATTGAACAGTTCTTGGAACCTCTCCCAAGTCATCTTCAGTGCGGCAGGTTGAGTACGCTTTACAGATTCCCACCAGTAATCTGCCTCTGCTCGCAACATGAAGGTGGCAAAGGGAACCTTTTGCTCCTCAGAGTATCCCAAGACATTAAATATCTTGCAGATCTGTTTTATCCACGTCTCCGCCTTAAGTGGTTTTGGCTCTCCAAAAAACTCCGGTGGTCCCAGCTCCTTGAACTCATTTAGCGTTGACTATCCGAGAGCCGCCGCTTTTTCACTGTATTTTGGACAAGAGCCGCTCTCGCCTGATGTTACATGAATTGCATAAAACCTCTGAACATTTCATCATTCATCATTTGGTCAATGTTGTTGTTTGAATGAGGATTGTCGCCTTCCTGATGCACATTATCCTGATTATTGATCTGTGGAGACTCAACGGTCTCCTGTGCTCCATTGCTATTCTCAACATTCTCGGATGTCATTTTCAAATACTGCCACAAAACAAGGGTTAATTGACATGTCACATATAATCCCTATACTCTGACCAACCAATTAAATATCAAATAAACTTAGGTAGGTCATACTAGCGAAGGAATTCCCCGTCTCTCCCCTCCTAGTTCTTGTCTCACATCTCAGCCAGGGATCATATCCCTAAGCTTTGATACCAACTGTGACACCCCCAAAATAGGTATACATCACCCATCTTGAGTCGCCAGATACATGGTACAAAAATACAAATACAACTTAATAATACAACTGTCATGTAAAATACGACAAAATATAAACTGAGAGTTTTAATAAGAATATTGTCATCTAGACAATATCCACACTCAATGGAGTCCTTATTACATTTATTGTCACACTATTTAACAGAATAGTGAGGACTACTAATGCTATCATCGGACCGGTCACTCCGTTCCCCGACTTGTCCCAACTATATTCTCATTTCACGAAGAGAACGATTGAAGGAAAGGGTGAGCTCAACTAGTCCAAGAAGAAATATTATGACTAGAAAATGCAGAATAAATTATCATTAGTCTTCAACAATGTTAAACTGATAAAATACAATAGACATCAAGTTTAACTGTAGCGGAATAAGCAATCCATTAGAAGAGTCAAGTAGAGCATAAAATCTACTATCTTCTATGATTTAAAAAAATGTTTTCATCAATTTTTATCGCTGAGACTCAGCTTAATAAATAAACCACATCATCGAATCATCCCTGCACTACGGCCAAGGATATTCATTAAATTATCAATGGTCATGACTATACCAAATAATCCTTGGTCATAATCATACCAAAAACAATCCATCAATGCACTACAGGCCACTGAGGACTTTTACCACATCATTCGTCACATTACGGTCATGATTATACCGAATAATCCCTGGTCATAATCATACCAAGTCCATCTATGCACGTAAGCCAAAGATGACTTTTAGCATAATATAAACATGAGGATGATGACAATTACATAATAATTCAATAAAACAAGTTCAAGAATTAATTTTAAAGATTTATCAGTTAATTTATCCTGAACTCAATAACGTCCAAATTGTCAACATGATACTTCTTTGTGGAGTAAAATTCAAGAATAATATTCATGCACCAAAAATAATTTGGACAGAAAAGAATCAATTTTTCGTCGACAAAATAGTACCCCATGAATAGTACTTCGAGAATAGTACCTCGTGAATAGTAACCCGACATGAAAAGTACTCCAAATACCCGAGTGAATAATATTTGGATGAATAGTAATTTGTGAATAGTAACTCGTGAATAGTATTTCAACATGAAAAGTACCCCGAATACCCGAGTGAATAATACTAGAGTGAATAGTAATCGGATGAATAGTAACCCGTGAATAGTAACTCCTAACAGAAAATACCAAATAAAATGATATTTCATGACGAGTACAAAAGAAATGATATCTCATAAGAGTATAATAGAATATACAAAACTGCAAATGGATTTTCATCCGCCATGCGGTAATCCACGTAAACAGATCATTTCCACAATTTAATAAAGAATAAATACGAAAGGTCATTCACCATGCATGTGATAATCCACATAGACAGGTTATTCCAACAGAATAATAAAGAATGGAATAACAGAAGGATTCACCATGTGTACGATAGTACTGCCATGCACGAGGTTATTCCCAATAGAATAATAAATAATGGAACCAAGTCATGCGTAAATGCACAGACAGGATATTCCGACAGAATAATAAATAATGGAACCAGGTCCGGCGTAAACACAGAGACAGGATTTTCTAACAGAATAATAAATAATGGAACTAGGTCTGACATAAACGCACAGACAGGATATTCCGACAGAATAATAAAGAACAGAATAATAGAAGAATTTCACCATGTATGCGGTAATTTGCATATACAGGTTATTCCAACATAGTAATAAAGAATGGAATAACGGAAGAATTTCACCATGTATGCGGTACTTCGCATATATAGGTTATTCCAACAGAATAATAAGGAATGGAATAAAAATAGCTCTCTTCATGAATACGAAAGAAATAATACCCCTTACGAGTACAACAAATAATATCCCTTACCTTAGAATAAAGCTGGATACTAGAATAGAAATGTAGCAGACTTCTCTTCTTATTTCTCTCTATAATTTCTCTCTATAATAATTGTTATATAACTTTTGTGAATTGGTGAGAAATGAAGGAAGAATGAGCTTCTATTTATAGAAAAATATAGTTTCGATAATTGCACGTTTTGGGGAATTGAAATATTATAGTCTAATACCTTCCTCTTTTCCTTCATTTTTAATTTAGTCCCGCAAGTATTATCAAACTTGCAACCACCTCCCTAATAATAAATAAAATAGTTCAATCATGTGAACCAATAGTTATAATCATGTGAAAATCCCAATTACGATTATAGTACCTCCATCTATACCTCCATTTTAACTTAGTCATGTAAGTATTATCAATCTTACACCAACTCCCCTAATAGTAAGTGAATGTGACTCAATAGTACATGTGAATAAATAATTATATGAGCGGTGAATTAGTAGCAATTAATTGCTCATTTATAAGATAAATTACCCGTTTATCAATATAACCCCCTGACATCAATTATCATCGGAATAGATATCGATTTCAACTAACACCAATAATCCCAACACAATGGAACTATCAAATTCATCTTTAATCAACAAGAACTTATTCATCATTAATATTATAACTCACGATATTTAACAACGCAGAATTCGTTCCGAGGAAGAAGGGGATTTTCGATAAGGATTTCTCTCCTTGTTAGCCGCAATTAGGTGACCAAACCTCTCCTTGACAGAACTTCTAGACATTGTAAATATTGCAATTAAATAATATAAATAACTTTGTCATCTCAATTATTGATTTAATAATATATCATATAATGCAGATGATACTGTGATAATAATTGAATCAATAATATGAGAGATATGATGCAACAATTACTATAGCAATAATTGAGTATAAATGGTGACTTCATCGTATAGCGGCAATAATCAATATGTGTGGTACTATACAACCACGGCGTATTATTGTACTTTTACTACGGTAGTTCAGCAGTTTTTAGCAGTAACACTTAGCCCGTTATTTTATAAAATGATAATTCTGTCGTTTTCTTACTACGACAATGATTGTGCCGTCATACGGATATTCCATGACAAAAAGAATATTCCCCGACCAAACGAATATGTTATAATAACTTGCATACTTTGCAAAATTTATAAATACTACCCACAATTATATCATTATATCAAATCCACACCATAATATTCAAAAAAAAAAATACTTCGAGATACTTAAATCTTTATTCATAAAATTTGTGGTCTCACATGTTGTATACCTATTTTGGGGGCATCACAAATATGACGTCCCCTACGAAGAGTCTGGTTTCGGTGCATTTCATAAAGGAAGTCACCAGATAGAGGCTCGGGTACCAACTCTTGTAGTTGGGTTTTTAACTCCTGAAGTTCAATAAGAGCCATTTGATATGAGATTTTTGAAAATGGGTTTTGTATCAGGTTCAAAGTCGATACAAATTCATTATCACACTCTAGGGGTAGGCCATGAAGTTCTTCAGGAAATACGTCAGAAAATTCACTAACAACAGAAATATTATTTAAATCTGACGTATTTTTGTTCAAGTCCATAACATGGGCTAAGAAAGCTTGACATCCGTTTTTCAATAAACGAATAGCTTTATCGCTTGATATGACGGTGGTGATTTTAGTGGTTTAGTTGTGAATTGAAGTATAACTTGAGTTGGCTAAGAATATGAAAACTCCTGACCTTATAAAAATAATCAATTTTGGCATGATGAGTAGTTAACCAATCAATCCCTATAATCACATCAAAAGCAAGTATCTTTAAAGAGATAAGATCCATAGGTAATGTGATGGTGCCAACTTGGATTAAGCAAGATTTATAAATAGTGCATGTAACAAAAGTTTCTCTGTGAGTCTCCATGAGATAAGTCAAAGTCTAATTTCTAGAGTCAAGTTTAAGCGTTGAGCCTGGCAGGAGAGATAAAAGAATGGATAGAACCGATATCTAGTAAGGTATAAACTTCGCAAAAATTTATGATTAACTAACCCGTGATAACTTTGTTCGGTTCCTCACTTTTTAGAAAGTTATGAAAGGCGCTCTCACTTGAACCACTAATTTTGAATTATCTAGACAGGCCTTTGGTGTCATCATTATCGCTAAATTAACTTTCGCTTATAGGGCATATTCACCCTTAAGCGCTTACGTCGTACTCTGCTTTCATGATCACGAATCATTAATCTTGATCCATATCGAATTGGGGTTGGCATTAATGATATACAGAGTAATTCAAAACTCGATGTTGGGTTCTCCTAATTCTTTGCCCAAAAAGAAAATACATATCATCTATTTTAGCCTTCTTAGATCGGACATCTCTTTCCACAATATCAACGCGTCGTGCAGCTTTTACCCATGCATCACTCATTCTCACTCGTTTAGTTGTTTCTTCTTTCAGCTCAGATTCCAACTTTATAATAATAATAATAATATATTACTAATGTTAATAATAATAATAATAATAATAATAATAATAATAATAATATTGTTTTTTAAAGAATACTAACCGCTATAAGATGTAGCGGCTTGGTGTTTAAATTTTATTTTTTTTAATGCCTTCCGTTGTATGGCCTTGAGAGATAGAAAGATAGAAAAGGAGAATTTTTTTTATATATACCAACCGCTACAACATGTAACGGCTTGGTGTTTAATTTTATTTATTTTTACATGTCTTATGTTGTCTCACGTGGTCAAACACAAGTACAAAGGGCTATCGTGTGGGAAATGAGAATGGGAAAAGTTGACATGGGGAAATGAGAAAAGCTTACATGGGGAATGGGAAAAGTAAATAAATTTGACCTAAAGCATTAGCCACTACAACATGTAGCGGTTGGTCTTTTTACTTTTAATTCTCTTTGCGGGTTTGGTCTTTTCTCAAGTTGTGTTCTCATCCTACCTTTCCCACATCTCCTTCAGCTTGGTTTATTATCTCAGATATTAATTTTTCTTTTCACATCTTCTTAACTTTGTTTGATCTGGTTGCCCATTTTCACTTTCCAAGTTCAAGTTGAAGTTCAGTCCAACAATTCTTCATTATTATTCATAAGTAAGTTTTTCAAAATGGCATATAATATCCATAAGAAATTATTTTTATCTACTTCTTCAGAATCTGTTGCAAGTTTAGATTGTGAAAATACATCTGAGTTTGTAAGTGAAGTTGAAAGTAGTAAATCTGAAATGGTTCCATACGTTGGTTAATTATTTTGTAAGTTGGAAGAAGTTGAAAATTTTTATAGATCATATGGTTGTAAAAATGAATTTGAGATTAGAATTGCAACTAGTCATAAACATGCTCATACGAATGATGTGTCCTCTAAGTTGTATGTATGTAAAAAAAATTGGTACACCAATTATTGGCAAGAGTTTACCTGATGATGAAAATAATAGTAATAAAATAACTAGACATAGAGACTCTATAGGATGCACATTATGCAAAGCTAGAATATATGTTGTCCACAATAAGAAAGAAGATAATTGGTGTATTTCTACTGTTGAATTAGAGCACAATCATCACTTAGTGACCCCTGCCAAAGTAGATTTGATTGAGACACACAGAAATATTACTTCAGTTATAAGAAAATTAATTACCACTTTAAGATATTGGTCCTAGTAGGATGATGAATGTTTTGAGTACAATAGGTGGTCGGATGCAAAATGTTCCTTTCTCTAATGTAAATGTTCAGAATGTGGTGCGAGATTTAAGGCGTGATTCTGCAGATGAAAATGATGCACAAGCTGTTGTCAATTATTTGAAAAAACTTGCATTCGGAAGTGATAGTAAAAAAAAAATTCGAGTGAAAACAATCGCATAGCTTGTATTTTGTGGTTGTTGGCCTTGCGTCGAGGTTTATGTATCAACAGTTCGGAGATGTTGTGACATTTAATAGTACGTACCAGACAAATAAGTATGGCATGTCATTTGTTCCATTTTCTGGGGTTAACCACCATTATCAGTCTATATTGTTTGGATTTTCATTGTTAAGAGATGAGACAGAAGGCACTTTCGTTTGGGTATTAGAGATAGGGCTCGAAGCCATGGACTACAAGGACCTACAACGATCATCACTGACCAAGATAAAGCCATGAGTAATGCTATTACTACGGTACTCCCTTCTAGTTATCATTTATTGTGTTCTTGGCATATTAGCAATAAATTTCTAAGAAATTGCATCATGTTTATCCTGAGCACCCATCATTCAAAGATCATTTTAGCAATTGTGTGTATAATTCATTGTCCATCGGGGAATTTGAAGAGAGTTGGCATATTCTGATAAGGAACTATGAATTGTACAACAATGAGTGGCTTGGAAGTTTGTATGATGTATGAGAGAAATGGATTCCTGCGTATACAAAGAGATATTTTGTCACTGGAATGACAACCACCAGAAGAAGTGAGAGTATGAATCATTTTTTTGATGAGTACGTTAATGCTTCAACAAGTATGAAAGAATTTGTAGTGCAGAGTCATAAGATTATAGAAAAATAATTTATTAAAAAGTGGAAGGCCGACTACATAACAAAACATTGGAAAAGGAATATGAATTTTCGATTCATCTTTGGAAGTTCATCTTTGCGTATGTGTACACAAAGAAATGTTTAGAGCGTTTCCGATGCCAATTAAATCAATTCCATGAAATATAATGTTAGTAAAAGTTAAGTTTTGTGTCACTAATATTATAGTCTATAGGTGTATATTGCGGAATCATTGCGAAAGTGGTGGAAGATATAAATAAATCATCATGATAAATCCGGTTAGAATTGGTAACATGTAATTGCCAAATGTTTTCTCATTCTGGTGAATTATGAAGACACATCTTGAGATTTTTCATGTTTAAAAGTATTTCAGAAATACCTTGCAGCATGATTATTTATCGATGGAAAAGAGATGCGAACAAGGGCATTGGTGAAAAATTACTCTTTAACTCCATAACTGTTGACTTCGAACAAGATCAAGCAATGCGCTATAATCATTTGATAAGTGATTACCAGGAGTTTGCAAGAAAAACGGCTTGCTCAGTTCGAGGTTACAAAACTGAATGCACGAGGAAAATCATTGGTTGACCAGTATGATCTAGATGAAAATATTACTGAACTGGCAGATGACGACATTCATTGATTGCACGGTTGGAGATCCACCTCATGATATGGGTTATGATAATGACGATGAAGATGCAGAGGAGGAAGAAGAAGATGATGAGTTTTTGCTGCCTATTATTCCTCAAACAAAGGGCCGCAAAAAACAATCTAGATTAAAGAGTGCACTCGAGAAAATCATTTTTTCTAAGCCTCATCGAAAAATGTGCAATTTGCGGCTTTAAAATTGACCACGATAAGCGAAATCACTATCGAGTGCTAGGAATTCCCAAGCCAAAAAAAAAAGGTGTCAGATGTATTATTTATGCTATGTTTTTTGTACAAATGAAAATGAACATGTCATCTGTACTTATGTTAATGTTATGCGATAGTAGTAATATTATCATATGTACTTCTAATATTAATAATCACATTATTATTATTATTATTATTATTATTATTCGTTTTTATACTATTAATACATGAATATTATACTCTTATACTCACATTGCATAATAATAATAATATTATTATTATTTATTATTTTTATTATTATTATTATGGGACACAGTCGTTATAAGCTGTATCGGCACAGGATTTTTTATTTTTTATTTACTTTGCCTCGTTTCACGTAAGGAAGGTTTGTTATAATAATATTATTAAACTTTAGCACAAAGGAAGGTTTGTTTTGTTAAAAAAAATTGTCAAACGGATAGAAGTAAAAAAATTAAATCTTTAAATATTCCTACAATTATAATAAACATATATTTTTTAAAAAAATTCTCATTTAATTTCCTTTTTTGGTTTATGTAATAGGAAAGAGCAGCATAAGTTTGGTCGATACATAATTAAATGCCTAGTCGCTACAACATAAGGAAAAAAATTAAATGTCTAGCCGTAACATGTAGCGGTCGGTATATTTAAATTTTTTTCTAACATCTGACATAGTGTGACCCGTTTAATGGCTTATTTTGACCAAGTGGGGGCCTATTATTAAAATAGCAGTAAATTTTGTATGTAGTTTATTTGACAAACGCATGTTGTAAATTGACTTATATATTTCTACTTTACATTTCTAACCTTCGTGTAAGCGATCGATTAACGAGATCTTGGTTGTTGGAATAGTGCCAATAGCAACAGGTTGCTATGGATGATAACCTATATATATATATATATATATATGCGATAAAAGCTTCGGTCGAAGGATCTTACGATTGTGTGGCGAGGAGGGCTTTAAAACTATTTTGAAGCTTGAAAACTCAATTTTTCACCAGGTTAAAACTTGATATGTTGTAATATATGTATAAAAGTGTTTACAAGAAGAATATAAGTTTAGAACTTCTTCCAGAGTGGTTAAGAACTCAAATGGTAGATTCCCTCTCTCTTCTTCTTTTTTTTTTAAATGGCTAATGGGGTCTATTTATAAAGCCAAATCGATTCGTGGAGTCAACTTCACAAAGTTTAGCTCTACTGCTTTCTTTAATCTTGGTGGGCCGAAGCCTGTGAGTTCATTTGTCTCGAAGTACCTGCACTCCGACCAATGCGTTATCTACTCAAACCTTCATTATTTTCAATCCGAGAATTCGATGGAGGTGTGCTATACCTTTCCGGAAAGCCTTTTCCGAGAGATACACAATGACATGGGATTTTACCTTTTCTGAATCTAGGAAGATGGGTCCATGAATAGATCTTCGAGTCTTTGCAGTCCGTCCGTTGAGCTGTCTTGTGCTATTTTCACTCGGGATTGATGTTATGGTTCTGCATAACCTTCATGGCAGTGATTTGACTTGATTTGATGTTGAGTTGGCAAAATTACTCTTTTGCCAACCCGGGTTAGTTCCGGGCTTGACATGGCGGCATCTGTCTTCCTCGGGGTTATCTCTGGGTTATTTGGCGCTCTTCGCCTCTTATCGTATTCGAGTTATTTTGAAGTTGATTTGATGATTTCGAGGATTATACCGTCCGCGAGGTTGATTTGATCTCCAAGATTGTCGCCTTGAGTTTGGTTTGATCTCCCGGGGTTTATCTTAATCTTCCGAGGTTATCACCAGGATTTAGTTTGATCTCCCGGGGTTTGTCTTAATCTTCCGGGGTTGTCACCGAGGTTTGGCTTGATCTTTCGGGGTTGTCATTGGGGTTTGATTTGATCTCCCAGAGTTTGTCTTGATCTCCCAAGGTTGTTACCGGGGTTTGACTTGATCTCCCGGGATTGTCATCGGGGTTTTTCTTGATCTCCCGGAGTTGTCACCGAGGTTTGTCTTGATCTCCTGGAGTTATCAGGGGTTTGAGTTGATCTCCCAGGGTTGTCATCGGGGTTTTTCTTGATCTCCCGGGGAGGTTTATCTTGATCTCCTTGGGTTGTCACCAAAGTTTGGGTTGTGATCTCTCAGGATTGTCACCAGGATTTGTCTTGATCATTTTGACTTTCAAGGTTGTCTCCGGAAGACAAAAGATGATTCTACCCTTTTACATGGTTAGTAACAATAATGCAAAATTTCAAGTGTCTACAAGCACATAATTATATTATCATAATCATCACATAAACACATACTCACGTATTCACATTCATCATACAAACTCATAATTCCATAAACCCATTCATCATGTAAACACATAATCACATTCATCGTCAAATAAGGCTCTAACAAAACCCATTTGGTAGTGTTGTTGGGTTCAACCCCATTTTAGCAATGAGCCTATTCATGTATTAATAGTATAAAATGAATAATAATAATAATAATAATAATAATAATAATAATAATAATAATAATAATGTGATTATTAATATTAGAAGTACATATGATAATATTACATGTATTAATAGTATAAAAACGAATAATAATAATAATACTAATAATAATAATAATAATAATAATAATAATAATGGATTATTAATATTGTAAGACATACTACTATAGCATAACATTAACATAAGTACAGATGACATGTTCATTTTCATTTGTACAAAAAACATAGCATAAATAATACATCTGACACCTATTTTTTTGGCTTGGGAATTCCTAGCACTCGATAGTGATTTCGCTTATCGTGGTCAGTTTCAAAGCCGCAAATTGCACATTTTCGATGAGGCTTAGAAGAAATGATTTTCTCGAGTGCACTCTTTAATCTAGATTGTTTTTTGCGGCCCTTTGTTTGAGAAATAATAGGCGGCAAAAACTCATCTTCTTCTTCTTCCTACTCTGCATCTTCATCGTCATTATCATAACCCATATCATGAGGTGGATCTCCAACCGTGCAATCAATGAATGTCGTCATCTGCCAGTTCAGTAATATTTTCATCTGGATCATACTGGTCAACCAACGATTTTCCTCGTGCATTGGGCTTTTGTAACCTCAATCGAACTGAGCAAGCCGTTTTTCTTGCAAACTCCTGGTAATCACTTATCAAATGATTATAGCGCATTGCTTGATCTTGTTCGAAGTCAACAGTTGTGGAGTTAAAGAGTAATTTTTCACCATTGCTCTTGTTCGCGTCTCTTGTCCATCGATAAATAATCATGCTGCAAGGTATTTCTGAAATACTTTTAATCATGAAAAATCTCAAGATGTGTCTTCATAATTCACCAGAATGAGAAAACATTTGGCAATTACATGTTACCGACCCCAACTGACGATTGATGATGATTTATTTATATCTTCCACCACTTTCAGTTGCATCTGCAATATACACTGCATAGACCATAATATTAGTGACACAAAACTCACTAACTTTACTAACATTGTATTTCATGGAATTGACGGAATTGGCATTGGAAACGTCTAAACATTTCTTTTGTGTACACATGTGCAGTATGAACTTCCAAAGATGAATCGAGTACCATATTCCTTTTCCAATGTTTTGTTATGTAGTCACCTTCCACTTTTTAATAAATTATTTTTCTATAATCTTATGACTCTGCACTACAAATTCTTTCAAACTTGTTAAAGCATTAACGTACTCATCAAAAAAATGATTCATACTCTCACTTCTTCGGGTGGTTGTCATTCCCGTGACAAAATATCTCTTTGTATACGCAGGAATCCATTTCTCTCATACATCATACAAACTTCCAAGCCACTCATTGTTGTACAATTCATAGTTCCTTATCAGAATATGTCAACTCTCTTCAAACTCCCCGATGGACAATGAATTATACACACAATTGCTAAAATGATCTTTGAATGATGGGTGCTCAGGATAAACATGATGCAATTTTTTAGAAATTTATTGCTAATATGCCAAGAACACAATAAATGATAACTAGAAGGGAGTACCGAAGCAATAGCATTACTCATGGCTTTATCTTGGTCAGTGATGATCGTTGTAGGTCCTTGTAGTCCTTGGCTTCGAGCCCTATCTCTAATACCCAAACGAAAGTGCCTTCTGTCTCATCTCTTAACAATGAAAATCCAAACAATATAGACTGATAATGGTGGTTAACCCCAGAAAATGGAACAAATGACATGCCATACTTATTTGTCCGGTACGTACTATTAAATGTCACAACATCTCCAAACTGTTGATACATAAACCTTGATCGGGCGTCAACCCACAAAATACAAGCTATGCGATTGTTTTCACTCAATTTTTTTTTTACTATCACTTCCGAATGCAAGTTTTTTCAAATAATTGACAACAGCTTGTGCATCATTTTCATCTGCAGAATCACGCCTTAAATCTCGCACCACATTCTGAACATTTACATTAGAGAAAGGAACATTTTGCATCCGACCACCTATTGTACTCAAAACATTCATCATCCTACTAGGACCAATATCTTAAAGTGGTAATTAATTTTCTTATAACTGAAGTAATATTTCTGTGTGTCTCAATCAAATCTACTTTGGCAGGGGTCACTAAGTGATGATTGTGCTCTAATTCAACAGTAGAAATACACCAATTATCTTCTTTCTTATTGTGGACAACATATATTCTAGCTTTGCATAATGTGCGTCCTATAGAGTCTCTATGTCTAGTTATTTTATTACTATTATTTTCATCATCAGGTAAACTTTTGCCAATAATTGGTGTACCGAATTTTTTTACATACATACAACTTAGAGGACACATCATTCGTATGAGCATGTTTATGACTAGTTGTAATTCTAATCTCAAATTCATTTTTACAACCATATGATCTATAAAAATTTTCAACTTCTTCCAACTTACAAAATAATTAACCAACGTATGGAACCATTTCAGATTTACTACTTTCAACTTCACTTACAAACTCAGATGTATTTTCACAATCTAAACTTGCAACAGATTCTGAAGAAGTAGATAAAAATAATTTCTTATGGATATTATATGCCATTTTGAAAAACTTACTTATGAATAATAATGAAGAATTGTTGGACTGAACTTCAACTTGAACTTGGGAAGTGAAAATGGGCAACCAAATCAAACAAAGTTAAGAAGATGTGAAAAGAAAAATTAATATCCGAGATAATAAACCAAGCTAAAGGAGATGTGGGAAAGGTAGGATGGGAACACAACTTGAGAAAAGACCAAACTGCAAGAGAATTAAAAAGGGCAAAAAGACCAACCGCTACATGTTGTAGTGGCTAATGCTTACTAAGTCAAATTTATTTACTTTTCCCATTCCCCCCATGTAAGCTTTTCTCATTTCCCATGTCAGCTTTTCCCATTCTCATTTCCCTACATGATAGCCCTTTGTACTTGTGTTTGACCATGTGAGACAACATAAGACATGTAAAAAATAAATAAAATTAAACACCAAGCCGCTTACATGTTATAGCGGTTGGTATATATAAAAAAATTCTCCTTTTCTATCTTTCTATCTCTCAAGGCCATACAACGGTAGGCATTAAAATAAAAAATTTAAACACCAAGCCGCTACATCTTATAGCGATTAGTATTCTTTAAAAAACAATATTATTATTATTATTATTAACATTAGTAATATATTATTATTATTATTATTATTATTATTATTATTATTATTATTATAAAGCTGGAATCTGAGCTGAAAGAAGAAACAACTAAACGAGTGAGAATGAGTGATGCATGGGTAAAAAGCAGCGCATTTATCGCGTTGATATTGTGGAAAGAGATGTCCGATCTAAGAAGGCTAAAATAGATGATATGTATTTCTTTTTGACAAAGAATTGAGAGAACCCAACATCGAGTTTTGAATTACTCGCATATCATGGCCAACCACAATTCGATATGGATCGAAGATTAATGATTCAGATCATGAAACAGGAGTACGACGAAGCAGTTAAGGGTGGAATATGCCCTATAGCGAAAGTTAATTCTAGCGATAATGATGACACCAAAGGCTGTCCTAGATAATTCAAAATCAGTGGTTCAAGTGAGAGCACCTTTCATAACTTTCTAAAAAGCGAGGAACCGAACAAAGTTATCACGGGTTAGTTAATCATAAATTTTTGCGAAGTTTATACCTTACTAGATATCGGTTCTATCCATTCTTTTATCTCTCCTGCTTGTGCTCAACGTTTAAACTTGACTCCGGAGAAATTAGACTTTGACTTATCTGTGGAGACTCCATTAGGAGAAACTTTTGTTACATGCACTATTTATAAATCTTGCTAATCCAAGTTGGCACCATCACATTACCTGTGGATCTTATCTCTTTAAAGATACTTGCTTTTGATGTGATTATAGGGATTGATTGGTTAACTACTCATCATGCCAAAATTGATTATTTTCGTAAGGTTGTGAGTTTTCATATTCCTAGCCAACCTGTTATACGAATTCAAGTAACTAAACGACTAAAATCAGTCACTGTCATATCAAGCCATAAAGCTATTCGTTTATTGAAAAATGAATGTCAAGCTTTCTTAGCCCATGTTATGGACTTGAACAAAAATACATCAGATTTAAATAATATTTTTGTTGTTAGTGAATTTTCTGACGTATTTCCTGAAGAACTTCATGGCCTACCCCCAGAGTGTGATAATGAATTTTGTATCGACTTTGAACCCGATACAAAATCCATTTTCAAAAATCTCATATCAAATGGCTCTTATTGAACTTCAGGAGTTAAAAACCCAACTACAAGAGTTGGTACCCGAGCCTCTATCTGGTGACTTCCTTTGTGGAATGCACCGAAACCAGACTCTCCGTAGGGGATGTCATATTTGTGATGCCCCCAAAATAGGTATACAACATGTGAGACCACAGATTTTATGAATAATGATTTAAGTATCTCGAAGTATTTTTTTTTTTTGAATATTATGGTGTGGATTTGATATAATGATATAGTTGTGGGTAGTATTTATAAATTTTTCAAAGTATGCAAGTTGTTATAACATATTCGTTTGGTCGGGGAATATTCTTTTTGTCATGGAATATCCGTATGACGGCACAATCATTGTCGTAGTAAGAAAACGACAGAATTATCATTTTATAAAATAACGGTGAAAGTGTTACCATTAAAACTGTTGAACTACCCAGTAGTAAAAGTATAGTAATACGCGTGGTTGCATAGTACCACACAGTATTGATTATTGCTGCTTACATGAGAAGTCACTCATTTATACTCAATTATTGCTATAGTAATTGTTGCATCATATCTCTCATATTATTGATTCGATTATTGTCACAGTATCATCTGCATTATATGATATATTATTAAATCAATAATTGAGATGACAAAGTTATTCATATTATTTAATTGCAATATTTACAATGTCTAGAAGTTCTGTCAAGGAGAGGTTTGGTCACCTAATTGCGCGCCAATAAGGAGAAATCCTTATCGAAAATCCCTTTCTTTCCTGGGAACGACCTGGTTGTTAAATATTGTGAGTTATAATATTAATGATGAATAAGTTCGTGTTGATTAAAGATGAATTTGATAGTTCCATTGTGTTGGGATTATTGGTGTTAGTTGAAATCGATATCTATTCCGATGATAATTGATGTCTGGGGGTTATATTGATAAAACGGGTAATTTATCGGATAAATGAGCAATTAATTGCTACTAATTCACCTGCTCATATAACTATTTGTTCACATGTGTGTACTATTGAGTCACATTCACTTACTATTAGGGGAGTTGGTGTAAGATTGATAATACTTACATGACTAAGTTAAAAATGGAGGTATAGATGGAGGTACTATACTGTAATTCGTATTTTCACATGATTATAACTATTGGTTCACATGATTGAACTATTTTATTTACTATTAGGGGAGGTGGTGCAAGTTTGATAATACTTGCAGGACTAAATTAAAAATGAAGGAAAAGAGGAAGGTATTAGACTATAATATTTCGACCCCCAAAACGTGCAATTATCGAAACTATATTTTTCTATAAATAGAAGCTCATTCTTCCTTCATTTCTCACCAATTCACAAAAGTTATATAACAATTATTATAGAGAGAAATTATAGAGAGAAATAAGAAGAGAAGTCTGCTACATTTCTATTCTAGTATCCAGCTTTATTCTAAGGTAAGGGATATTATTTGTTGTACTCGTAAGGGGTATTATTTCTTTCGTATTCATGAAGAGAGCTATTGTTATTCTATTTCTTATTATTCTGTTGGAATAACCTATATATGCGAAGTACCGCATACATGGTGAAATTCTTCCGTTATTCCATTCTTTATTACTATGTTGGAATAACCTATATATGCAAAGTACCGCATACATGGTGAAATTCTTCTATTATTTCGTTCTTTATTATTCATTTAATATCACGTCTGTACGTGCTGCTTATTTGGGACCTAGTTCCATTATTTATTATTCGTTAGAATATCTCGCCTCTCGTGTTTACGCCTAGGACCGGGTTCCATTATTTATTATTCTCGCCTTAATATCCTCGCTCTGTGCGCTACGCACGAATTGGGTTCCATTATTTATTATTCTATTGGGTATAACTTCGTCCATGCGGCAAATCTATCCATCGCACGGTGAATCCTTCATTATTCCATTCTTTATTATTCTCGTTGAATAACTGCCTATGTGGATTACTACATGCATGGTGAATGACCTTTCAGATTCATTATTTATTAAATTGTGGAAATGATCATTACGTGGATTACCGTGCATGGCGGATGAAAATCCATTTGCGCTTCAGTATATATTCTATTATACTCTTATGAGATATCATTTCTTTTGTACTCGTCATGAAATATCATTTTATTTGGTATTTTCTGTTACGAGTTACTATTCACGGGTTACTACTCACCCGATTACTATTCACTCTAGTATTATTCACTCGGATATTCAGGGCACTTTTCATGCTGAAATACTATTCACGAGTTACTATTCATGTGTTACTATTCACCCGAATATTATTCACTCGGGTATTTGGAGTACTTTTCATGTCGGGTTACTATTCACGAGGTACTATTCTCGAAGTACTATTCACGGGGTACTATTCACGATGAAAAATTAATTCTTTTCTGTCCAAATTATTTTTGGTGCATGAATATTATTCTTGAATTTTACTCCACAAATAAGTATCATGTTGACAATTTGGACGTTATTGAGTTCAGGATAAATTAACTGATAAATCTTTAAAATTAATTCTTGAACTTGTTTTATTGAATTATTATGTAATTGTCATCATCCTCATGTTTATATTATGCTGAAAGTCATCTTTGGCTTACGTGCATAGATGGACTTAGTATGATTATGACGTGGATTATTCAAGTATAATCATGACCGTAATGTGATTTAATTATGTGGTAAAAGTCCTCGGTGGTATGTAGTGCATTGATGGGACGCTTTTGGTATGATTATGACCGTGGATTATTCGGTATAGTCATGACCATTGATGATTTAATGAATATCTTTCGTCAAAAAAAAGGATGATTCGATGATGTGGTTTATTTATTGTCGAAGTCTCAAATGATAAAAATTGATGAAAACATTTTTTTAAATCATAGAAGATAGTAGATTTTATGCTCTACTTGACTCTTCTAATGGATTGCTTATTCCGCTGCAGTTAAACTTGATGTCTATTGTATTTTATCAGTTTAACATTGTTGAAGACTAATGATAATTTATTTCGCATTATCTTAGTCATAATATTTCTTCTTTGGGCTAGTTGAGCTCACCCTTTTCTTCACTGTTCTCTTCAGGAAATGAGAATATAGCTGGGACAAGTCGGAGAACGGAGTGACGGTCTAGATGATAGCATTAGTAGTCCTCACTATTCTATTAAATAGTGTGACAATAAATGTAATGAGGACTCCATTGAGTGTGGATATTGTCTAGATGATAATATTTTTATTAAAACTCTCAGTTTATATTTTGTCGTATTTTACACGACAGTTGTATTATTAAGTTGTATTTGTATTTTTGTACCATGTATTTGGCGACTCAAGATGGGTGATGTATACCCGTTTTGGGGGTGTCACACAACACCCATTCTGAGTCGTCAAATACATGGTACAGAAAGAAAACTACAACTTCACTATTACAATTATCGTGCAAAATACGACAACACATACTGTGAGTTTAAATACAAATATTATCTTCTAGACAATATCCACACTCAAATAAGTCCTCATTACAATTATTCATACACTATTTTACCAAAAATAGTGAAGACTGCTAAAACAACTTTCTAGAACCATCACTCCATACCCCGGCTAGATCCTAAAATATTCTCACCTCCTGAGAAGAAAAATGGAACAAAAAGAAAAAGGGTGAGCTCAACTAACCCAGTAAAGAATATTATGACTAAGATAAAGAACAACAATTTATCGTTAGCCTTCAACAAATCAGATAAAATATAATGGACAACTAGTTTTAGATCAATATTCGTAGCGGAAATAACAATTCATTAGAAGAGTTAAGTAGAGAATGAAATCTAATATCATCTATGAATTTAAAAGTCCATCATCAATATTTTATCCCTGTAACATCAATCAATATACATCTTGCATCAAATATTCATCTTTACTACGCCTAAAGATATTCATTCAGATCGCCTTGATTGGTCATGTTTATCTCAACACCTGTTCATCTTTGCACTACGGGCCAAAGATATTCATCAGGTAATCATTCATCATTGTACTACAGGCCAAAGATATTCATCAAGTAATCATTCATCTTTGCACTACAGGCCAAAGATATTCATCAAGTATCACCATTAAAGACTAAGGATGATGAAAAACATTTTAGAGAACGAATCCCATGAGACAAAAGGACAAAGATTAGAGATTCGTACTTTAGATAATTCAAGTTTATAAATACTCCATAATAAATCATAATGTAGTAAAATTCAAGAATAAGGATCAAAACATGGATACAATCAAAGATAGTAACCATAATAGACATCTTGGACAAAAAGAAGAAAATTTCATTTTTCGGTGAATAGTATTGTATACGTGAATAGTAACCCTGACACAAAAAAGATAGAAATTCCACAATGAATTCATATCAATATTTCGTCATAATGATATTGAAGAAAATAATATCACTTACGAAGAAAATAACATCCCTTACCTCAAAATAACAGTACTTCTGATCGGAATATCGGATATAAAGCCGAAGGAAACTTGTACTGAATAGCAACTCTCAAAGTATCTCAATACTCATAAAAATACGCTCGAAAATATAGAGAGAAAGAAAACTTGTTTCTGGTGTGATTTTCAATTCTAACCTAAGCGCCTATTTATTGGAAAATGCTAAAATGTCATAGGAGACTAAAATAATAAAATAATATATATATTTTTCTCCTTCTACGCCACCTACTAAGACCAGCCACCAGCATGCCAATTCTAAAAAAAATTGCAGCCCACATGTTTTTTAAAAACAAAAGTGGGTCCCACCCAATTTGTAATAAAAACATTTTAATTTCCGAACTTCAATAATTCATAATAAATAGTCATTTTATCAGGAAAAATACGAATTTTATGTCCATTTCACACGAAATCGAATTCTCTACAACTTTTTAACTTTAAGTTTTTCCAAATTCCAGACATAAAATATCCGAAATCCACAAACGGATGATTTTTAACACCTTTTAAAATTCATAACAAATCATGCGTTAATTTTTAACGGTTCAAAATTTTTGGACATATACTCAACTTATATATGTATAAAATATCCAAAAATCACAACGATCCAACGGTCGGATTAAAATTATAACTCACGCAATAGAGCTTTAAGAACACCGATTTGATTTTTAATACCTCCATTCCGACAAATTACTGGTAAAATACCTCAACATTAATTCATTCATTTATATCCACATAAATATTTTCTTCATTTATATCCACATAAAATAAATATTTCGTTATCATATAAATCGATAATTAATTATTCACAAATAATATTACATAATCACAATAATGACAACTAGGCAGTTCCCAGGAAAGAGGGGCTTTCCGATAAGGATTTCTCCTTATTGGCGCACAATTAGATTAACTAACCTCTCCTCGACAGAACTTTCTAGACATTGTCAATAATGCTATCTAATAATATTATTCAAATAATATGAATTATTGATCTGATAATGGGAAATATGTAAAGTTGACAATTATTGAAACAACAATAATATATGATATATCAACGCAGAGCAATTATTGAATCAATAAAATAAAATATTGAACAATAATTATCGTAATAATTATTGAGTAAGTGCCTTCACGTAAGAATCAATAATTCAAAAATATCATGCAATACCGTGGTAATATCGCGTGCAACCACGCCAGACACTTTATTTTAACCACTAGGTATTCCAACAGTGTTAACGGTAACAATTATGCCGTTATTTATAAAAACTCATTCTTGTCGTTTTCCTTCATCCGACTGTTATTCATTATGGGGCCCACAAATGGTTTTAGCCATCGTATTTAATATATTCCGGCAAAGAAGAATATTCAACCACCAAACTAATATTCCCTAATTAAAAATGAATATTTTATAACCACTTGCTTATTTTGCAAAAATTTGCACATTTCACCCATAACCAAAGCATTATATCAATTTAACACCTTATTAATTCAGAATAATGAATAGAGGAAATTCAATTTTATTTATAATAAGTTCGGGTCTTACAATATTCGTGCGGTGGTAAACTGATAGGCGTCATTGTAACGTGTTATCCCAGATTGGGATATGAGTCACAGTTGAGAGCAACCTAAGTCAGTAATCGAAATATCTAACTTTCTAGGCTTAGCTGGTTACTATCGGAGATTCATGGAAGGATTTTCTTAAATCGCTACTCCATTAACTCAGCTGACTCGAAAAGATACAAAATTTGAATGGAGCGAGGAATGTGAGAAGGGCTTCCAAGAACTCAAGAGGAGACTCATTTCGGCACATGTTCTGACCATACCATCCTGGAAAAAGTAAACGTGGTAGCTGACGCATTGAATAGAAGATCGTATACGGGTACGAATGTGATGTTGTTAACGCAAAGACCCATTTCGTATAACTTATAAATGATAAAGATAGATTTAAAGACTCTAGGGACCCACGTGATGATGTCAAATATACGAGTAGAATCGACTTTAATCGATAACGTTAAAGCTGCTAAAGCTACAGACCTGGAGCTGATGAATATGAAGAAGAAGATGCAAGAAGTCGTTATTCCAAAAACGAGAATCGGCGATGTGAGGAAAGCTCAAACCTTCGATTTATTAGTCCATTTGAAATCCTCAATCGAGTAGGAACTGTGGCCTATAGACTCGCTTGACCGCCAAGTATGTCTCGTGTTCATAACGTCTTTCACATATCCATGCTACGTAAATATGTGAATTTCGAGGATGAAATTTTATAAGGAGGGGAGGTTGTAAGACCCTAGCTTTTTTATAAATAAAATTGAATTTCCTCTATTTATTATCTTGAAATAAGAAGGTGTTAATTTGATATAATGATTTGGTTATGGGTGTAATATGCAAATTTTGCAAAATAAGCAAGTGGTTATAAAATATTCATTTTGTCGGGGAATATTCGTTTGGTCATGGAATATTCTTGTCGCTGTGGAATATTCGCATTTAATGACAACCATTTCAGGGCCCCTATAACTAAATAACTCGCTTTGATGAAGAAAACGACAAGTTTGAGTTTTTATAAATAACGATGTAATTGTTACTGCTAACACCGCTGGAATACCTCGTGGTTAAAATATAGTAATATGCTGGGTTGCATAAAGAATATTACCAGACATTGCATAGTATTGTTGAATTATTGATTTTTACGTAAGAAGAAACTACTCAATAATTGTTACAGTAATTACTGTTCAATATTTTATTTTATTGATTCAATAATTGCTGTGTTGATATGTTATATTATTGTTATTTCAATAATTATCACTGCACAGTATTTTCCATTATCAGATCAATAATTCATATTATTTGAATAATATTATTAGATAGCATTATTGGAAATGTCTAGAAAGTTCCACAAGGAGAGGTTAGATAATCTAATCATGGCGCCAAGAAGGAGAAATCAAGTATCGAAAAGCCCCTCTTTCCTGGGAACTGCCTGGTTGTCATTATTGTGATTATGTACTATTATTTGTGAATAATTAATTATTGATTTATATGATAATGAAATATTTATTTTTTTGATGTGGATATAAATAATGAATTTATTTATTTTACGTGGTTATAAATGAAGGAATTAATGCTAAGGTATTTTATCAGTATTTTATCGGAATGGAGGCATTAAAAATCAAATTAGTGTTCTTAAAGCTCTATTGCGTGAGTTATAATTTTAATCTGACCGTTGGGTCGTTATGATTTTTGGATATGTTATACATATATAAGTTGAGTATATGCCCACAAATTTTGAACCGTTAAAAATTAAGGCATGATTTGTTATGAATTTTAAAAGGTGTTAAAAATCATCCGTTTGTGAATTTCGGATATTTTCTGTCTCGAATTTAGAAAAACATAAATCTACAAAGTTGTTGAGAATTCGATTTTGTGTGGAATGGACATAAAATTCGCATTTTCCAGATAAAAGAACTATTTATTATGAATTATTGAAGTTTCAGAAATTAAAATATTTTTATTAAAATATTGGGTGGGACCTACTTTTGTTTTATTTTGAAAACATGTGCTGAATTGGATTTTCAAAGGTGATGGACTGCCATTTTGTCAAAATGGCATGCGTAGAAAATTTTAATTAATATTTTATTATTTAGTCTCCTATGGCGTTCTAAGCATTTTTCTATAAATAGGAGCTTAGGTTAGAATTGAAAATCACACCAGAAACAAGTTTTTTTTCTCTCTATATTGTCGAGCGTATTTTTGTGAGTATTTAGATACTTTGAGAGTTGATATTCAGTACAAGTTTTTTTCGGCTTTATATCCCGATATTTCGATCAAGTATCTTTGTATTTTGAGGTAAGGGATGTTATTTTCTTCGTAAATTATATTATTTTCTTCAATATCATTATGCTGAAATATTGATATGAATTTTATTGTGGAATTTTTACGGGGTTACTATTCACGTATACGACACTATTTACGTATATGGCACTATTCACGAATATGGCACTATTTATCGAAAAATAAAATTTTCTCTTCTTTGTCCTAGATGTCTATTATGGTTACTATCTTTGATTGTATCCATGTTTTGATCTTCATTCTTGAATTTTACTCCATTATGGTTTATTATAGAGTATTTTTAAATTTGAATTATCTAAAGTACGAATCTCTAATCTTTGTCCTTTTATCTTACTGGATTCGTTCTCTAAAATGTTTTTCATCATCCTCAGTCTTTAATGGTGATACTTGATGAATATCTTTGGCTCAGAAGTGCAAAAGATGAATGATTACTGATGAATATCTTCGTTCGCTGCAAAGGTAAAGATGAATGATTACCTGATGAATATCTTTGGCCCGTAGTGCAAAGATGAACAGGTGTTAAGATGAACATGACCAACTGGTGATACAAATGAATATCTTTAGCCCGTAGTACAAAGATGAATATTTGATGCAAGATGTATATTGATTTATGTTACAGGGATAAAATATTGATGATGGACTTTTAAATCTTAGAAGATAGTAGAATTCATTCTCTACTTGACTGTTCTAATGGATTGTTGTTTCCGCTGCATTTGTTGATCTAAAACTTGTTGTCTATTATATTCTATCGCATTTTCTCTGTTGAGAACTAAGATAATTTGTTGTGATATTATCTTAGTCATAATATTCTTTATCGGGCTAGTTGAGCTCACCATTTTCTTTTTTTGTTCCATTTTCTTCTCAGGAGGTGAGAATATAGCAGGATCTAGCCGGGGTATGGAGTGATGGTTCTAGAAAATTGTTTTAGCAGTCCTCACTATTTTTGTAAAATAGTGTATGAGTAATTGTAATGAGGGCTTATTTGAGTGTGGATATTGTCTAGAAAAAATATTTGTATTTAAACTCACAGTATGTGTTGTCGTATTTTCCACGACAATTGTAATAATAAAGTTGTAGTTGTTTCTGTACCATGTATTTGGCGACTCAGAATGGGTGATGTATACCTATTTTGGGGGAGTCACAGTTGGTATCAGAGCTTAAGGATATGGTCTCTAGCGGAGATTGTGGAATAGAATTAGGAGGGGAGAGACGAGTAAATCCTTCCTAAGCTTATTTGTCGGTCGGTCATAATATAGGGATATTATGTGATATGTTAATTTGTTTAATTAACCATTGTTTTATGACAATTTTTAAGAATGGCAGCAGAGAACGTTAACAATGGAGTGAATGAGACTGTGGAGACACTTTTAATCACCAACCAAGATAATGTGATATCAGGCGAAGAAGGAATTAGATATATTATTGTGGTGAGGGAAGAATTAATAGTTGCACCCGAGCTAGTCGCAGAGGTAGCAACTGAGAGTGAGAAAGAAATAGAACCTGAGGAGAATTTATTAGAAGAATTTTATGATCGAAATGTAAAATTGCAAAATTGTATTCATGAGTTAAGAAACAAAGTCAAGAACTAAGTGCGTGGAGCAAAAGGATGCAACGATTCAAGCTTGTGTTACCCGATATGTATTGCTTTAACAGAACCACTCTTTGGCAGAGTATAAGATGATAAAGCTGGAATCTGAGCTGAAAGAAGAAACAACTGAACGAGTGAGAATGAGAGATGCATGGGTAAAAGCCGCACGACGCGTTGATATTATGAAAAGAGATGTCCGATCTAAGAAGGCTAAAATAGATGATATGTATTTCTCTTTTTGGACAAAGAATTGAGAGAACCTAAACATCGAGTTTTGAATTACTCAGACATCATACAACCCCAATTCGATATGGATCGAAGATTAATGATTCAGATCATGAAACAGGAGTACGACGAAGCAGTTAAGGGTGGAATATGCCCTATAGCGAAAGTTAATTCTAGCGATAATTATGACACCAAAGGCTGTTCTAGATAATTCAAAATCTGTGGTTCAAGTGAGAGCGCCTTTCATAACTTTCTAAAAAGCGAGGAACCGAACAAATTTATCACGGGTTAGTTAATCATAATTTTTTGCGAAGTTTATACCTTACAAGATACCGGTTCTATCCATTCTTTTATCTCTCCTGCTTGTGCTCAACGTTTAAACTTGACTCCGGAGAAATTAGACTTTGACTTATCTGTGGAGACTCCATTAGGAGAAACTTTCATTACATCCACTGTTTATAAATCTTGCTTAATCCAAGTTGGCACCATCACATTACCTGTGGATCTTATCTCTTTAAAGATACTTGCTTTTGATGTGATTTTAGGGATTGATTGGTTAACTACTCATCATGCAAAATTGATTGTTTTCGTAAGGTTGTGAGTTTTCATATTCCTAACCAACCTGTTATACGAATTCAAGTAACTAAACCACTAAAATCAGTCACTGTCATATCAAGCCATAAAGCTATTCGTTTATTGAAAAACGAATGTCAAGCTTTCTTAGCCCATGTTATGGACTTGAACAAAAATACATCAGATTTAAATAATATTTCTATTGTTAGTGAATTTACGGACTTTTGACGCACTCGTAATAAATGATGTATACCTATTTTGAGGCTATATAATATATATATATATATATATATATATATATATATATATATATATATATATATATATATATATATATATGAGATTAAGTTAATAACTTAAAATCTATTTATATTAAATATGGTAAAATTTAATAATTAGGTTAAATGTAATATTAGTAATTGTTATTTATATAATGTGCATATAAACTATATATATATATATATATAATTTCTGTAAATATAAATACAAATACCGTATAAGAATAGTATATATCAAAATCTGACATCATCTGGGCCATTGAAGTCAAAAAACACAAAATAATCCTATGGTCTAAATCCTTGATCCTACAATATCCGTAAGAAGTAATTAAAGTGCCACACCTGGATTCCACTAATTTCCTTTCCCAACCATCTGATTGATTCTCAAACCTTCCAGCCCGTTCGGTCAGCCAACAAAAGGAGAAATATAAACCGAAAATAAACAAAATATCATTCATTCATTCTCTCACATATCAGTAGGGGTGTAAACAGATATATAAGAATACGAATATCTGTATCCTTGTCCGAAAAATTAATTTGATATCTGTATCGACAGATCTTATTCGTATCTGGTATTCAGAATAATATCCCAATAATATTCGTTTCTTTTTATTTCTAAATTCGTTTATCAGTCTACTGTACAGAGGAAATCCCAATCATCCAAACAGACGAAATCAAGCACTTAAACCCAGAAATTATCAGCATACTAAACAGAGGAAATCTCATATTCAAGCAAAACAGCCTGATTTTCCACCAACATTTGTTGCATATTGCTCATAATCTCTAACCGATCATCAAGGTTACTACCACCAGTCTTTTTCTCCTTACCAGACAACTTAAACAAAAATAGAGGCCTTGGAGGCAAAGTCAACAGTACAAGTAAGTTAATAGGAAATAAGTCAAGCTAATAAGCATGTCATCAAGTAGTACACATTTGATAAACTGTAAATCAAATGGTGTACACAATATGTGAGTCCTACATGGCATGAAGTTCTTTCTAGCAATTTTTCCCAAAAACTGGGATCTAGCCGTTAAAAACTCAAAAAACATAGGAAATCCCAAGCATACAAACAGAGGAAATCAAGCTCTTAAACCCAGAAAGGCCAACCTAGGGCTTTAAATCACAAGTTTTTAGATTTAAACTTTTTGAAAGGTAAAAATGGCTTGTATAAATACTTCATATAAACCCTTAAAAGGACTAAATTAGATAAAGACTTTTAGACTTTAGATTTTTGAAAAATTAATCAGTAACTATGATAATCTGGTGGATAAATATTGTTTAATCGGAGTAGATTTTGAGAAAAACACTTAAAAATGTTGATATGATAATCTGGTGGATAAATATTGTTTAATCGGAGTAGATTTTGAGAAAAACACTTAGAAATGTTGATTTTTGTACATGGTTAGCTTGAGTTTTGAGAGCAGACGAAGATAAGAGAGACAAGTGCTTCTGATATGTGAGAGAATGAATGAATGATATTTTGTTTATTTTCGGTTTATATTTCTCCTTTTGTTGGCTGACCGAACGGGCTGGAAGGTTTGAGAATCAATCAGATGGTTGGGAAAGGAAATTAGTGGAATCCAGGTGTGGCACTTTGATTACTTCTCACGGATATTGAAGGATCAAGGATTTAGACCATAGGATTATTTTGTGTTTTTTGACTTCAATGGCCCAGATGATGTCAGATTTTGATATATACTATTCTTATACGGTATTTGTATTTATATTTACAGAAATTATATATATATATATATATATATATATATAGTTTATATACACATTATATAAATAACAATTACTAATATTACATTTAACCTAATTATTAAATTTTACCATATTTAATATAAATAGATTTTAAGTTATTAACTTAATCTCATATATATATATATATATAGTGTCGAGGATCGTAGAAGACTTCTTTATTTTGTTAAAAATGCGGACTTCTTTTTTTTGGTTTTTTTTAAATAACTAAAAAAGTTTAATATTTAATGGAATTAAAATTTTTCATAATATAATGTTTTGGATGTGATTTGGATACATTATAATAAAAAAGCAGTGCATGCGATACCGTGCTTGCATCGTACTCACTATTTTTTGGTATAGGTATTCAAATCACGCCTAAAACATTATATTATGGAAAATATCGCCCATAAAATATTAAATATTTTTTTAGTTGTTTTTAAAAAACAAAAAAAATTAAAAGAAAAGGTCCGCATTTTAACAAAGTAAGTGGAGTCCTCACCGACGGCTCTCATATATATATTTAACAAAGTAAGAGAGTTTTAACAAAGTAAAGAGTCCTCACTCGACGGCTCGGATATATATATATATATATATATATCGATCAAAGAGAGACTTCTTACTTTGTTAAAATGCGACCTTTTTGTTTTTTTTTTTTAAAACAACTAAAAAAATATTTAATATTTTATGGAATCGATATTTTTCCATAATATAATGTTTTAGGCGTGGATTTGAATACCTATACCAAAAATGGTGGTACATACCGCATGCAATGCATGCACTGCTTTGTTATACGTATCCAAATCACATCCAAAACATTGATTATGAAAAAATTTCAATTCCATAAAATATTAAACTTTTTTTTTAGTTATTTAAAAAAAAACAAAAAAAAAAGTCCGCATTTTAACAAAGTAAGGGAGTCCTTACCTGATCCTGACCCTATATATATTGTGACGCCCCTAAAATAGGTATACATCACCTATTCTGAGTCGCCAAAGTCGATACAAAATTCAATATCACACTCTGGGGGTAGGCCATGAAGTTCTTCAGGAAATACATCAGGAAATTCACTAACAACGGAAATATTATTTAAATCTGACGTATTTTTTTTCATGTCCATAACATGGGCTAAGAAAGCTTGACATCCGTTTTTCAATAAACGAATAGCTTTATGGCTTGATATGACAGTGACTGATTTTAGTGGTTTAGTTACTTGAATTCGTATAACAGGTTGGTTAGGAATATGAAAACTCACAACCTTACGAAAACAATCAATTTAGCATGATGAGTAGTTAACCAATCAATCCCTAAAATCAAAAGCAAGTATCTTTAAAGAGATAAGATCCACAGGTAATGTGATGGTGCCAACTTGGATTAAGCAAGATTTATAAACAGTAGATGTAATGAAAGTTTCTCCTAATGGAGTCTCCACAGATAAGTCAAAGTCTAATTTCTCCGGAGTCAAGTTTAAACGTTGAGCACAAGCAGGAGAGATAAAAGAATGGTTAGAACCGGTATCTAGTAAGGTATAAACTTCGCAAAAATTTATGATTAACTAACCCATGATAACTTTGTTCGGTTCCTCGCTTTTTGGAAAGTTATGAAAGGCGCTCTCACTTGAACCACCGATTTTGAATTATCTAGGACAACCTTTGGTGTCATCATTATCGCTAGAATTAACTTTCGCAATAGGGCATATTCCACCCTTAACTGCTTCGTCGTACTCCTGTTTCATGATCTGAATCATTAATCTTCGATCCATATCGAATTGGGGTTGATCGTAATGTACAGAGTAATTCAAAATTCGATGTTGGGTTCTCTCAATTGCTGTCCAAAAAGAGAAATACATATCATTTATTTTAGCCTTCTTAGATCGGACATCTCTTTCCACAATATCAACACGTCGTGCGGATTTTACCCATGCATCACTCATTCTCACTCGTTTAGTTGTTTCTTCTTTCAGCTCAGATTCCAGCTTTATCATCTTATACTCTTCCAAAGAGTGGTTCTGTTAAAGCATTACATATCGGGTAACACAAGCTTGAATCGTTGCATCCTTTTGCTCCACGACCGCCTGCCGTTCTTCAGCCTGCTCTTCTAACTCATGAATACGATTTTGTAATTCTACATTTCGATCATAAAATTCTTCTAATAAATTCTCCTCAGGTTCCTCTTCTTCCTCACTCTCACCGCTACCTCGTGACTAGCTCAAGTGTAACTATTAATTCTTCCTCACCACAAGAATATCTCTAATTCCTTCTTCGCCTGACATCACATTATCCTTGTTGGTGATTAGAGGTGTCTCAATGGTCTCATTCACTCCATTGTTAAAGTTCTCTGCAGCCATTCTTAAAAAATGTCATAAAACAAGGGTTAATTAAACAAATTAACATATCACATAATATCCCTATATTATGACCGACCAACAAATAAGCTTAGGTAGGACACACTAAAAGGATTTACTCGCCTCTCCCTCCTAGTTCTATTCCCCGATCTCCGCCAGAGACTATATCCCTAAGCTCGATACCAATCATGACGCCTCTAAAAATACTTAATACATCACCCATTTCGAGTCGTCAAATACATGGTATGTAAAACAACTACAATTTTATTATTACAATTAACGTGCAAAATATACGACAACACATACTGTGAGTTTAAATACAAATATTGTCTTCTAGACAATATCCAAACTTAAATAAGTCCTCATTATAATTATTCATACACTATTTTTGTAAAATAGTGAGGACTGTTAAAATAACTTTCTAGAACCATCACTCCATACCCCGGCTAGATCCTGCTATATTCTCACCTCCTGAGAAGAAAAATAGAACAAAAAAGAAAAGGGTGAGCTCAATTAGCCTAGTAAATAATATTATGACTAAGATAATATGCAACAAATTATCCTTAGTCCTCAACAGGGGAAAATCTGATAGAATATAATAGACAACAAGTTTTAGATCAACAAATACAGCAAAAATAACAATCCATTAGAAGAGTCAAGTAGAGAATGAATTCTATTATCTTCTAAGATTTAAAAGTCCATCATCAATATTTTATCTCTGTAACATCAATCAATATACATCTTGCATTAAATATTCATCTTTGCACTACGGGCCAAAGATATTCATTCAGTATCACCAATTGGTCATGTTCATCTCAACACTGCTCATCTTGCACTACGGCCAAAGATATTCATCAGTAATCATTCATCTTTGTACTACAGGCCAAAGATATTCATCAAGTATCACTATTAAAGAGTGATGATGATGAAAAATATTTTAGAGAACGAATCCCGTTAGACAAAAAGACAAAGATTAGATATTCGTACTTTAGATAATTCAAGTTTAAAAATACTTCATAATAAATCATAATGGAGTAAAATTCAAGAATGAAGATCAAAACATGGATACAATCAAAGATAGTAACCATAATAGACATCTGGGACAAAGAAGAGAAAATTTCATTTTTGGTGAATAGTGTCGTGATTCGTGAATAAAGGCAATATATACGTGAATAGTCAAGATACGTGAATAAGAACCTCTACACAAAAAGATAAAAATTTCACAATAAAATTCATATCAATATTTCAGCATAATGATATTGAAGAAAATAATATCATTTTAAAAAAAAATAATATCACTTACCTCAAAATAACAGTACTTCTGATCGAAATATCGGATATAAAGCTGAAGGAAACTTATACTGAATAGCAACTCTCAAAGTATCTAAATACTCACAAAAATACGCTCGACAATATAGAGAGAAAGAAAACTTATTTCTGGTGTGATTTTCAATTCTAACCTAACCTCCTATTTATAGAAAAATGCTTAGAACGCCATAGGAGACAAAATAATAAAATATTAATTAAAATTTTCTACGCATGCCATTTTGACAAATGGCAGCCCATCACCTTTGAAAATCCAATTCAGCACCTGTTTTCAAAATAAAATAAAAGTGGGTCCCACCTAATATTTTAATAAAAATATTTTAATTTTTGAAACTTCAATAATTCATAATAAATAGCCATTTTATCAGAAAAATGCAAATTTTATGTCCATTCAACACGAAATTGAATTCTCTACAACTTTATAGCTTTAAGTTTTTTCAAATTCCAGACAAAAATATCCGAAATCCACAAACGGATGATTTTTAACACCTTTTAAAATTCATAACAAATCATGCGTTAATTTTTAACGGTTCAAAATTTGTGGTCATATACTCAACTTATATATGTATAACATATCTAAAATCACAACGATCCAACTATTTGATTAAAATTATAACTCACACGAATGTAGCTTTAAGAACATCGATTTGATTTTTAATCCCTCCATTCTAACAAAATACTGATAAAATACCTCAGCATTAATTCCTTCATTTATAACCACATAAAATAAATAAATTCATCATTTATATCCACATCAAAAAAATAAATATTTCCTTCATTTATATCCACATAAAATAAATATTTTCTTATCATATAAATCAATAATTAATTATTCACAAATAATGGTACAGAATCACAATAATGACAACCAGATGGGTTCATGGCGAAAGGGGCTTTCCGATAAAGATTTCTCTCATCAAGCGCAGGTAATTAGAATATCTAACCTCTCCTCGATGTAATTTTCTAGACATCGCCAATAATGCTATCTAATAATATTATTCAAATAATATGAATTATTGATCTGATAATAGAAAATATCGCGGCAATGACAATTATTGAAACAACAATAATATAACGTATCAACGCAAGCAATTATTGAATCAATAAAATAAAATATCGAATGAAAGAATTATCGTAATAATTATTGAGTAAAGGCCTTCACGTAAGAATCAATAATTCAACAATACTATGCAATACCGTGTGCTACTGTGCAACCACACGTATTACTATATTTTAACCACCAGATATTCCAACCGTGTTAACGGTAACAATTACGCCGTTATTTATAAAAATTCAAACTTATCGGTTTCTTCATCCGACAGTTATTCCATTATGAGGCCCATAAATGGATGCGTCGTCGTACGGATATTCTCCGACAGCAAGAATATTCCACGACCAAACGAATATTCCCCGACAAAATAAATATTTTATAACCACTTGCTTATTTTGTAAAATTTGCACATTTCACCCATAACCAAAGCATTATATCAACTTAACACCTTATTATTTCAAGATAATAAATAGAGAAAATTTAATTTAATTTATAAAAAGCTAGGGTCTTACATATATATATATATATTAATTAAGTATTATATAGTTTTAATATATTTAAGTATTCATGTGTTGACTATATATTTAAATATTATAAATATTAGTCATTATGTTAATTTATTTATTTTTAATAAATAAAATAATCAATACTCTAAGTTATAATTTAAATAATTTTTCATCATTTTTGAAATCCTAAATTTAAATTTCAAAATGAACACTCTAATTACAACTATAACTAGAATAAATTAATTATATTTTAATACAATATTTTATATGTTATTTTAAAAAAAAAAAAAAATTGAAAGTATCTCTATTAATCATATAAATTTACTTCATTATCATTAAAACTTTAATAATATGTTAATGGAGAGTTTTATATATCATTTATTCTCAATGCATATATTATATTGTTATAAAAATTATTTTATTTTATTATATTTATGGAGATTGCGATTTATAATGTGTGTGTGTGACAACTACTTAATCCAACTTGATCTAAAATTGACATCGACTTTCTTTAAATATTTGGACCTCTAGTTTTTAAATAATTGGACAAATGAAAGTTATTAATATATATATATATATATATATATATGTAAGTTATTAATTACTAAATGTAAGTTATTAATAATTTAATATATATGTAACAAGCTAATAGTTATAGTTTTGTAAGTTATATATATATGTAACTTATTAATATATATATATATATATATGGCAAAACTAATGATTTAGCCACTGTAGTTGACAAGTTTTACTTTATACACCACTGAACTTTTAATTTTTTAAACTATCCCATTAAACTAACTATTTATTACAATTGAATCATTCTGTTATATCTGAACTAACGCCAGTTAAATTCTTTCAGCCATTATCCTATGTGGACTTACAAAAAGAGAAAAGAAAAAGAATGGAATATGACATGGCAGATTACCTAGCAACTAATTCTTTAAAAAAAAGAAAGGAATATGACAATGATCCCCCAGAACCATCACCAGAGAGCCACCATAGATGCCAGATCCAACTAGAGTAGCCTAGATAAAAAAATCTGTAGAATTCGGCTAACAACCAAATTGCAGAATCCGCAGACCGAATTAAGATCGACAAATTTCATCGATCGACGCCTTTTCTCATTGCAAGTGTGATGATGGCGGTTTGAATTCGGGTTCAAAAGTGAGAGCGGTTCATGCGAGGAGAGGGGAGTTGAGAAGGCGCGGAGGACGATAGTTGTGACGCCCCCAAAATAGGTATACATCATCCATCTTGAGTCGCCAGAAAATACACTACTGACAACTTTATTTATACAACTGTCGTGCAAAATACGACGAGAGGTATACTGTGAGTTTTAATACAAATGTATGTAACTCTCACACGGTGCCTCGACCACAACCTTACAATGGTATTTTTACATAAAAGTACAACCAAAAAACCTGCTTTTAGAAATTAAAATCTTTGGGAAGAGCTCAAGGAAACCTTCGTACATAGGAGGCCATGAATCTAAGTTATGATAGATATCATATGTCCAGAGAATTATCCTTGGTTGACCCAATAGACCCCAAAGAAAAACGAGAAGATTACTATCATGTTCCTTCCAATGGTGAGTCTTCTCTTGACATATAACTACCTCTACTGTCTGCAATTGAACATTATATTTTAAATAAACTCCAAGATCATATAGGTAGTGCTCGTAGATATACTCAATATGTGGATGTGCACAACCCTGTCTTATGATAACACGAGGTTGTATGTCATTAGACATCTTGTATGATAGTGGCAAAACACCCTTCCAAAGTTGGGTTCACCTCACCCTATTCGGTTCACCAAAATTAAATATCAAATGACGTATACAATACGCACACACTTATCTAAAGTTCTCAATAAAATTATTTCCATACTATTTAGGAGAACCTCGACAACTATAGACCACCGCTTTATTCCCTCGTTATCCCCGCTCGACCCAAGAACACTCTTATTACCGAAAGGATTGTGAAGCAAAAGGGTGAAGCACAACTAGCCCAAGAAAGAATATCATAACTAAAGATAATTAAATTATCAATAGCTTTCACCAATAATAAATCGTAGATTTAGAATATATGGTAGATGATAAAACTTTTCAACCATAGTCAAGTGGAACGCAAGCAATCCATTAAAGAGTCAAATAGACCATCGTGTCTATTATCTTCTCCATGTTAAAAGTCCACCAATAATGTTTTATCCCTGTAACATCAATCAACAATTTCTGTCCACAATCATATGAATAACTCATAATCGTAATTGTGATTCTGAATTCCTTTTCGCACCCAGGACAAAGATAATTTTCATCCCCTATTTTCACCTGAAACATCAAAAATCATGGTTATACCAAATCACAATTCTTGCTCATAATCATACTAATAAATTCATCTTTGCACTACGGCTAAAGATATACAATTGTATAACCAATAACCAACAGTTCATCTTTGTATTACAGGCCAAAGATATACAACTGTATAACCAATAATGCTGAGACTCAGCTTAATAGTATCACGACCACGAATTATCCATCCACTCACTGCTAAGGATATTCGTATTTTTAATACTTGGCCATGATTATACCGAATAATCCCCGGGTCATAATCATACTAAGTCTATCTATGCATACTACAAAAGCCAAAGATGATTTTTACCACATCATCATTTGTAACATTACTACCATGATTATACCGAATAATCCTCGGTCATAATCATACCAAGTCCATCTATGCACGTAAGTCACATATGACTTTCAACACAAAGATAAGCATGAGGATCATGACAACGATATAAAGAATCAATCAAATGAGATAAAGGATAAATATTAAACATTTATAATATAAATTATCCAGGGTTCAAGAATATCCCAATGTTACAATCACTTAATAATCTCATAATCTAATATCATTAATATTATAACAATATTTTAATTATTTCTTAAACTTATAAACAATTTATTTTAATTGTTTACACTTTACCAAATAATGCATTTAATCATTCAAAAATGCCATACTCATAAGATTTCATCACCAATGATCAAATCTCTTATCAAAAATCTGCATATACCCTATATAGGATTTCCAAGCCATAAAATCCTATTTACTAATTTTTAACTTCACATAATAACCAACATAACTTATCATAACACTTACTAATACTACATATACCCATGATTTTCATCAGTCCAATGCTTTTATTATGACTTTCATCATAATCCACGTAAATAGATCATTTTCATAATTTAATAAGGAATTAATACAAATGATCATTCACCATGCATGTGGTAATCCACATAGACATGTTATTCTAACAGAATAATAAAGAATGGAATAACTGAAGAATTCACCATGCATGCGATAGATCGCACGGACAGGTTATTCTCAACAAAATAATAAAGAACGGATCCAGTGTCAGCGTAATTCAGATCACTATACATGATATTTCAAATGAATAATAAATAATGGAATCAGTCATGCGTGAACGCATAGAATGACATATTAAATTGAATAATAAAGAATGGAATAATAAAAGAATTTCACCATGATATAAAGACTTTGCATGTAGCAAAGTTATTCCAACATAATAATAAGGAATGGAATAATGAAGAATTTCACCATGTATAGAAGTAGTCACAGATACAAAGAGTTATTCCAATAGAATAATAAAGAATGGAATAATAGAAGTTCTCTTCATGAATACGAAAGAAATAATACCCCTTACAAGTACAACAAATAATATCCCTTACCTTAGAAGAAATTTGATATAGAAGTAGTGAAATAGCAGAATACTTTTCTTCTTTCTCTCTATAGTTTCTCTCTCTAGAGTTTCAGTGAATTCGTAAGAAATAATGAAGGAATGAGCTTCTATTTATAGATGAATGGACTAAATAGTAACTAATTCATGAACGGTCCAGATTGATTTACTTTTAAACGGACGGTCCAGATTGGTTTACTATAAAATCGTCTAATAAAACAAAATCTTTTAAATAAAATATAATATATTCTATTTATAATCTAATAAAATGAATAACTTTATAAAAGTATTATGTTTTATATAAAAAGATTTTACTATACAAATACTATGCAAGCACTATGCATAATAAAATATAATATATTCTAATTATTGTCTAATAAAATAAATAACTTTATAAAAGTATTCTGTTTTATATAAAAAGATTTACTATGCAAAATACTATGCATAATAGAATATAATATATTCTATTTATAGTTTAATAAAACGAATAACTTTATAAAAGTATTCTGTTTTATATAAAAAGCTTTTCTGTTTTATTACATTAATAATACTAATAAAACAAAACTTCATCGTCATTATTATAATTCACACTATTAATTGACCAGGTCGTTCCCAAGAAAGAGGGGGCTTTCTAATAAGAATTTCTCCATATTGGCACGCAATTAGGTTGTAAGACCCCAACTTTTATGAATAAAGATGAATTTTTTATAATTATCATTTTTGAATGAATTTGATATAATGTTATAGTTGTGGGTAATATTTATAAATTTTACAAAGTACGCAAGTTGTTATATAATATTCGATTGGCTGGGAATATTCATTTTAACAGGGAATATTCAGACGACCTAGACAATTATTGGTGGACCTCATTAATCTAAAATTATGGTTTGATTAAGAAAACGACAAAAAATATTTTTTATGAAAATAACGGCGGAAGTTTTACTTATTAACTGTTGAAACAATCTTGGCCTTAAAAGTATAGGAATACACGTGGTCGCATAAGAAGATTACCAGTATTGATTATTGATGCTTACGTGAGAAGTCATTCAATTTTATTCAATTATTGTTTATATTTTATATAATCAATAATTGAGATGACATAGTTATTAATATTAGTATTTGCAATATTAACGATGTCTGTAAGTTCTCGCCAAGGAGAGGTTTGGTCACCTAATCGCGCGCCGCCAATAGGAGAAATCCTTATCGGAAAGCCCCTCTTTCTTGGGAACTAACTGGTCGATTAATAGTGTGAATAATAATAATGATGATGAAGTTTTGTTTTATTAGTATTATTAATGTAATAAAATGTAAAAACTTTTATATAAAATGTAATACTTTTATAAAGTTATTCGCTTTATTAGGCTAATAAGAAAATCTTTTTATATAAAAATGTAATACTTTTTATAAAGTTATCTATTTTATTAGATAATAATTAGAATATATTATATTTTATTATGCATAGTATTTGCATAAGGCTGCGATAGTATTCAGATAGTAAAATCTTTTTATAAGTTATTCGTTTTATTAGATTATAAATAGAATATATTATATTTTATTGTAAACCAACTGGATCGTCTGCTTAAAGTAAATCGATCCGGAATGCTCATGAATTGGTTACTATTCACCCATTCTTCTATAAATAAGCTCATTCCTTCATTATTTCTTACTTAATTCACCGAAACTCTAGAGAGTAAACCGTAAAGAGAATTATTCTTCTATCTTGAGCGTATTTCTTTAGCGCTTAAGAAAGATTTGAGCGTAGTGCAAGTTTCTTCAAGTATATCCCCGCCTCTACCGCTTGTGAGTACTCTTCTTTATAAGGTAAGGAGTATTATTTTTTCATATTCATGAAGATAACTTCGTTATTCCATTCTTTATTATTCTCGTTGAATAACTCAGACACTGTGGCCTACCTTATACTTGGTGATTTCATTTGTTATTCCATTCGTTATTATTCTCGTTGGAACATCATATCATTAGATTTGCTATACGGACCGGGTTCTGCCTCGCCTTTATTATTCTCGTTGAATATCCCGTCTGCGCGCTTTTACGCTGCATTCGGGTTCCATTCTTTATTATTCTATTGGAATATCCTCGCTTTGCATATTATGCCCGACCCGTTCCGTTATTTATTATTATTCGTTGAATAACTCGCCGCGGTTTATCGCATTCCCGGTGATTTTTTTATTATTCCATTCTTTATTATACTCATTGGTTAAAGTTTTGACTTTATACTCCATGAAATTAGTGGAATATCCTCGATATTTCAAGGCTTCATCCAAAGATCTTTTCATGGAAATATTCTTTCGAGCATTCTTAAATTTTACTTTACAAAGAAGTATCACGTCGATAATTTGGACGTTATCAATTCTCGATAAATTAATTCTTGAACTTGTTTTATTGGATTCTTATATCATTGTCATCATCCTCATGCTTATATTATGTTGAAAGTCATCTGGCTTTCGTTGTGCATAGATGGACTTGATATGATTATGACTCGAGAATTATTCTAAGATAATCATTAACCGTAATGTTACAAATGATGTGGTAAAAGTCTTCATCAATTCGTAGTGCATCGATGGACAAATTGTTGGTATTGATCATGATTATCGATGAATACACCTAATATCCTCGCCCGTAGCGCATGGATAATTTGTGGTTGTGATACTTATGAATATCCTCGCCGTAGAAGGTAATGGATGAGGTGAATTATTTATTAAGTCGAGTCCCAAATGATAAAAGTGATGAAAACCTTTTAAATCATAAAAGATAATAGATTTTATTCTCTACTTGA
The DNA here is from genome assembly GCA_020205605.1 of Panax ginseng. Lineage (NCBI taxonomy): Eukaryota > Viridiplantae > Streptophyta > Magnoliopsida > Apiales > Araliaceae > Panax > Panax ginseng. The sequence goes on from CM035149.1 coordinate 64,787,889, forward strand.
CTCTTTTTAATGGATCAGATGTTCCAATCGCAGCTTAAACTTGATGTCTATTGTATTTTATCGGGCTTAATATGGTCAAGACTAATGATAATTTATTCTCGCATTATTTTAGTCATAATATTTCATCGGGCTAATTGATTCACCCTTTCTTTCACCGTTTCTCTTGAAATGAGAACGTGAATGGACTAATGGGAAACCATGAGTGACTTCAGGATGATGATAAGATTAGTAGTCCTCACTATTCTCATTAAATAGTGTGACAATAAATGTAATGCGACTTATATTCGAGAGTGGATATTCTGTAAGACAATGTTTGTATTAAAACTCACAACTTTTTTTGTTGGATATTAAAGATCAGATTCAGATTCGCATCTACGTATTTGGCGACTCGTAATAAAGGTGATGTATACTTATTCCGGGGCGCCACATAGTGATCAAACCTCTCCTTGGTAGTAACTTCTACACATCGTTAATATTGCAAATAATAATATTAATAACTTTGTTATCTCAATTATTGATTTAATAATATATAAAATATATCATAATAATTGAATCAAACTGAAGTGACTTCTCACGTAAAGATTAATAATCAATAGTGTACTTATTTATGCAACCACGCCAGATTTTACCAACCGATTATTTTATGACAACTTGCTTATTTTAAAATTTTTTTAAATGTCACCCTTAACTTTAAATTTTTATCAATTTAACTATTCATCAAAATAGAAAAATTAAATATTTTTATTTCATAAAATTCGGAGTCTCACAATAGTGGCGCGGAGGACGTGGTGGAAGATAGATGCGTTGGTGGTGGTGGTGCTGTTAGGCTTGAAGGAAGAGGGATTTGGGTTTGGTGATGGGAATGGGTCGGAGTTGTTTGCGGAGCAGAGGGTTTCGATGTCTTTGAAGAAAAAGCTTTTCAAGCGAAAATCAAAACAAGCCATGATTTTCGACTAATACCGCTGGCTATTACACTGGAAAATACACCCAACAAAATCCAAAAAGCAAATAACAGATGAACCGGCTAGATACAAAACAGATCTGAAAATATAGATTGTCATTTTCTTTTACTTCATCTTCTTGTGATTTCAAGAAATATGTGAAAGTTGTGACTAAATGAACGGTTCATTGTCTAATTCTTTAATCTTCTTCTCTGTGCTGCCCAGGGCTTTGGTTCATGGAGCGCTCATCTCTGCGTTTTCTGACAGTTGGTAACAGTATGTCGGATCAAGGATGTGTATAATTAGGGATTCAGCAGCATATTTTATACGCTACCAAGAGCTGCTTACTTAAAATGTTGTAACTAGAATGTTGATGAGATGTGCATTTTTTGGTGCAAAACTGAAGTAGTAGTATCAGCTGACCCCCTTGAGCTTTTTCATAAAGATTTCTTGATCCCGTGGTTGTTGATGCTACTGTGGTTGGGAAATGATGGGTTCTCCCTCCGATAGTCCAGAAATTCAAGTGGTGGGACGATGAAGACGAAGACGGAGGTTTGAGTTGTACAGTGTCAGTGAAGGCAGTGAATGCTTGTGAAACCTTGCTTAATCATCGGTTAAAGAACAGATAATGATGACAAAAATAAGCCATCTCATTTTCTTTTCTTTTTTTCTTTTTTTTTCGCGTCCATGTAAGATAATGGCTGAAAGAATTTAACGGTCGTTAGCTCACAGATAACAGAATGACTCAATTATAAAATAATAGATAATTTAATGGGATAATTTAAAAAATTAAAAGTTCAAAGGCAGTATAAGATCCAAATCACGCCTAAAACATCAGACATGAAAAATTCCGGGCCCATAAAATATTAAAAAAAAAATTAGTTGTTTTAAAAAAAAAAAAAAAAAAAAATCCGTGATTTTAACAAAGTAAGTGAGCCTCACACTGACGGGCTCAGATATATATAAACACACACACACATTGATCAAAGTTCTAGAGGTTTGGACTCTTTAACTTGATTAAAATACTGAATTTTTTTTTGTTTTTGTTTAAACTAAAAAAAATTAATATTTTATGGAATCGAAATTTTTTATAATATGTTGTTTTAGTGTAATTTGGATACATATAACAAAAACAGATTCATATATATTATATATATATATATATATATATATATATATATATATATATATATATATATATATATATATATTATTCAGATATCCGCTATCCGTCGGATATTTTCGGCTAATTATTAAACGAATACGAATACGCCTATATCGGTATCCATTTATTTAAGAATACCTTTAAACCGAATACAGATATATCCATTTTTTTTTCAAATGTGAATAAAATCCAATTTTTTTTCAAATACGAATGAATATAAATTCTCCGATTACCATTTACCACCCTACTATGTTGTATGTCTTCCCGTCCTCCTCCATATGTTAATTATAATACTTGATAATAGGTATCACATTACATTTAATATTTTTAGCAAAAAGCAAACTTCCTACCAACTTAATTATGATAGCATGAAGTATTGCTCCACTATGTCAAATAAATGACGAACGTGAGCACATTTAGAACCACTAGCCAAACACAAGCTTTTTATTAAAATCTTAGCCACAAATTCAAACTAAGAATACAAGTCTTAAACAGATGAGAATCTTCAAGCTCAAATTTTACCGTGACAATGAGCTATTTAGAAGTAAAATCCTAGACTTCTAGAATGCACAGGGCACCAAATTTATTAAGTCTGAAGTATAAATCAAGAAGAAGGCTGTTTTCATGTCAATTTGTGAATAGTATTCATATCAGCAGCATCCTTAAGGGTTCCTTTCACGACATGGTCCCACCACTTAAACAAGAAATTATCAACAACTAGTCTGAACCAAGGGGACAGCTTCAAACCCTCTTCACCAGCATCAGCTTTTCTCAGCAGCTCTTTCAACTGATCTTGGTTCACATATTTAATGTCAGCCACTTCATCAGGGTTGGGATCTACATTAACATCCCGAACAATGAAGAGAAGGTAATCAACTGGAAAATGGAGAAAGGGAAGTAAATATAAGTTTATAGATTTTGATGAATTCAATATATACTTGTTACTTTCATGAGAATATCGTGGAACTTCCATGAGAGTAATCTGTGAAATGTGGAATTATTAAAGGCAACCTGAGAACCAAGTTCCTAATATAGCAGGCAGAAAAACTCTAAGGTTGATTGCAGAAGTCGAAAGTACAGAAGACAACAGTGAATTATAGGTTATATGGATTTTTGTGAGGTAGTGTAAGATGTATCAGGGCACAAATTCAGAACATTAAACAGCATGAAAAACAAGCCAAGTTGAAAATGATGAGATAAAGATTGTTACGTTCATGCTCTCCCCACTTGCCATCAGACGGTGCCTTGTATAGCATGCGACCCAAGGGCATGAACTGATCACCTGGAACATCTTCAGCAGGAATACCCAGTTCATCCAAAAGCTTCCTCTGTGCAGCATTCCTCGCCCCTGGTTAGGAATTATATGCAAAAGGTAAATTAGCAGTTAAATCACTGAGATGAAAGAGTCTCAAAGCGTAAAATAAAGGGGACTATATATATATATATATATATATATATATATATATATATATGATACCTAGAGCATTCTCCTCTATAAGCTCGGATTCTCGGTACAGTGGATGGCTGCAACAAGTGTTTGTCCACACCAAAGGGAATGTCACCTTGGTTACAGATCGTTGCTGCATATTTAAGAGATTATCAAAATTAAAATGGCATTCAACTGAAAACTTTCTAATCAACATCCAAAGACAATAAGTGGAAACATACATGAGCAGAAGAATACTCAATGTTCACAGTTAATACAAGCTGACAGTTGGAAGGAAAACATATAACCATTTTCAATAGAATATCCTCAAAGTTCAAGAGACTACCCTCTCAGATGTATGATTTACTTCTATAGAGATGTAGTAAACAATCCTAAGCCTCCAAACTCCAAATTCAATTTATGCATTTTGTAGAATCTTTAATATCCCAACTCCAACTTGTCACCTCCTATGCTCCTACCATACAATAATCACTCTACTTCCAAAGGTATACCATAATGATTCTTTAATTTATTTTTTCAATTTGTGAAAGTTATAAGAAGAGAAAAAGGAAGCTTTTTAACAGACTCCACCAATCATGTACTCCTTCAATTTCATTGTGTAAATAAACTTGACTATACCTTTGATGCTCATTTTCATATACTTTTTTCCTAGTGTTCTCTACTACACTCTCCTTCATGTCCATCTATTCGATACTCAACCTAGACTCCCTAGATCAATGTTATATACCAAGCTATGTAGCACAACATATTACTTAAGGTTTATATGAATTGAAAATGATCGTCTTTTTTTAGACTCATCTCCTCAGCCTCTTGCTGTTATACTATATCTGTGTACGGTTAAACCCTTCTTGTGCCTCCACTGCATTGACCCAAACACTAATCCACATTTTGAAGACCTTTATTAAATTTCAATAAAACCAGGTGCTATATTAAAGTTCTGCATGATAACCAGAGTGCTAGACAATACGTTTCCATAAATTACACTACTGAATTGTGTTTCAACAAGACGACAAGCCATCCCTTTACTAAAATCACTTGAGCAACGGATTCAAACGCTAATCTGTCATGACAGCATTTTCTCCCATAAGGTAAGTCTTTGCCTGTCCTGTATATTTTTATACTTCTTTCAGAACAATTTTTTTTCTTTGAACAGTAAATGGTTTTGAAGATTTTAGACTACATCTATGCCACATCAGTTGTAAGTGTGGGATCTCTAGAGACCACATTAATGGCTCTGCGGTAACTATTTTAATGTAAGACAACCATTAACCAGAAATAAATAAATAAATAATAAATCTATTACTATTTTCCAGAATGAGAAGGAAGACCAACAAATCACAATCTAATTTACAAGACTCCAACTTTCACATGGTATGCCCACTCAGCATTATGTTTCTGGATTCCTTATTAATCTAATGTTGTGTTTGGTTGGTGAAAATGGAATGGAATGGAATGACCATTCCTTATGGAATGACTTAACACATGTTTGGTTAGTCAATTGGAATGATCATTTCATTCCTTTAATTATTTTCTTTCGAATCTGAAAGTTATTTTTCATTTCTTTCTAAATAGGTGGGTTTATTTCATTTATAGGTCAACCTTCTTCCCCTCTTCTCTACGCTATCTATCATCATTTCTTTTATTTTCCTACCTTTTTTATGCTACTTCATTTTCCTTACAAAAGCATTATATTTATGTTTATTTTGAACTACTTTTTTGTATTGTTTTTAGACTAATATTTTTTTGACTAGTCAAAAAAATATTTTTATAAAAATATTCATATTCTATTTTTATAAAAAAATACATACTAATTTTTATTTTATTAGTTAAAAATATGTTTGTATTTACAAAATTAAAAATAAAACATGTTAACAATATTAACGTTTAGTAATATTAAAAAAACATGTTAACAGTATTAACGTTTAGTAATATTAAAAACATGTTAACAATATTAAAATAAACATGTTAAAATACATATTGTAAATATTAACGTTTAGTAATATTTTTTAAAAATATTACATATTGTATTATTTTTTGTAATTTTGTAAATACTGTATTTAGGATTTAATTTTACTAAATATATACTAAACAATTAACGTTTTTATGTATTTACAAAATATACATACTGTAAAAAAATTACAAAAATAGAATATGAATATTAAAAAATTACAAAAATGAATATGAATATTTATACTTATTTACATAATACTCTCTCTGTTCTTAAAAAATTAAAAAATGAATAAAGTATAATTTTCACACAAATTAAAAAAATAAAAGTTAAAAAAAATAGAGAAAGAGTTACAAATTTATACTTAATGACCCCGCACGATTATTTGTCATTCATTTTATAAGTTTGTAATATATAAAAAACGAAAAAGATCATTTCACATTCCATTCATAATATAATTCATATAAACTAAACATCTAAAGTAGAATAGTAATTTTATTCTTGAAGGAATGAATGGACAAACCAAACATAAAAATGAGAATGATCATTCCATTCCATACATGCCAAGGAATGGGAGCCAAACATAGCATAACTCTTTAGGTTTCCGTCATAATGACAATAGGAAACTCTTTGATAGATGACAACTTAAAGAATATAGCAGATATAAATTATGCAACCCCGTACATTGATTTTCAACCCATAAACTGTAACAAATACCTGAAGGAGCAACTCATATTTAGAGTTGAACAGGAATACACTAAAAGCTCTGTGAAGCAAATTTTCTGATTCAATCTTCTCCATCAAGTGACCTGTGCATATTTAAAGTGTTGAACATTGAGCAAGCTACGTAACGGTCCAACTAAACAATTATTAATTATAGGTCATCAACATGCACAAGAATATAGTAATTGCATTGTAGACTGCAGCAAATAACACAAAGATTCAAGAGTTTGTCTAGTTGCAGGGATGAAGATGAGAAGACAAGAACCACGTTGACCACTACCGGTCCACATCAAACAGCTCTATGAATCCATTTTTCCTCTTGGAGATAAGATTGCCTATGTAATGCCAAAAGTCAAGTACAAGACACCTTAAGCTAGAAAGAAATATATACTAGAACAATGAAATGTCTGCAAATTGTACTTCACTATTTTCTCTATTTTGTGCACATCACAAAAACTCTACTACAACCAAACAAGGTATCTGGCAAATATCTTGTTAGTTCTCAGTAGACACACAATAGATCTAAAAGGGGGGTTGAATAGATCCTTTTGATTTTAAATACCTTTCTCTTTTATTTTGTATTGCAAATGAATTAGCACATGACAAACATAAGAATCTTTTCAAGCACAACAGAATAAGTAAAAGATCCTCTTCATTGATATATTCATAATCATACATACATTGTTCTTAGAGTTAGTTAAGTGGTAAGCAGTTAATACATACATAGCAGTTAAGTACATAATGTAAATGACATAAAGTAAATGACACAAGGGATTTTAAGTGGTTCAGAGACTCAAGCTCCTAATCCACTCTTCTACTTTAACTCGCAGGATTTCCACCAAGGAAGGATAACACCCTGAATCACTAAGATTCCTTCAAGGCCAGCAGCCTTGGAACTTCAGTTCACTAAGAACTCTTCAAGCCCAACAGGTTTGGAACTCCTCTAGTTCCCTAGAACTCTTCTTCTGCCCAAAGAAGCTTGGATCTTCATTTAGTCCCTCCCATGCGACCCTCAGCCCCGACTTCTTGTTGGTGTAGTTGTTGTTGTTAGTGCCTTGCTGCTAAGATGTCTTGAAACTTGAACATCTTATGTATTTAGAAAACTAGGCATGGTCCTCTTTGCATTCTCGCCAGTATAGATGGACCATTTCTTCTTTGGTGCAAATTGATCTTCATTCTGCTCGCTTCATCTTTATCTCGATGTCACCAGGCACCATCACCGTTTAGGCTTCATAAGTATTTGAGCTTTTGGTAGACTTCGTCTCGACACTTAGCAATCCTCGAACCCTTCTTGAATGATTTGCAGTATACATGGTTCTCATAGATCCTGCTCATTTGACTTTTGGTTCATAGTGATTTGTAGAGTGGCTCTCTGGATCTTCTTTGTGCTCTCGCCACTTTTACGAAATGCTATCTTCGCCTTTCTGGCCTCAAACTTTAGCCGCCATCTTGATGGCATTCTCATCCTTGTTGAGTGAAGCTTTTGTCTGTTCAGTTCCTTCTTCAAAACTGCTTCACTTCTACAAAACCTTTGTAGTCTCACTGTCACTGAGACTTGTTCTAGTTAACTCTGGTGGAACTCGTAGAGTCAACAGTATAACATTCTCACAACTCTACGATCCTTCAACTCAGCAACTTTTGATCTTTGAAGTTCTGGCTAATATATACTACTTCCCAATCTTCCCGTTGGAATATAGTCGTTGAAAGTAGTTTGAATTGCCTCGCAGATATCGAGTTATTTGGTGCAGACTGCTTGATGTGACTTGACAGCTCCTTTATGACTTTACTGACACAGCAGTCTGCTACCTCACCTACCGCCTTAGAGTTGTCACCTTTTCATGTCAAGCAGGTAGTCGACTTTATTTCTCCTTTTTGATTCCTCGATCAAAACATCAGGAGTTGTCTTTTCGCATCGATGCTCTCAAACAACAATATTCAAATATCAGTCTTCAGATTGAACCGTTGTCAATGCTTCAATCTTCAGATGACCGAACTCTACGATTCTGATGCATATGTTCTTGGACCTGATCATAGTGTCTTGTTGAATGTTGCTCATTGACTGGTTGAGACAACACTACGATCCTAAAAAGTGTTCATTGAATCTTCAATGTAGAACACTTCTTTCTCCATTTGTGCAGTGCTTCAACACTTTCTGTTTGCCTTTGACTGATCTCAGGAACTGATAGCTCGACTCCTTGTTTTGGTCTCTTCTGAATAGCAAGACACCTCAAATTTGTGGCATGCCCAGCTCGCTTTCTCCTTGTGATCTCCCGTTCACTTATCATCAATGGACTGACCCATGCTTAATCACTTTAGCCTTGTTCTTCAAAAGCTGGCCAATATCTCTGTGTAAACTATATCAGTTCCTTCTTTGCTTAGCAAACACTACGATCCTGGTTAACCCCAAGATCGTTGTCTTCATGCTCATTTGATGACATCGCACTTGGTCGACTTTTTCCTTAGTTAGTCACCACTTTCATCAAGTCTTCTTTTGATCTACTTGTATAAGACTTCATCTTGAATGGCTTTACAACTCAATCTGGATGCTGATTGGGGTGGTGCTTAGATCTTCTGTTAGCTTGCAAGCCATTCGTTAAGTGCTCTCTGGTTTCCGTTAGGTGGAGTGTAACTTTGCAGCTCTGTCCAGAGACTTCATCCTTTGGATATTCTGAAAGTGCTCATTTATTGAGAATCATGTTTACTCTACGATTCTACCTTGACGTTGTGAGCACTTCTGTTGAAGCCTTAGTTCTGCACTCTACGATTTGGCTTGAGTTTTGCAGACACTACGACTCCGAGATCAGATCTTGATACTCTACGATTTCTGCCTTTAAGCTTGCTGTCTTCATCTGATCTGGCTCGACTACGATCTCTGCCTCTTATTTGAACAGTAGACTCTACGACTCCGAGTGTGGTCTACGATTCTTGACTTGGCTTTGACAGATGCTCGGTTGGCTCTTAGACAGGCTGTCTCTACAATTTTGAACATGACTTCCTCAACAGACTACGACTTAGAGGAAGTTCTACTCGACACACTACGATCCTTCCTCGTCTCTCCTGGCAGTCTACGAACTCTGAGATCTACTATCTTGCAGACTACGATTCCGCCTGAATAATTCTCGAGTTTTCCTTAACTCTCTTGGCAGACTACGATTTCTGGTGCAGTGCTCGACGATCAGACATGCCTATTTATTACATTATTAAGATCAACCTAACAAGCTTGATCTTTCTGTATTTTTAGTCCTTGTACATTATTTCTTTTTAAGGACTTTACAAAGCTATTTTGCTTATATAGGATCAACCTAACACATTTGATCAATTTATTGTAAGTCCTTGTACATATGTTCCTATTATCTATCAAAGAACTTTACAACTTTTCTTGATGCAAGCATACTCGCATATTCATTCATTTATATCATAATCAAATCATATATATATAGGAATATCATTCACATGCTTATTCCTAACATATATGACTCCTAAGATGCTCATAAAAATATATCTTGTTGATTTGACATGCACGAGTCACCTGGAGAAAATTTTCCACACACAGATGAGAGAGCTACAAATAGAACGAACCCCGCCGCTTGTCTCAGTGATTTAAAGGAGAACTTGGGTCGAGTCGTAAACCCGGAGGTATTGAGTTTGACTCCCACTTGAAGCAGTATAGGGGTCACGGATCGCAGGCGTAAAGCCTGTTATTGAAAGCCTTGTTCGGGAAAGGGAAATTTAGTCGCAAGACCGGAAAACTCCTCTTTATCGGAAAAAAATATAGAATGAATGCTGAAGAAAAGAATCATCACACGCGCATTACAAAATGAAATCTTTGTTGGGCTTGAGTACGTAAACGCATTACAATGAAATTAAAATTTTAAATCAATTTTGAAACCCTAAAACAGGATCCATGCGAAAATCAATTAATTCAGAGGTTTAGAGATTATACGAGATATAAACAAAAACGAGAATCAAACCGATCGCGCCTCGAATCTCCAACTTAATACAAACCGATTGCGCCTCTACAGATTCATCCATTATCGAACGCCGCATCTAAACCGTCGAACGATTCTCGCAATAAGAAGGACTTCACAGACTAGCCACCAAAAGGAATGGATTTTTCTAAACTGCTTTTTCTCTAGTCTCTCTCTAAGAGCGGCTAGGTTTTTCAATTATGATATCTTTTCCTAAGTAGTCGCTATATATCATATCTATAGTAGTTAAAAGGAATTAATCAAATCAAAACTTAATTTTATAAAATCAATTTATATATATATATCTCTTAATTAAGTCTTACTTAATTAATATACATATATATAAATTATCCTTTTAATTTAAATTCATGATTTAAATACTATTAATCATATTAATATATTTAAATCCTTAAAATTTAAATTAATTCCCTTTTAAATAACGCTCTATGTGTGTGACTTTATAGGTTATTATTACGTTGGCAATAATTTTAAAATCATATTATAAAATTATAAACAAAATGAGCAGATCTAGTAATGCATCATCGCTACCAAGTAATAATAAGATCGATGATTCGATGCAACCTTTTCGTGACCATTGTTTCAATGTAATTTAATCCTTTTAACCTTAATATCCTAGATTAAACTAAAGTCATGGAATGTGTCATACTCTTCATAATTTAATCTGAAGTTTTCTTGATCAATGAGTAGACTATATGAAACAAATCACTATTTGAGCATGGCATACATTTCATAGTCCTACTCAATCAAGAGGCCTATGGATATCACCCATAATATATAGGATGGTTAAATTCCATCTAGATCACTCATATTTCTCACACGGTTAATGATGAACCCAATAATCACCTTTATAGTCCACCCTATTAAAGGTGACATTTGATGATATCAAAGTACATAAATTCTCGTGTAGTAATATAGCGATTTGTGTCGGAGGACCATTACATCATTGTCACCATGAGAATTGCTAATGACACTTCGCATAATGCTCCATATAGAATTCTCATGGTGGGTCCCATCTAAAGACATCGTTCTCAACATGTACCTATGCATTGACTTAGTATCTCATATATTTATGACCAATGAGATTTGGTCATCATTCAATCCACATACTAGTCTCAATGCATCATTGTTGTCCCATCAACAATGATACTTGATTAGTGGACATTTAAGAACACCGATACTAATGGTAATATATAATCTCATGTTCAAGTCACATACTTGAAACTATATAATTTGTATCACTATTCTAAGGAATTTTATTATGTTAACAATTATATTACGCAGTAAATAAAACCATAATAAAATCATATATTTATTTAATCAAATATAATATCAAAACGTTAAGCAATTATATCAAATAATTGGCCTCAGGGCATAAACTCTAACAGTCTCCCACTTGCACTAGAGCCAATCACTCATGTATCTAATACCTATGGAACTAGACCGTCGTGGCTTCCTGCATGCGACAAAGCCTAGTTAGTGGATCCGCAACATTATCATCCGTTGGCACTCTTCCTATATGTACATCTCTCTATCAATAATTTCACGGATGAGATGGTACCGCCTAAGTATATGCTTGGATCGTTGGTGAGATCCGGGTTCCTTAGTTTGTGCAATGGCTCCATTATTATCACAAATATAAAGCAACCGGATCAACAATAGTTGGAACAACACCAAGTTCAATGATGAACTTTTTAATCCATCTGACCTCCTTGGGTCGCACTAAAGCAAAGAATATACTCACCTCTGTTGTAGAATCACCATCGCTCTTGCTTCAAACTTTTCCAAATAATAGCACCACCATTAAGGCAAAACACAAAACTCCGATCGAGACTTATAGTCATCATTGTCGATTCGGAAACTAACATCTGTGTAACCCTTTACCGCTAGTTCGTCTTCACCTCCATATACCAAGAATGAATCCTTAGTCCTTTTCGGTACTTGAGGATATTCTTGACTCACCGCCCGATGACCTTCACCGGATTCGACTGTATCTCTTTCGTCATGCTCAAAGCATACAAGACATCCTCCGGACGAGTACATATCATTGCATACATAATAGATCCAATTGCCGAAGCATAAGGGATCTTTCTCATACGCTCCTCATCATCTTGTGATTTAGGACATTGGGCCTTAGAGATCTTTACACCATGAGTCACGGGTAAGTTTCCTCTTTTCGCCTCTTGCATCGAACTGTTTCAACACTTTATCAATATATATACTTTGACTTAGGCCGAACATTTTTCTTGATCTATCTCTATAGATCTTGATACCTAAAATGTAGGCAAGATCGCCCAAATCTTTCATGGAGAAACATTTTCCTAACCATGTTTTTACAACACCAGAGGAAGGAATGTCATTCCCAATAATTAATATGTCATCAACATATAATATTAGGAATACAATGTGACTCCCACTAACCTTCTTATATACACAAGGTTCATCTTCATTTTAATAAAGCCAAATTCTTTCGATCGCTTCATCAAATCGAAGATTCCAACTCCGAGAGGCTTGCTTCAATCCATAAATGGATCGTTGCGAATTTTTACATACCTTTCAAAGATCCTTTGGAGTGACAAAACCCTCGTGTTGTGTCATATACACATCCTCAAGGAGATTTAGTTAAGGAAAGCGGTTTTGACATCCATCCGCCTTGATTTTGTAATCATAAAAAGTCTGCAATAGCAAGTAAGATCCTCGATGGATTTAACCATTGCCACTTTGAGAGAAGGTTTCATCATAGTCAATACCTTGAATTTGTTTGAAACCTTTTGCTACCAAATCGGCCTTTATAGGTTTGTACATTACTATCCATGTCGGTTTTCTTCTTGAAAACCCACTTGCACCCAATTGGTTTTACCCTTGGTGGATCAACCGAGTCCATACTTGGTTAGTATACATGGAGTCCATCTCGCATTTCATGGCTTCAAGCCATTTCTCGTAATCTGGTCCATTCATAGCTTCTTGGTAGAAGCGTGCTCATCTTGATCTATGAGCATCACATCGCTGCTTTTGAGTCACAAGATATCCATAATATCTCTCGTGCTCTTGGCGTGTCCTACCAGATCTCTGAATGACTTGTGTAATTTGAGCGAGTTCACTTTCCACAATTTCTTGTGGTTCCCGCTTTCATGTTCCAACTCAGTTCAATGATATTTTGTGGTTCTCGAATTTCTTGAGTTCTACTTTCTCCCCTTTGCTTCCTTTAGAGACAAATTCTCTTTCTAGAAAAATACCGATTCGAGCAACAACCACTTTGTTCTCGTAAGGTTTGTAGAAATAATACCCTTTTGTTTCCTTTGGGTATCCCACAAAATTACATTTGTCGATTTGGGTCCAAGCTTGTTTAAATTCAGACGTTTTCTTAACGCCTCGCAACCCCAAATCTTCATGAACGACATACTAGGATCGTTTCCCGGTCCACATTTCATATGGTGTCTTCTCGAACCGGTCTTTGTAGGAACACTTGTTAAGTGTGAATGCAAATTGTGTCTCTAGGGCATGACCCCGAAGCTTATTGGAAGATCCGCATGACTCATCATTGATCGCGTATTCATGTCCAACAAGGTTCGATTCTCCTCTCAGATACACCATTCCATTGCGGTGTTCCGGTGGAGTGAGTCGTGATATAATACCACACTCCTTTAGAAGGTCATCAAAGTCTTGGCTTAAGTATTCACCTCCTCGATCGGATCGAAGGGCTTTTTATGCTTTTGCCAAATTGGTTTTGAACTTCATTCTTGAATTCCTTGAACTTTTCAAAGGATTCGGATTTGTGTCTCATAAGATACACATATCCATATCTATTAAAGTCATCAAGAAATGTAATGAAGTAATAAAACCTACTTCTTGCTAACGAACTCATGGGTCCATATACATCACTATGTATAAGTCCTAATATATCATAGCTTGGATTCATCGTGTCCAGTGAAAGGGCTTTAGTCATCTTGCCTAATAAACAAGACTTGCATTTCTCATATGATTCAAAATTAAATGAATCCAAGAACCCATCTTTATGGAGTTTGAGTTTCTCATTTATATGGCCTAAACGACAGTGCCAGAGATATGTCGGATTTGAATCATTTGATTTAAATCGTTTTGTATTTATGTTATAGATATGCATTTCTAAATCAAGAATATAGAGACCGTTAAACAATTGTGCAACACCATAACAAATATCATTTAAGTAAAACAAACAACGATTGTTCTTTATTATAAATGAAAAACCTTTCTTGTCCAAACAAGAAATAGAAATAATGTTTTTGCTTATAGCAGGCACAAAATAACAATCTTCTAATTCTAAAACTAGCCCAGTGGGTAAAGATAAATGATAAGTTCCTACTACCAAAGGCAACAACTTTTGCTCTATTTCCAACTCAGAGAGGTCAACCTCTCCTTTCATTAAAGTTCTACTCTTCTTGAGTCCCCGCACATTAACACAAATGTGAGAACCACATCCAGTATCCAATACCCATGATGTAGAAGTAGATAAGTTGACTTCTATAACATATATACCTGAATCAGAAGTCGTACTTCCTTTTCTTTTCTTCACTTCTTCCAGATAAGCATGACAGTTCCTTTTCCAGTTGTCCAGGTTTTCCACAGAAGTGACATTCACCTTCTTTAGCCACCCCACCTTTAGGTTTTAAAGCCTGTTTGGTTTTGGAATTGGGTTTGGCAAAGATTTAGATCCTATCTTCTTCTTCGCCTTTCTAATTTCCCTTAGCATTCCCCTTTTGCACCATCATTATGGGAGCGGTCTCGCCTTTTTCATGTTGTTCTCGATAGGTTCTTAACATGCTCAACAACTCGGTAAGGGGTTTCTCAATTTCATTCATAAGATAGTTCATAACAAATTGAGAGTAATCACTTTGCTCAAAGATTGCAAAACAAGGTCGGTTTGGGCTTAGGAGTGATTGGAAAACCCAACCTATCAAGGTACTCAATATACCCAATCATTTTCAAAGACATGTGGACTAACTGGATCACGTTCACCCATTTTGCAAAGTGATACAACGCCTTGCTTGTATCATACCTCTCTGTCGAGCATGCCCTTGAACAATTTCTTGAGATGCTCGATCATCTCATAAGCATCCATTAACTCATGTTGCTTCAAGCTCAGGTGTTCATGGTTGCTAGCATGACACTGACTCACATCCAGAGCATCATCTTGATGCTTCTTGTAAGCATTGTGCTCCGACGCGCAGTGCAAAGGATGACGGTGGTGTTTGCAGGAATGGGCCCATCAAGGACATATAGCTTACGCCTTGTTTGAGGACAATCCTCAAGTTCTATGCGGTCAAGGAAATTAATTCCACTTAGCTTGTCCTTTTCAAGGACCGATCGTAATGAAAGACTATTTGTGTTGTTGTTGTTTGCCATTTGATATCTACAATTTATAAGTGCAACAATAATAAGTCAAATTCTGAGTTGATATTATATAATTGATAATAGTACATTCAAAATATACCTCCCACTATTTTATTCAAATTAATAGTCCTCACCATTAATTCGGAAAGCATTTTCTATTAAATCTTTCTAGTGAGCCAAGATCCATATTTCATTATGCCTTAAGTTAGCTTTGGCTATTCTCTCAAAACATAATTATTTAGATAGACAACCCTTTGTCAATTATATCATATATAACTCCTGGATAATTTGGTAAACAACATTTGTTTCTAGTCCATCTAATGGTACCAACCAAACTCTATGCCTCTAAGTCCACAATCCTATTGAGATAACTTAGTTAAGTCGGGCCCAATGATTTTAATAGTTTGGATATCACAATTATCCTATCGCATCTTACCTAGATAAATAGGGTACTTTGCTTTGGAAAACCTACATCTATTGATCAAGGTCTTGATGAGTGTTATTCATTGGAAGGCATCTGATTTAGACTTAATAATTTAATGAGGGATTTTATTAATTTAGATCTCACCAATTTTAATCTTGTTAGCATACATTATTAATCATATCATATCACATACAAGCATAAATAAAGTGCAAAATTAAATGTGTCGCGATTGCTTATGGCCCAATCCAATCGTCAATCTTTTCAAGCTAATGAAAGATTGAAGGTCAATCTAAGGTGGTAAAAGATCTTAAAATAAATAACTTCCTTGGATCTTCCTCAGCATACGCCTCCTCTCCATCATCATCTTTCCATTGTGTTCTCCATCTTGACATCTTCATCAATTACTGATTATTACATGACATAAAGAAACCTCGAGTTACATTCGAGGGGATTTAGATGAGAAGAGAATATTACATTAGAATTTATAGAAAGGCACGACATGCAAGCCGTATTTCAAAACCAAAACCACTAACCTATGGGTTAAAAGGCCATAGCAATGCACCATGCATATCACAATAAGCACATAACAATTTATATATATAATTAAAGAAAACTATATATAAAATATAGGGGACACGACCATCGTAAGGCCACGACGGGGGGTCCAAGGGGGTCTCCCCATGGCGGTGTCAATCGATGATAACTGAACGCACAAATGAAATTAAAATTTTAAAGCAATTTTCAAACCCTAAAACAGGATCCATGCGAAAATCAATTAATTCAGAGGTTTAGAGATTATACCGGATATAAAAAAAAAATGAGAATCAAACCGATCATGCGCATACTCGAATCTCCAACGTAATACAAACCGATTGCGCTTCTACAGATATCCACACGAACGCCGCACGAACCGTCGAACGATTCTGCAATAAGAAGGACTTGCGGTACTAGCCACCAAAAGGAATGGATTTTCTGAAACTGTTTTCTCTCTAGTCTCTCTCTAAGAGTGGCTAGGGTTTTTCAATTATGATATCTTTTCCTAAGTAGCTGCTATATATCATATATATAGTAGTTAAAAGGAATTAATCAAATCAAAACCTAGTTTTATAAAATCCGAATTTATATATATATATATATATCTCTTAATTAAGTCTTACTTAATTAATATACATATATCTAATTATCCTTTTAATTTAAATTCGTGATTTAAATACTATTAATCATATTAATATATTTAAATCCTTAAAATTTAAATTAATTCCCTTTTAAATAACGTTTCATGTGTGTGACCTTTATAGGTTATTATTACGTTGGCAATAATTTTAAAATCATATTATAAAATTATAAATAATTGAGCTGGCATCTAGTAATGCATCACCGCTACCCAAGTAATAATAAGATCGATGATTCGATGCAACCTTTTTATGACCAATGTTTCAATGTAATTTAATCCTTTTAACCTTAATATCCTAGATTAAACTCGAGTCATGGAATGTGTCATACTCTTCATAATTTAATCTGAGTTTTCTTGATCAATGAGTAGACTATATGAAACAAATCACTATTTGAGCATGGCCATGCATTTCATAGTCCTACTCAATCAAGAGGCCTATGGATATCACCCATAATATATAGGATGGTTAAATTCCATCTAGATCACTCATATTTCTCACACGATTAATGATGAACCCAATAATCACCTTTATAGTCCACCCTATTAAAGGTGACATTTGATGATATCAAAGTACATAAATTCTCGTGTAGTAATATAGCGATTTCGGTCGGAGGACCATTACATCATCATCACTATGATAATTGCTAATGACACTTCGCATAATGCTCCATATAGAATTCTCATGGTGGGTTACATCCAAAGACATCGTTCTCTAACATGTACCTATGCATTGACTTAATATCTCATATATTTATGACCAATGAGATTTGGTCATCATCGATCCACATACTTAGTCTCAATGCATCATTGTTGTCCCATCAACAATGATACTCGACTAAGGACATTTAAGAACACCGATACTAATGGTAATATATAATCTCATGTTCAAGTCACATACTTGAAACTATATAATTTGTATCACTATTCTAAGGAATTTTATTATGTTAACAATTATATTACGCAGTAAATAAAACCATAATAAAATCATATATTTGTTTAATCAAATATAATATCAAAACGTTAAGCAATCATATCAAATAATTGGCCTCTAGGGCATAAACTCTAACAAATACAAATATTAAGAATTATATAATAAAAACATCCAGTTTGAAAAAGGAGATAAAATTATTCTTCCAATTTGAATACAATGATTTACAAGATTAATTTTTTTCCCAATAATTTGATTTCTAAAATCTTCTTTATACAGAACTCTAATTGCTACCAGTTTTTCGTAATATATATAGTTGTCTACAATCTTTGTCAAGTAATCATTTTATTAGGTTGCAGCATTCTTCCAAAGAAATGTAGTGAACATCAATTCTCATCAAAGTGACTGCAACTAAGTAATTAGAAAAGAGTCAGATCTTGGTGTTGGTACCAGTACAAAGATTCAAAATAGCTCTAATGGAAAGAAATAATCCTAACAGAACTGCAAGTTAAAAATAAGTAATCCCTGGAGAACCGTAAGCCTCAAAAGAGATTACACTAAATTAGTAAAATAAGGATTAAACCCCACAAAAGGAGCATGTCATATGATAGAAGTATTTCCTTGTGGCAGGAAATCTTTGTATTTCAAATATATAAATTTATTGTCCGTGTTTTTGTATCTTTCAAAATAGGAATCTCGTCTGTGATATCCCCAATATATCATTTTTGTACAAGTGTTGTGAATACTAGATGTAGGGATGCACAAAGGCAGAGGCTCTGTACACGGCCTTGGTCTAACTTGGGCCCGACTCGGGCCAAAGCCTAGTCAGTCAAGGCTGGCGGCCAGCCTCGGCCCGGAAGGCTTGAAAAGGCCACTTTTTTTGACAAAAATCTGGCCTGGCCTGGCCTGGGACCTTACAAGATTTTTTATCTAATTATTTGTAATTTTTGAACTTTAAATTTATAATTATTCATCAATAAAGTATAAATTTTTACTTATTCTTTGTTGTAATTTATAAATTATAATACATTAGTTTTAATTAATACATCAATAAAATTTAAAATTTTAATTATTTATTCTTGATTTCTTGTTGATACATTTAATTACTATACATATTCAATGAATATAACTAGTTAGTATATTTAATATTAATAATAAGTTAGTTACTTAGTTGATTAAATATTAATAATAAGTTAATTTATTGTAAATACTAAAGTACTAATATTTAACAATAAAATTTTAGTAATATTCTTTGTTACTTTAATGTTAAATATTAACATTAATTAATACATCAATAAACTAATTTTAATATTAAATATTAATAATAAGGTTGTTTCTTGTAAATACTCAAGTTCTTCATTAATTTGGATATGCTAAATTCTTGGGGGATTTATGATTTTGGTTATGTTTTAGGTATTACATTGTACCAATTTAAATAAAAATTTCATAAAGTAATTTGAAAACTAAGCTGGAATTAATACTTGAGATATAACCATGTAAGAGTTTAATGATCATAAATGAAAAGATATGTGTGTTTAAACTTTACAAAATATATGTCCAATGGAGATCCTAGTGCGTCTTATAAGAAAATAAAATCGAAAATAACTTTATATTCAAAAAAATAAAAGTGTAATCTACAGTATTTAAGTAATATACAATATTTTCTCTGAAGTGCATAGTAGACACAATTAGACATATATTTAAGAAATCAATTTGTTTTATATTCAAGTTACATCTAAATTATATTTTTTGTAATTTAAGATGAATATATTTATTTTTGTTCTAATCATTCAATTTATATTGGTGTGTAGTAGAATGTTAAAATAAAATAAATCAAAAAAATCTTGCATCATTTTTACAAAATTTATTAATTTATATTTTTAATATTTAATATGTAACATTAAAAAAGGGACAGGACCCGGCCCAAGGCCTTGGGCTGCGCTCTGGCTGGCCTTGGGCCTGGTGCAGCCTAACTTGGCCTCGGCCTTGAGTCTGGGCACGGCACAGAGGCCAAAAGTCAATCTGATACGGCACGGCACGAGTCAAAGCTCAAGGCTCTGGCCGCCCAAAGCAAAGCTGCACAGCCTACTGCTTTTGCATGCCTAACTAGATGGCAAAGATTCATCCTTACAAAGATTGTCTTTCAATTGTCAAATGTGTTTTAAAATTTCAGGATGATCTTTTAAATCAACACTTTTAAATCAACATATTAAATATATCTTTATAGATAAATTACCACATATATGATCTCATGAAATTACTGTTGATTAGGGGGTAGGGGTTCTACCCAAAACTATGAGCCGACAGGTTTCTTCCTGTATGGAAGTTTTTGTTAAGACAATATAATGTTCTGATATATAAAACTGTTCTAAGTAAGAACGATTATGATTATCAGTTGCAGATTGATATGCTGTTTTGTATCGATTACTATTCTCAGTATGATAGTCTAAAAGCTCAAGTAAGGAAACATAATAATTAACGGAAGCAATAATTAAAACTTACAGAAGAGTCTTGGATATCTTCAAACTTCAGATTTATATATTTATCAAGTATTTTACAAAGAGAGGTACAAAGAGAATACAAAGGAAAATTCTAAAGAAAGTTCTGCCTCAATAAGGGTGAGGTCTCCCTTATTTATACAAAAGAGAAGGAGAGAAAGGATTAGACGTGTCCTGGATGGTGGAGTCGAGCAAAGAATCCTTATCTTTCTTCTTTATCCCTTAGCCGTAGGAAGTGGAGGATAAGAGACAAAAGTCGGCAAAGGGAATCTTGTAGTGGACGGTGGCTTGTAAACCGATAATAGAGAGGTAACTGGATATGCATCATTGCTGGTGGGAACACTGTACTTGTTTTCTTCTGATTATTGATGCTATAGTGGAGAATAACTTTATTTTCCTTTTCCTTTCTTGTCCTGCGCCATCTTCTCAGAAATCATTGAAGTGAGAGAGTCCCAAAAGTCTCCCATGGTAGGCTCCGGTTCTTGACTTTCTCCTACTAAAACATTGAATTTATTATCATCCTGTTCAGAGTCTTCATCACTGTTAATAGTCTTCATGGAGGCATCATCCGGGACTAAGGATTGTAAGAATTGTGGCTTCATATAATCTATAGTTTTAACTAAGAGTTCTGTTTCAGTTAAGTTTGGAAACTTTTGTTTTAAGTCTGTTTGGATTTTAACAAAAGGATTTACTGATGTTGATGCTGGAAGGCTCTGAGGTATAACATCTAAATAGGCCTGGGTATGACCTTTTATGGTCTTGAGGAGTTCTGGTAAAGTGGGGTTAAGCCCTTTGTCCCACCACTTGGTAAAATATACTCTTTTTAGGCGAGGGATCTTATTCTGGTAATCACACTGAAAATCCCACTTCCAAATCCAAGGAATTCCAAAACGGATTATGAAATGGGCAAACAGTTTTTGCATAGATAAATCTTTATTTACTAGTATATGGACATAGGCAACTTGCCATTCCTTGAATGCTGTTTGAACAGATTCTGGTAGAGTATCAATTGTAATACCTATTTTATCCCACCAAACGAAAAACCGATTGGGAATTTCGTTTACGTAAACCTTTCTGGATGATTCTTCGGATAAACCAAGAGTGGTTGTGAATGGGATTACGATAATAAAATATTTGCGTAAAGGAATCAATATAATCCCATATAGGCATGCACGGTTTACATTAAATGGGTGGATTCAATAAGACGGGTAGTATGGGATTAATACCCCGATTAGCAAGAGGCATAATACTCTTGATAGTGGTTTGATGTATTGTATTGGATTTGGTTGGTTTAGATGGATCATGAAGCGTGTGCTTTATATCCATAGATCTTTGCTTTCTAGAATGATTTGCTCGTACATAACGATCTTTGGTAAAAACGCGAGAGGAGACCATTGAGTCGTTAAGTAACGTCTTTTGATCTCCCATGGATCTTTCATCCATTTCTCATCATTCTGTTCAATAAACAATACTGTTTCTTCCACATAAGTATTTTGAATATACTATTCGAGTAAAAGAAGAACATCTTTTACTGTAGGTGGCTAGAAGAAGCCGAAGAATTACTGGATTGAGGGTTCAAGCTAGGAAATTCTGTATAATATAGATTAGTTCTGCCTCGGCCTCGTTGACCGCGGCCACGGCCTCTACTGGTCATTCCTGCAAATATTCTTTGGTTAGAAAATCCGGTAAAGAATTCTGTTTTCCTTTGATATACTCAATATCAAAGTCAAATACTGATAAAATACTTTGCTAAGTAGCAAATATCTGTTTGGATGCTAAATTTTGAACATCTTTTTTAAAGATCTGTTTTGCAGCTGAACAGTCAACCCTAATTAAAAAGTCTTTGATTTAAAAGATCATCCTCGAAATTTTAAAACACATTTGACAATTGAAAGGCATTCTTTTAATAGTAGGATAATTTAAAGAGGGTCCTTTCCAAGTTCCCCAAGTGAAGCGAATAAGATCTTCTTTATTCTTTGTTAGGATTAAATTGTTTTAAAATACCACCATATCCTAAGATTGGAAGCATCATTCTCGAACGATCTTTTTCCATTCGGGATTAGGTAAGGACAAACAAGGTAATCTATTTAACTCTAGATTTAATCTTTCATCGCATCGGTATGTTCTTCACCCAAGGTAAAGGATTTTTCCGAAGGCGAGTATACAGAATAGAAGCATCTTGGGAAAGATTTAGATAGTAATCACGAATATAATTTAAACTTCCCAAAAACCTTTGCAGTTGATTAATATCTTTAATTTCATCCGGAAACTTAGATGCAAATTCAATACATCTATCAATTGGAATAATAGTTCCATTAGAAATATTATGTTCAAGAAATCTGATCTGTAAGACCCCAACTTATTATTAATGAAATTTAATTTTCTCTATTTATTATTTTGAAATAGTAAGGGTTGATTTGATTAATGTGGATAGTTATGGGTAAAATATGCAAATATTTTGAAATAAGCAAGTGGTTATAAAATATTCATTGTTGTCCGGGAATATTCGTTTGGTCGTGGAATATTCGTATTGTAGGGAATATTAAATGCGGCGTAAGCATGCATGTGTGGACCCCATAACGGAAAGCGATTGGATGAAGAAAACGACAAATATAAGTTGTTTAAAAATAATGGCGTAGTTGTTACCGTTAATACTGTTAAAATACTCGGTGGTTAAAACACAGTAGCACACGGTATTGCACCAATTATTGATTCTTACGTAAGAAGGCACTACTCAATAATTGTTACAGTAATTCTTTCAAAGTATTTTATTTTATTGATTCAATAATTCTTTGTGTTGATATTTTATATTCTCGTTGTTTCAATAATTGTCACTACACAAAGATTTTCATTATCGAAGCAATAATTCATATTATCTGAATAATATTATTGGATAACATTATTGGCAATGTCTAGAAAGTTCTGTCTAAGGAGAGGTTTGGTCACCTAATTGCGCGCCAGTAAGGAGAAATTCTTATTGGAAAGCCCCCTCTTTCCTGGGAACTGCCTGGTTGTCAATATTGTGATTCTATAATATTATTCGTGAATAATTAATTATTGATTTATATGATGAGGAAAATATTGATTTTATGTGGATATAGATGGAGAATTTTTTTTAATGTGACAATTGTTGAAAATTAAAATTTTATCTTTTTCTGATAAAATAATTCATTTAAATATATTATTATATTTTTAATAATATAATAATGGTGATATTTTTACAATGAATGTGTGATATATGAGTATACTGGGGAGAAAAGAGTATTTTTGTTGCAATAAATGTTTAAAACATGTTAAACATGTAAATTGGACCCCATTTCTTGATTGAAATTTGATTATACCAGTAAAATTGCCCGTTTATGGATTTGGTTAATTTGCATTTGGAATTTGGAAAAACTTTCTTACTAAAAGTTGTAGAGAATTGAATTTTCTATAAAAAATCGCTCGATTCAATTTTTCGATAAAAGGGCTATTTATTGTGAATTATTGAAGTTCAAGCTCAAATAATTAATTTTGAAGTTTTAAATATTTTTAATAAGAAAAACGTTTTTTTTTGAGTTAGGCAAGGTGAGTCACTCTTGGTGGGTGATGGTTTGAATCGAGATTTTGGGTGCGAGGAATTTAATAAATATATATTAATATTTTATTAAATTTTCGCTTTGTGTTCTAAGCATTTTCCTATAAATAGGGTGCTTAGGTTAGAATTGAAAATCACACTAGAAATTGAAGTTTTCTCTCTATATTATCGAGCGTATTCTTGTGAGTATTTTGAGTATACTTTGAGTATTGCTATATCTGGTGCAAGTTCAAGTTATAGCTTATATCCAAAGATTCCAGTTAAATCTTGTCTTTCCGAGGTAAGGGATATTATTTTTTTCGTAATGATATTATTTCTTCAATATCATTATCTTTGAAATATTGATCCAAGTTTTATCAAATTTGAAACTTTTGGTGTCGGAGTTACTATTCACGTATATGGCACTATTCACGTATACGATACTATTCACGAATACGGCATTATTCATTGAAAAATGAAATTTTTTCCTTTTCGTCTAAAATATCTATTGTGGATACTAGCTTTGATTGTATCCATGTTTTGATCATTCTTGAATTTTACACCACTATGATTATTTTTGAGGTATTTTTGGACATGGATAAAACAAAGTACGAATCCTTAATCCTTAATCCTTGTCATTTTGTTTCCTTTGGATTCGTTTCTTTAAAAATATTTTTCATCATCCTCAGTCTTAAATGATGATATTATTGAATATCTTTGGTCTGTAGTGCAAAGATGAATGATTTTTGATGAATATCTTTGGCCTGTAGTGCAAAGATGAACATGTGTTTAGATGAACATGACCAATCGATGAATATCTTTGGCTCAGTAGTGCAAAAGATGAATATTTGATTCAGATATATATTGATTGATGTTATGAGGGGAAAAGATGAGGCGATGAACTTTTAAATTCATACATAGAAGATAGTAGTTTGCATTCTCTACTTAACTCTTCTAATGAATTATTATTTCGGCCACTTGAATATTGATTTAAAACTTGTTGTCTATTGTATTCTATTAGATTTTCCCCTGTTGAAGACTAATGATAATTTGTTGTATATTATCTTAGTCATAATATTCTTTCTTGGGCTAGTTGAGCTCACCATTTTCCTTTTTGTTCCATTTTTCTTCTCGGGGAGGCGAGAATATAAGCGATACGAGCCTGTGGGTATGGAATGAAGGTTCTAAAGAGAGTTGTTTTAGTAGTCCTCACCATCTTTGTAAAATAATGTATCAATAAATATGATGAGGATTTATTTGAGTATAGATATTGTCTAGAAGATAATATTTGTATTCAAAACTCATGATTTCTTGTTGTAATAATAAAGTTGTAGTTGTTTCTGTACCATGTATTGACAACTCAGAATGGGTGATGTATACCTATTTTGGGGGCGTCACATGATCTTTGTTTGGAAAAGCTTCATTTTAGGGCGCGAAACTACCAAACCATTTTTTATGATAACATTTTAAAAATATTTAAATGTTTAATATGTCAGTTCAATGATGATGAAGAAAATTAAAACATCATCAATGTAATGAGATAATAAATTCAGGTAAAGGGATTAAAAATATCATTCATGATGTCTTTGGAATTTAAAGGTCCATTTTTACTCCAAATGGAAGAACATTCCATTCATAGTGACCAAAAGGTACTGTAAAAGCAGTTTTATAAGTATCCTGTTCTCTAATTTGAATTTGCCAAAATTCTGATTTCATATCAAATTTAGAGAAAATAG
Source organism: Panax ginseng (assembly GCA_020205605.1). Taxonomy (NCBI): domain Eukaryota; kingdom Viridiplantae; phylum Streptophyta; class Magnoliopsida; order Apiales; family Araliaceae; genus Panax; species Panax ginseng. The sequence continues at coordinate 64,813,785 of CM035149.1, forward strand.
TGGCATCATGAAGACGATCAAGAAGATCCTTTTTATTCGGAATTGGATATCTAATCCATTGAAGGGCTTTATTAAGAGGTTTATAGTTGATGACGAGTCGTGGAGTTCCTCGTTCAATTTCTAAATTTTTATTGACATAAAAAGCAGTACAGCTCCAGGGAGAGGTACTGGGTTTTATTAATTTTTTCTGTTGAAGGGACTCAATTTCAGTTTTACAAAGGAGTAAATATTCTTTCTTCATCTGGCTGGGTCGAGATTGTGTAGGAATATTTTTCTCATTAAAATTAGGGATATAAGGAAGAGAAATAATATGTTTCTTCCTGTTCCAGAAGGCATTTGGGACATCACTGCAGATTTCAGTTTGAAGAGTTTTATGGATTAATTTTATTTTCCACGTAGAGAGAAGGTTGTAAAATTCTTTGTTCTGTAGTAAGAAATTTTATTTCTTTTTGAATAAAATTGATTTGTTTTTCTTTAGAATAAATCATGTTTTTGACTTGATTTAATTCTTTAGTGTAAGGTTCTGTAATAAATTCAAAAACAATATGTCTATTATTAAGAGTTGTATGAATTCCTAAAGTATCAATTTTTAAAATAGGCATTAAAAGGCATAAAAAGGGGGTGCCTAGAATGATACTTTGATTCATATTACGGATAAGAACAAAAGAAGTAGGTAAACAGAGACCTTGATTACAGATTAAGGCTTCAGGAATTTTATACTTAATATTCATAGTATTACCGCTTGCACTAGTTAGAGATTGAGTGGTCTTCTGGAAGTACTTGGTAGGAATTAATCCTTCTTGAATACAGTTCATGTCAGCACCACTATCAACAAGAGCAATGGCGTCTTTAATAATAAAATCTGGTTTGATAATAAAAGTAATTCTAATATACCATTTCTGAAAAACTACTTGATTCATAAGCATTAAATATTGTTCAGAAGATTCTGGTTTATCAGAAGATTGAGGCTGTTTGGAGGATCCTGAATTATCCTGTTTTTGATTTAACTTTGATTTTAATATTGTTTAAATCTTGAAAAATAGTAATATTACTATTCTGTAAATGTTTTATTTCAGATTTTAAAATATTTATTTTATTTTTTAGATCTTGAATAGTAGTAGGCTTCTCAATGGTAGAAACGCCATGAATACGTTTCATAACCTCTTTCATCTTTGCATTGATTAATGGGAAGAGTATTTTCATCCTTTTGAGTTTTATAATGATTTCTAAAAATTTTAATTTAATTTCGGGTCTTTAATTTGATTTGGCTAGTCAAGAAGGGATTTTTGGTGGTCAGTTAAGACATTAATACTAGGACCTCCAATATCTAAACCATTCATCTCAACGATAGCTTTCCAGTAATTAGCTTGAGTAGCTATATTACAGTTATTAATAGTACAGGTTTGACATTGTTCATTGTCAGAATTATTGTCAGATTCTGAATAGACTTCTGCTAAATCATTATCTGAGCTGGACTCGGAATCGTTATTAGACAAACAATTAAGAATTTGCTGTTGGATTTCTTCATCAAGGGATAATTCATTAAGTTTTTGTTTTAATTTTGAATTGCATTTATTAGCAAAGTGTCCTATTTTTCCACATTTATAGCATTGAATTTTAGATTTATCTTTTTTTCTGCTACCCTTTCTTTTCCTGGAAGATTTTTCAGGGGTTTTGGTTTTCGAAGATTTCTTAGAAGAACGTTTCCGGTAAGATCTAAAAGGTTTAGAACTTTCTTTAGAATTTTCCTATGTATTCTCTTTGTACCTCTGTCTGTAAAATACTTGATAAATATATAAATCTGAAGTTTGAAGATATCCAAGACTCTTCTGTAAGTTTTAATTATTGCTTCCGTTAATTATTATGTTTCCTTACTTGAGCTTTTAGACTATCATACTGAGAATAGTAATCGATACAAAACAACATATCAATCTGCAACTGATAATCATAATTGCTAAAAAAGTCCGTAAAAAACTAAGAGATAAACATGACCGTATGAGTATCCCCTATGGCCAGTATTCTTATGGCCATCTTATTTCAGTAATTATCGAAGAAGGATTGACATTATGTAATGATATGAAACTTCAACAATTAATGAAAAAACAGAATCTTACTAAAAGACATGAAATAGGAGAATTTTGCGATCAATTCTCTTATGACACAAAATTTTAAATATATTTATATTTATATATTACAATTATAATAAAAAAACAAAGGCTAACTTTTCTGACTTCTTAGTTGTTTCCTATTTTTTTCCGAATTAATGAATGTATTATATTATATATACTGCCTTGCTTTTTCTATCATAATTAATCATATGCATAGTTTTAAAATCCGGATTAGACCGCCGGTTCAACCGTGAAAAATTGAAATTGGTCAATATTTCGGTTTGATTTGAACTAAAAAAATTATTTTTTGTCAAAATTCGGTTGACCCACCGGTTCCGGTCGGACCGATAGTTCAACCAGTTATTTGACCCAATGACTTATTTTTTTGTAAATTTTTTTTAAGATTAAAATTAACTACTTTTAGTAATATTGTAACTCAATTTTATTATTTCTTAGTTCATAAAAAACAAGATTTTTTAAAATTTTATTAATTACTAATAATATATATTTTTATATATTAATGATGTCACTGGGTCAATAACGACTCGACCACTGATTGGACCAGTGACTGAAAGTAGTATGCACACAAGTCAATCATGTTTGATAATAAATGATATACTTTGTAACAATCTTATTCATTTATTAATAAAAGAATTATTTTATTAAAGGCTTTTAATTTATCTACATGTGGCGCCCCCAAAATAGGTATACATCACCCATCTTGAGTCGCATGAATACATGGTACAAAAATACAAATACAACTTAATAATACAACTGCCGTCGTGTAAAATACGACAAAACATAAGCGAGAGTTTTAATAAGAATATTGTCATCTAGACAATATCCACACTCAATGGAGTCCTCATTACATTTATTGTCACACTATTTAACAGAATAGTGAGGACTACTAATGCTATCATACGGAATAATCACTCCATTCCAGAACTTGTCCCGACTATATTCTCATTTCACGAAGAGAACGGTGAAGGAAAGGGTGAGCTCAACTAGCCCGATAAGAAATATTATGACTAAGATAATGTAGAATAAATTATAATTAGTCTTCAACAATGTTAAACTGATAAAATATAATAGACATCAAGTTTAACTGCAGCGGAATAAGCAATCCATTAGAAGAGTCAAGTAGAGCATACAATCTACTATCTTCTATGATTTAAAAATTTTTTTTTCAACAATTTTTATCGCTGAGACTTATCTTAATAAATAAACCACATCATCGAATCATCCCTGCACTACGACCAAGGATATATTCATTAAATCATCAATGGTCATGACTATCTTGAATAATCACGGTCATAATCATACCAAAAAGCGTCCATCAATGCACTTGTGCCACATGAGGACTTTTACCACATCATTCGTCACATTACGGTCATGATTATACCGAATAATCCCTGGTCATAATCATACCAAGTCCATCTATGCACGTAAGCCAAAGATGACTTTCAACATAATATAAACATGAGGATGATGACAATTACATAATAATTCAATAAAACAAGTTCAAGAATTAATTTTAAAGATTTATCAGTTAATTTATCCTAAACTCAATAACGTCCAAATTGTCAACATGATACTTCTTTGTGGAGTAAAATTCAAGAATAATATTCATGCACCAAAAATAATTTGGACAGAAAAGAATCAATTTTTCATCGTGAATAGTACCCCGTGAATAGTACTTCAGGAATAGTACCTCGTGAATAGTAACCCGACATGAAAAGTACTCCAAATACCCGAGTGAATAATATTCGGGTGAATAGTAATTTGGGTGAATAGTAACCCGTGAATAGTAACTCGTGAATAGTATTTCGGCATGAAAAGTGCCCGAATACCCCCGAGTGAATAATACTAGAGTGAATAGTAATCGGGTGAATAGTAACCCGTGAATAGTAACTATAAGTGAAAATACCAAATAAAATGATATTTCATGATGAGTACAAAAGAAATGATATCTCATATGAGTATAATAGAATATCTGAAAGCGCAAATGGATTTTCATCCATTACAGTAATCCACGTAAGCAGATCATTTCCACAATTTAATAAAGAATGAATCTGAAAGGTCATTCACCATGCATGTAGTAATCCACATAGGCAAGTTATTCAACGAATAATAAAGAATGGAATAAATGAAGGATTCACCATGCGTGCGATAGACTACTATGAGACGAGTTATTCCCAGCGAATAATAAATAATGGAACCGGTCATGCGTAAATGCACGAGACGAGGATATTAAGCGAGGATAATAAATAATGGAACCCGGTCCGAAAGGCGTAAAGCACGCAGGCAGGATATTCCGGATAGAATAATAAATAATGGAACCGGTCCGGCGTAAGCGCAGCGAGACGGGATATTACGACGAGAATAATAAAGAACGGAATAATAGAAGAATTTCACCATATATGCGGTACTTTGCATATCTGAGTTATTCAACATAATAATAAAGAATAGAATAATGGAAAAGAATTTCACCATGTATGTGGTATATTAGCATATCTGAGTTATTCAACAGAATAATAAGGAATGGAATAACAATAGCTCTCTTCATGAATACGAAAGAAATAATACCCCTTACCTTAGAATAAAGCTGGATACTGGAATAGAAATGTAGCAGACTTCTCTTCTTCTTTCTCTCTATAATTGCTCTAAAGCTTTTGTGAATTGGTGAGAAATGAAGGAAGAATGGGCTTCTATTTATAGAAAAATATAGTTTCGATAATTTCATGTTTTGGGGCTCAAAATATTACTGATCTAATACCTTCAACTTTTCTTTCATTTTTAATTTAGTCCTGCAAGTATTATCAAACTTGCACCACACTCCCTAATAGTAAATAATGTGAATCAATAGTTAAATCATGTGACTTAATAGTTATAATCATGTGAAAAAATTAATTATAATATAGTACCTCCATCTATACCTCCATTTTTAACTTAGTCATGCAAGTATTATCAATCTTGCACCAACTCCCCTAATAGTAACAAGAATGTGACTCAATAGTACACACATGTGAACAAATAGTTATATAAGCATGTGAATTAGTAGCAATTAATTGCTCATTTATCAGATAAATTACCCGATTTTATCAATATAACCCCAGGACATCAATTATCATCGGAATAGATGTCGATTTCAACTAACACTAATAATCCCAACACAATGGAACTATCAAATTCATCTTTAATCAACACGAACTTATTCATCATTAATATTATAACTCACAATATTTAACAACGAGTCGCGTTCGAGGAAAGAGGGCTTTCAGATAAGGATTTCTCCTTATTGGCAAGCGCATGATTAGGTGACCAAACCTCTCCTTTAGCAGAACTTCTAGACATTGTAAATATTGCAATTTAATAATATGAATAACTTTGTCATCTCAATTATTGATTTAATAATATATCATATAATAAAGATGATCTTGTGATAATAATCGAATCAATAATATGAGAGATATGATGCGTGCAATTACTATAGCAATAATTGAGTATAAGCGAGTGACTTCTCACGTAAGCATCAATAATCAATATGTGTGGTACTATGCAACGACGCGTATTATTCGTACTTTTACTACTATCGGGTAGTTCAGCAGTTTTAACGGTAACACTTTCAGCGTAGTTATTTTATAAAATGATAATTTTGTCGTTTTTCTTACTACGACAATGATTGTCTTCGTCATACGGATATTCCCCAAACAAAAGAATATTCCCGACCAAATGAATATTATATAACAACTTGCATACTTTGAAAAATTTATAAATACTACCCACAACTATATCATTATATCAAATCCACACCATAATATTAAAAAAAAAATAAAATACTTCGAGATACTTAAATCTTTATTCATAAAATCTGGGGTCTCACAATCTCCCTCCTTATGAAATTTAGCCCTCGAAATTTACGTACGATACACAGTATCTTAGAAGAGATGAGGATACCTTGACTTCATTGATTCTAACTCTTGAGGTATAACCTTTGAGTGTTGAATACGATCCTTCTTATCCAAGATTTTAACACGTATCTCGCATCGTTAAATCTTACGCTATCTCGTCTAGTTCTAATTTAATAATGTGGTTGAATTCGGTCATTTCGTAACATCGATACGTAAAAAATGTTATGAACACGCGTGACATACTTGGCGGTAAAAGCGAGTCTATAGGCCACAGTTCCTACTCGATCAAGGATTTCAAATGGGCCAATAAAATTGAGAGTTGAGATTTCCTATCTTCATCGATTCTTGTTTCTAGAATAACGCCCTCTTGAACCTTCTTCTTCATATTCATCAGCTCTGGGTCTGTAGCTTAAGCAACTTTAATTTTATCGATTAAAGTTGATTCTACTCGTATATTCGTTATCTTCACGTGGGTCCCTAAAGTCTTTAACTCTATCTTCATCATTTGTAAGTTATATGAATTGGGTCTTTGTGTTAACAACTTCGCACTCATAAACGCATATGATCTTCTACTTAATACGTTAGCTACAACATTCGCTTTCCCACGATGGTATTGAATGGTACGATCGTAATCTTTAATGACTCGAGTCAGCGTCTTTGGCACGCGTTACGTTCATTTTGGGTGAAGAAAAATATTTGAGGGTTTTAGAAATGGGTTTTATCTTTGAGTCGATACAAAATTCAATTTCACGCTCTAGAGGTAGGCTAAGAAGTCTTCAAGAATCGTCGGGAAATTTATTAACGATAGAAATATCATTCAAAGCTGTGACTCTCATCCAAGACTTGGATAACACATGTAATGAAGGTTTCTCTAGCGGAGTTTCAACCCGATAAGTCAAAGTCTAAATTCTCGAGTCAAATTTAAATGTTGAGCATAAGCAAGAGAGATAAAATAATGGGTAGAGCCGGGTATCTAATAAGGTATAGACTTCGCAAGAATTTATAATTAACTAACCGTGCTAACCGTTCGGGTCACTCGCTTTTGAGAAGTCACAAAAAATGCTCTTCACGAAACTCTGAGCTTTGTTTTTGTCAGTATCCACCTTTGGTGCCACCGTCCCATTTGGACTTGACTTTGGTGCACGACAAAATCGGGCTAGGTGACCTTCTTTTCCACAATTGTAACATGCTTTGGATTGCATCACATGATTTGGTGATATGTCCTCTCCCTCGCATTTAAAACATACGATGGCGGTCGTTCTCCTTCCTTTGAAATGGGTCTTTGGTCTTTCTTTGTCTTTCCATCATTATTGAACCTTCTCTTCTTGAAATTTCCACTTCTATTATCTTGGCCATGATTACATAGAAGTGGTTACCATTCTTGGCATGATAATTTCCCCACGATGGTTATCATTGTTAGATGGCCGTTGCCCACCGGTATGATTATTATCGTGTTGTTGGTCGTTGCCTTTTGGTTGGGCTGCCTCATAATCGCGCTCTATAAGCTGAGCCCTATTAACAACATCAGAATACAAACAAAGTTTGTGAGAAATGAGGTATTGAGCGTATCTCGGGTTTCAAACCTCTTAGAAACATTTAGCGTCATTCTCTCCTCATTATCAACTAAGTGGGACGCAAAATGGGGATAATTTCGGCAGCAAACTTGGCCCGTCTTTTGCGACACGGTCATGTTGTTTTGCTCGACTTGATGAACTCTACCTCTTTCATGTGATGAATACTTTGGGAAAGTACTTGTCATTGAGCGAGTTCTTGGAACCTCTCCCAAGTCATCTTGAGTGCGGCGAGTTGAGTCGCTTTCTAGATTCCCACCGATGTCTGCCTCTGCGCTTTCATAACATGAAGGTGGCAAAAGGAACCTTTTGCTCCTCGGAGCATCCCAAGACATCAAATATCTTGCAGATCTGTTTTATCCACGTCTCCGCCTTAAGTGGTTTTGGCTCTCCAAAAAACTCCGGTGGTCCCAGCTCCTTGAAGCTGTTTAGCGGTGGCCCGTCCGAGAGTTGCCAGTTTTTCCACATGTATTTTGACGGGGAAGCCTCTGCTTTGATGTTGCATGAATTGCATAAAACCTACGAACATTTCATCGTTCATCATTTGGTCGGTGTTGTTGTTTGCATGAGGATTATCGCCTTCGATGCACATTATCACGATTATTGATCTGTGGAGACTCAGCGGTCTCCACATGCTCCATTGCTATTCTCAACATTCTCGGATGTCATTTTCAAATACTGCCACAAAACAAGGGTTAATTGACATGTCACATATAATCCCTATACTCTGACCAACCAATTAAATATCAAATAAACTTAGGTAGGTCATACTAGCGAAGGAATTCCCCGTCTCTCCCCTCCTAGTTCTTGTCTCACATCTCAGCCAGGGATCATATCCCTAAGCTTTGATACCAACTGTGATGCCCCCAAAATAGGTATACATCACCCATCTTGAGTCGCCCGAATACATGGTACAAAAAATACAAATACAACTTAATAATACAACTGTCGTGTAAAATACGACAAAACCTAAACTGAGAGTTTTAATAAGAATATTGTCATCTAGACAATATCCACACTCAATGGAGTCCTCATTACATTTATTGTCACACTATTTAACAGAATAGTGAGGGACTACTAATGCTATCATCACGGACCATCACTCAGTTCTCGACTTGTCCCGACTATATTCTCATTTCCTGGAGAGAACAGTGAAGGAAAGGGTGAGCTCAACTAGCCCGGTAAGAAATATTATGACTAAGATAATGCAGAATAAATTATCATTAGTCTTCAACAATGTTAAACTGATAAAATACAATAGACATCAAGTTTAAGCTGCGGTGAATAAGCAATCCATTAGAAGAGTCAAGTAGAGCATAAAATCTACTATCTTCTATGATTTAAAAAAATGTTTTCATCAATTTTTATCATTTGAGACTCGACAATAAATAAACCACATCATCGAATCATCCTTGCACTATGGCCGAGGATATTCATTAAATCATCAATGGTCATGACTATAGGATAGAATAATCCACGGTCATAATCATACCAAAAAGCTGTCCATCGATGCACTACTAAGCCCTTTGAGGACTTTTACCACATCATTCATCACATTACGGTCATGATTATACGAATAATCCTAAAGTCATAGTCATACCAAGTCCATCTATGCACGTAAGCCAAAGATGACTTTCAACATAATATAAACATGAGGATGATGACAATTACATAATAATTCAATAAAACAAATTCAAGCATTAATTTTAAAGATTTATCAGTTAATTTATCCTGAACTCAATAACAATCAAATTTTCAACATGATACTTCTTTGTGGAGTAAAATTCAAGAATAATATTCATGCACCAAAAATAATTTGGACAGAAAAGAATTAATTTTTCGTCGTGAATAGTACCCCGTGAATAGTACTTCGGGAATAGTACCTCGTGAATAGTAACCCGACATGAAAAGTACTCCAAATACCCGAGTGAATAATATTTGGGTGAATAGTAGCCCATGAATAGTAACTCGTAAATAGTATTTCGGCATGAAAAGTGCCTCGAATACCCGAGTGAATAATACTAGAGTGAATAGTAACTGGGTGAATAGTAACTTAGTGAATAGTACTTCGTAATGAAGAAAATACCAAATAAAATGATATTTCATAATGAGTACAAAAGAAATGATATCTCATATGAGTATAATAGAATATAAAAGCGCAAATGGAATTTCATCCGCCATGCGGTAATCCACGTAAACAGATCATTTCCACAATTAAATAAAGAATGAATACGAAAGGTCATTCACCATGCATGTGGTAATCCACATAGGCAGGTTATTCCAACGAGAATAATAAAGAATGGAATAATGAAGGATTCACCATGCGTGCGATAGGCGCATGCATGAGTTATTCCCAGCGAGAATAATAAATAATGGAACCGGTCATGCGTAAATGCATGCAGCAGGATATTAACGCGAGATAATAAATAATGGAACCCGGTCCGCGGCGTAAGCATTACGACAGGATATTCAGCGAGAATAATAAATAATGGAACCGGTCCGGCGTAAGCGCATGCGAGACGAGGATATTTCGACAGAATAATAAAAACGGAATAATAGAAGAATTTCACCGTGTATGCGGTACTTTGCATATCTGAGTTATTCAACATAATAATAAAGAATGGAATAATGAGAAGAATTTCACCATGTATGCGGTACTTAGCATATATCTGAGTTATTCAATGAGAATAATAAGGAATGGAATAACAATAGCTCTCTTCATGAATCTGAAAGAAATAATACCCCTTACCTAGAATAAAGTTTGGATCTTTGGAATAGATGTAGTAGCAGGACTTCTCTTCTTCTTTCTCTCTATAATTTCTCTCTATAATAATTGCTCTTATAGACTTTTGTGAATTGGTGAGAAATGAAGGAAGAATGAGCTTCTATTTATAAAAAATATAGTTTCGATAATTGCACGTTTTGGGGCTCGAAATATTACGATCTAATACCTCCTCTTTTCTTTCATTTTTAATTTAGTCCTGCAAGTATTATCAAACTTGCACCACTCCCCTAATAGTAAATAATGTGAATCAATAGTTAAATCATGTGACTCAATAGTTATAAACATGTGAAAAAATTAATTATAGTATAGTACCTCCATCTATACCTCCATTTTTAACTTAGTCATGCAAGTATTATCAATCTTGCACTAACTCCCCTAATACTAACAAGAATGTGAATCAATAGTACACACATGTGAACAAATAGTTATATAAGCATATGAATTAGTAGCAATTAATTGCTCATTTATCCGATTAATTACCCGATTTATCAATATAACCCCCAGACATCAATTATCATCGGAATAGGTGTCGATTTCCACTAACACTAATAATCCCAACACAATGGAACTATCAAATTCATCTTTAATCAACACGAACTTATTCATCATTAATATTATAACTTATAATATTTATCAACCAGGTCGTTCCCAGGAAAGAGGGGGCTTTCCGATAAGAATTTCTCCATATTGGCGCGTAATTAGATGACCAAACCTCTCCTTGACAGAATTTCTAGACATTGTAAATATTGCAATTTAATAATATAAATAACTTTGTCGTCTCAATTATTGATTTAATAATATATCATATTATAAAGATGATACTGTGATAATAATCGAATCAATAATATGAGAGATATGATGCAGCAATTCTTTATAGCAATAATTGAGTATAAGCTGGTGACTTCTCACGTAAGCATCAATAATCAATACGGATGTGCTACTATGCAACCACGCGTATTACTGTACTTTTACTACTGGGTAGTTCAACAGTTTTAACGGTAACACTTTCACCGTTATTTTATAAAATGATAATTCTGTCGTTTTCTTACTACGACAATGATTGTGCCGTCGTACGGATATTCCCCGACAAAAAGAATATTCCCCGACCAAACGAATATTATATAACAACTTGCATACTTTGCAAAATTTATAAATACTACCCACAACTATATCATTATATCAAATCCACACCATAATATTAAAAAAAAAAATACTTTGAGATACTTAAATCTTTATTCATAAAATCTGGGGTCTCACAAAGATGTTTTCATTGCTATACATTTCGTCCCTCAAATCCTCAACCTCATGCTCCTTTTCATCTAATTCCTCTATTTCTTCCTTATGAATCTTCTCTCAATTTTCTCTCTCCTCTTTACCGCTACTTCTTCTGCTCATTGTCAGCATAACCAGAGCCACCAGTCATTGACTACGTATATTGCAAAAGACTAATAAGAAAAGAGGCAAAAAAAAATTAATCTCACATATTTATCTGGCGTCATTTTTTGCGTGCTTCAGTAGTAGTGGTTTGCCTTTGTCACTCGTATTCGCCAATGAGGCAAGTGGGCTACAGAAGTTGTTTGTGACGTCCCCAAAATAGGTCCACACAATCCATTCTGAGTCGCCAAATACATGGTACAGAAACCAAATACAAACTTCATTAATACATTTGTCGTGCAAAATACGACAACACATATGCTGTGAGTTTTAATACAATATTGTCTTGTAGACAATATCCAAACTCAAATAAAGTCCTCATTATAATTATTAATACACTATTTTACAAAATAGTGAGGACTGCTATAATAACCGTCTTGAACCATCACTCCACACCCCGACTAGTCCTAGCTATATTCTCGCCTCCTAAGAAGAAAAATGGAACAAAAAGGAAAAGGATGAGCTCAACTAGCCCAGTAAAGAATATTATGACTAAGATAATGTAGAATAAATTATCCTTAGTCCTCAATAGGGAAATATCTGATAGAATACAATAAACAACAAGTTTTAGATCAACAATTGTAGTGGAAACAATAATCCATTAGAAGAGTCAAGTAGAGCACGATGTCTATTATCTTCTATGATTTAAAAGTCCATCATCAATGTTTTATCCAACATCAATCAATAATTATTTCCAATCAACGAATTATCTATACACTACGGGCCAAAGATAATCGTTTGTATCACTAGTGGTCATGATCATGCCAAACACATGTCCTTCTTTGCACTACGAGCCAAATATATCAATCAACAGTTCATCTTTGCATTACGGGCCAAAGATATTCATCAATCAACAGTTCATCTTTGCACTATAGGCCAAAGATAACTTTCAACATAATTTAAGTCTGAGAATTATGATAATGATAATAAGAATGAATTAAGTGAAACCATAACATGGATTCAATTTCAAGAATAAAGGTCACAACAAATAACTTGGACAAAGATTTTTTTTTTTGTGAATAGTTCCCGTGAATAGTACCGTATAAATAGTACCGTATGTATGAACAGTACCGTATGAACAGTGCCCATGAACAATACCCAGATATAAAAAGTTTCAAATTTAATAGGAAAGTTCAGACCAATATTCTAGTGAAATGATATTAGATGAAGCACAATTTCTAATCATTTCAGGAATTATAGAAGCAATACTTACCATAGTAAGTTTAAATTTAGGAATACGAGATGAAATAATATCGCTTACGTAATATGATGTATGAAAGAAAATAATATCCCTTACGAATATGGAAGGAAATAATATCATTTACGAGTATTGAAAGAAAATAACCTCTTTTATGAAGAAAAAATAATATCCTTTACCTTAGTAGAAACTGAATTTGACTGGAATATCGGATATTATTATGAGAAAACCTTGCAGAAAAAGCTATACTCAAAGTATCCTTATACTCATAAGAAATACGCTCAATATTATAGAGAGAGAATTTTCTGATTCTGGTATGAGTTTCATTATTTAACTAAGCAGCCTATTTATAGGAAAGTGGTAGCACACCTCTTTTGACAAATTTTGCCTACGGAGGAATTTTGTAGCCTATTTGTTTTGAAAATAAGGTTTTCAAAATCAAGCTTCTCACTTCCATCATTTTTCACATGTTTTACTATTTAAACAATTATAATTTATAAAATTATACCATTATAATATATTATAATAATATATCTTAATAAATATTTTGTCAGAGAAGATAATTATAGATCCACAGAAAAATTAATATGCCAAACTTTCAACAAATATCTCATGCTAAAATTCCTCCATTTATATCAAATTAAATAAATATTTACTTATCATATTTATCAACAATTTATTTATTTATTTATTCATCAATTATTTACAACTCTTCAATCTTTCAATAATTATTCCTAATTAATATTATAAAATCACAATATTGACAACCAGATCATTTCCAGGAAAGATGGGGCTTTCCGATAAGGATTTCTCCTTACTGGCGCACAATTATATGACCTAACCCCTTTCCCCGACAGAACTTTCAAGTCATTATCAATAATGCTATCTAATAATATCATTTCAATAATATAAAATACTATTCAATTATCACTGTAGCAATTATTGCACCGATAATATGAAAGACTGTGCAATTTTACTGTATCAATTATTGAGTGACTTCTTACGTAAGAATCAATAATCAAAAATATTGTGCAATACCTGGTGTGCCATTTGTGCAACCGCTACAGACATCGTATTTTTTTCATCTAGTATTTTAATGAGTTTTTTTAACGATATAAGTTTTGCCGTTATTTTTATAAAAAAGTTATTTTTGTCGCTTTCTATATTCGACAGTTATTCTATTATGTGGTCCACCAATGATTGCGCCGTCGTACGGATATTCCCAACAAAAAGAATATCTCCCGACCAAAACGAATATTCCCCGACAAAATGAATATTTTATGACCACTTGCTTACTTTACAAAATTTGCACATTTCACCCATAACTAAAACATTATATCAAATCAACACCTTATTATTCAAAAAAAATATTTAGAGAAATTAAATCTTTATTCACAAAAAGTTGGGGTCTTACAACCTTCTCTCCTTATGAAATTTCGTCCTCGAAATTGATGTACGTACTTGGTATGTCGAAGAGGTAAGGATACCTTATTTTTATTTCAGATTCTAACTCCCAGGTCATTTCCTCAATATCATTGTTTCTCCATAAAACTTTGACTTAAGGTATAACCTTTGAGCGTAAAATATGTTCCTTCTTATCCAAGATTTTAACAGGTACCTCTTCATATGTTAAATCTTCTGCTATCTCATCTGGTTCTAACTTAATAATGTGGTTTGGGTCTTTCACATATTTACGTAGCATGGATATGTGAAAAACGTTATGAACACGAGACATACTTAGCAATAAAGCGAGTCTATATGCCACAGTTTCTACTCGGTTGAGGATTTTAAATGGACCAATGAATCGAGGGTTGAGCTTTCCTCTCTTCACGAATCTCGTAACTCCTTTCCATGGAGCAACACGTAACAATACATGATCTCCAACATTGAATTCCACTTACCTTCGATGAAGATCAACATAAGTCTTTTGTCAATATTGTGAGGTTTGTATACATTGCCGGATCATTTGAATCTTTTCCGTAGTCATGCATACCAATTTTGGTCCCAATAACGTTGCTTCACCCACCTCGTCCCAGCATACTGGAGAATGACACTTTCGTCCATACACCACCTCGAATGGAGCCATGCCTATACTTGCTTGATAACTGTTGTTGTAGGAGAATTTCAACAATGACAAGTACTTGTCTTAACTTCCTTTGAAGTCTAGAATGCAGATTCTCAATAGATCTTCAAGAGTTTGAATAGTCCTTTCTGATTGCCCGTCCGTTTGAGGATGATATCTGAATCGAATCAGAATAAATCGGTGCCCATAGCTTTTAAACCCACCCAAAATCGTGAAGTAAATCTTGGGTCTCGATTAGAAACTATGGATACTGGCATACCATGCAATCTCACAATCTCATTTATGTACATACGAGCAAAACGTTCATGTGAATAAGTTTCTCGTATCAAGAAATGAGCAGACTTGGTTAATCTATCGACAATGACCCAAATTGCATCTATGCCTTGAGAAACCTTGGGAAGACCAGTAACGAAATCCATGTTGATGCGCTCCCACTTCCATTCTGGAATCTCAAGTGGTTGCAATGGACCTTTTGGTACATGATGCTCCGCCTTGGCACGTTGACAAGTTAAACATCTTGAGATAAACTCCACGATCTCTCTCTTCATATTGCTCCACCAAAATATATGTCGAAGATCATGATACATTTTGGTACTTCCAGGATGGATTGCAAACGGTGTGTTGTGTGCCTCCATCATGATTTTGTACTTCAAATCAGAGTCATTAAGAACACAAAGTCTGGAGTTGACTCGAAGTATTCCTTCTTCGTCGATTCTTGCTTCTAGAATAACATCTTCTTGTACTTTCTTCTTCATACACATCAGTTCCAGGTCTGTAGCTTGAGCAACTTTAACTTTATCGATTAAAGTCGGTTCTACTCGTATATTTGATATCATCACGTGGGTAATTGGAGCCTTTAACTCTATCTCCATCCTTTGTAAGTCATACAAAATGGGTCTTTATGTTAACAACATCGCACTCGTACCCACATACGATCTTCTGTTAGGAATAAGCATGTGAATGATATTCCTATTTATATATGATTTGATTATGATATAAACGAATGAATATGCAAGTATGCTTGCATTAAGAAAAGCTGTAAAGTCCTTTGATAGATAATAGGAACATATGTACAAGGACTTAGAATGAATTGATCAAATATGTTAGGTTGATCCTACATAAGCAAAACAACTTTGTAAAGTCCTTAAAAAGAAATTATGTACAAGGACTATAAATATAGAAAGATCAAGCTTGTTAGGTTGATCTTATGATGTAATAGATATGCTTGTCTGATCGTGGAGCACTGTACCAGAAATCGTAGTCTGCCAGGAGAGTTAAGGAAAACTCGAGAGTTATTAAGGCAGAATCGTAGTCTGCAAGATAGTAGATCTCGGAGTTCGTCGACTTCTAGGAGAGACGAGGAAGGATTATAGTGTGTCGAGAAGAACTTCCCTGAGAGTAGTAGTCTGCTTTGAGGAAGTCATGTTCGTAATCGTGAGATGACTGACTCGCCTAAGAGCCGAACGAGCATCTGCCAAAGCCAAGTTAAGATTCGTAGACTACACTCAGATGAAGACAACAAGCTTAAGGACAGAAATCGTAGAGTATCAACATCTAATCTCGGAGTCACAGTGTCTGCAGAACAAAAGCAAAATCGTAGAGTGCAGAGCTAAGACTTCAACAGAGGTGCTCACAATGCCAAGGCAAAATCGTAAAGTAAACACAATTCTCAACAAATGAGCACTCCCAGAATATCCAAAGGATGAAGCCTCTGATCTGAGCTTCAAAGTTACACTCCACCTAAATGAAACTAGAGAGCACTGAACGAATGACATGCAAGCTAACAAAAGATCTAAGCACCAACCCAATCAACATCCAGATTGAGTTGTAAAGCCATTCAAGATGAAGTCTTCTACAAGTAGATCAAAAGAAGACTTCAGTAAAAGTGTCTGACTAAGGAAAGTCAACAAGTGTAGTAGCCGTCAAGTTTATAGAAGACAATGATCTTGGGGTCAACTAGGATTATAGTGTTTTCTAAACAAAGCAGGAACTGATGTAGTTTACACAGAGATACTGGCCAGCTTCTGAAGAACAAGGCTAAAGTGATTAAGCATGGGTCAGTCCATTGATGATAAGTGAACGGGAGATCACAAGGAGAAAGCGAGCTGGGCATGCCACAAATCTGAGATGTCTTGCTATTTAGAAGAGACCAGAACAAGGAGTCAAGCTATCAGTTCTTAAGATCAGTTGTGACGCCCCCAAAATAGGTATACATCACCTATTCTGAGTCGCCAAATACATGGTACAGAATACAAATACAATCTTAAATATACAACATGAGCTGTGAGTTTTAATACAAATATTGTCTTCTAGACAGTATTCAAGCTCAAAATAAGTCCTTAATACATTTATTAACACACTATTTCATAGAATAGTGAGGACTACTAATACTATCATCTAGACCGTCACTCCGTTCCCCGACTAGTTCCTGCTACGTTCTCATTTCCTGAAGAGAACAATGAAAGTAAAAGGGTGAGCTTAACTAGCCCAGTAACAAATATTATGACTAAGATAATGCAGAATAAAATATCGTTAGCCTTCAACAGTGTTAAACTGATATAATATAACAAACATCAAGCTTAACTACAGCGGAATAAGCAATCCATTAAAAGAGTCAAGTAGAGAATAAAATCTACTATCTTCTATGATTTAAAAGGTTTTTCATCACTTTTATTCTTTGAGACTCAAATTTTAATAAATAAACCACATCATCCCTGCACTACGGCCAATGATATTCATTAGTATCACAACCAAAAATTATCCATGCACTACGGGCCAAGGATATTTATGTATTCATTAATGGTCATGATCATGCCAACAACTATCCATCAATGCACTACGGGCCAATGAAGACTTTTACCACATCATTTGTAACATTACGGTCATGATTATACCGAATAATCCCTGGTCATAATCATACCAAGTCCATTTATGCACTACAGGCCACAGATGACTTTCAACATAATATAAACATGAGAATGATGACAATGATATAATAATTCAATAAAACAAGTTCAAGAATTAATTTATCTAGGAACCAATAACGTCCAAATTGTCAACATGATACTGCTTTGTGGAGTTAAATTCAATAATGCTCAGAAGAATATTTCCATGAGAAGATACTAGATGAAGCGTAAATATCAAAGATATTCTACTAATTTCATAGAGTATAAAAGCCAAAAATTTAACCAACTTAGTATAATAAAGAATGGAATAACAAAAGAAATCACCAGGCATGCGATAGACCACATAGAAAAGTTATTCCAATGAGAATAATAAATAATGAGATCCGAGTCATGCATAAACGCATGCATGGATATTCCAATGTAATAATAAATAATGGAACCGAGGTCATGCATAAACGCATAGACAAGATATTCCAATGAGAATAATAATAATAGAATCCGTGTCGTGCGTAAGCAACGCAGACGGGATGTTCCAAATGAATAATAAAGAATGGAAAAATAAAAGAATTTCACAATGTATGCGGTACTGATGCATGACAAAGTTATTCCAACATAATAATAAAGAATGGAATAATGAAGAATTTCACCAAGTATAGGTTAGTCCACAGATACAAAAGTTATTCCAATGTAATAATAAAGAATGGAATAAAGAAGAATTTCACCATGTATGCGGTACAGATGAATGAAGTTATTCCAACATAATAATAAAGAATGGAATAATAGAAGAATTTCACCAAGTATAGGTAGTCCCGTGATACAAAGTTAGTTATTCCAACAAAATAATAAAGAATGGAATAATGAAGTTCTCTTCATGAATACAAAAGAAATAATGCCCTTACCTTAGAAAAAAAGCTGGATATAGGAGTAGTGAAGTAGCGAGAATACTTTTCTTCTTTCTCTCTATAGTTTCTCTCTCTAGAGTTCAAATTGAATTCGTAAGAAATAATGAAGTAATGAGCTTCTATTTATAGGAGAATGGGTGAATAGTAACTAATTCATGAATGGTCCAGATTGATTTACTTTTTTAAATGGACTATCCATATTAATTTACTATGCAAAGATTAATAAAATATTCTAATAAAACAAAATCTTTTAAATAAAATATAATATATTCTATTTATAATCTAATAAAATGAATAACTTTATAAAAGTATTCATTTTATATAAAAAGATTTTATTATGCAAACACTATGCAGTACTATGTAAACATTTATGCATAATAGAATATTATATATTCTATTTATAGTCTAATAAAATGAATAACTTTATAAAAGTATTCATTTTATATAAAAAGATTTTACTATGCAAACACTATGCAGCCTTATGCAAAACACTACGCATAATGTAATATTATATATTCTATTTATAGTCTAATAAAATGAATAACTTTATAAAAGTATTCTGTTTTATATAAAAAGTTTTCTATTTTATTATATTTATAATAATAATAAAATAAAACTTATCACCTTTATTATAATTCACAATATTAATCGACCAGGTTGTTCCCAGGAAAGAGGGGGCTTTCTAATAAGGATTTCTCCCTATTGGCGAGCAATTAGGTGACCAAACCTCTCCTTGACAGAACTTATAGACATCATTATTATTGCAAATAATAATATTAATAACTTTGATATCTCAATTATTGATATAATAATATATAAAATATCGACAATAATTGAATCAAATAACGTGAGATACTTATCACGGCAATTATCGTAGCAATAATTGAACAAAACCGAGTGACTTCTCACGTAAGCATCAATAATCAATACTGGTGTCTTACTATGCAACCACCAGTATTACTATACTTTTTTACTCTAGGGTAGTTCAACGAGTTAACGGTAAAACTTTCGCCGATATTTTCATAAAAATATTTTTGTCATTTTCTCAATCCGACAATAATTCCGTTGTGGGGTCCAACAATAATTGTACCGTCGTACGAATATTCCCCGACAAAAAGAATATTCCCCAACCAATCGAATATTATACAACAACTTACATACTTTTCAAAATTTATAAATATTACCCACAACTATAACATTATCTCAAATCCACACCATAATTTTGAAAAAAATATTTCGAGAAAAATTAAATCTTTATTCGTAAAATTTGGGATTTTACATCAGTCAAAGGCAAACAGAAGTGTTGAAGCACTACACAAATGGAGAAAGAAGTGTTCTACATTGAAGATCCTATGAACACTCTTCAGGTGATCAACATTCAACAAGACACACTATGATCATGTCCAAGAACATATGCATCAGAATCGTAGAGTTCGGTCATCTGAAGATTGTAGCATTGGCAACGGTTTAATTTGAAGACTGATATTTGAACATTGCTAGTTGAGAGCATCGATGCAAAAGGACAGTCTCTGATGTTCTAATGGAGAAGTCAGAAAGAAGAAATAAAGATGACTACCTGCCTGACATGGAAATGTGACAACTCAAAAACGGTAGGTAAGGTAGCAGACTGCTGTGTTAGTAAAGTCATAAAGGAGCTGTCACGTCACATCAAGTAGTCTGCACCAAATAAATCAAGATCTATGAAGTAATTCAAATAGCTTTCAACGGCTATATTCCAACGGGAAGATTGGGAAGGAGTATATATTAGCCAGAGCTTCAAAGATCAAGTGTTACTGAGTTGAAAGTTCGTTAAGTTGTTGGAATGCTATATTGTTAACTCTACGAGTTCCACCAGTGTTAAGCAGAACAAGTCTCAATGATAGTGAGACTACAAAGGTGGAAGTGGAGCAGCTTTGAAGAAGGACCTAAACAGAATAAAGCTTCACTTAACAAAGATGAGAATGCCATTGAAGATGGCAGCTAAGCTGAGAGCCGAGAAGGCTAAGAAGATAGCATTCAGAAAAGTGGAAGAGCACAAAGAAGATCCAGAGAGCCACTCTACGAATCACCATGAACTAAAAGCTAAAACTGAACAGATGCAGAATTATGTCTGCAAACCATTTAAGAAGGGTTCAAGGAATGCTACGTGTCAGACGAAGTCTACCAAAAGCTTAAACACTTAGCAAACCTAAATGGTGATGGTACACAGCTGACATTGGATGAAGATGAGTAGAATAGAATGAAGATCAGCTGCACCAAAGAAGAAGTGGTCCAGACTCTACGCAGAATGCAAAGAGGACCACACCAAGCTGCTAAGTGCAAAAGATGTTCAAGCTTAAAGACATCTTAGCAGCTCAACACCACCACCAACAACACCAATAACAACATGTAGCCAGGGCCTGAGGGGTCCTTGTCCCGAGGGACTAAATAAAGATCCAAGCCTGCTAGGCTTGAAGAGTTCCTAGGGAACTAGAAGAGTTCCAAGCCTGCTGGGCTTGAAGAGTTCTTAGTGAACTAAAGTTCCAAGGTTGCTGGCCTTGAAGGAATCTTAGTGATTCAGGGTGCTGCCCTTCCTTAGTGGAATTCCTGCTCGTTAAAGCAGAAGAGTAGATTAGGAGCTTGAGTGTCTGAACCACTTAAAATCCCTTGTGTCTTTTACATTCAGTCACTTACTTTCTGTCATTTACATTATGTACCTAACTGCTATAAATACTATGTATGTATTAACTGCTTAAAACTTAGCTAACTCTACGAACAATGTATGCATGTTCATGAATATATCAATGAAGGGGATCTTTTGTTTATTCCGCTGTGCTTGAAAAGATTCTTATGTTTGTCATGTGCTAATTTATTAGAAATACAAAATAAAAAAAAAAGTATTTGAAAATAAAAAGGATCTATTCAAC
This sequence comes from Panax ginseng, assembly GCA_020205605.1. Taxonomy (NCBI): domain Eukaryota; kingdom Viridiplantae; phylum Streptophyta; class Magnoliopsida; order Apiales; family Araliaceae; genus Panax; species Panax ginseng. The sequence goes on from CM035149.1 coordinate 64,835,589, forward strand.
CCCTCTTCTAGATCTATTATGTGCCTACTGGGAACTAACAATTGGTATCAGAGCAGGTTCTCATGCTATATTCAAAAGATAATCGCTTTGAGTCAGATCTTAGGCACAACCATTATTCTAAACTTATTTTAGTAGTAAGTCACTTGTAAATGTAGATGAGCTCACACGTTGGAAATATTGTGTACAGGTAAATGTGTATATACACTTGAAGTTGCTCAGATTGGTCCATGTTCTTAAATGTCATAGCAACAAGACCAATCCTTATCCACAGTCAATCATGTAGTCTGAAGACCAAAGATGAGAGGTCAAGAGGCATCAACAGCAAATAGTCAAGCATCCACCAGTCTGAAAGATGAAAGGCTATACATTCTAAGAAATACTTATCCAGAGGAGAAAGAAGAATCTCTCAAAAATGTATTTGGCTATCCAACAGATGGATGTGAACCTTGAGGTTCAAAGTCGTCAAAGAACTAAGGATGCCAAGATTTTCTTAGCTTACATCTTCAAGACTATGACTGATTGATCGAAGGACAACTGGAGCAACAAGCTGTCAGAAATGAATGTAAAAATATGCACATCAATGCCTAACCTCATTATATCAAGATAAATAACTGTCAAGAAACTGACAGTGGAAAGGTACAATTTCTCATTAATATAAATGTGAACATCATATTGCATCAACTTATGTACTATAACAGTATTCTATTAAGAGACCATACTCTACCTAAAAAGGGGAAGATAGAAAGTACACCAAGGTTGGAAACTTAACTGCTAACAAACTTTCTCTCTATCCAAGTTTTAGGCTGAGGATAACATCTTGAAAGAAGTCTGAAATTTGTCATAAGCAAATCAAGATTTAATTAATCTTAAGTGGAGTAATCCTTGCTAACGGGTTAGTATGTACGTATAAACCTTTGTTCTAGGTTTTTGATAATACATAAAGTATGATCAGTTCAACAAGAGTATCTTGAAGACTCATAGAAACTGATCATCTCCATGAATCAACCAGCTACAAATAAATGATAGAACTGATTCTCACTCTATGAACATTTAAAATTCGTGAACATAACCAAGCAAATGATGAAACCATCAAGGAAAAAAAGTGTTTTATTAAAATGGTTGATCTTACACACACTCATCATTATGCATCGTAAAATGTCATACCTAAATTGAATACATGCATAAATATGATTGTTGATGATCAATGTGATGTAAATTCAGATATATGAGGAACATGGATTTTGGAAACTAAACTAGCAAGACTCATTTAACCATGAATACCAAAAATAGAAATTCATCCAATCTGCAAGTAGTTGGTCTATCTAACCACACTAAGGAATACTGAAGCAGATGACTTCAGTCGAGAAGATTCAACCAGCTGGAGGATTAAGACATTTCAAAAATGTTCTGACAAAATCATTCTCTGTCAAAGCCTATTCTTGAAGACTTGCTGAGCTAAGATGGATAAAGCCCACCTGATTGCTGATCCCTATAAGAAAGCAGACCATTCATGCGGAGAGGAAAAGGGTCTTATATGCTTACTCATTCAAAGCATATCATCTGAGAAGAACCCACGAGGAAGTTCACATTAAAGGATCATTGAGCATTGATCATGAAGAACTCATCACAGAAGCAGAACTCCACGAGTGCAATCGGTCAAGGAACTTAAGGAAAATCTACAAGTATACTAAAAACACATGTTTAGGTTCTAGATAAAGAAGACTACGTTCGTAGTTCTGTCAATAATCATGGAATGATTAGTCCTGAAGATATCTATTTCTATGATTCAAGAAGGTTTAAATGATGGTAATGATTCCAGTCAGAAGGAGAAATGCAAGGCTGCCTTCTGATGCACATGAAGAAGAAGAACTCACATCTCTCTGAGAAGATAATATCAACTATGGGGGAGAAGTGATCTGCTAAAGGACAGTAGTACTATAAAATTATCAGAAGTGCACTATGAAGCAATATGTCAGTTACAAAGTCCCAAAACTTTGTGGCTGATGAACCAAATAAAGATCCATAGTCAGTAGGAACGTTTCAAAACGTGCCACTGATAACCTTGTCAAACACCCAACTTAAAATAGTGGAGTGCCTAAAATTAAACATCTGATCGTACTATAAGAGCAGGAGGACAACACGATTACAGCCAATGCCAATGTCTAAAGTCGGTAGATGAACTCCCCAGTAGAAAGATCAAATGAGATATCAGCACTAATCGCCTAAAGTTTTTCATCTGGTAAGCGCCTCAAGGACAAACCTGACCCTTTGTCCACTCTAAGATGTTGGCCCTTCCTGAGCTACCTTAACCCAGAAGGAATGCTAAGTCAAGTTCATCTCAAGGACCAGGACAGACAACGTTCATAGAGTATGTTCAGCAGTAGACTTAACGATCGTAGAGCAGTATCGACGATCGTAGTCTTTCCAAAGAATACACTAGCTCAAGAGAAGCTTAACAAAACTTGGGACACATCAAACTATTCAGATCGTGTGAAACGAAGCTACGAATACAGTTAAGAAAAGATGTCTTGTAAATTCACTTCAGGATTTAAGTGCCCTAACTCAATTGGGGCGCATCAGTGCATAAGCCATGCAAAATGAGGATCAATGTCAAAATGCTCACTGAAGCATCTCTCAGGAGACAATCATTAAGTTGTTAAAGAAAATCGTAGAGTATATAACAATCTCATCAAGCTACACTATGTACTGGACTAGTCAACAAAAGAAAAGTTAAATCAGGGGAACGGACATGATGAAGGAGTTATAGATTGTGACCTATTAGTGACTTACAACTGTCCCACTAAGAAACGTGGAAGGAACAATTACAAGAGGGAAATTCAAATAATTGGCAATTTCATTTTAGCGGGTTCCTCAAAGTCTGCAAACCTGTCAAATCCATATCTAAGGTAAAACCTAACCAACTCCAAAATAGCCAAACCCTCTCAAATAATTATCAAACCAAGAATCACTTTCTGACATTTCACAAGATCCTCACAAAGTCATAAACCCAGAAAATTCGAACTCTTCAAATGGCAAATTGGCGAGTAATCACTCGCATTCAGCTCGGAACAAAGACGTTTGAGAAATTTGAGAAAAAGTTCAAAGATATTCTTGAACTTGTGATGAAGGCTGGGTTCTCAGAATGTCTGGAGGCAAACACTCGAATTTATGTTGACCTGGTTAAAGAGTTTCACTCAAACGTAACTATAAATTTTGGAATTATTTCAACCAAGGTTAAGGGTCAGATCCTGAAACTGAATTCTTTCGACATCAATCAATGCTTAGGTCTTCCTGACCTAGATCTGAAAAGCCTGAATGAGATCGACATTGGGAAAGCTAAGAAGATTAGGCAGTACAGAAGAAACCCTAGTCTGAAGGACATGAAGTAAAAGGAGTTTCCTAAAGAATTCGAGTTCCTTGCTGAAATAGTGGGAAAATGTATCCTATGCAAGGACACTGCACATGGCACTGTGATTGATAAACAGCTAAAGATCATGTCTGCAATAGTTTTGAAGGAAAGTATTAACTTTGGAGCTATCCTGCTTGACCAAATGTCTAAATGGCTGGATAAGGAAGAGAAGAAAAGGTAAACTAGAAAACCCCTCACAAAGGTTTTCCATGGAAGGTTTTTAAGTATCATTTTGAAGAAAAAGCTGAAGAATAAAATTAAGGATGATGAAGGTGAAATCCTTAATGTTCATAAAGTGATGTCCCCACACTTGTTTGAAAATTGGAAGAAAAATCCCAAGGAAAATAAGAGGCTAATAACATCTGGGAGCAACAGGAAGGTCTCTGCAAAAAAGAAGAAGGTAAAAGAAATAGAAGACAAGATGTCTTAATCTGACGAATCTGTACCTACATCAGCCACTTCAGCAAAGAATAAATCTAAGAATGAGAAGAATATAGAGGCTCCACCAAGCAGTCTCTCCACTGACAAAAAGAGACATAGAGCAGGAGAAGAACAAGCATCAACTGCAGAAACCCCAAAAAGATGGAGTAACAGATTACTCCAAGGGCCATCCCAGAAGAAAGCAAAGGTGATGAAGAAGTCAGTTCCAGTTTCTCAAGGAAGTCTATTTACCAAAGAAGAGAACGAAGAGTCAGAAGATGAGAAGGGAACCGAGAGCTTCAAGGATGAATCCTCAAGGAGCAAATCTGGTAATGATGAAGAATGTACAAGTCCTATGGACAACCTTTAGAGTAGCCACTCTACTGCTGAAGAAAGTTTGAAAGATGAAATAATTGGATCTCCTATTGCTAATGCTCCAACAAGTTCATATGATGGCTCAAAAGATGTTGAGTCTAAGGAAAAAGGACCTGTTCCTACTGATGCTGAACATCAAGGAAGCTTATCTGATGATTCAGAGGCTTCAAAATCTGATGGTGATAAAAGCACTGACTCTCCTATAGCTGAACCTTCAAGGAGAAGAAAGAGCAACAGACTGCTTGCCATATCTGTTCTAAAGAAGGAAGGAAAATCTTCTACTACTGTCATTGATTTGAGTGATGATGAGTTTGAATCCAAGGAAGAAGATGCTGAAGAAGAAGATGAAGAGATGGAAAAAGGTTTTAGTTCTACAAACCAGGAATTGGAGGAACAAAATGATGAGTCTGATGAAGGAAGTCTACATAGGTCTAACTCCAGCCCTGGACAAAATGAAGGAGGAAAAGACTCCAGTTCTGCAACAGAAGAGCCATAAAATTTTCACATTCCTAACCCTGTAAATCGCAAAAGAAAAATTATAGTGGAAATTGATGAATCACTGGGTGTGCTTCCCGGCAGATGGATTAATCATGGGAATGAAAGGCTAAATGTGGTGATGATGACCGCAAAAAATGCGCTCAATAATCGTAAGGCTATGAAGCTGGACACTTCAACTATGATATATGAGCCTGAAGTTAAGAACCATGCAATAAGGTGGTTTCACCCTCATATGCCATGGGTAAAGGCATCTCTCACTGAAGATAACAGCTACTCACATGGGTCTTCTATCATCTTCCCAACTTAGAGCTGGTGGCACAGAACTTTCCAAGGATAAAGAAGTTTTCAACCAAGATGATCGAAGACCTGTCTCACTTTAAAGTCTACCGACATGTTGGTAACTATAAGGTTTTATGAAAATTAAAGTAGCAATCAAATTGCAAAAATAGCGAAAGCATAATAAAATCAGATTTTAAAATTTTTCACAAACCAATTACCTGGATCATCCTTTATGCATATTATTAATTAAACGAAGAATAAGAAGTTATAGAATCATACCCTTGTAGAAACAAGCTTCCTCAGGCACGAGTTCACCTCCTACTTCTCCACGATCTCCTTGAATCTCCAGGTAGATTCCTTCCTTTGATCAATGTAAGCCACCCAAGTGTATGGCCTCTAGAGGTGATCCACCAAGGTAGAAGAATTTTCAAGAAGAAGGGTGTATTGGCTCAAAACCTAGTTTTTCCTATCTCTATAGAAAAAGGGGGCGTACTCTCCAACTCTTGGAATTACGTATATTTTGATATCTGATATAAGACTCCTCTTATAAAGATATCAGGTAACCCTATTTAATTAAAAATAAGGTATCATTTTTTTAATTAAACTCTTTTAATTAAATGGGCTCCCTAATCTTATTAGGGATAATTAATTAAACTCCTTTAACTAATTTTCTCTCCTAATCCTATTAGGAATAAATGAGAGTACTTATATTAAATTAATTTCTAAACTCTTTTAGAAATTAAAATAATAATAATTATAATAATATTAATAAGACTCCTCTTATTAATTTATATTTAATATTTCTAAAATATTAAATAATAAATATTAAGCTATTTAATTTATTCTATCACCATAGATTAAATTAAATATACTCAACATATTATTACGATTATACCATTAACTTCTTAAATAATTATTCTTCCTTTTATGGTGTGACCCTTTAGGTTCTCCATATTAAACCGGTTGCGGATAAATCAATTAGAACAATTCTAATCTAATTTAAATAAATAAATTAAACGATTAATTTATTTAAATAAATAATATTTATTCTACAATAGGGATAAGCCTCTCTAGCGATTAACGACTTTCCAGATAATATAGATTTCAACATTAATCATAAAAGAACCTTTGAGTAAATAGTTACCGTACAATTCAATCCTTCCACCATACAATGTCTCAATTAAATATAAGACATGGAATTACTGTCAAGTCTTATTTTATTTAATTATATGTATTTCGATTCCTAAATGCACAACTCCTAATGAATGCAAATTAGAAACTACTTTCTAATTTCAGTCAACCTTGGCCAAGGATTCTTGGGTTGTCATTTATCGAATCACATAGGATATTTCTCTTCTTTTACTAGAAGTGGTAGATTCTTTATTGATCATTCACTATCTTCATATATAACTTATTACACCCAAGCATACCCTTTGATATACTCTAAGAGTCTTAAGGAATAAGTCAAAGTGTAATTCATTATATATAAGATACTATGATGATCTCAAGTCTAAGGATCATTTGTACTACTATCACTACAAGAATTCCTATTGACAGGCAAGTAAAACTCCATTAGGTATTCCTTAGCGAGTCACGTTCAGTGAACTTATTCTCTAATAAGCACCTACATACTTACTTTAGTGTCTCCACACAAATGATCATGAGATCAATCATCCTCATCCAATGAGCAAGCAACGTACGTACCAATCTATCCGGATTCACTAATCCCCTTTTTAGTAATCCATTGATTGGGATCATTTTAGTTTTAAGCTATCTAAGAATTTAGATCTCATTAGCATGATCTCATCATGATTCTAAAAGCATTGCTTAAAACTATGGGTTTATCATATATTATTAAAACAACACCATGTAGATAATAAATGCCTTTAATAAATAATTCTTTTATTATTAAACAAATAAGATTGATTACAAAGTATATATATGCTTTATCATCATACATGATTGACTTGTATGCATACTACTTTCAGTAACCACTACATTCCCTACGATTGTAGAGTGGGTTCTGATGGCAGAAGGATTATGCCCAAGTGGATGATTGTAGAGTCCCTTCACTCTACCATTGAAGATGATCAAGTTCAGTTTGAGAAGCTTCCCTCTGCCCAAGCACAATTGTCTGATATTCCTTCATCCTCCAACAGTGATTGGGACTCAATGATTTATCAGATTCTCACTGCTTTCGAAATCTGTCCAAGAATGAAACTCGTGGAGTCCAGTCTAGTGCTGAACAAGAGTCTGCCAAACTAAATGACCAAACTCCTACGGAGCAGGAGTTATTGAAGAATTCTGATGAGTTGGTTGAGAAGATATCTATCATCACTGAAGAGGCAAAGATGTTGATAGAAGCAGGAGATAATGCAGTTCAAGACAGACTCCAAGCCACTATGACTGATATATCTCTCAAAATCAAAGAGAGAGATCAAATCTATCTGAAGGCCATGAATGATCATAAGAAAGAAGCTCTACGAACATAGAAAACAACTGAAGATCAAATTCTATCTCTCTTTGACAAGATTGACAATCTGAATCAGTCTCTATCCCTACAACTTGAGTTGAGCCAACAGGAACTCAAGAATGAGGTTGGTAACTCATCTTACCTCATGGAGCAACTTATGTCAAACGTGGAGCAGCTTTCTCAAGTGATTAATGACAAAAAGGGGGAGAAAAAGAGACAAAGAAAGAAGCATTCAAGGAAGAACAAGGATAACATAAGAAAAGAAGATAAGAAGCACTCAAGGAAGAATAAAGAGAACAGAAGAAAAGAAGACAAGAAGACCAAGAGAAAGGCAAATGATCATAAGAAGAAGATAGCAGTAGCAGAAGTAGAATCATCATTTGTGGGGGAGCCAAAGGATGATAATCCCATGAATACAGAGTCTGAGGGGGGAGCAGAGAAAAGAAATGAAGTCACCATCCCAGGGGGAGCAGGAGCATGAGCAAAAAGATAAGTAGATGAGTAGCTGGTCAACAGACATCCTAGAAGACACACATGGAGCCAAAAAGGTACATCTCCATCTAGTTAGGTATGTTCTGGATCCATGATGTAAAGTTTTATAGCCTATGTAATTCCATATTATTATCAATGGCATTCATGATTATCTATTTTAGAAATACAACTGCTCACTGTATATAAGATTTATTCATATCATGCATATGCACAAGTTGTTTTTATCATAATCAAATAGGGGGATATTGTTAGGAATAAGCATGTGAATGATATTCCTATTTATATATGATTTGATTATGATATAAATGAATGAATATTCAAGTATGCTTGCATTAAGAAAAGCTGTAATGTCCTTTGATAGATAATAGAAACATATGTACAAGGACTTAGAATGAATTGATCAAATATGTTAGGTTGATCCTACATAAGCAAAACAGCTTTGTAAAGTCCTTAAAAAGAAATGATGTACAAGGACTATAAATATAGAAAGATCAAGCTTGTTAGGTTGATCTTATGATGTAATAGATAGGCTTGTCTGATCGTCGAGCATTGCACCAAAAATCGTAGTCTTCCAGGAGAGTTAAGGAAAACTCGAGAGCTATCAAGGCAGAATCGTAATCTGCAAGATAGTAGATCTCGGAGTTCGTCGACTGCTAGGAGAGACGAGGAAGGATCGTAGTGTGTCGAGAAGAACTTCCTCAGAGCCGTAGTCTACTGAGGAAGTCATGTTCAGAATCATAGAGACAGCTTGTCTAAGAGCCGAATGAGCATCTGCCAAAGCCAAGTCAAGAATCGTAGACCACACTCAGAGTCGTAGAGTCTACTGATAAAATAAGAAGCAGAGATGGAAGTCGAGCCAGATCAGATGAAGACAACAAGATTAAGAACATAAATCATAGAGTATCAACATCTGATCTCGGAGTCGTAGTGTTTGCAGAACCAAAGTGAAATCGTAGAGTGCAGAACTAAGACTTCAACAAAGGTTCTCACAACGCCAAGGCAGAATCGTAGAGTAAACACAATTCTCAACAAATGAGAATTCCCAGAATATCCAAAGGATGAAGCCTCTGGTCTGAGCTGTAAAGTTACACTCCACCTAAAGGAAACTAGAGAGCACTCAACGAATGGCATACAAGCTAATAGAAGATCTAAGCACCAACCCAATCAGCATCCAGATTGAGTTGTAAAGCCATTCAAGATGAAGTCTTCTGTAAGTAGATCAAAAGAAGACTTTAGTAAAAGTGACTAACTAAGGAAAGTTAGCAAGTGCAGTAGCTGTCAAGTGAACAGAAGATAACGATCTTGGGGTCAACCAGGATCATAGTGTTTGTCAAACAAAGCAGGAACTAATGTAGTCTACACAGAGATACTGGCCAGCTTCTGAAGAACAAGGCTAAAGTTATTAAGCATGGGTCAGTCCATTGATGATAAGTGAACGGGAGATCACAAGGAGAAAGCGAGCTGGGCATGCCATAAATCTGAGGTGTCTTGCTGTTCAGAAGAGACCAGAACAAGGAGTCAAGCTATCAGTTTCTGAGATCAGTCAAAGGCAAACATAAGTGTTGAATCACTGCACAAATGGAGAAAGAAGTGTTCTATATTGAAGATCCTATGAACACTCTTCAGGATCTAGTTGTAACGACTGAGAAATTCGGATCCTTTGTAAAATAATTTTATTTAATAAAAGAATGAATAAAATTATATTACTTGTAAATAAGATGAATGTCGTTCTATAACCTAGAAATGTTAGAACTTAGTAGTATTTTGACTACGTGAGAGAATTAAAGTGTTTGAATTTTCAAAACGAAAATAAAAGTTTTCCGAGAAATTTTCCAAAAAATACTATTCATCAATTTTTATTCGGGAATTATTTTTGAACTTTCGAGAAATACGTAACGATAGAATATCAAAGTGAGTTGGATTATGTAATTAGAATTCAAGTATGGAAAACGTAATTTTTTGCATGCGGACGTGATTCGAGAATGTTAGGAAAATAAACATTAGAAGTAATGTGATGATTGTATGATACGTATGTATTGTACGAGATAACGAATACAAGTATAATACGAAGTATTATACGAGTATGTACGAAGGATGGAATATCGTGTATTGTGAAAGAGAATATGAGTATAATACGTAGAGATTATGTAATAAGACTTTTAGCCAAATGAATTGGACATGTAGGATTGTTAGCAAGTTGTAAAGTCCAATAGAATTAATGTGCAAGCCCAAGTGTGTGTAATGTTAAAGCCCAAGTGGTGGTTAATGAGAAGTCCAAGTAAGTTGGTTAATTAAATCCAAGCCCAAACTAGGATCCAATAGGTTAAGGTAACCCATGGGGCAACCCATGATCATTTAATTATCTTGGTGACCAAGACAATTAAGTGATGACCAAGACAATTATGTGATGACCAAGTATTTAATTTGGTGGGCAAGTTAACTTAGTGTCTAAGTAATGAATAGTAAGGAGGTGCTTAAGGAGGTGGGATGAATTATTGACCAAATTGCCTTAATCTTAGCAATCCTATAAATAGAAGGCTTCAGATTTCATTTGTTACTTGTTCTTTTTCATCTAACACTTTTAAACTTATTGGTTAGAGAGAATAAGCAAGAATAAGCTACTTTTATTTGTTAGAAAAGAGAAGAAGAAAGCTAGTTCAACAAAGGTAATGATCTCATGTCATTAGTCTTCCATCTCTACCATTATAGGTTGATATAAGAAGTTTGGATTAATGATCATGTATGCAAAGAAATGATAGGAAGAAATAAAATAAGGACTTAAGTCCTAATAAGCCGAGAATAAGCACTTTGGTCATGAATAAGCTATGAACTAAGGAAGAATTTGTAAGACTTATAACATGTTTACATGGTTGAAGTTAATATGATTAAAGTATGTGAAAATGATGGTTAGAAGATTTGAACTATCATAAGTCATGATAATTGAATAATATGTAGTTTATACTTTGATAAACTATAAGTTCATGAAGAATAAGTCATATCTTATCATGAAAATAAGTTGATGTAATTTGTAGGTTGAAATGAATAGAGATCATTTGAAATGATAATCAAATCATAAGTAACGAAGTTATGCCCAAATTTTCACGATTTGACGATAATCATTGAATTCGTGAAATTCTCGGATTAGAGGTCAAATTTTGATATTGAGCTCGAAAACGTTGGTTTTCGATGGGAACAAGTCTTATTTGGCATTATAGAGTCGTGGACTCAAAAATGGCCAAATTCTGACTTAGAACGAAGAAACGAGCGTTGAACGTTCACGAACGTTTATCGTTTTCGTTAAAAATGAACCAATAGATGAATTTTGAGTAAACGAAGTCAAAAATATAAAATTCTTTCATGAAAAGGTAGAGTATGTGATTTGTGAGCTAATGTCTTTTAAATGAGCCAATTCGGACTTAAAATGATTAAATTTGGAGTCCAGGAAGTTCATTATGTAAATAAAAATTTTCATTATGCGGTGCCTTTTGTGTGTATGGCAAGGCCAAATTAATTTAATAATGGTGGTGGCTATACAGCAGGTAAAAAGGCCTAGACCTACTATAGTCTCACGCCACGGCATGGCTTGAAGAGTAAAGAATGGCGCCGCATCACCGAGTTCGACCCTTAGCTATTGGAAACTCGCGTTGTAGCTTGAGTTGTATAAGGATGACTGGTGCCGCAGTGCCAGCCTTAAGGAATGCACAGTAAAGAATGGTTGCAAGTATAGAATGAATGGTAACTGATTAGCAATGAAGTAAAGTTTAATTATAACATTGTTAAAGCTTTGTAAAACCTTAATTATGATACATAAAGGTTGAATATTAGTAATCAAACATGAACGTAATGACGATGTGAACTATAAGCTAAAGCCGTAACCAATAGTAACAAATTTAATATATGATTAGATTGAGAAGAAGGGTAAGATTCATTAGGAACCATGTATGTTTATTCATGACCTAATGTGTTATATGATGTGATCATCTACTGTAGAGACCTTAAAGACTTAAAGTGAACGTATAATACCAATAGCAGACGCTGAAGGCAAGTATTCTAACCCTTGTCTATTTTCAATCTATACAAGTTTTGTGGTTCATGTATTCTTACGCATGAATTGTTGTATGATGAAGTCAAAGCCAATTCTTTAAATTTAGACTTAGGATGTTTGGATTTCGTAGAATCTACTAATGTATGGTTAATGTTTTAGCAAGCTATATTGGTGTGGTTTTCAAAGCGAAGAGTGAGTATGCTAAAAATGTTTTGTCGTCAAAGCAGCAGACACAAGAAGGTTGCCACAACTTAAACGTACATACGTTTAATGAATGTAGTGTTGATCAACATAGAGTACTATAGGCTGATCACCTAGACGTGCTCGTAAGAAATGTCAAACTTACAGACTTTATGCCGGGATGTCCTTTTCAAAGAAAGTATGAAATTCTCAAGGTCTTGGACCGGAATTGATGTTTTACTAAATATTGTCATTATAAAACGTTTTAAAGAAAAGAGAAGTGCTATTTTGAATTATCGATAGTACTTCATAACTATTGTTCAGTTATTGAAGATATATGATTTGTATGATTCTAGCATATTGTTAATAGAATTGTTGTACTTTCTGAGCTAGTCATGCTCACTCTTGCTTGAACCATATGAATACTGACTAAAGGCCAAGAGCGAATTTGAAGGATCAAACAAAGGATAAAGGAAAGGCGAAGACGAACCCGTAAAATACTTTTATAATATTATAGGTTTGTGATGATAATATTTGATATTATGACAAGAACAAATATAATGGTTATAAAGAACCTAGGGAATGTTAATATGGAATTTTAATATATACATAAGACATATTCGTTCTTTTGAGGTATTTCAATTGAATGTTTGTGTGAACTGTAGCACCGTGGAGCACCATTTGTTGGGTTGGAAGATACCCGGATTTGGGGGCGTCACAGGTTGGTATCAAAGCATTAGGTTATAAAACTTAAGGGTGGAATTAAAACCTTAAGTCATAACCTTAAGAGAAGTCAAAGAAGAAAATAACCTTAAAAAAATGCATTATGAATATGTTATGTGTTTTTATTATTCTACTGATGTGTACTAATCAAACTTAATTGTTTTGTGTAGATGTCAGGTGGAAATGGAATGTATAGAGATGTACAGGTAATTAGTGAAGAATCGGTTAACCACATAGAGGTTATACCAAACCCAATAGAAGAGGAGCCATCGATAGTAGTAATTGAGTCTGGAGACTCAGAGGACCCCGATCTCATGTCGGTATTTGACGGCATGATAGAAGAAGAGGTGGAGGTGGTGTCCTTCAACCCTATGACATTTGCAGAAGAGACACCCCAAGGGGAGTCTATGATGTCACTATTTATGGCAGTGTTAGAAAGGAACATCCACTATTGTCAGGAGGTGAAGGAGTTACGAGCAGAGTTCAAGGCTGTCTTACAGGATAAGACAGATTTGGAGTCGATGTGGGAACATGAACACGATGAGCGGGGTTTAGCCAAGGACAAGGTCCATGAGCTAAAGCATGAGGTTTTTGAGCTCAAGGGGGAGCTAAAGACCAAAAGACAAAAGATAGGGAGAATGTCCTATATCCATAGGAGTTCTCATCAGGATTTTCAGCAACAGGTAGCTGGGTATTCAGTAGAGGCTGGGCAGACTTGGCACACTATCAGCTGAGATGTTATTGCTGGTCTGGCCACAACAGATTTTAATAATTCCTTAAGGCAGATGTAATCTAGTAGTAGCTAGAGTAGTTTTAAATATGTAAATATCGTGTATCTAGTAGTGATGTAAAACCCTCTTTTATATATAAAAGGGTAGTCTTTTGTAAATCCCAATTTTTGGAAAGCAATTGCGGAATGGTAATGTAATCAGCTTAGGCTGTGTAATGAAATGATGTAGTATTATACTACAATGAATGAATCAATATAAGATTTTTTATGGAACATATTGAGTAATGGATTGAAGTTATTATTTAATATTGAATAATAACTAACTAATAAGAAAGGAGTAATAACTAAATGTGTTGTTTATTGTAATAACAAAATGCCGCCAAGAAGAGGGCAACGAAATCAAGGCGCTAACATAAATCAACCGGAAGGAGGTCCGGTTAACCCAATGCAGGAATTTGTTAACTTATTAACAACCGCGTTTAATAGAAATGGGGCTAATATCCCCGTAAATTCGGGAGTAGCACGAGCTACTACCTTCAAGGATTTTAAAAGTGTCGGTCCGCCGGAGTTCAAAGGAACTACGGACCCTATAGAAGCCCAGACATGGGTAAAGGAAATTAAGAAGGCATTTGTCATAGTAAATGTCGAAGAGGGTCAGAAGGTTGCCTTTATAACCTATATGATGAAAGGTGAAGTCAATTTTTGGTGGGAGGCTAACCAGGCTAGGGCGGGTATAGAGAACCTAATGTGGGTGAGGTTCAAGGAGATATTCTTCGAGAACTACTTTCCCACAAGTATGCAAGGAAGGATGGAAATGCGGTTTCTAGACTTGAAATAAGGGGACATGACAGTTCCTTAATACGCTGCTAAGTTTAATGAACTGGCGAGGTTTGCTCCACACCAAGTGGACACTGGGATTAGGAAAGCTCGACGGTTTTAGTGGGGCTTAAAACCCTGGCTCTATAACCATATATCTGTGTTCCAAAGTACTACATTTGGGACTATTTTAGAGAAGGCGATAATCGTTGAAGGTGGTAGCGAGGCTCTAAGCCAGTACCACAAACACAAGAAGAATAAGGGGAAGGTGGATGGGGGAGTAAAGATAGAAAGAGCCAGAAGAAGTGTCGAAGGACAAAAGCAGAAAGTGTTCAACTCTAGGAATACCGGAGTGAAGCAAGGAGATACAAAGAGAAGAATGGAGGCCTGCAAAACCTGTGGGAAGACTCATCTGGGAGTCTGTCTCAAGGGGAAGGCCGTATGCTATAATTGTGGATAGGAGTGGCACATTTTGCCTAACTGTCCAAGTCTGAAGAAAAACCACGGATGTTTTGTGTGTGGGTCAACTGACCACATGGCAAAAAACTGCCCAAAGAAGGGGACGGACTGGAATCGGGGCACTAATAGCGGTAAGTTAGCTATTAGTGGTCTAGCGCAGCTTGGTAAGCCGATGGATCGTACCTTTAACATGACAGTCCAAGATGCAGTTGCATCGGGGACGTAGTTGTAGGTATTATTCTGATCAACAACATAAATGCTTACATGCTGTTTGATTCAGATGCTACTTGTTCATTTATAGCATATGATTTTGCTAGAAGATTAGGATTACTTCCCGAAAGGTGCCTATACCTTTAAATATTAAGGTAGCAAATGAGGAGATAATTCCTGTTGAAAATATTTATAGGAGTTGTTGCATAGACATACGGAGTTGTAAATTATCGGTAGATTTGCTACCAATAAAGTTAGGAGAATTCGATGTAATTCTTGGAATGGATTTGTGACGCCCCCAAAATAGGTATACATCACCCATCTTGAGTCGCCAGATACATGATACAAAAATACAAATACAACTTAATAATACAACTGTCGTGTAAAATATGACAAAACATAAACTGAGAGTTTTAATAAGAATATTGTCATCTAGACAATATCCACACTCAATGGAGTCCTCATTACATTTATTGTCACACTATTTTAGCAGAATAGTGAGGGACTACTAATGCTATCATCCGGACCGTCACTCCGTTCCCAAACTTGTCCCGGTATATTCTCATTTCCTGAAGAGAACAGTGAAGGAAAGGGTGAGCTCAACTAGCCCAGTAAGAAATATTATGACTAAGATAATGCAGAATAAATTATCATTAGTCTTCAACAATGTTAAACTGATAAAATGCAATAGACATCAAGTTTTCAGCGGAATAAGTAATCCATTAGAAGAGTCAAGTAGAGCACAAAATCTACTATCTTCTATGATTTAAAAAAATGTTTTCATTAATTTTTATCGCTGAGACTCAGCTTAATAAATAAACCACATTATCGAATCATCCACACTACGACGAGGATATTCATTAAATCATCAATGGTCATGACTATCTTAGAATAATCCACGGTTATAATAATACCAAAAGCTCATCCATCAATGCACTACAGAGCCCTTTGAGGACTTTTACCACATCATTCATCACATTACGGTCATGATTATACCGAATAATCACTGGTCATAATCATACCAAGTCCATCTATGTACGTAAGCCAAAGATGACTTTCAACATAATATAAACATGAGGATGATGACAATTACATAATAATTCAATAAAACAAGTTCAAGAATTAATTTTAAAGATTTATCGGTTAATTTATCACGAACTCAATAACGTCAAATTGTCAACATGATACTTCTTTGTGGAGTAAAATTCAAGAATAATATTCATGCACCAAAAATAATTTGGACAGAAAAGAATCAATTTTTCATCGTGAATAGTACCCCATGAATAGTACTTCAGGAATAGTACCTCATGAATAGTAACCTGACATAAAAAGTACTCCAAATACCCGAGTGAATAATATTTGGGTGAATAATAACTCGTGAATAGTATTCCGGCATGAAAAGTGCCCCGAATATCCAAGTGAATAATACTAGAGTGAATAGTAATCGGGTGAATAGTAACCCGTGAATAGTAACTCGTAATAGAAAATACCAAATAAAATGATATTTCATGACGAGTACAAAAGAAATGATATCTCATATGAGTATAATAGAATAAACGAAACTACAAATGGATTTTCATCCACCATGATGTAATCCACGTAAACAGATCATTTCCACAATTTAATAAAGAATGAATACGAAAGGTCATTCACCATGCATGTGGTAATCCACATAGACAGGTTATCCAACAAAATAATAAAGAATGGAATAACAGAAGGATTCACCATGTGTGCGATAGACTGCACAGACAGGTTATTCCCAACAGAATAATAAATAATAGAACCAGGTCATGCGTAAACGCACATATAAGATATTCTGACAGGATAATAAATAATGGAACCGAGTGCAGCGTATGAAGCGCATGCAGACCAGGATATTCCAGCAGAATAATAAATAATGGAACCGGTCCCACGTAACGTTGCAGACATAATATTCTGACAGAATAATAAAGAACAGAATAATAGAAGAATTTCACCATGTATGCGGTACTTTGCATATACAGGTTATTCCAACATAATAATAAAGAATGGAATAACAGAAGAATTTCACCATGTATGCGGTACTTCACATATACAGGTTATTCCAACAGAATAATAAAGAATGGAATAACAATAACTCTCTTCATAAATACAAAAGAAATAATACCCCTTACCTCAGAAGAAGACTGGATACTGGAGTAGTGAAGTAGCAGACTACTCTTCTTCTTTCTCCCTATAGCTTCTTTCTCTATAGCTTCTCTCTCTATAATTGCTCTTGTGAGACTTAGTGAATTGGTGAGAAATGAAGGAAGAATGAGCTTCTATTTATAGAAAAATATAGTTTCGATAATTGCACGTTTTGGGGCTCTAAATATTACAGTACAATACCTCCAACTTTTCTTTCATTTTAAATTTAGTCCTGCAAGTATTATAAAACTTGCACCACCTCCCTTAATAGTAAATCATGTGAATCAATAGTTCAATCATGTGATTCAATAGTTATAATCATGTGAAAATACGAATTACGGTATAGTACCTCCATCTATACCTCCATTTTTAATTTAATCATGCAAGTATTATCAATCTTGCACCAACTCCCCTAATAGTAACAAGAATGTGAATCAATAGTCCACACATGTGAACAAATAGTTATATAAGCATGTGAATTAGTAGCAATTAATTGCTCATTTATCCGATAAATTACGTAATTTATCAATATAATCCCCAGACATCAATTATCATCGGAATAGATGTCGATTTCAACTAACACCAATAATCCAAACACAATGGAACTATCAAATTCATCTTTAATCAACACGAACTTATTAATCATTAATATTATAACTCACAATATTTAACAACCAGGTCATTTCCAGGAAAGAGGGGGCTTTCCAATAAGGATTTCTCCCTATTAGCGTGCAATTAGGTGACCAAACCTCTCCTTTATAGAACTTCTAGACATTGTAAGTATTGCAATTTAATAATATGAATAACTTTGTCGTCTCAATTATTGATTTAATAATATATCATATAATGAGATGATCTTTGTGACAATAATCGAATCAATAATATGAGAGATATGATGCAGCAATTACTATAGCAATAATTGAGTATAACTGAGTGAATTCTCACGTAAGCATCAATAACTAATACCGTATTCTACTATGCAACCACGTGTATTACTGTACTTTTACTACCGAGTAGTTCAGCAGTTTTAACGGTAAAACTTCTACCGTATTTTTATAAAAAGATAATTTTGTCATTTTCTTACTACGACAATACTTTCGTTGTGGGTTCACCAATGATTGTGCCGTCATACAGATATTCATGACAAAAAGAATATTTTATAACAACTTGCATACTTTGCAAAATTTATAAATACTACCCACAACTATAACATTCTATCAAATTCACACCATAATATTCAAAAAAATATTTCGAGAAAATTAAATCTTTATTCGTAAAATCTGAGATTTTACAGGATTGGTTGGTTAACCATGGGGCAATTATAGATTGTCAGAAGAAATATGTGAATATTAGAACGTTAAAATAACCTCAAGTAGTATTTTACGGTAATAGATCGCCGGGACGTTCGTGGTCTTTTACCATGACACAAACTAGGAAATTATTGAGGAAGGGATGTTTAGGTTATCTGTGCCATGTTGTTGATACCCAGAGAGTGGTAGCAAACATGGAACAAATACCTATAGTTAAAGAATTAGTGAATGTATTTCCGAGTGAATTGCCGGGTCTTCCATCGGATAGGGAGACCGAGTTTGTAATAGACATTGTGCCAGGAGCGACACCAGTTTCTAGGGCACCGTATCGTATTGCGCCAGTGGAGATGAAGGAGTTAATGGTACAATTACAAGAACTGTTGGATAAGAAGTACAAACAACCGAGTGTTTCACCGTGGGGAGCACCGGTACTGTTTGTCAAGAAGAAGGACGGATCGTTGAGACTTTGTATCGACTATAGAGAGTTGAACAAGTTAACGATAAAGAATAAATACCCATTGCCCAGGATCGATGATCTTTTTGATCAGTTGAAAGGGGTTAAGTATTTTTCTAAAATAGATTTAAGAACGAGGTATCACCAGTTGAAGGTTAGGAAGGAGGATGTACCAAAGACGACATTCAAGACACATTATGGTCATTACAAGTTTCTGGTGATGTCATTTGGGTTAACAAATGCACCATCTGCATTTATGGATATGATGAACAGAGTGTTCAAACAATATTTGAACAAATTCGTTGTTGTGTTTATCGATGATATTCTAGTCTATTCTAAGACGCCAGAAGATCATGATGAACACCTAAGAATAGTGTTAGAGACACTAAGGAAGGAGAAGTTGTATGAGAAGTTCACTAAGTGTGAATTTTGGTTGAAAAAAGTATAATTTTTAGGTCATGTCATTGACCATGAGGGGATTTTGGTAGATCCAGCGAAGGTGGAAGCCGTGATGAATTGGGAACAACCGAAAAATGCCAACTAAGGTGCGGAGTTTCCTAGGGTTAGCGGGATACTATTGGAGATTCATCTAGAATTTTTTGAAGATAGCTACTCCGTTGACTAATTTGACAAGGAAGACGGTGAAATATGTGTGGACTGATAAATTCGAAGACAGTTATCAAGAACTAAAGAAGAGGTTAAGTGAAGCGCCTGTTTTCTCATTACCCGATGACACAGGAAATTTCATAGTTTATAGCGATGCTTTACATAGAGGACTTGGTTGCGTGGTCATGCAGCATGTCAGGGTCATTGCGTATGCATTAAGGCAGTTGAAGGATTATGAGAAAGTTTACCCTATTCATAATCTGGAACTGGCCACAGTAGTTTTTGCCTTAAAGATATGGAGACATTATCTTTACGGAGAAAAATGTGAGATATACACAGACCATAAGAGTCTAAAATATATCTTTACATAGAAGGAGTTGAATATAAGACATAGGAGATGGCTGGAGTTGATAAAGGATTATAACTGTGAAATCCTGTATCACCTTGGAAAAGCCAATGTAGTTGCCGATGCCTTAAGTAGGAAGGGTTGGGAGAAGTTATCTATATTAATGGCTCAAACTGAGTTAATAACACAGATGGCTAGGATGGAAATAGAAGTGAAGTTGCCAAGTGATTTGGGGTAGATACTATTTGCGACAGAGATTCAATCTACCATCGTAGAAAGTGTTAGGGAGGTGCAGCTCAAAACAGATTAGTGTGGCCAGGTAAAGGAGCGGCTAACCAATGAAAAAGATATTAAGTATAGTCTTGATAACAAGGGGTTATTGAGATTTGAAAGAAGAATTTGGGTTCCAAATGAGACGGAATTAAAGGAGCAAGTATTATAAGAGGCTCATAGTTCGAGGTTCTTGATTCATCCTGGGAGTACTAAGATGTATCAAGACCTTCGACAGAGTTTTTGGTGACCGAACATGAAGAGAGAGATAGCTGAGTATGTGAGTAGGTGCTTAACTTGTCAGAAAATTAAGGCCGAACATCAATGACCAAGTGGCTTATTACAGTCATTGGAGATTTCGGAGTGGAAGTGGGAGCATATCACGATGGACTTTGTGGTGGGACTTCCGATTACAATGAAAGGGTATGATGTGATTTGGGTAATAGTGGACCGGTTGAAAAAGTCGGCTCACTTTTTGCCAATTAGGGTCAAGTATAACTTGGACCAGTTAGCTAAACTTTATGTTAAGGAAATAATTTCTAGATATGGAGTACCAATATCGATTGTGTCAGATCGTGATCCATGATTCACATCGAACTTCTAAAGGAGTCTGCAGGAACAGTTGGAAACGCAGTTAAAGCTGAGTACACGTATCATCCACAAACTGATGGACAGAGCGAGAGAACAATTCAGACGTCAGAAGATATGTTAAGATCTTACGTCATGGATTTCAAGGGTAGTTGGGATGATCATCTACCATTAGTAGAGTTTGTGTATAACAATAGTTATCATGCAAGCATAGGCATGCCGCCTTACGGAGCTTTGTACAGGAGGAATTGCAGAACACCATTGTGTTGGGATGAAGTGGGAGAACGCCGTATGCTAGGGCCAGAATTGGTGCAGCAAACAGCGGATGTGGTGAAGTTGATACGAATGCGTCTCGTAGCAGCTCAAGACAGACAGAAGAAGTATGCGGACTCGCATCGAGAAAATAGGGAATTTGAAGTAGGCTCTTACGTGTTTCTAAAGGTATCTCCCTGGAAAGGAAAGATATGCTTTATAAAGAAAGGAAAGTTAAGTCCAAGGTTTATATGACCTTTTGAAGTGTTAAAACGGGTAGGTGAGGTAGCTTATATGATAGAATTACGTCCGGACTTAGAACGAATACATAACATGTTTCACGTATCCGTGTTACGTCCTTATAAGCCGGATTATAAGTATGTAATAGATTATGAGCCTATTCATATTGAGAAGGACTTAACGTACGAAGAGATGCTGATTCAAATTATCGATAGAAAAGAGCAAGTTCTGCGGAACAAAGTCATACCTTCCGTGAAGGTGTTATGGAATATCGTATATTGTGAAAGAGAATACGAGTATAATATGTAGAGATTATGTAATAAGGCTTTTAGCCAAATGAATTGGACTTGTAGGATTGTTAGCAAGTTGTAAAGTCCAATAGAATTAATATGCAAGCCCAAGTGTGTGTAATGTTAAAGCCCAAGTGGTGGTTAATGAGAAGTCCAAGTAAGTTGGTTAATTAAATCCACCCCCAAGCTAGGATCCAATGGGTTAAGGTAACCCATGGGGCAACCCATGATCATTTGATTATCTTGGTGACCAAGACAATTAAGTGATGACCAAGACAATTATGTGATGACCAAGTATTTAATTTGGTGGGCAAGTTAACTTAATGTCTAAGTAATGAATAGTAAGAAGGTGCTTAAGGAGGTGGGATGAATTAATGACAAAATTGCCCTAATCTTAGCAATCCTATAAATAGAAGGCTTTGGATTTCATTTGTTACTTGTTCTTTTTCATCCAACACTTTTCAACTTATTGGTTAGAGAGAATAAGTAAGAATAAGCTACTTTCATTTGTTAGAAAAGAGAAGAAGAAAGCTAGTTCAACAAAGGTAATGATCTCATGTCATTAGTATTCCATCTCTACCATTATAGGTTAATAAGAGAAGTGTGGATTAATGATCATGTATGCAAAGAAATGATAGGAAGAAATAAAATAAGGACTTAAGTCCTAATAAGCCGAGAATAAGCACTTTATTCATGAATAAGCTATGAACTAAGGAAGAATTTGTAAGACTTATAACATGTTTACATGGTTGAAGTTAATATGATAAAAGTATGTGAAAATGATGGTTAGAAGATTTGAACTATCATAAGTCATGATAATTGAATAATATGTAGTTTATACTTTGATAAACTATAAGTTCATGAAGAATAAGTCATATCGTATCATGAAAATAAGTTGATGTAATTTGTAGGTTGAAATTAATAGAGATCATTTGAAATGATAATCAAATCATAAGTAACGAAGCTATGCCCAAATTTTCACGATTTGACGATAATCATTGAATTCGTGAAATTCTCGGATTAGAGGTCAAATTTTGATATTGAGCTCGAAAACGTTGGTTTTCGATGGGAACAAGTCTTATTTGGCATTATAGAGTCGTGTACTCAAAAATGGCCAAATTCTGACTTAGAACGAAGAACGAGCGTTGAACGTTCACGAACGTTTATCGTTTTTGTTAAAAATGAACCAATAGGTGAATTTTGAGTAAACGAAGTCAAAAATATAAAATTCTTTCATGAACAGGTAGAGTATGTGATTTGTGAGCTAATGTCTTTTGAACGAGCCAATTCGGACTTAAAATGATTAAATTTGGAGTCCAGGAAGTTCATTATGCAAATAAAAATTTTCATTATCGGTGCCGTGAAATTTGGTGCCTTGATTGCCAATTGACCAAGGCATAATGGTGGTACTGCAAAGACAGGTGTGCAGTGCCTAGACCTTCTATAGTCTCACGCCACGGCATGGCTTGAAGAGTAAAGAATGGCGCCGCATCACCGAGTTCGACCCTTAGCTATTGGAAACTCGCGCTGTAGCTTGTGTTGTATAAGGATGACTGGTGCCGCAGTGCCAGCCTTAAGGAATGCACAGTAAAGAATGGTTGCAAGTATAGAATGAATGGCAACTAATTAGCAATGAAGTAAAGTTTAATTATAAAATTGTTAAAGCTTTGTAAAACCTTAATTATGATACATAAAGGTTGAAGATTAGTAATCAAACATGAACGTAATGACGATGTGAACTATAAACGGAAAGCCAGAACCAATAGTAACAAATTTAATATATGATTAGATTGAGAAGAAGGGTAAGATTCATTAGGAACCATGTATGTTTATTCATGACCTAATGTGTTATATGATGTGATCATCTACTGTAGAGACCTTAAAGACTTAAAGTGAACGTATAATACCAATAGCAGACGCTGAAGGAAAGTATTCTAACCCTTGTCTATTTTCAATCTATACAAGTTTTGTGGTTCATGTATTCTTACGCATGAATTGTTGTATGATGAAGTCAAAGCCAATTCTTTCGGCTAGACTTAGGATGTTTGGATTTCGTAGAATCTACTAATGTATGGTTAATGTTTTAGCAAGCTATATTGGTGTGGTTTTCAAACGAAGAGTGAGTATGCTAAAAATGTTTTGTCGTCAAAACGACAGACACAAGAGGTTGCCACAACTTAAACGTACATACATTTAATGAATGTAGTGTTGATCAACATAGAGTACTATAGGCTGATCACCGGAATTGATGTTTTACTAAATATTGTCATTATAAAATGTTTTAAAGAAAAGAGAAGTGCTATTTTGAATTATCGATAGTACTTCATAACTATTGTTCAGTTATTGAAGATATATGATTTGTATGATTCTAGCATATTGTTAATAGAATTGTTGTACTTCCTGAGCTAGTCATGCTCACTCTTGCTTGAACCATATGAATACAGCTAAGACCGAATGGACCGAAGGATCTGACAAGGATAAAGGAAAGACGAAGACGAAACCGTAAAATACTTTTATAATATTATAGGTTTGTGATGATAATATTTGATATTATGACAAGAACAAATATAATTGTTATAAAGAACCTAGGGAATGTTAATATGGAATTTTAATATATACATAAGACATATTCGTTCTTTTGAGGTATTTCAATTGAATGTTTGTGTGAACTGTAGCACCATGGAGCACCATTTGTCGGGTTGGAAGATACCCGGATTTGGGGGCATCACAGGTTGGTATCAAAGCATTAGGTTATAAAACTTAAGGGTGGAATTAAAACCTTAAGTCATAACCTTAAGAGAAGTTAAAGAAGAAAATAACCTTAAAAAAATGCATTATGAATATGTTATGTGTTTTTATTATTCTACTGATGTGTACTAATCAAACTTAATTGTTTTGTGTAGATGTCAGGTGGAAATGGAATGTATAGAGATGTACAGGTAATTAGTGAAGAATCGGTTAACCGGATAGAGGTTATACCAACCCGATATGAGAGGAGGAGCGGTGATAGTAGTAATTGAGTTTGGAGACTCGGAGGACCCCGATCTCATGTCGGTATTTGACGACATGATAGAAGAAGAGGTGGAGGTGGTGTCCTTCAACCCTATGACATTTGCAGAAGAGACACCCCAAGGGGAGTCTATGATGTCACTATTTATGGCAGTGTTAGAAAGGAACATCCACTATTGTCAGGAGGTGAAGGAGTTACGAGCAGAGCTCTAGACTGTCTTACAGGATAAGACATATGTAGAGTCAATGGGGGAACAGGAACACGATGAGCGGGTTTTAGTCAAGGACAAGGTCCATGAGCTAAATCATGAGGTTTTTGAGCTCAAGGGGGAGCTAAAGACCAAGAGACAAAAGATAGGGAGAATGTCCTATATCCATAGGAGTTCTCATCAAGATTTTCAATGAAGAGGTAATGGGTATTCAAGAAGAAATAGGACTTGGCACTATCAATTTGAGATGTTATCTTTGATGCAGCCACAACAGATTTTAATAAGTCATGAAGAATAAGTTCATGAAGAATAAGTCATATCTTATCATGAAAATAAGTTGATGTAATTTGTATGTTGACATGTCTATATGATGAATATAGATCATTTGAAATGATAAGAAAATCATAAGTAACGAAGCTATGCCGAAATTTTCATGATTTGATGATAATCGTCGAATTCGTGAAATTCTCGGATTAGAGGTTAAATTTTGATATTGAGCTTGGAAATGTTGGTTTTCGATGGGAACAAGAATTATTTGGCATTATAGAGTTGCAGACTCGAAAATGGCTGAATTCTGACTTAGAACTAAGAAATGAGCGTTGAACTTTCACAGACGTTTATAGTTTTCGTTAAAAATGAACCAATAGGTGAATTTTGAGTAAACGAAGTCGAAAATATAAAATTCTTGCATGAACACGTAGAGTATGTGATTTTTGAGCTAATGGCTTTTGAACAAGCTAATTTAGACTTAAAATGATCAAATTTGGAGTCCGAGAAGTTCATTATGTAAATAGAAAATTTTCATTGTTTGGTACACAGAGCTGGCGCTGCGATGCCAGACCAAGGCATAATGGTGGCGCTGTAGCACCGTGTGTAGTGCCTAGACCTTCTATAGTCTCACGTCGCGGCGTGGCTTGAAGAGTTAAGAATGGTCGACCCTCAGCTACTGGAAACTAGCGCCTCAGCGTGAGTTGTATAAAGATGACTGGCAACGCAACGCCAGCCTTAAGGAAGGCACAGTAAAGAATGGTTGCAAGTATAGAATGAATGGTAACTGATTAGCAATTTTGTAAAGTTTAATTATAACATTGTTAAAGCTTTGTTAAACTTTAATTATGATACATAAAGGTTGAAGATAAGTAATCAAACATGAACGTAATGATGATGTGAACTATAAACGGAAAGCCGGAACCAATATTAACAAATCTAATATATGATTAGATTGAGAAGAAGGGTAAGATTCATTAGGAACCATGTATGTTTATTCATGACCTAATATGTTATGTGATGTGATTATCTACTGTAGAGACCTTAAAGACTTAAAGTGAACGTATAATACCAATAGCAGACGCTGAAGGCAAGTATTCTAACCTTTGTCTATGTTCAATATGGACAAGTTTTGTGGTTCATGTATTCTTACGCATTAATTGTTGTATGATGAAGTCAAAGCCAATTCTTTCGTCTAGACTTAATATGTTTGGATTTCGTAGAATCTACTAATGTATGGTTAATGTTTTACCAAGCTATATTGGTGTGGTTTTCAAACGAAGATTGAGTATGCTAAAAATGTTTTGTCGTCAAAACGACAGACACGTGAGGTTACCACAACTTAAACGTACATACGTTTAATGAATGTTGTGTTGATCAACATAGAGTACTATAGGCTGATCACCTAGACATGCTCGTAAGAAATTCCGGACTTACGAACTTTGTGTCGGGATGTCCTTTTCAAAGAAAGTATGAAATGCTCAAGGTCTTGGACCGGAATTGATGTTTTTACTAAATATTGTCATTATAAAACGTTTTAAAGAAAAGAGAAGTGCTATTTTGAATTATCGATAGTACTTCATAACTATTGTTCAGTTATTGAAGATATATGATTTGTATGATTCTAGCATATTGTTAATAGAATTGTTGTACTTCCTGAGCTAGTCATGCTCACTCTTGCTTGAACCATATGAATACAGCTAAGACCGAACGGACTCCGAAGGATCCGACAAGGATAAAGGAAAGGCGAAGACGAACCCGTAAAATACTTTTATAATATTATAGGTTTGTGATGATAATATTTGATATTATGACAAGAACAAATATAATGGTTATAAAGAACCTAGGGAATGTTAATATGGAATTTTAATATATATATAAGACATATTCGTTCTTTTGAGGTATTTCAATTGAATGTTTGTGTGAACTGTAGCACCGTCGAGCACCATTTGTCGGGTTGGAAGATACCCGGATTTGGGGGCGTCACAGGTTGGTATCAAAGCATTAGGTTATAAAACTTAAGGGTGGAATTAAAACCTTAAGTCATAACCTTAAGAGAAGTCAAAGAAGAAAATAACCTTAAAAAAATGCATTATGAATATGTTAAGTGTTTTTATTATTCTACTAATGTGTACTAATCAAACTTAATTGTTTTGTGTAGATGTCAGGTGGAAATGGAATGTATAGAGATGTACAGGTAATTAGTGAAGAATCGGTTAACCAGATAGAGGTTATACCGAACCCAATAGCAGAGGAGCCAGTGATAGTAGTAATTGAGTTTGGAGACTCAGAGGACCCCGATCTCATGTCGGCATTTGACGGCATGATAGAAGAAGAGGTGGAGGTGGTGTCCTTCAACCCTATGACATTTGCAGAAGAGACACCCCAAGGGGAGTCTATGATGTCACTATTTATGGCAGTGTTAGAAAGGAACATCCACTATTGTCAGGAGGTGAAGGAGTTACGAGCAGAGCTCTAGGCTGTCTTACCGGATAAGACATATGTGGAGTCAATGTGGGAACAGGAACACGATGAGCGGGTTTTAGTCAAGGACAAGGTCCATGAGCTAAAGCATGAGGTTTTTGAGCTCAAGGGGGAGCTAAAGACCAAGAGACAAAAGATAGGGAGAATGTCCTATATCCATAGGAGTTCTCATCAAGATTTTCAGCAGTAGGTAGCTGGGTATTCAGTAGAGGAAAGGCAAAGACGAACCCGTAAAATACTTTTGTAATATTATCGGTTTGTGATGATAATATTTGATATTATGACAAGAACAAATGTAATGGTTATAAAGAACCTAGGGAATGTTAATATGGAATTTTAATATATACATAAGACATATTCGTTCTTTTGAGGTATTTCTATTGAATGTTTGTGTGAACTGTAGCACCGTGGAGCACCATTTGTCAGGTTGGAAGATACCTGGATTTGGGGGCGTCATAGGTTGGTATCAAAGAATTAGGTTATAAAACTTAAGGGTGGAATTAAAACCTTAAGTCATAACCTTAAGAGAAGTCAAAGAAGAAAATAACTCAAAAACGATAGGTAAGGTAGTAAACTGTTGTGTCAGTAAAGTCATAAAGGAGCTGTCACATCACATCACATCAAGAAGTCTGCACCAAATAACTCGAGGTCTACGAAGCAATTGAAATAGCTTTCAATGGCTACATTCCAATGGGAAGATTGGGAAGGAGTATATATTAGCCAGAGCTTCAAAGATCAAGTGTTGCTGAGTTTTAAGTTCGTTGAGTTGTTGGAATGCTATAGTGTTGACTCTACGAGTTCCACCAGAGCTAAGCAGAACAAGTCTCAATGATAGTGAGACTATAAAGGTGGAAGTGAAGCAGCTTTGAAGAAGGACCTTAACAGAATAAAGCTTTACTTAACAAAGATGAGAATGCCACTAAAGATTGCAGCTAAGCTGAGAGTCGAGAAGGCCTAGAAGATAGCATTTAATAAAGTGAAAGAGCACAAAGAAGATCCAGAGAGCCACTCTACGAATCACCATGAACCAAAAGCTAAAACTGAACAGATGCAGAATCATGTCTGCAAACCATTTAAGAAGGGTTTAGGGAATGCTAAGTGCTAGACGAAGTCTACCAAAAGCTCAAACACTTAGCATACCTAAATGGTGATGGTGTACAACTAACATTGGATGGAGATGAGCAGAATAGAATGAAGATCAACTGCACCAAAGAAGAAGTGGTCCAGACTCTACGCAAAATGCAAATAGGAGCACACCAAGCTGCTAAGTACAAAAGATGTTCAAGCTTAAAGACATCTTAATGAAACAAAGACCAACAACAACAACACCAACAACAACAAGTAGCTGTGGGGCACGAGGGTCCTTGTGGGAGGACTAAATAAAGATCCAAGCCTGCTAGGCTTGGAGAGTTCATAGGGAACTAGAGGAATTCCAAGCCTGCTGGGCTTGAAGAGTTCTTAGTGAACTGAAGTTCCAAGGTTGCTGTCCTTGAAGGAATCTTAGTGATTCAGGGTGCTGTCCTTCCTTAGTGGAATTTCTGCTCGTTAAAGTAGAATAGTAGATTAAGAGCTTGAGTCTCTGAACCACTTAAAATCCCTTGTGTCTTTTACATTCAGTCACTTACTTTCTGTCATTTACATTATATACCTAACTGCTATAAATGCTATGTTTGTATTAATTGCTTAAAACTTAACTAACTCTATGAACAATGTATGCATGTTCATGAATATATCAATAAGATCTTTTGTTTATTCCGCTGTGCTTGAAAAGATTCTTATGTTTATCATGTGCTAATTCATTAGCAATACAAAATAAAAAAGAAAAGTATTTGAAAATAAAAAGGATCTATTCAACCCCCCTTCTAGATCTATTGTGTGCCTACTGGGAACTAGCATTTTCTACTCAACGCGTCAGCTATCACGTTCGCTTTTCCAGTATGGTATTGAATGGTATGGTTGTAATCTTTCAATAGCTCGAGCCAACATCGTTGCCGCATGTTGAGTTCCTTTTGGGTGAAGAAATATTTGAGGTTTTTATGATCTGTATAGATCTCCACTTTCTCCCCATACAGGTAGTACCTCCAGATCTTTAGCGCGAAAACAACTGCTGCCAACTCTAGATCATGAGTATAATAATTCCTCTCATATTCTTTGAGTTGTCGTGAGGCATAGGCTATGACTTTCCCATGTTACATGAGAACACATCCTAAACCTTTGCCTAAAACATCGCTATAGATGACAAATCCCTATGAACCTGATGGTATTGTCAGACCAGGTGCCGAAATGAGTCTCCTTTTGAGTTTTTGGAAGCTCTTCTCACATTCCTCGCTCCATTTGAATTTTGTATATTTTTGAGTCAGCTGAGTTAATGGAGTAGCGATTCAAGAAAATCCTTCCACGAATCTCCGATAATAACCAGCTAAGCCCAGAAAGCTACGTACTTCAGTTACTGACTTAGGTTGCTCCCAACTTTGTATTGCTTCAATCTTTGACAGATCAACTGATATTCCATACTTTGATACCACATGCCCAAGGAATGCTACTTCCTCAAGCCAGAACTCGCATTTCTTCAACTTGGCATATAGCTTGTTTTCACAAAGCTTTTGGAGTATCAGCCTCAAGTGTTGCTCATAATCTTCATGATTTTTGGAATAGATGAGAATGCCATTAATAAAGACAACCACAAAATTATCCAAATATTCCCCGAATACTGGGTTCATCATATCCATGAAGGCCATAGGAGCATTAGTCAATCCAAAAGACATGACTAGGAATTCATAATGCCCGTACCGAGTCCTGAAAGTAGTCTTTGGAATGTCATCAGTTTTAATCTTTAACTGATGATATCCGGAACGAAGATAGATCTTTGAGAAGAATTTATCACCTTACAACTGGTCAAACAGGTCATCAATGCGAGGTAGTGGGTACCTATTTTTGATGGTAACATGGTTCAACTCCCGATAGTTAATGCAAAGTCACATACTCCCATCTTTCTTCTTTACGAATAAAATAGGAGCACCCCAAGGAGATGTACTAAGACGAATGAAACCAATGTCTAACAACTCTTGTAGTTGGGTTTTTAACTCTTGAAGTTCAATAGGAGCCATTCGATATGGGGTTTTGGAAATGGGTTTTCTACCGGGTTCAATTAGGGGGTGAACAAAAAATGGATAAAATCGAATTACCAAACCGAACCGATTTTTTTTAACCGAAATGTTTCGGTTATTCTGGTATTTTTTATAATTTGGTTATATCTAATTTTATTTCTAATTTTCGGGTTCGGGTTTGGTTTTCAATTTTGAGTTATTCGGTTAAACCGAATAACAAAACTATATATGTATAATAACCAAATTATAATATTATTATTAGATAAAAGTTAACCCAGCTATACCTCATTTACATTTTAACATCTAGAGAGAGAACACTGCCACTAGACAGTCTAGACCACTGATACACGTAACATCACTGCATCTTCATCTTTTACAATCTCAATCTTTTCCAAATCACTTCATCTTTTACAAAATAATGTCTTCAACTTCAACATCCCAATACTCCATCATTTCCAAAAACAGCGCACACCCACTGATCAATACACAAATATAAATAGAATCACCAAACACGAAACTGAGAATTTGGTATTTTAGAGGGATAAAAATGTTGCAGCTGCTTACTTCCAAAATATGATCTCTTCCTTCCGATCAATCTTCTTTTGGTTATGATCTTCGACCTCTTCCCTCCATATCTAGTCGATGTTCTGGAATTCATGGCCGTCAGGAACTATCCAGCGATCTCTAATTTGTTCAAAGTAGAACGCACTAAGTAGCTGGAACCTGTAGCATGGTATTTTATGTGAACACTTACATAGATCTTCAATGGCTTTTAACAATATCTTCATTTTTTCCAGCCCATCAAGGCCAATTCCGAATTTGATGGCTTTGGTCCTTTGTTTTTCCAATTTGTTGAATGCTAACATAAATCGTAATGGCAGCAACCCAATTGTATTGTTGTTTGATTCAAAAGCAGCTAACATAGATTGTCACTTTGAAATGATTTTTGTTTTAATAAAATGAAACATAATTTCGGTTATTAACCGAATAACCAAATTATAAATTCGGTTAGTCAATTTTCGGTAATTCGGTTATTTTTAAATTCGGTCAATATTTCGGATAGTGAAATAAGTAAAATTTTTGTTTTCGGTTATAACCAAATAAACTATTCGGTTTGGTTATAACCGAATTGCTCACCCCTAGGTTCAAGGTCAATACAAAATTTGATATAATGCTCTGGGGGTAGGTGAGGAAGTTTTTCAGGAAATACGTCAGAAAATTCACTAACAATATAAATATCATTCAAATCTAACGTATTTTTGTTTAAATCCATGACATGGGCTAAGAAAGCTTGACATCTATTTTTTAATAAATGAATGGCTTTATGACTTGATATGACAGTGATTGACTTTAGTGGTTTGGTTGCTTGAATTCACAAAACAGGTTGGTTAGGAATATGAAAACTAACGACCTTATGAAAACAATCAATTTTAGCATGATGAGTGGTTAACCAATTAATCCCTAAAATCACATCAAATACAAGTATTTTTAAAGAGATGAGATCAACAGGTAATGGGATTGTCCCAACTTATATCAAGCAAGATTTATAAACCGTGGATGTAATGAAAGTTCTCCTAACGGAGTTTCAACAGATAAGTCAAAGTCTAATTTCTCAGGGGTCAAGTTCAAACGTTGAGCACAAGCAGGAGAGATAAAAGAATGGGTAGAACCAGTATCTAATAATGTATAGACTTCGCAAGAGTTTATAATTAGTTTACCCGTGATAACTTCGTTCGGGTTCCTCGCCTTTTGGGATATTATGTCAAACGCTCTCCCTGGAACCACCGACTTTGTTTTGTCCGTAGCCGCCTTTGGTGCCACCTTTCCAGCTGGACTTGACTTCGCTAATGGACAAAATTGGGTTATATGATCGTCCTTTCCACAACTGAAACACACACCTTGGAAGGCTGTGAACAATTTGGACTTATGTGTCCCTCCTCTCCGCATCTGTAGTATCTAACTGGAGGTCATTTTCCTCTCCTAGAATTTGTTGCTGGTGATGGTTCTGCTGTCGATGGCCATGATTACTGTCTTTTGGTTGAGTTGACTCATAATCCCGTTCCAATAACTGAGCCCTATTCACTACATTTGAATATAAGAAAAGTTTATGAGAGATAAGATGTTGACGAATTTTGGGTTTCAAACCTCTCAGAAACATTCACATCATTCGCTCTTCATTATCTACCACAAATGGGATGCAAATCAGGATAACTCCGCAAACCTGGTTTCGTATTACGACACAGTCATATTGTTCTTCTCTAGTTTGATAAATTCCACCTCCTTCATGTGACGAATACTTTCCGAAAAGTACTTGTCGTTGAACAATTCTTGGAACTTCTCCCAAGACATCTTAAGTGCGGATGGATGGGTACGTTTTACAGATTTCCACCAGTAATCTACCTCTCCGCGCAACATGAAGGTGGCCAAGAGAACCTTCTGCTCTTCAGTGCATCCCAAGACATCAAATATCTTGGTAATCTGTTTAATCCATGCCTTTGCCTTAACTGACTCAAGCTTTCCCAAAAACTTCGGCGGTCCCAACTCCTTGAATTGCTTGGCAGTGACAAGCCGTGAGTTACCATTGTTTCCACCTACATTTTGAATGTAAAGACCGTGAATTTTAAACTCCTTATTAATTAAATATGTGATTTAATTTTTAATGAGTTAGTTTTGTGAGTTTATTTAAACCTTATGTGGTTATGAATCGATTAAAGGGAATCACTAATAGTTGATTTAAATTAGTGGACTAACCCTAAGACTTTGATATCAAAGAATTGATAGGATTATTAATAATTAAATATTCAATTTATTTGAATATAGTAGCAAGAGTTGAACATATTCATTAATTGCAATTTTGAGTAATTAATTGATAATGTGTTAATTAATAATTATTATGAATAAATAATAATTAATGTGTAAAAAGATTAATAATTTATAAAATGATTATATGTTTACTTGATTAATTTGTGCAATATAGTAAACCTTTATTATATGGTAGTTAACTATATATTTTATATAGTACAAAGTGGCACATTAATATGTCTATATATTATATATATAGACTATATAGTAAGAGTTATTTGCATTCATGTGAGTTGCATAATAATATTGTTATATGATATGAAGTGTGTGGGTAAACATTCATGTATATCCTATTGACATATAATGATATCAATTGTTAAATTAATAAGGGTTTCATTAAGTTATTATGATAATAACAGTCATGATAATTGAAAATATACATGAATTATATGTATGTGCACTACTTGATACCTTGTAATTGGGAAATACATTGTATGCTCTTTAAATCATTATACCCTATGTTATATGAAATAAATTGTGTAGACATATTTTATAACCAAAGTTTATATTATGTGTATATATGGTATAAGCCAATTGTTGCATTTCATTGTTTGCAAATGCTGGGATTTCTTTGTCCCATAATTAGAGTCCAATTTCTTTCTTCCCACGTGAACAAGATAGCAAGCCTTGCCTAACTTCATCTCAAATTCAACCAAACTAGAGCAATAAGTGGATGGGTAGTGGGATTCATGAGTGGAATCACCAACTCTCACCAACTCTCTCATGTCCATTATACATTCTTGAAATCCAATGGTTTGATTTGTGAGGTAATGGCATTATCTAGTTAACTATTCTTCTATAAATAAGACCTTCATCTTCCTCATTACAATTTGTTGAGAATTAGTTTGCTAAGAGTGAGTAGATTGATAGATTTCAGCTTAATTGATTCACAAAGGTATAACTTCCCATCCCTAACCTTCATTTTTTTGATAAATTGCTTTGTTAATTGATTCTTTGAATTAAGCATGTAATAGTTGATATTTGATTTGGGTTATATTGCTTAGTGTTATACAAGCTTCTAAATGTGTTGGGTTATGTTAAAAACCCTTTCCATAAGGAAATTTTGTGATGGGTTCTTTGAAGCGCGCCAAGCGAGTAGATGTACGCCTCTGGCCCAAGCCATCAGAGCATTGCATTGCACTATGCATGCAGTGCGGTGTTTCTCGTTATGTTGCCGATGTATTAACTTGTTGGTACACTGTTAGAGCAAGCTTGTAAATTGTTTTAACATGCACATGCATATAGGATGAACAAGTATAGCAATGATTGGCACAATACTTGTGGTCTTGAAATGAAATTTGTGATTTCAAAAGTGAACTTTGTCACGAACACATTGTGTGAGCATTCTAACTTTATGAGTAAGATAATATGGTTTATATTGACATGAAATGTAAGACTAAAGTGATTAAACACACTAGCATACATGATTGAAAGTTAAAGACTATTTCAAAGATAAGAAACTTAAGACTTTTTCAAAGTGAACTTGACCAAGACTTTTATCTTGTAAGTTCTGATCATTTGAGCATGCATGTGGCTTTAAAATTCAAAGAAAGTTAGAATGAGAAAACTAATGTCACCAAGAAATGAGTAAAGTACGTTATGACCATGTAAGCATGTATATCAGGACTCATTATGCCTATAGATAAATTGGCATGAACATCGTTTGGTTAATGTATGTCATGTGTTATATGTGAAACTCTAGCATGTATGTATGTTAAAATATATGTGTAATTAGTGGGTTAGAGTTGGACTGATGTTAGGAGAGCAAAGCTCAAACTGAGGTCTAGCTGGGGGGACGGTAGCATTCTTGCCAGATCCTAACTTAGACCCAGACCAAAGCAATTCTTGGCCAAATCTGCAGTTTTTCCAGATTCTATTTTTTATTTGAAGTTTCAAGGCATGCTTATATGATTTCTTTATCTTGTAATATGTGACCAATGTGCCATATAATATGTGGAGAAGCATGCTATGTGAGGACTTTATTCTTTTAAGTGTAGACTCGTACTAGTTTACACATACTAATTGAAATGATCGACTTGATAATGTTAGGTCATTTCAACGCGAGTTAGTTAAAGCAAGTATTATATTGTTACTGAGCAAACAAACAAGTTTCTCTAAACTTACTCTAATTATTATTGAGCAAGTTTTCTTTAAACTTCACTCTTTGATTGTGCAAGTTCCATAATCTCATTCAAATTTATATTGAGCGAGTATTCGAACACTATTTCTATTGTGTTGCAAGTTTCCTAACTTACACAACTTTAAGTTTGTGAAAGTTTCCTATCCTTCTCATATTATACTGATCAGGTTATTGTTGAATTGAAAGTTATTCATTTAAGCTTGAATCTTATTTCCAAGCATGCTATTAAGTGGTTTAATTACCTTATAATTATTCCACATCGATATTATTGATATTCGCACTTAGTGCATTTGAGTTCGTACAGTCTTGGACTTGTACATCATTTAAAGTTCAATAATTCTTGAACTGTGTTAGATAGAGTCTGAACCTTTGTTCGGTTAGACAAGCGTATGAAGTTTTATAAAAGCTATCCAAACCAATTGATGGTAAGGATTCTTAGACTGAAAGAACACCCCTTTTATGATAGGGGAATACCCCAGGTATATAATATAAGATACAAAGAACAGATTTAAATGTTATGCATATACATAGTGTACGTGAGGCTGATCCCCTCTAGTACTTATTCTGTAGCCAGTAACCAAAGGGTCAATTAGCTATTGATTCCATTGGAGTGTTATAGTTCAAAGTCTACTTAACTAGCAGTTATTGTAAAAGCAATCATTATCTTTGCTTATAATATTCATATTGTTGAATCCTTCAGATATTCATATTGTTGAATCCATTGCCAGATATTTTTCCATTCATCATGATATATCCTTATTATTGTATTTAAACTTGTTGAGCAAACTTGTTGCTCATCCTTGCTATATCATGAATTATATTGTAGCTAAGCCCGAGACCTCAAGGAAGGACAAGGGTAAAGGAAAGAAGTAGAATAGTGGCAAGGAGCATACCTTACCTTATGCCCAGTTTAAATTACTATTATGTAATATAAACCCTAACGTTTATTTTAGGGTATATTTATAGGATGATATTAAGGTTCTCGTATCTTGGGACTAGTAATACCTTTTGAATGAATGGCATACGTTTATTATATTCCGCATTTTAGTTATCATATGTTGTTTAGAGGTGGATGTTTATATTTTATCATGATGACCGAACCGGGGTTAGAGGACCCGGATTCAGGGGCGTCACATTGAACATGAGTTTCTCTCGTCTGGTTTTGCATGAATTATAGAAAGCTCCTAAACATCCCATCATTCATCATTTGGTTGGTGTTGTTGTTTACAAGAGGATTATTGCCTTCCTGATGCACATTATCCTGGTTGTTGATTGCTGGTGTCTCAACGGTCTCAGTGCTCCATTGCTCATCTCAAAATTTTCAGATGCCATTCTCAAATACTGACACAAAACAAGGGTTAATTAAAGAAATTGACATGCCACATAAAATCCCTATATTCTGACTAACCAAACAAATAAGCTTAGGTAGGACACATTAGTGAAAGATTTACTCGTCTCTCCCCTCCTAGTTCTAATCCAAGATCTCCACCAGAGATCATATCCCTAAGCTCTGATACCAACTGTGACACCCCCAAAATAGGTTCACACAACCCATTCTGAGTCGCCAAATACATGGTACAGAAACTAAATACAAACTTCATCAATACATCTGTCGTGCAAAATATGACAACACATATGCTGTAAGTTTTAATACAATATTGTCTTGTAGACACTATCCAAAATCAAATAAAGTCCTCATTACAATTATTGATACACAATTTTACAAAATAGTGAGGACTGCTATAATAACCGTCTTGAACCATCACTCCATACCCCGACTACTCCTAGCTATATTCTCGCCTCCTAAGAAGAAAAATGGAACAAAAAGGAAAAGGATGAGCTCAACTAGTCCAGTAAATAATATTATGACGATGATAATGCATAAGAAATTATCTTTAGTCCTCAACAAGGAAAAATCTGATAGAATACAATAGACAACAAGTTTTAGATCAACAACTGCAGCGGAAACAACAATCCATTAGAAGAGTCGAGTAGAGCATGATGTCTACTATCTTCCATGATTTAAAAGTCCATCATCAATATTTTATCCCTATAACATCAATCAATAATTATTTCCAATCACTGAATTATCTATGCACTACGAGCCAAAGATAATCATTTGTATCACCAATGGTCATGATCATGCCAAACACCTATCCATCTTTCCACTACGGGCCAAAGATATCAATCAACAATTCATCTTTGCATTACGGACAAAGATATTCATCAATCAATAGTTCATCTTTGCACTATGGGCTAAAGATGACTTTTAACATAATTTAAGTCTGAGATTTATGATAATGATAATAAGAATGAATCAAGTGAGACCATAACATGGATTCAATTTCAAGACTAAGGGTCACAACAAACAACTTGGACAAAGAATTTTTTTTTGTGAACAGTACACGTGAATAGTGCCGTATAAATAGTATCGTATGTATGAACAGTACCATATGAACTTTGCCCATAAACAGTACCCAAACATGAAAAGTTTCAAATTTAATAAGAAAGTTCAGACCAATATTCCATTGAAATGATATTAGATGAAGCGCATTTTCTAATCATTTCAGGAAATATAGAAGCAATACTTACCATAGTAAGTTTAAATTTAGGAATACGGGATAAAATAATATCGCTTACGTAATATGGAGTATGAAAGAAAATGATATCCCTTACGAATATGGAAGGAAATAATATCATTTACGAGTATTGAAAGAAAATAACCTCTTTTAGGAAGAAAAAAATAATGTCCTTTACCTTAGTAGAAACTAGATTTGACTGGAATATTGGATATTATTATGAGAAAATCTTGCACAAAAAGCTACACTAAGTATCCTTATACTCACAAGAAATACGCTCAATATTATAGAGATAGAATTTTCTGATTCTGGTGT
Organism: Panax ginseng; assembly: GCA_020205605.1. Classification (NCBI taxonomy): domain Eukaryota; kingdom Viridiplantae; phylum Streptophyta; class Magnoliopsida; order Apiales; family Araliaceae; genus Panax; species Panax ginseng. The sequence continues at coordinate 64,874,192 of CM035149.1, forward strand.
GAGTTTCATTGTTTAACTAAGCAGCCTATTTATAGGAAAGTGGAAGCACACCTCTTCTGACAAATTTTACCTACGGAGGAACTTTGTAGCCAGTAATTTTGAAAATAAGGTTTTCAAAATCAAGCTTCTCACTTCCATCATTTTTCACATGTTTTACTATTTAAACAATTATAATTTATAAAATTATACCTTTATAATATATTATAATAATATATCTTAATGAATATTTTATTAGAGAAGATAATTATCACTACTACAAAACAGTAAATAGACAACGCGGAAAAAATGTTGTTTTTAGTAAGAATAACGTCGTGGTTAAGGGTGTTATCTATTTGACACCCTTACACAACGTTTTTAAACCGTTGTAGTTAAGCACAATACACAATGTTTTTTAGGAAAAAAACGTTGTAGATTTGTTTTTCAAAAATTAGCAGATGCTTAAAAACGTTGTAGAAGGTATGATTCCACAACGTTTTTTGGATAAAAATGTTGTTGTTTAGTATATCAAACAATGTTTAGGCACATTTACACAACGTTTTAAAAATGCTGTAGATTAAAAAAAAAGAAAAAAAAGGTTGTAGTTCATCTACATTACCAATGCACCTGCAATATGCTAAAGCCATGATATATAGCTAAAAGGTCTAAGTTCTCATTTAAATTTAAAGCCAAAATTTATCAACCATTCAAAATACATCCCAATAATACCATTCGTTTACAGTTTCAAATTATTACATCCACAAAATATATATCAAACTATCCATATATCCAACACGTATCTATTCAACCATCACCACAATGTATGCCAACTCTATATGTCGATATACAGACAGAAAACTAATATCGATATACTGATGCAAATTAGAAAATTACATGCAACTTAGTGCGAGAAAGTTGTAGGAGAAATTTTAGACCTATTCAACATCTCTCTCAAGCTTTATAAGCTTGTGTCATTCTGAAACATAGAACCATTTGGGATTGCATATATACATCGGCAGTGTTGTTCATGTTTGAGCTTGTTGTAGTATGGAAAAATATCATGACAACCAAGACTGGTATCTGCAGGGTAAGTAAATAAATAAAAATCTTAAGCCCAATAGGATATCATCACAAACTGCCAAAGAAGATGAATTCAGCTGAGAGAAGGATAACATCATTTAGTTATCCAAATTTTGTTGCTATATTTTTAATAATGAAATAATATGTATTCAGATCTAAAGAAAACAAGCAGATAAAGAACCCAAATGTAATATTAAAGCGTAGAAATATTCTAATCTCCCTTATCATCCAAAAATTATTAGGAAAACACATCAGAAAAGCAGAAGTATATCCTACAATACAAAGAAATCCAAGCAACATACCTACTAAAAAAGCTTCAGTGAAACATCATTACTTTTTTGCATCATCTTTAGATGTACAATCAGCACACACAAACAAGTCTAGTTGCTTTGCTTGGTCAATACTCATCTTCACACAAGCAGGATGATACCTACAAATACCATGGTGAAAAACACATAATATTCCACAGCTTATACAGTATACACACAAGGAAATTTAATAGAAGTTAAAAATCCAAAATTTGTGGAAACAAAAGCCAAAGCAACATAATTATAACTCTTAGAATAAATCTTTCCTCTAATCAGAAGAAATGAACTTTTCTTCCACAAATTTATCACAATTATAAGCAGGGTGCAGGGATATCCATATGGATAAATCCAAGACGAGTAGCCTTAAGACATAGGTTAGCTCTATAAAGCCCATACAGAGCAACCTTCCCATATAAATCAACAATGACATAAGATCAAAGAATGTACACCAGGAAGACATGTCAAGTCTATATAGCAACAATCTATATCTTCACCCGATGGTTGTGACATGTGGATTATAAAATCTTAATGCATTTAACAAGTTGAAAAATCTTGAAGTGTTCTATCATAAAAGAATTTATATAAAACAAAAGAAGGGGGGAGAGAAAGAAAAAGAAGAAGAAAGAGCTTGGAGCTTCTTCCTTTTCTTGTAGTCCACCTTTGAAGATCTAAGCGAGAGTGCTTGAAAATATTTTACAGATTTACCTTTTATTCAATAACTTGTATATTGTATAAATTCCCGAACAATTTAAAAAAAGAACTAACAAGTCAAATTATATTTTTACTAGCTAATCTTGCTTTACAAGGAAATGAAGAAAAATAGCAGAGAGAAATTTGATCAAAATCTTTGAAATATAGTAAATTAAGAAAATCAAACCAAAATGTTATTTGATAAGTAAGCAACCAAATACATAAAACAAACAGGTTACATTGGTAAAAAAAAAAATCAATCTAACCACATTAAAAGAACTACAAAGATGGGCTTGAAATTATAATTTTGTTTTCCCTCCTTTTCTGGCAACAAATGTAAGGAAAAAATCCTCAAAAGTTCATAATATTTGACAACATAAAAATGTTTATACCAGTCTTTACACCCATCACACTGTACCATTAAATCATCTGGGTTATACGACATCTCCCATTTGCAGTACCTTCAAATTAGAAAACACAAAGAAAGTTATGAAACATGTCCACCAGTAATTAAACATCAATGATGAGCAGAGTAGAACAATACTCACACCTGCGACACGATCGGTATGAATGCTCCGATGGCGACTTTGTACTCAAAGCGACAGTAGTAATCCTTAGACCCAACATTCTCAAGCTTGGTATAATTCTTGAAAGAGTGAACAATGCACTTACCTTCAATTGTGTGAGCACTCTGGGTACAAAACCAGAGCAATATAAAAAATACGTTTATAATATTTCTTTCCAGTTTACTCTACTGTCTTTTCAATTATACCCCCCCTCAATCACTCAAAAATTGCATAAGCATGCATTACATACATACATGCATATATGCATCAACAAAATACCCATTTCAAGAATCTAAAAAAGACAAAATAAAACAAATTAGTAGGGTACGAAAGCAACATTTATCATTGGAAAGTAGTACAAATCCAAAGAGATTTCATGAAGTACTTAAAACAAAATATTATGAGATAATTTCAATTATATGCATCTTCCTATTGAATTCTAGAAGGGCCACCAAATATAAAGGGCAATTCGAGTTTTTACATATATGAAAAAATTATCACTGAAAAAGGAATACAAGAATAATACCTCACAGAAAATAGAAAGCATATTGCGAGGGCTACAACTAACTACAAATAGATTAATAATACCCTCTGAAACACTGATACACCTCTTTGAGGAGCTTGAAAACCTAGCAACAGCCTTTGGCAACTCAAATGAAAGTGCGTCCATAACTTCCTATAGAGGAACAACAAATAACCCAAAAACCACAAGCTTAGCCACAAATTACAGAATCGGAATTACAGAAGTTCAAAAAATAGAATGAATCATACCGGTCCAATGAAGGAGAGGATAAATATGTATGAATTTACGAAAGGATTTCAAGCGCAGTGTTCTCAAATTCTTCATTTTACGGATGCATTACAATAGAATCGGAAATAGTATTGAGAAAATCAACCAACACGGATGTAGACTCTTCCGATTGGGACTGTGAAAAATATAAACTTGACTAATAACGAGTGTTTAGGGTGGATTTGTTCAAATTTAGGGCCCAAATTAGGAGAGGAGAGAAGTTTGGTCTGTTTTATTTGTTTTAGGGCTGAGATTTTTAAAGAGGGGTGAACAAAATTGGAAAAAAAATATAAATCCTAGATTCATACCTGATTGTCATTTGTTAATAGCATTAGGGCTTTGAACTTTGCCATTTCTGTCGGTGGCCATGTCGGATTCAAGGGTTTGAATCGAAACCAAGGGGCGAGCAGCGACGACGGCTGGTTGTGGAGGTAGGGAGTGAGAGAGAAGAGAGGCTAGCTAGGGTTTTTGGGTACAAGAGACTAATTCTATTCTCGCGTTAATAAGTGATAGATTACTTTCGCCTTTTTTTTGGCTCCGTGTTTTTTGACAAACATAACATTTTTTTTTAAAAACGTTATCTAATTAAAATAAAAAATTGCCCTTTTAAATAGATAACGTTTTTGCATATATATCTACAACGTTTTGTTTAAAAACGTTGTAAAAAAAATATCACAACGTTTTTATAAAAAACGTTGTCTTTTAAGCGTTGTCTATTTAGTAGTTTGTAGTAGTGTATGGATCCACATAAAAATTAATATGCCAAACTTTTAACAAATATCTCATGCTAAATTTCCTCCATTTATATCAAATTAAACAAATATTTACTTATTATATTTAGCAATAATTTATTTATTCATCAATTATTTACAACTCTTCAATCTTTCAGTAATTATTCCTAATTAATATTATAGAATCACAATATTGACAACCAGATCGTTCCCAGGAAAGAGGGGACTTTCTGATAAGGATTTTTCCTTACTAGCGCGCAATTATATGACCTAACCCCTTTTCTCAACAGAACTTTCTAGACATTATCAATAATGCTATCTAATAATATCATTTCAATAATATAGGTTGCTGTGTCGTGACAATTATTGAATTAATAATGTAAAATACTATTCAATTATCATTGTAGTAATTATTGCACCAATAATATGAAAGACTGTGCAATTTTACTGTATCCATTATTGAGTGATTTCTTACGTAAGAATCAATAATTAGAAATACTGTGCAATACCGTGTGCCACTTTGCAAGCACACGTATTACTATACTTTTATCACCATGTATTTCAACAATTTTTAGCGGTAAAAGTTTTGCCGTTATTTTTATAAAAAGGTTATTTCTGTCACTTTCTATATTCGACAGTTATTCCATTATGTGGTCCACCAATGATTGCACTGTCGTATGGATATTCCCGATAAAAAGAATATCTCTCGACCAAAACGAATATTCCCCGACAAAACAAATATTTTATGACCACTTGCTTACTTTGCAAAATTTTCACATTTCACCCATAACTAAGGCATTATATCAAATCAAAACCTTATTATTCAAAAATAATATTTAGAGAAATTAAATCTTTATTCATAAAAAGTTGGGGTCTTACATTGTTACTTTTTTTGGGCCCCAATCTCTATTACTTTTTAGACTTAACCATTAGCGAGTTTTAACCAGTCACTCTCTCCTTCACTAAAATATTTAGGAATATAAGTTGATGCATGTATATTTCAGTAATTATCTTCTTCTGGTAAATTCTTAAATTGGTAACTTGAAACTAATGTAGCTTAAAAAATCAACATCTGATCATGTGGGATGAGGACAGTTAAGTTCACGACACTGACACAATGTTATTTTAACTTAACTTTAAAAAATTATTAATTTTTTATATTAACAAAGGTAACCAATTCAGATTTATTGGGTTATCAATTAATTATAAAAAAAATTTAAGAACAGTTTCCAAGTGTTACCTGGATTTGTTCTCTTCAACATGTACAACCATGAACAATTTTATTGAGTTCTGCAATGGTCGCCATCGGTACATTTTTTTTCATAGTGCAGTTGGTAGCAAAACCTTCATACAAAGGTAACAAATTCAGTTTTATTGGGTTACCAATTAATTATAAAAAAATTTAAGAATAGTTTTCAAGTGTTAGCTGGATTTATTTTCTTCAACATGTGCAAACATTAACAGTTTATTGGTTTATGCAATGGTCACCGTCGGTACATATATTTGTTTATGGTGCAGTTGGTAACCCAACCTTCATACAAAAATAACCATTTTAGTTTATGTGGGTAACCAAATAGTCATAAAAAAATTCAGAACAATTACCAAGTGTTACATGTATTTGTTTTCCTTATCTTGTTAAACCATGATGAAATCGAAGAGTAGTCGTGTGGTTTTCCTCTTACTTAATATAAGAAGAAAAAATATAAAATTTTATTCAATATTGTGTAACACAATCTCGGTTACCTTACATCATTAAAAATGTACAATTGGTAGCCAAAACTTCAAACAAAAGTAATCATTTTAGTTTTTATGGGTAACCAAATAGTCATAAAAAAATTTCAGAACAATTACCAAGTGTTACATTTATTTGTTTTCTTTATGTTGTTAAACCATGATGGAATCAGAGAGTAGTCGTGTGGTTTTAAAAAAATACAAAATATTATTCAATATTGTGTAACACAATCTCGGTTACCTTACATCAATAAAAAGGTGCAGTTGGTAGCCAAATCTTCAAACAAAAGTAACCATTTTAGTTTTTGTGGGTAACCAAATAGTCATAAAAAATACAATACAATTGCAATCTCCAACACAAGATGTATGGAAAGTAACACCAACAGAAGTTGCAACAGCAGCACCAACAATCTTAAAGTTTGGAAAGGATTGGTGCAAAACATCACGATTTTATACCAGACTTTGAAAATGATTTTCCATGGCTTCTGTCATGCAGGCTGCAGATGGAGGCTGGTCTGTATATTGAATAACATTATTTTGAACTCTTTTAAGCATGCTATAGTAATAATTGCGCACATTTTCATTCTTTCTCTTCCTAGATGCAGAGAGCTCATACTGAACAACTTGAGCGGATGCCTTAACAGAAGCAACTGGGAAGAAGGGGAGGAGAGAGGAGGCAATAGAGGATGAAGGAGAGGATGAAGGGGAGGAGAGAGGAGGCGACAGAGGATCGAAGGATGAAGGGGCGACAAAGGAGGAGGAAGAAGGGGAGGAGAGAGGAGGCGACAGAGGAGTAGGATAAAGGGGAGGAGAGAGGAGGGGGTGAGAGAATGGGTAGATGAGAAGGGTAAGGTTTAATATGTTTGGTTATTATGTTTTATTCTTTTTTTAATTATTTTGTGGATGCACTAATCTTGTAATTAATTTCTAATTGTTGTATAGTAGTGTAAAGAATCCATTAAATTAAGTTGGAAGTCCAATAGATATGAATTGGTAGCCTAATGAAATTAAGATACTAGTATAGTAGTTGAGCCCAGTGAGTATTTGATCCAAGATTTGATTAAATTATGCTAGTAGCCCAAGGGGCATTATATTGGATTAACCCAATACACATGGGTCATATAATTTTATGGGTGTATGTATATATTTATAACTTAAGTATACATATACATATGTATGTGGATATATATATATATATATATATATATATGTATATGCATATGTATGTATAGTTATATATGTGTAGTTTACATAAAAAGCAAGCATGCTAACTTATTGTACTTGTTTTTATTGGATTATCAATGAAATACTGTTAATTCTAGCAGGATAGTGACTACTCAGTATTAAAATCTTATTTATTGGAAAATGTTGAAACCTTTGAATTCTTTTAAAAATGTTTCGGTCCATAATAACTGTGATGCCCCAAAAATAGGTCTACATAACCCATTCTGAGTCGCCAAATACATGGTACAGAATTCAAATACAAACTTCATTTATACAACTATTAATTGTCGTTTAAATATGACAAAATATACGCTGTGAGTTTTAATACAAATATTATCTCATAGACAATATCCAAACTCAAATAAAATCCTCAGTAAAATTATTGTCACACTATTTTTAAAATAGTGAGGATTACTAAAATTGTAGCGTCCCCAAATCCGAGTACTAATCACCACAAACCTGGTACACCAATTCTTTAACTATTGCGGAAGATATAAACATAAATTGTTTATACAAATACCTTTACGCATAATCCCCAAGGTCGATAACCTTAACTTAATACCTGAATTTAAAATCCTAATCGACATACAATGTCATTATCATACAATACTGTTACAAGTTTTAGCTGCACAATAATCCAATACTGGAATTGTCCTTGACTTTGCCTGCATCCGACGTTTTGTCTTAATCTGAAATTTTTATCATGATATAACAAGGGTGAGCAACAAGTTTGCCCAGCAAGTTTAAATTCAAAGAAAGATATATCATGATTGAAAAGAATAAAAGCTGACAAACTTTCAACAATATAATAATTGTGAAAGAATATGAATCAATTTTCATAACCGAATGATCGAGACAATATTGATGAATGGCCTACAATAAACATGAATAACTATAAGAGAACCAAATGGTAATGAAGGTGATCATGTAAGACCCTAACTTTTAATGAATAAAGATTTAATTTCTCTAAATATTATTTTTGAATAATAAGGTGTTGATTTGATATAATGTTGTAGTTATGGGTTGTAACGACCGAGAAATTCGGATCCTTTATAAAATAATTTTATTTAATAAAATAATAAATAAACTTATATTATTTGTTATTATTATGTTTTAGTAAGAAGAATGTTATTTTATAACCTAGAAACGTCAGAACGTCTTAGTATTTTAACTACGTGAAGAAATTAAAGTGTTTGAATTTCCAAGACGAAAATAAAAGTTTTTTGAGAAAATTTCTGAAAAATACTATTCATCGATTTTTGCTCGGGAATTATTTTTGAATTTCCGAGAAATACGTAACGTTATAATATCAAGGTGAGATGGATTATGTAATAATAATTCACGTATGGAAAATGTAATATTTTGCATGCGGACTTAGTTCGAGAACGTTAGGAAAATCAAGTATTAAGAATCTAATGTAATGATCGTATGATATGTATGTATTGTACGAGGTAGTGTATACGAGTATGATACGAAGTATTATACGAGTATATGGGAATGATGGCATTTTGTATATTATGATTTAGTATACGAGAATTATAGGTAGAGAATTTGTAATAAGGCTTTAAGCCATTTGTAAATGAACTTGAAAATAATGTAGGATGTACAAGTCCAATAAGGATTGGATGTGTAAGCACAAGTGTTTGTTAATCAAAAGCCTAAAGTAAATTAATACAAAGCCCAAAGGGATAAGCTAATCTAAGTGGACCTAAGCCCAATTAATGATCCAATGGGCAAAGCATGATCCATGGAGCAACCCATGTTGATATGGGTAAACTTGGTGATCAAGAACTTTAAGTAATGACCAAGCAAAGAATATGTTTGATGGTGGTCAAGTAATATGAGTGGTTACCAAGTTTAGTTAGTTGTTAAGTGTGGAATAGTAAGGAGGTTTGTTAAAGAGGTGGGCTGACCTAATGTCCCTTATGCCCTCACATTGGAAGTCCTATAAATACCCAACTTGGATTTCATTATTGTTTGTTCATTTTTCATCCAATACAAAACAACGTAAGTGTTAGAGAGAATAAGCACTTTTAAGTCAAAACTTCCATTGTTAGATTTCTAAGAAGAAGAAAGCTAGTCATCAAAGGTAAATGATCTTATGGCATTAATCTTCTATCTCTACCATAATAGCTTGATAGAGAAGTGATGATCATGTATGCTAAGCAATCATAAGAAGTGAATAAGTAATGGACTTAAGCCAAATAAGTCATGAATAAGTAAGTTAAACCTAAATAAGCTATGAACTTATGATGAACATATATGGACTTATCATATGATTACCTTAAGAAGTTAGTATGATTGATAAGATGTAAGAATATTTCTTAAAGGACTTAAACCAGTAATAAGTCATAATGAAGGAAAACTTGTAAATTATAATTTATTAAGTCATGAACTTATGAAGAATAAGCCAAAACATAACTTGAAAATAAGTTGTTATAACATGTAAGTTGAAATGTTTATAGGATGAATTGAATTCATATAGAACATTGGTCAAAACCTAAGTAACGAAGTTTTGCCGGAATTCACACGATTGGACAATAATCGTCGAATTCGTGAAATTCTCGGAATGGAAGTCGTATTTTGTGTTTGAACTCAAAAAAGTTGGTTTTCGATGGAGACAAGTCATATTTGGCATTATAGAGTTGCGAACTCGAAAATGACCGAATTCCGACTTAGAACGAAGAAACGAGCGTTGAACGTTCATGAACGTTTATCATTTTTGTTAAAAATAAACCAATAGGTGAATTTTGAGTAAACGAAGTTAAATAGATAAAATTCTTCATTAATGCATAGAGTATGTAATTTGTGAACCGTAGGCTCTTGAACGAGCCAATTCGGACTTATAACGAAGAAGTTATGAGCCCGGGAATCTCACAAAGTCAAAGATCTGTCAAATTTTTCTAAGGCACAGAGTCCGCACCGCAGCGCGACTCAAGGCACAAAGGCCCACGCCGCAGCACAAGGCCGAGGCATGACACACTACTAATTGATGCCGCAGCGCGGCCATAGCAAAGGAGACTCACGCCACAACACCAAGTCCGGACCATACACACTGCTAACTCACGCCGCGACGTGACACAGAGGAGCAATGACCGGCGCCGCAGCACCAGCCTTAGGGTTTAGATAATAAAGAAAGTTTATAAGTATAGCATGAATGGTAATTTATTTACAATGAACTAAGGAACTTAATGAAACATTGTTAAGACATGTTTAAACTTTAAGTATGATCACTTAGGGTTGAAGTAAGTCAATTGCATGTGAACGTAAGAACGACGTAATAGAAAGCCGGAACCAATAAATAACAAATCTAAATCATGTTTAGATTGAGAAGAAGGGTAAGATTCGTTAGGAATCATGTATGTACATTCATAACCTAATGTGTTATATGATGTGATTATCTATTGTAGAGACTTAAGGATTTAAAGTGCACGTGTTATAATTGTAGCAGACGCTGAAGGCAAGTATTCTAACCCTTGTTTCAGTTCAATCTGGATAAGCTTTGTGGTTCATGTATTCTTACGCATGAATTGTTGTATGATGAAGTCAAAGCCAATTCTTTCGGCTAGACTTATGATATGTTGGATTTCTTACAATCTATCAATGTATGGTCAATGTTATACCAAGTTATATTGGTGTGGTTTTCAAATGAAGACTGAGTATGCTAAAATGTTTTATCATCAAACGACAGGCACATGAGGTTGCCACAACTTAAACGTACATACATTTAAAAAATGTAGTGTTGATCAACATAGAGTACTATAGGCTGATCACCTAGACGTGCTTGTAAGAAATGTCAGACTTACGGACTTAGTGCCGGGATGTCCTTTTCAAATAAAGTATGAAATGCTCAAGGTCTTGGACCAGAAATGATGTTTTACTGAATATTGTTATTGTAAAACGTTTAAAAGAAAAGAGAAGTGCTATTTTGAATTATCGATAGTACTTCATAACTATTGTTCAGTTATTGAAGATATATGATTCCTATATTTCAAGCATGTTGTTTATTAGAATTGTCAAACTTGCTGAGCTAGTCATGCTCACTTTTGCTTGAACCATATGAACACAACTAAGATCGAACGGACCGAAGGATCCGATAAGGATAAGGGCAAGGCGAAGGCAAACCCGTAGAGTACTTATGTAATAATATAGGTTTAATGTTGTATTATATTTGATAATATGACAAGAACAAATGTAATGGTTATAAAGAACTTGGGGAATGTTAATATTATTCTGAATATATAGAAGACATATTCGTTCTTTTGAGGCTTTTCAATTGAATGTATGTGTGAATGGTAGTACCGTGTAGCACCATCTGTCGAGTTAGAAGATACCCGAATTTGGGGGCGTCACAGGTTGGTATCAAAGAATTAGGTTATAAAACTTAAGGGGGGAATTAAAAACTTTAAGTCATAACCTTAAGAGAAGTTAAAGAAGTAAAAGAAGAAAATAACTTTATAAAAATGCATTATGAATATGTTATGTGTTTTTTATTATTGTACCGACATGTACTAATCAACTTAATTATTTTGTGTAGATGTCAGGTGTAAATGGAATGCAGTTAGATGTACAGGCAGTTAGTGAGAATAGGTTAATCAGATAGAGATTATACCAAACCCCATAGCGGCAGAGCCCGAAGTTGTAGTAGTTGAGTACGGAGACTCAGAGGACCCTGATTTCATGTCTGTGTTTGATGGCATGATTGAAGAAGAGGTGGAGGTAGTGTCCTTCAACCCGATGAGTGATGGATAGAAATGGCTCTAGGGAAGTCAATGATGTCACTTTTATGTCGGTGTTGGATAGAAACATCCATTCTTGTCGGGGAGGTTAAGGAGCTAAAAGCAGAGCTCCAGGCTGTTATAGAGGATAAGACGGACGTGGAGTCCATGTGGGAGCAGGAGTACGATGAGAGAGTTTTGGCTAAGGACAAGGTCCATGAGATGAAATAGGAGGTCTTTGAGCTCAGGGGGAGCTAAAGACCAAAAAGAAGAAGATAGGGAGAATGTCATATATTTATAGGAGTTCTTATACGGACTTTCAGCAGCAGGTAGCTGGTTATCCCATTGAGGCAGGGCAGACGCGGCATACTACCATCCGTGATATTATTACCAGTCTTGCCAAGGCAGATTTTGATAATGCCTTAAGGCAGATGTAATCTAGTAGTAGCTAGAGTAGTTTAGTTATGTAAATATTTTGTATCTAGTAGTGACGTAAAACCCTCTTTTGTATAGCAAAGTGTAGTCTTTTGTAAATCCCAATTTTTGGAAATCAATTGCGGGAAAGTAATGTAATCAGCTTAGGTTGTGTAATGTAATTGATGTAGTATTATACTACAATGAAGAAATCAATATAAGCTTTTTTTGAAAAATATTGAGTAATGAATGTTGAATTTATTGTTTAATCTTGAATAATAACTAACTAATAAGAAAGGAATAATAACGCGATGTGTTATTTATTGTATCAGCAAAATGCCGCCAAGAAGAGTACAACGAAACCAAGGCACTAATATAAATCAACAAGAGGGAGGTCCAGCTAACCCCATGATGGAGTTTGCTAATCTTTTAACAGCCGCATTTAATAGAACTGGGGCTAATATCCCTGTAAATTCGGGAGTAGCACGAGCTACTACCTTCAAGGATTTTAAAAGTGTGGGTCCACCGGAGTTCAAAGGAACTATGGACCCTATTGAAGCCCAAACGTGGGTGAAAGAAATCGAGAAGGCATTTGTGATAGCAAATGTTGACGAGGGCCAGAAGGTTGTCTTTGCAACCTACATGATGAAGGGAGAGGCCAACTTTTGGTGGGAGGCCAATCAGGTTAGGGCCGGGATCGAGAATCTAACGTGGGTGAGGTTCAAGGAGATATTCTTTAAGAACTACTTTCCCACGAGTATGTAGGGGAGAATGGAGATGAGGTTTTTAGATTTGAAACAAGGGGATATGACGGTTCCCCAATACATCGCCAAGTTTAATGAACTGGCGAGGTTTTTTCCACACCAAGTGGACACCGAAGTTAGAAAGGCGCGACGGTTCAAGCAGAGCTTGAAACCCTGGCTCTATAACCGTATTTCTATGTTCCAAAGTACTTCATTTGGGACCATTTTAGAGAAGGCGATAATCGCCGAAGGTGGTAGCAAGGCGTTGAGCCAGTACCACAAAGACAAGAAGAATAAAGAGAAAGTGGATGGGGGAGTGCAGGTCGAGGGAGCCAGTGGGGGTGGCAAAGAGTATAAACGGAAGATGGTTAACTCTGGGAATACTGGAGTGAAGCAAGGAGACCCGAAGAGGAGGATGGAGGCATGCAAAGCCTGTGGGAAGACATTGAAGAGTCGCATCTCAAGGGGAAGGTGTATCTTTATATTTGTGGGACGGGGAGGGGCACATTTTGCCTAACTGTCCAAGTCCGAAAAAGAACCACAGATGCTTTGTGTGTGGGTCAACTGACCACATGGCAAAGAACCGCCTGAAGAAAGGAACAGACGGGAATCGGGGCACTAATAGCGGTAAGTTAGCTATTAGTGGTCCAGTGCAGCCAGGTAGGCCGATGGGCCGTACCTTTAACATGACAGTCAAAGATGCGGTTGCATCAGGGGACGTAGTCGCAGGTATTATTCCGATCAATGACCTAAATGCTTATGTGCTGTTTAATTCGGGTGCTACTTGTTCGTTTATAGCATGTGATTTTGCTAGACGATTAGGATTACTTCCCGAAAAGTTGCCCATACCTTTAAATATTAAGGTAGCAAACGAAGAAATAATTCTTGTTGAAGATGTTCATAGGAGTTGTTGCGTAGATATACGGGGTTGTAAATTATCGCTAGATTTGATACCGATAAAGTTAGGGGAATTTGATGTAATTCTCGGAATGGATTGGTTAGTTAACCATGGGTCAATTATAGATTGTCAGAAGAAAAGTGTAAATATTAAAACGTTAAGGCAACCTAATATAATATTTTACGGTAATAGATCTCCGGGACGTTTGTGTTGTCTAACCATAACACAAACTAGGAAATTATTGAGGAAGGGATGTGTAGGTTACCTGTGTCATGTTGTTGATACCCAAAGAGTAGTAGCAACAATGGAACAAATACCTATAGTTAAAGAATTTGCGGATGTATTCCCGAGTGAATTGCTGGGTCTTCCACCGGATAGGGAGATCGAGTTTCTAATAGACATTGTGCCAGGAGCAGCACCAGTTTCCAGGGCACCGTATCATATGGCGCCAGTGGAAATGATGGAGTTAATGGTACAGTTGCAAGAACTGTTGGACAGAAAGTACATACAATTGAGTGTTTCAACATGGGGAGCACCGGTACTATTTGTCAAGAAGAAGGACGGATCGTTGAGACTTTGTATTGACTATAGAGAGTTGAACAAGTTTACGATAAAGAATAAATACCCATTTCCTAGGATCGATGATCACTTTGATCAGTTGAAAGGGGCTAAGTATTTTTCTAAAATAGATTTAAGAACGGTGTATCACCAGTTAAAGGCTAGGAAGGAGGATGTACCAAAGACAGTATTCAGGACTCGTTATGGTCATTACGTGTTTTTGGTAATGTCATTTGGATTGACTAATGCACCAGCTGCATTTATGGATATGATGAACAGAGTGTTCAAATAATATTTGGACAAGTTCGTCGTGGTGTTTATCGATGATATTCTTGTCTATTCTAAGACGCCAGAAGATCATGCTGAACACTTAAGATTAGTGTTGGAGACACTAAGGAAGGAGAAGTTGTATGCGAAGTTCACTAAGTGTGAATTTTGGTTGGAAAAGGTACAATTTTTAGGTCATGTAATTGACCATGAGGGGATTTCAGTAGATCCAGCGAAGGTGGAAGTTGTGATGAATTGGGAACAACCGAAAACACCGACTGAGGTGCAGAGTTTCTTAGGGTTAGCGGGATACTATAGGAGATTCATCCTGGATTTTTCGAAGATAGCTACTCCGTTGACTAACTTAACAAGGAAAACGGTGAAATACGTGTGGACTGATAAATGTGAAGACAATTTTCAAGAACTGAAGAAAAGGTTGAGTGAAGCACATGTTTTGTCATTACCCGATGACACAGGAAATTT
The DNA here is from genome assembly GCA_020205605.1 of Panax ginseng. Lineage (NCBI taxonomy): Eukaryota > Viridiplantae > Streptophyta > Magnoliopsida > Apiales > Araliaceae > Panax > Panax ginseng. The sequence continues at coordinate 64,889,369 of CM035149.1, forward strand.
CGTAGTTTATAGCGATGCTTCGCATAGAGGACTGGGTTGCGTGCTCATGCAGCATGGCAAGGTCATTGCGTATGCATCAAGACAGTTGAAGGATTATGAGAAAGTTTACCCTACTCATGATCTGGAATTGGCCGCAGTATTTTTTGCCTTAAAGATATGGAGACATTATCTTTACGGAGAAAAATGTGAGATATACACGGACCATAAGAGTCTAAAATATATCTTCACACATAAGGAGTTGAATATGAGACAAAGGAGATGGCTGGAGTTGATAAAGAATTACGATTGTGAAATCTATATCACCTGGAAAAGCCAATGTAGTTATGCGATGCCTTAAGTAGAAAGAATTAGGGAGAAGTTATCTATGTTAACAGCTCAATCTGAGTTAATAACAGAGATGGCTAGGATGGAAATAGAAGTGAAGTTGCCAAGAGAATCAGAACAAATATTATTTGCGACATAGATTCAACCTACTATCGTAGAACGAGTCAAAAGGGGGCAGCTCAAAACTGTTGAGTGTGACCGGGTAAAGAAACGGCTAACCAATGAAAAAGATACTAAGTACAATCTTGGTAATGATGGATTATTAAGATTTGAAGGAAGAATTTGGGTTCCGAATGAGATGGAATTAAAGGAGAAGGTATTATAAGAGGCTCATAGTTTGAGGTTTTCAATTCATCCTGGTAGTACTAAGATGTATTAAGACCTTCGACAGAGTTTTTGGTGGTCGAACATGAAGAGAGAAATAGCCGAGTATGTGAGTAGGTGCTTGAATTTCTAAAAAGTTAAGGCCGAACATCAACGACCAAGTGGCTTGTTACAGTCATTGGAAATTCCGGAGTTGAAGTGGGAGAATATCATGATGGATTTTGTGGTGGGACTTCCGACTACAACGAAAGGGTATGATGCGATTTGGGTGATAGTGGACCGGTTGACGAAGTCGGCTCACTTTTTGCCAATTAGGATTAAGTATAACTTAGACCAGTTAGCTAAACTTTATGTTAAGGAAATAATTTCCAAACATGGATTACCAGTTTTAATTGTGTCAGATCATGATCCACGATTTACATCGAACTTTTGGAGGAATCTACAAGAGCAGTTGGGAACGCAGTTAAAGTTGAGTACGATGTATCATCCATAAACTGATCGACAAAGTGAGAGAAAAATTCAGACGTTAGAAAATATGTTAAGATCTCGCGTCATGGATTTCAAGGGTAGTTGGGATGATCATCTACCGTTAGTAGAATTTACGTATAAAAATAGTTATCATGAAAGCATAGGTATGCCACCTTACGAAGCTTTGTATGGAAGGAAGTGCAGAACACCATTGTATTGGGATAAAGTGGGAGAACGCCGAATGCTAGGGCTAGAATTGGTGCAGCAAACCGCGGATATGGTGAAGTTAATACGAATGCGTCTCATAGCAGCTCAAAATAGACAAAAGAAGTATGCGGACTTGCATCGAGAAAATAGAGAATTTGAAGTAGGCTCCTACGTATTTCTAAAGGTATCTCCCTGGAAAGGAAAGATACGCTTTGGAAAGAAAGGAAAGTTAAGTCCAAGGTTTATAGGACCTTTTGAAGTGTTAAAATGAGTAGGTGAGGTAGTTTATATGGTAGCGTTACCTCCAGACCTAGAACAATTACATAACATGTTTCATGTATCGGTATTGCGTCTTTTTAAGCTGGATTATAAGCACGTAATAGAGTATGAGCCTATTCATGTTGAGAAAGACTTAACATATGAAGAGACACCAATTCAAATTGTCAATAGAAAAGAACAAGTTCTACGGAACAAAGTTATACCTTCCGTGAAGGTGTTATGGAAGAACCACGATGCAGAAGAAGCAACATGGCAATTGGAAGAAAAGATAAGGAAAGATTACCCTCAGTTGTTTGCGTAATGAGAGACGAGATTCTGGGGACAAAATCTTTATAAGGGGGGAAGAATGTAATGACCGAAAAATTCGGATCCTTTGTAAAATAATTTTCTTTAATAAAATAATGAATAAAATTATATTATTTGTTATTATTATGTGTTAGTAAGAAGAATGTCGTTCTATAAGCTAGAAACATCGGAATGTCGTAGTATTTTAACTACGTTCTGGAATTAAAGTGTTTGGATTTCCAAGACAAAATTAAAAGTTTTTCGAGAAATTTTTCGAAAAACACTATTCATCGATTTTCGCTCAGGAATTATTTTTGAATTTCCAAGAAATACGTAACGTTATAATATCAAGGTGAGATGGATTATGTAATAATAATTCACGTATGGAAAACATAATATTTTGTATGCGGACTTAGTTCGAGAACGTTAGGAAAATCAAGTATTAAGAATCTAATGTAATGATCGTATGATACGTATGTATTGTACGAGGTAGTGTATACGAGTATGATATGAAGTATTATACGAGTATATGGGAATGATGGTATTTCATATATTATGATTTAGTATACGAGTTAGAATACGAGAATTATAGGTAGAGAATTTGTAATAAGGCTTTAAGCCATTTGTAAATGAACTTGTGAATTATGTAGAATGTACAAGTCCAATAAGAATTGGATGTGCAAGCCCAAGTGTTTGTTAATCAAAAGCCCAAAGTAAATTAATACAAGCCCAAAGGGATAAGCTAATCTAAGTGGACCTAAGCCCAATTAATGATCCAATGGGTAAAGCATGATCCATGGAACAACCCATGTTGATATGGGTAAACTTGGTGACCAAGAACTTTAAGTAATGACCAAGCAAAGGATATGTTTGGTGGTGGTCAAGTAATATGAGTGGTTAGCAAGTTTACTTAGTTGTTAACTGTGGAATAGTAAGGAGGTTTGTTAAGGAGGTGGGATGACCTAATGTCCCTTATGCCCTCACATTGGAAGTTCTATAAATACCCAACTTGGATTTCATTATTGTTTGTTCATTTTTCATCCAATACAAAACAACTTAAGTATTAGAGAGAATAAGCACTTTTAAGTCAAACATCTATTGTTAGATTTTGAAGAAGAAGAAAGCTAGTCATCAAAGGTAAATGATCTTATGCAATTAATCTTCTATCTCTACCATAATAACTTGATCGAGAAGTGATGATCATGTATGCTAAGCAATCATAAGAAGTGAATAAGTAATGGACTTAAGCCGAATAAGTCATGAATAAGTAACTAAAACCTAAATAAGCTATGAACTTATGATGAACATATATGGACTTGTCATATGATTACCTTAAGAAGTTAGTATGATTGATAAGATGTAAGAATGTTGCTTAAAGGACTTAAACCAATAATAAGTCATAATGAAGGAAAACTTGTAAATTATAATTTATTAAGTCATGACCTTATGAAGAATAAGACAAAACATAACTTGAAAATAAGTTGTTATAACATATAAGTTGAAATGTCTATAGGACGAATTGAATTCATATAGAACGATGGTCAAAACCTATGTAACGAAGTTTTGCTAGAATTCACACGATTGGACGATAATCATCGAATTTGTGAAATTCTCAGAATGGAAGTCGTATTTTGTGTTTGAACTCTAAAGTGTTGGTTTTCGATGGAGACAAGTCATATTTGGCATTATAGAGTTGCGAACTCAAAAATGACCGAATTTTGACTTAAAATGAATAAACGAGCGTTGAACATTCATGAACGTTTATCATTTTCGTTAAAAATGAACCAATAGGTGAATTTTGAGTAAACGAAGTCAAATAGATAAAATCCTTCCATAAACACATAGAGTATGTAATTTGTGAACCGTAGGCTCTTGAACGAGCCAATTCGGACTTATAACGAAGAAGTTACGAGCCCGGGAATCTTACAAAGTCAAAGATCTATTAAATTTTTCTGAGGCACAGAGTCCACGCAGCAGTAAGCGTGACTTTCAGAAAAGCCAGAGCATGTGCATGGTAGAGGCATGTGACACACTTCTAATTGATGCCGCAACGCGGCTATAGCAAAGGAGACTTGTGACGCCCCCAAAATAGGTATACACCACCCATTCTGAGTCGCCAAATACATGGTACAGAAACAACTACAACTTCATTATTACAATTGTTGTGCAAAATACGACAACATAAATACTATAAGTTTAAATACAAATATTGTCCTTTAGACAATATCCACACTCAAATAAAGTCCTCATTACAATTATTGAAACATTATTTTACAAAAATAGTGAGGACTGCTAAAACAACTGTCTAGGACCATCACTCTATACCCCGACTAGTTCCTGTTATATTCTCGCTTCCTGAGAAAAAAAATGGAACAAAAAGGAAAAGGGTGAGCTCAACTAGCCTAGTAAAGAATATTATGACTAAGATAATATACAACAAAGTATCCTTAGTCCTCAAGAGACACTTTTTATCTTTGGCTCTTCTTGGTATTGGCATAGGACACTTGGACATTTGCTTGTGATGATTGTATGCTATGACGAGAAATAAAGCGGGAGTTAGGCGCTCGGTTCAGTTTACGCAATTCGCGAAAATTGCAAAACACAACTAAAAATTTCTAATCAACTTATTCTTACACGAATTTAGACATACCCACATGCTAGAATTCATAAATAATCAATACTTAACATCTGTGGAGTGATTTTCACCCATTAAAACACATAATCACGAAATTAAAGCATGCAAATTGAATTTATTCTTGATGTTCTTGAAGTTCTTGAACAAGAACATGGATTTTAATGCTTCTTGATTTCGTTATAAAGCCAAATCCAACCATTCAAGTTTCATTTTGTTCATTTTAACATGCATAATCATATCAATGTGTGAATTTTACAAAATAAATTATATTTGACATATAAAAATCACGTATAAGGCCATATGGCCATATAACATACTCTGAAATCTTTTACTGTATAATTTCATGAAACTGAAGATATGGAAACCCATATAATATATATAAAACATACTATGATGTTATATAATAACACATAATCACATAATTGTTACCCTTTCCAACTACAGAAACTTTACAGAAAACTTAGGCCATATTCATGAAAACTTAAAAGACGTAAAATCAAAATTTGGGTTGGAGAGAATTACCCAAAGCGTAGATGAATAAGGATGACAAATTTCTCTCTACTTCAATCACAGTACTCACAATCTCTCTCAAAATTTCTTAAACTCTCTCGAATTCTCTACGAGCTCTCAACTTAAGATACGTGAAAATAACATGTCACGCTTGAGGCGTATAAAAAAAAGCTGAGCGTGATGATGGTGGGTTACCCGGTCATGGGTAATTGCTATTAACCTCCCTTAGGGCCTTGTTTGGCTAGCATAATAGGATTTCAAAACCCTTTAATTTAATAAAACATTATCATATAGTTTAAATAATGTCACACTCCTTTATAAAATAAATCAAAATCTTATTTAATTTACTTTAAATAAAATATAATGATTTCTCAATAATGCACATAGTCATATAATTAAATTTTCTCATTTAATAATAATATCAATTATTAAATCTCTAATTAATAATTAAATTAATTAAAATACTACCGGAGCTTATTAAATATCTCTTTTAATACAATAAGCTCACATAATCACATACTTCGAATAATAAAAATTTTCCACATTAATTTAATAAATATAACACATATAATTAAATTAATCTACCACAACTTCATCAATTAATCATTTAATCTAATAATTAATTCATCAAAAAATATTTATTCAATCCAATAAATATTTAAAATTAAATCACAAAGTCTCGGTTGTCACATCTTTCCCCTCTTAAAAGAATTACATCCCCGAATCACAATTCAAACAATTAAATCAGATTACATTCTCCCCCCTTATAAAGATTCTGTCCCCAGAATCGCATATAACAATCTAAGTAAATAAATGAGGATAATTTTTCATCATATTCTCTTCGAGTTCCCACGTAGCTTCTTCAGCATTGTGGTTTCTCCAAATTACCATAACAAAATGTAGTACTTTATTTCTCAGAACTTGTTCTTTTCGGTCGACAATTTGAACAAGAATTTCTTCGTAAGATAAGTCTTTGTCAAAATGTAGGGGTTCATATTCAATCACGTGCTTGTAATCGGGTTTGTAGGGTCGTAGAATTGAGACATTGAAAACATTGTGGACATTCTCTAGAGATGAAGGTAAGGCTACCTCATAAGCAACTTCTCCGACGCTTCTCAAAACCTCAAAGGGTCCAATGAATCTTGGGCTCAATTTCCCTTTCTTTCCGAATCTGATCTTTTCCTTCCAAGGAGAGATCTTTAAGAACACATAACTACCTGGTTCGAACTCAACATTCTTAAGGTGTGGATCGACGTATTTCTTCTGTGTCTTGGGCTGCTATCAATCTCGCTCGAATCACTTTGACTATCTCTGCTATTTTTTGTACCAATTCTGGTCCTAGTAATTGTCTTTCGCCAACTTCATCCCAATATAGTGGAGTTCTGCACTTTCTACCGTATAACGCTTCATAAGGTGGCATTCCAATACTAGTGTGGTAACTTTTGTTATAACCGAACTCTACAAACGGTAAATGATCATCCCAATTTCCTTTAAAATCCATTATACAAGCTCTTAACATATCTTCCAATGTCTGAATTGTTCTTTCACTCATCCATCATTCAGCACGGTGATATCTTTGTGCTCATTCGCAATGTGTACCCATGCATTCTTGTAGACGTTTCCAGAAGTTCGACGTAAAACGCGGATCTCTATCAGAAACAATTGACACCGGAACTCCGTGCCTTGAAATAATTTCTTTCACATATAACCTTGCCCGGTGATCTAGGTTGAATCGATTACGATCGGAAGGAAGTGTGCGAATTTAATCGATCGGTCGACAATAACCCATCTTCGCGTCGTAGCCTTTCGAGTAGTGGTGGGGTAAACCACAAAATCCATCGTAATATGTTCCCATTTCCATTTTGGAATCTCTAAAGGTTGTAGCAATCCACTCGGTCTACGATGTTGCTTTTACTTTAAGACATATCGGGCATTTGGCAACACATTACGCAACCTCTCATTTTAAATTTGGCCACCAAAAGTGTTGTCGAAGATCTTGGTACATCTTGGTGCTACCGGTGGTGAATTGAATATCTTGAGTTGTGAGCCTCGCTCAAAATTTCTTCCTTAATCTACTGAATGCTTGGCGGTACCCAAATTCTGCTCTCAAATCTTAGTAGTCCTTCACTGTCTATTTTGAATCTAGGTTTAGTCCCTTCAGATATCTTCTTCTTCACTTTCTCACATTCTTCGTCCTGAAGTTGAGCCTCCTTAACTTTATCTAGTAAGGTTGTACCAGCTTTCATCTGGAACAACTTCTCGTCAATCTCCATAGGATACTTCACTTCCAATTCTAGCTTCTCCATTGCTAAAATTAGCTCCTCCTGAGTGGTCAACATCATCAATTTCTCCCGACCTTTTCTACTTAGGGCGTCGGCCACCACATTTGCCTTATCCGGATGGTATAGAATCTAACAATCGTAGTCCTTAATTAACTCCAACCACCTTCTTTGACGCATGTTCAAGTCTTTTTGTGTAAAAATATATTTCAGACTCTTATGATCTCATATATATTTCACACTTCTCCCCCACAGAGATAGTGCCTCCAAATTTTCTAAGCAAAAACTCTCGCACTAACTCCAAGTCATGGGTCGGATACCCCTTCTCATAATCTTTCAGTTGTCGCGACGCATACGCAATGACTTTGCCATTCTGCATAAGCACACAGCCAAGTCCTTTATGTGATGCATCACTATAAACCACAAAATTTCCTGTGTCATCTAGAAGAGATAACACAGGTGCTGTACTCAACCTCTTCTTTAATTCTTGAAAGCTTTCCTCACTCTTCTCAAAAGTCAAGCGAATTTCACCGATTTCTAGTCAAATTTGTCGGTGAGTTGCGATCTTGGAAAAATCTGAATAAATCTTACGTAATAACCCGCTAATCCAAGAAAACATCTTACTTACGTGGCGTCTTTGGCTGATCCCGATTAATCACGGCTTGACTTTGGAGGATCCTTTGAAAATTAAATCTCTATCAATCACATGTCCAAGAAATTGTACTCTTTCAATCCGAATTCACATTTTGAAAACTTAGCATACAACTTCTCTCTTCTCAATGTCTCTAATGTCAACCTCAAATGCTCTTTCGTGTTCTTCCTTGGTTTTGAATATACCAAAATGTCATTTATAAATACTACTACTAATTTGTCCAAAAGCGGCTTGAACACTCCATTCATTAAGCCCATAAATCTTCTTTGGAGCATTCGTTAGACCAAATGACATTACGAAATTCATAGTTACCGATATGTTCTAAACGGCAGTCTTGGTGACATCCTCTGGTCTCACCTTCAGTTGAACCACTTCTCAAATCTATCTTTGAAAATATTTTGCTCCCTTTAAGCGATCGAACAAGTCGTCGATTAAGTGGTAATGGATACCTATTCTTAATCGTGACCTTATTCAGGTTCTCTATAGTCGATGTAGAGCCGCATCGTCCCATCCTTCTTTTTTCACAAATAAAGCAAAGCGCTCCCCAAGGTGATACGCTTGGTTGAATATAGTTTTGTCCGGTAATTCTTGTAGTTGGACCATCGGTTCTTTCATCTCTCTTGGTGCCATTTGATGCACGGTGCCTTCGATATTGGGGCCATTCACGGAGCCAAATCAATAACGAATTCAATTGCTTTCTATCCGAGGAAGTCGGAAAATCATCCGGAAATACGTCTGCGAAATCTCTACTACTGGAATCTCATTAATTTTGGATTCTCTTTACGACTATCGACTATGTAAGCTAGATATCCTACTACGACCTTATCTTAACAATCTCACGGCTCGCATCATCGTCAAATAACTTCGCTTGTCTAGGCGATTTTGCTACCATAAAACACAACCTTTGATGGAGTCATAAGGTTGTCACGCTTCTACAGCGTCAATTATCGCCCCATAATTGGATAACCAATCCATACCCAAAATAACATCAAATTCTCCAAGTCGAATAGGGATAAGGTCTACGTTCATGATATTACCCTTAATATCTACTCTACAGTTCTTGTACACATATTTAACAGGGATAATTTCTCTATTCGCAATTTCTATGTTCATGGGGTATTCTAACTCGTCCTTAAGCTATTCTAAGTTCTTAGCAAAGTCATCGGATATAAATGTACAAGTAGCACTCGAATCAAATAACACATAAGCATTAACTTTATTGATCGGAATGATACCTGACACCACATCGCGAGACTGCACTGTGTCTTGCACTGTCATGTTGAATGTTCTGGTAGTCGGTCAGTTGGTTGCGGTTGGTACTGCGATTGTCAGAGTGCTTCCACCAGTATTTCCTCTATTTCCTCCCAAACTCGTCCCTCCCGATCCCTTCTTAGGACAATCTCTTGCAAGATGGTCCTTTGAGCCACATGTAAAGCAGGCACCCTTCTTTGGGTTCGGACAGTTTGGTGCTATGTGGCCTTCCTGTCTACAATTGTAGCATACTCGCTTCCCTTTCATGCAATCTCCCAAGTGAGTTTTTCCGCAAGTTGAGCACGCTTCGATCTTCTTCTTCTGCCCTTCTTGTTGACTTCCAACCGACGTATTTTCAGACCACTTCCTCTTCTGATTGTGATTACCCCCAGTACTACTCCCACCAGTCTTGTTATTACCTTCCTTCTCACGCTTCTTCTTCTTCTTCTTCTTCTACTCCTGATTATACTTCGTTACTGCATCACTTCCACCCTCAGCAAGTATGGCCTTCTCTAACACTCCCGCAAAAGTGTTCAATTGGAACATTGACACTTTGCTATACAACCAGGGCTTCAGTCCCTGCTCAAATCATCCCGCCTTCCTCTCATTGGTATGTACTTGGTACGTGGCGAACCTATCCAACTCATTAAATCTTGCCGCATAATCCGCTACTGACATATTCCCTTGTTTTAACTCTAGAAACTGAACCTCTATCTGATTTGTGAACTAGCCAGGAAATACATCTCAAAAAACATCTCTTTGAATCTCTCCCAGGATATTACACCTTCACCTCCTCTAACTTTGTTTGCCTGCCACCAATAGCTGGTTTCGGACTTCAGCATAATCGTTGCATAAGCGGTCTTCTGATCTTCCCTTACTCGAGCGACATCGAATACATTTTCCATCTCCATTACCCAGGTCTGAGCTTCGATTGGGTTCATGGAACCCTTAAACTCTGGCGGTCCCACCGCCTTGAAGTCCTTAAATGAAGTATTTGGTGGAGCTTGGGGTTGATTATTAAGTGCTCCAGCTAAAAGGTTCACCAATTGCTAAACGGAGTTAGCATTGGCGTCGTTGTTATTGTTTGTTGACCCTTCCCGGGCTTGCTAACGATTTTGTCTTCTATGCGGCATATTTCTATTAAGAATATACGCTTATTAGATCTTTACTCAATCTCTAAAACATTTAAGACTTAACTAAACATTTAATCATAACTCACTTAACACATTACTTCAAATAAACTTTGACATTTCATTTAATTCAAAAGTCTTTACATCATAAGATAGCATCACTACTATTTACATCAACTATCCCGAGATAAAGAATCTACAGGATTTAAAACATCACAATATTCCAATATTTATGAACATATCGGAATTTACATCATTAACTATCAAATAGTTTTCATATATTTAAACTAATACTATCACTATCTGTTAAAGCGCTAGATAGCCTTGCAACGTTCCTCCTCCATGATGCGGCGCATCATTTTGCGATCTAGCATATATGATGGTAGATCCTCAAACTGGATTGGATACTTCCTAACTTGATCTTGGACCGCATCCATTGCATTTTGTAGTGTAGAGTACGTCTCCTCAAGTTTAGCCTTCTTCGCGACGATCATCTTCTGTGACGATCGAAGACTGGCGTGACTCTTGTACCGAGCCTCCTCCTCCGCTATGGCAAGCCTCCGAGGTCTCCTTGGATCCTTCTTTAACTTCTTTATTTACTGCGGACTTATCCTTGGTCTGACCCTTCTCGTGAACAAGATCCCACTCCACGTTTCCTAAACGTGTGTGAAGAGTCCCAATCTCCCCATCCTACGCTTTCAATAGTAATCTGCGACTAACCACACGCCGATCGGATCCCGAACAGTATCCTGCAACTCTATGTTATGATCATAGAGTGCATCATACATCTCTGCATCAATGGAGTTCGGTGGGAACTCCTCTTCTTCCTCTTCCTCAGGATCCTCCTGCTGGATCGGGTCTCCATTTCATGCTCCGACCAAAGCATAGCGGTGATCAACGGAGATGGCTCTCTCTGTACAAGCTGTTCCCTGACGACATGAATGTCTCGGGGCTCCTCCTCTATAGGTAATCGGGGTTCCTCCTCCCAAGCTCGACTAGCTCCTCCAACATCCGACATCCTGACAACAAAATTTTAAGTTTTAGTTACTAATCCATGCTAGCGAACACATAGATTAACACATAAACACATAAAGTCTTTTATTATCTTCAATGAATTTAGAAATTCATTTCTTATAACTCGATAAGAGTCAACCACTACTGTGTTCTCAATCTCCTACAAGGCTACTACCTAAGGTTGTTCCCCCCACCTAAGGTTCATAACCTTACAGCTCTAATACCAACATGTGACACCCCCAAATCTGGTACTTCCATTTCCACAGGATTTGGTGTTCACTGTACAAACATCATCGATCTATCTACCCATAAATAAATGTAAACCATGCAATAGATAGAAATAAATAATAAATCTCTTCCCTTATGGGGTTACATCAACTGCATAATAAATAAATCCCAGGTTACTCTAACCTTAAATCATCTGTGCGGAAAAATAAACAAATAAGTCTTAAATAACATCAATTCTAAATATCATTACATAACCACATAAATAATCAGTCTTCATTACTTGCTAAGCTTGCCCTTGCCCTTACTAGTGGAAGGTTCGTCTGCTCTTTCGTTCTTAACTGCAATGTTATTATTCGCAAGAGTGAGCACGATTGCCCACAAGTATAAAAATATAACAATGAATAATAACATGCGAGAAAAATAATAACTTCGAATATAAAAGCTCAACTTTTGAATCAAGAATGAATAACAAGAATCAAAAGAATTTCTGAGGGTCATAAGACCTTGAACTATGTCCTAGGTTGTCAAGTGTTTATACTTGAAACCTTTAACAGTCATAAGACTATGGACTCTTCTTCTGATACTTAGGGGGATCAACCCTTAGTACCATACTGTGCACAATATCTTAACGCTAAAGCGTAAATAATCCCCTATACAGGGTTGTTCATCTTAGTTTGACATTCGAGTCCGCACCAAAGGAAGTTTGGTTTGGATAATTCATCAAGGGGTTCTGAAATTTAGAACGCTCATCAACTATAGACTAGTCGAATCAATAAGGGTTCACTAGTCTAACAAGGTTTAACAGTAAATGAATATTTAACTTGAATAACATCTCAAAAGGTATAAAATAGAATAATTATTGTATAACAACTTCATGCTTGAAGATTAATAAAGTTTACTATACAAGACAGGCTTGATCAATAAAAATGAGAACTTGCTCAATATCGAAAGATGAATTAATCAACTTATATAACGATAACAAGTAGGGTTAGGAAACTTGCTCAATGAAAGTTTTGGGTAAGAAACTTGCTCAACGTAAATGTAGAGTTAGAAAACTTGCTCAATGTAACAAGATAAGGTTTAGAAACTTGCCTCGTGCGTAGATTACACGTTAATAAAACTCGTTCTTTGAATTAAATCCTACATATCATTCATGTTCACAACACCAATCAATTATCACGTAATAAACATCACAAGTTTATTCTTTGTCTAACTCGAGTTCATAACTATACTTTAGTCGATTACTACACTTATTGTCAAAATTAAGACTTCACAAACAATAAGGTAACTATGCATTTGATCATTGGTTCACACGTAATTGTGTTATGGACATGTTAAGAATTTATTTTAACATCTCATTATAGGTCTAACAAGTCTTTATATTCATTAAACTAAGTTAATAACTCATTTCTATACTTGAACATTAAAAATTTGCATTTTCTAGACATTCTGCTAAGTGGTATTTAACTTATTTCACTTTTATCTTAACTCTTGTAGCCATTTGCTTGTTGGATATTTAGCGGCTTGTACATGGTGAGAAATAAGGCGGGAGTTGGCGTAGCAAGGCTCCGAGACTCGATTCGATTCTATGATTCAGCGAAAATTGTAGAACACGACTAAAAATTTCTAATCAACTTATTTTTACATGAATTTAGACATACCCACATGCTAGAATTCATAAATAATCAATACGTAACATCTATGGAGTGATTTTCACCCATTAAAACACATAATCACAGAATTAAAGCATGCAAATTGAACGTTCTTGATGTTCTTGAAGTTCTTGAACAAAAACATGGATTTTAGTCTACGAATTAGTTATAAAGCCAAATCCAACCATTCAAGTTTCATTTTGTTCATTTTAACATGCATAATCATATCGATGTGAATTTTGCAAAATAAATTATATTTGACATATAAAAATCCGTATAAGGCCATATGGCCATATAACATACTACGAAATCTTTTCTTTGTATAATTTCATGAAATTGAAGATATGAAACCCATATAATATATATAAAACATACTTATGATGTTATATATTAACACATAATCACATAATTGTTACCCTTTCCAACTCAGAAACTTTTACAGAAAACTTAGGCCATATTCATGAAAACTTAAAAGACGTAAAATAAAAATTTGGGTTGGAGAGGATTACCCAAAGCGTAGATGAATAAGGATGACAAATTTCTCTCTACTTCAGTCACAGTACTCACAATCTCTCTCAAAATTTCTCAAACTCTCTCTGAATTCTCTCTGAGCTCTCAACTTAGCATACGTGAAAATAACATAATACACAGCGTATATAAAAAAAAAATCGACGTGATGATGGTCAGTTACCCAGTCATGGGTAATTGCTATTAACCTCCCTTAGGGCCTTGTTTGGCTAGCATAATAGGATTTCAAAACCATTTAATTTAATAAAACATTATCATATAGTTTAAATAATGTCACACTCCTTTATAAAATAAATCAAAATCTTATTTAATTTACTTTAAATAAAATATAATGATTTCTCAATAATGCACATAGTCATATAATTAAATTTTCTCATTTAATAATAATATCAATTATTAAATCTCTAATTAATAATTAAATTAATTAAAATACTACTAGGCTTATTAAATATTTCTTTTAATACAATAAGCTCACATAATCACATACTTCGAATAATAAAAATTTTCCACATTAATTTAATAAATATAACACATATAATTAAATTAATCTACCACAACTTCATCAATTAATCATTTAATCTAATAATTAATTCATCGAAAAATATTTATTCAATCCAATAAATATTTAAAATTAAATCACAAAGTCTCGGTTGTCACAGAATAACAACTCTCAAAGTATCTAAATACTCACAAAAATACGCTCGACAATATAGAGAGAAAATTTATGTTTCTTGTGTGATTTTCAATTCTAATCTAAGCACCTATTTATAGGAAAATACTAGAACGCCAAAGAAGACTAAATTAATAAAATATTAATTTATTTTTTTCTCTCTTCCACACCACCTCTTTTGAACAAACTAAGCAGCCTTCTTTGAACAAAAATCTCAGCACATGTTTTCAAAAATAAAAGTGGGTCCCACCCATAATTTTAATAAAAATATTTAATTTCCGAAACTTCAACATTTCATAATAAATAGCCCTTTTATCAGAAAAATTTGAATCTCAATTCTATTCCATAGTAAATCGAATTCTCTACAACTTTGTCGAAGAAAGTTTTTCCAAATTCCAAACGAAAAATGCCCGAAATCCACATACGGACGATTTTCAACATCTCTTAAAATTCATAACAAATCATATGTTACTTTTTAACGGTTCAAAATTTGTGGACATATACTAAACTTATATATGTATAACATATCCAAAAATCACAACGATCCAACGGTCGGATTAAAATTATAACTCACGGAATTGAGCTTAAGAACACTGATTTGATTTTCGGACTATAAGTCCCTCGTACCAGTTTCACTCAAACAGTCACCACGAAAAAATCCACAAAGAATTTTTGGGTGATTCAAATTTCTACGTTTAGCTTACTAGGGCTTTCTTTTGATATATGGCTCATCTCCTAACTCATTATACACAAAGAGTTATAGATTTTACAAAATCAAGTAATAAACTAATTTTCTGAAAATTTCCAAATTTCGCTTCATTTCGACAAAATACTAATAAAACCCTCAACATTAATTCCTTCATTTATATCCATATAAAAAATATATTTTCTTATCATATAAATCAATAATTAATTATTCACAAATAATATTACTGAGAATCACAATAATGACAATGACCCGGGCCATTCCGAGGAAAGAGGGGCTTTTCGATAAGGATTTTCTCTTCTTGGTAGCGTAATTAGGTGACCAAACCTCTCCTTGTGAGAACTTTCTAGACATTGCCAATAATGTTATCTAATAATATTATTCAAATAATATGAATTATTGATCGATAATGGGAAATATTGTGCGGTGACAATTATTGAAACAACAATAATATAAAATATCAGCGCATCAATTATTGAATCAATAAAATAAAATATTGAGCAGTAATTCTTTGTAACAATTATTGAGTAGTGCCTTCTTACGTAAGAATCAATAATTCAAAAAATCTTATATATCACTGGTAATATCTTCTTTATGCGACCACGCGTATTCTTTGTATTTTAACCACGAGGTAATCAGCGGTGTTACTTGGTAACAATTACACCATTATTTATAAAAACTCAAACTTGTCATTTTCTTCATCCATCAAGCGGTTATTACATTATGGGGCCCACAAATGTTATTTGCGTCGTAAATACGAATATTCCCGACAACAAGAATATTCCATGACCAAAAGAATATTCCCCGACAAAAATGAATATTTTATAACCACTTGCTTATTTTGTAAAATTTGCACATTTCACCCATAAGCAAAATATTATATCAAATTATCATCTTACTATTTCAAGATAATGAATAGAGGAAATTCAATTTTATATATATATAAAAAAACTTTGGGGTCTTACAACCTCCCCTCCTTATAAAATTTCGTCCTCGAAATTGACGTACGCACCTGATATTTCAAAAAGGTGAGGATACCTCGCTTTCATTTTTGATTCCAACTCCTAGGTCATTTCTTCAATGATAGCATGGTTCCTCCACAAAACCTTAACTTGTGGTATAACCTTTGTTCGTAGGACATGCTCTTTCTCTATCAAGATCTTGTGGGTACCTCTCAAATACGTTAAATCTTGATTATCTAAATGCGGTTCTAACTCGATAATGTGGTTTGGGTCGTCCACATATTTACGTAATATCGATACGTGAAAAACGTTATAAACATGCGACATACTTAGCGTTAAGGCAAGTCTATAGGCCACGAGTTCCTACTCGATCGAGGATTTCAAATAAATTGAAGGTTTGAGGTTTTCTTTCTCTTCTTAATCGACTCTTACTTACAGAATAGCGCCTTCTTGCATCTTCTTCTTTATATTCATCGACTCGGTGTGTAGCTTGAGCGGTTTTAACTTTATCAATTAAAGTCGATTCTACTCGTATATTTAACATCATAACGTGGGTCCCTAGAGTCCTTAACTCTATCTTTATCGTTTGTAAATTATACAAAATAGGTCTTTGTGTTCAACAATATCGCACTCGTACTCGCGTACGATCTTTTACTCAACGCGTCAGCGGTTCGCTTTTCCAGGATGGTATGGTTAGAATAGGTGCCGAAATGAGTCTGCTCTTGATTTCTTGGAAGCTCTTCTCACATTCCTCGTTCCATTCAAATTTTGTATCTTTTCGAGTCAGCTGAGTTAATAAAGTAGTGATTCGAGAAAATCCTTCCACAAATCTCTGATAGTAACCAGCTAAGCCTAGAAAGCCAGATATTTCAATTACTGACTTAGGTTGCTCTCAACTGTGACTCATATCCCAATCTTGGATAGCACGTCACAATGGCACCTATCGTTTACCACCACACAAATATAGCGTCCCTACGGAGATGCGGCTTTGGTGCATTCCACAAAGGAAGTCACTAGATAGAGGCTCGAGTACCGACTCTTGTAGTTGGGTTTTAACTCTGAAGTTTAATAGGAGCCATTTGATATGGATTTTAGAAATGGGTTTTGTCTAGGGTTCAAAGTCGATACAAAATTTAATATCACACTCTGGGAGTAGGCCAGGAAGTTCTTGAGAAATCGTCGGAAATTCACTAACAACAAAAATATTATTCAAATCTGACGTGTTTTTGTTCAAGTCCATAACATGGGCTAAGAAAGCTTGACATCCATTTTTTAATAAACGAATGACTTTATGGCTTGATATGACAGTGATTGACTTTAGTGGTTTGGTTGCTTGAATTCGCATAACAGGTTGGTTAGGAATATGAAAACTAAAAACCTTACAAAAATAATCAATTTTAGTATGATGAGTGGTTAATCAATCAATCCCTAAAATCACATCAAATGCAAGTATCTTTAAAGAGATAAGATCAGCGAGTAATGTGATGGTGCCAACTTGAATCAAGCAAGATTTATAAAGCGATGGATGTAACGAAAGTTTCTCTATGAGTCTTGATAGATAAGTCAAAGTCTAATTTCTCTCGAGTCGAGTTTAAGCGTTGAGCACAAGCAGGAGAGATAAAAGAATGGGTAGAATCGGTATCTAGTAAGGTATAAACTTCAAAAAATTTATGATTAACTAACTCGTGATAACCGTTTGGGTTCCTCGCTTTTGGAGAAGTTATGAAAGGCGCTCTCCTTGAACCACCGGATTTTGACTTATGCGGGCGACCTTTGGTGTCATCATTATCGCTAAATTGACTTTCTATAGGGCATATTCCACCTCAACTTGCTTCATCGTACTCTGTTTCATGATCTACGAATCATTAATCTTGATCCATATCGAATTGGGTTTGCCATGATATGCGGGTAATTCAAAACTTCGATGTTGGGTTCTCTCAATTCTTTGTCCAAAAAGAGAAATACATATCATCTATTTTAGCCTTCTTAGATCGGACATCTCTTTCCACAATATCAGCGCGTCGTATGCGCTTTTACCCATGCATCACTCATTCTCACTCGTTCGGTTGTTTCTTCTTTCATTTCGATTCGACTTTATCATCTTATACTCGCGAAAAAGTGCTTACATTCAAGCATCACATATCGGGTAACACAAGCTTGAATTGTTGCATCCTTTTGCTCCACGACCACTTTCCCGTTCTTTGCTTTGCTCTTCTAACTCATGAATATGATTTTGCAATTCTACATTTCGATCATAAAATTCTTCTAATAAATTCTCCTCGGGTTCTCTTCTTCCTCACTCTCTTTCATTGCTACCTCTGCGACTAGCTCGGGTGCAACTATTAATTCTTCCCTCACCACAGAGAATATCTCTAATTCCTTCTTCACTTTGACATCACATTATCTGGTTGGTGATTAGAGGTGTCTCCACGGTCTCATTCACTCCATTGTTAACGTTCTCAGTTGCCATTCTTAAATAGCGCCATAAAACAAGGGTTAATTAAACAAATTAACATATCACATAATATCCCTATATTATGACTAGCCAACAAATAAGCTTAGGTAGGACACACTTTAGCGAAGGATTTACTCGTCTCTCCCTCTAGTTCTATTCCCAGATCTCACTTGGAGACCATATCCTAAGCTCTACGATACAAGTTGTGGCGCCCCCAAAATAGGTACATCCACCACCCATTACAGAGTGGCCAAATACATGATGCAGAAACAACTACAACTTTATTATTACAATTGTCGTGCAAAATCGACAACACAAATACTATGAGTTTAAATACAAATATTGTCCTCTAGACAATATCCACACTCAAATAAAGTCCTCATTACAATTATTGATACTTTATTTTACCAAAATAGTGAGGATTGCTAAAACAATTTGTCTAGGACCATCACTCTATACCCATTGGTTCTCTTTATATTCTAAGCTTCACGAGAAGAAAAATGGAACAAAAAGGAAAAGGGTGAGCTCAACTAGCCCGATAAAGAATATTATGACTAAGATAATATACAACAAATTATCCTTAGTCTCAGCGAGGAAAAATCGATAGAATATAATAGAATGACAAGTTTTAGATCAACAAATGCGGTAGAAACAACAATTCATTAGAAGAGTTAAGTAGAGAATGAAATCTACTATCATCTATAGATTTAAAAGTCCATCATCAATATTTTATCCTGTAACATCAATCGATATACATCTTGCATCAAATATTCATCTTTTGCCTTTACAGGCCAAAGATATTCATTTGTATCACCCGGTTGGTCATATTCATCTCAACACTGTTCATCTTTTTTTCTGGGCCAAAGATATTCATCGAATAATCATTCATCTTTTGCAAAGAGGCCAAAGATATTCATCAAATAATCATTCATCTTTGCACTCTCTGACCAAAGATATTCATCAAATATCACCATTAAAGAGGCGAGGATGATGAAAAACATTTTAGAGAACGAATCGATGTAAGATAAAAGGACAAAAGATTAGAGATTCGTACTTTAGATAATTCAAGTTTAAAAATACTCCATAATAAACCATAATGGAGTAAAATTCAAGAATGAAGATCAAAACATGGATACAATCAAAGATAGTAACCATAATAGACATCTGGGACAAAGAAGAAAATTTTATTTTTAGGTGAATAGTGTAAATATTCGTGAATAGTGTCAGTATCGTGAATAGTAAATGAATAGTAACAAAAAAGGTAGAAATTCCACAATAAAATTTATATCAATATTTTAACATAATGATATTGAAGAAAATAATATCATTCTGAAGAAAATAACATCCCTTACCTCGAAAAAATAGTATTTACGATCGGAATATCGGATATAAAAGAAGAAGGAAACTTGTCTTTGAATAGCAACTCTCAAAGTATCTAAATACTCACAAAAAATACACTCGATAATATAGAGAGAAAACTTATGTTTACGGTGTGATTTTAATTCTAACCTAAGCACCTATTTATAGGAAAATCTTTAGAATGCATTAAAGGAGACTAAATTAATAAAATATTAATTTTTTATTTTTCTCTCTTCCACGCCACCTCTTTTTGAACAAAAATCTAACCATACCTTCTTTGAACCAAAAATCTAGACATGTTTTCAAAAAAAATAAAAGTGGGTCCCCCACCCTTTAATTTTAATAAAAATATTTAATTTTCGAAACTTTAACATTTCATAATAAATAGCCTTTTATCAGAAAAATTCAAATCTCATGTCTATTCTATAGGAAATTGAATTCTCTACAACTTTGTAGAAGAAAGTTTTTCCAAATTCCAAACGAAAAATGCCCGAAATCCACATACGGACGATTTTCAACATCTCTTAAAATTGATAACAAATCATACATTACTTTTTAACGGTTCAAAATTTGTGGACATATACTCAACTTATATATGTATAACATATCCAAAAATCACAACGATCCAACGGTCGGATCCAAATTATAACTTACGCAATAGAACTTAAGAACACTGATTTTATTTTTGGACTATAAGTCCCTCGTTCTAGTTTCACTCAAACAGTCACCACGAAAAATCCACAAAGAATTTTTGGGTGATTCAAATTTCTACTTTTAGCTTACTTCCAGGGCTTTCTTTTGATATATGTCTCATCTCCTAACGCATTATACACAAAGAGTTATAGATTTTACAAAATCAAGTAATAAACTAATTTTCTGAAAATTTCCAAATTTCGTTCTTCATTTAGACAAAATACTAATAAAACACCTCATCATTAATTCCTTCATTTATATCCATATAAAAATATATTTTCTTATCATATAAATCAATAATAATTATTCACAAATAATATTACAGAATCACAATTAAAACAACAACCGGTAGTTCGAGGAAAAAGAGGGGCTTTCAGATAAGGATTTCTCCTTCTTGGCTTATGATTAGGTGACCAAACCTCTCCTTGTGTAGAACTTTCTAGACATTGCCAATAATGTTATCTAATAATATTATTCAAATAATATGAATTATTGATCGATAATGGGAAATATTGTGCGGTGTGATTATTGAAAAACAATAATAATATAAAATATCAATATGATAATTATTGAATCAATAAAATAAAATATTGAGCGATTAATTCTTGTAACAATTATTGAGTAGTGCCTTCTTACGTAAGAATCAATAATTCAAAAATAATATGCAATACAGGTGTGCTTCTTTGTGCAACCATAGCGTATTCTCGTATTTTAACCACGAGGTAATCCAACGATTGTTAATGGTAACAATTACGCCAGTTATTTATAAAACTCAAACTTGTCATTTTCTTCATCAAGCAGTTATTCTATTATGGGGCCCATAAATGGGCTGCCGTCGTCGTATGAATATTCCACGACAACAAGAATATTCCACGACAAACGAATATTCCCAAAGAAAAATGAATATTTTATAACCACTTGCTTATTTTGTAAAATTTGCACATTTTACCCATAACCAAAATATTATATCAAATTATCATCTTATTATTTCAAGATAATGAATAGAGGAAATTATAATTTTATTTATATAATCTATACACTAACTTAATCTGGACAAGCTTTGTGGTTCATGTATTCTTACGCATGAAGTACTATAGGCTGATCACCTAGACGTGCTCGTAAGAAATGTCGAACTTACGGACTTAGTGTCGAGATGTCCTTTTCAATTAAAGTATAAAATGCTCAAGGTCTTGGACCGGAATTTATGTTTTACTGAATATAGTTATTGTAAAACATTTTAAAGAAAAGATAAGTGCTATTTTGAATTATCGATAGTACTTCATAACTATTGTTTAGTTATTGAATATATATGATTCCTATGTTTCAAGCATGTTGTTTATTAGAATTGTCATACTTCCTGAGTTAGTCATACTCACTCTTGCTTGAACCATATGAACGCAGCTAAGATCAAACGAACCGAAGGATCCGGCAAGGATAAGGGCAAGGCGAAGACAAACCCGTAGAGTACTTATGTTATAGTATAGGTTTAATGTTGTATTATATTTGATAATATGACAAGAACAAATGTAATGGTTATAAAGAACTTGGGGAATGTTAATATTATTCTGAATATATAGATGACATATTCGTTCTTTTGAGGCTTTTCAATTGAATGTATGTGTGAATGGTAGTACCGTATAGCACCATCTATCGGGTTAGAAGATACCCGGATTTGGGAGCGTCACATGGGTGAAATGTGCAAATTTAGCAAAATAAGCAAGTGGTCATAAAATATTCATTTTGTCGGGGAATATTCGTTTTAGTCGGGAGATTTCTTTTTATCGGGAATATCCGTACGACAGCGCAATCATTGGTGGACCACATAATGAAATAACTGTCGGATATAAAAAGCGACAGAAATAACCTTTTTATAAATATAACGGTAAAACTTTTACCGTTAAAAACTATTGAAATACCTGGTGATAAAAGTACAGTAATACGCGTGGTTGCATAGTGTCACACGATATTGCACAGTATTCTGATTATTGATTCTTACGTAAGAAGTCACTCAATAATTGGTACAGTAAAATTGCACAGTCTTTCATATTATTTGTGCAATAATTGCTACAGTGATAATTGAATAGTATTTTACATTGTTGATTCATTAATTGTCATGACACAGTAACTTATATTATTGAAATGATATTATTAGATAGCATTATTGATAATGTCTAGAAATTTCTGTCGAGAAAAGGGGTTAGGCCATATAATTGCGCGCCAATAAAAAAAATCCTTATCGGAAAGCCCCCTCTTTCCTGGGAACGATCTGGTTGTCAATATTGTGATTCTATAGTATTAATTAGGAATAATTATTGAAAGATTGAAGAGTTGTAAATAATTGATGAATAAATAAAAAAAATTGTTGATTAATATGATAAGTAAATATTTGTTTAATTTGATATAAATGGAGGGAGTACATATTAATTTTTCTATGGATCCATAATTATCTTCTCGGATAAAATATTCATTAAGATATATTATTATAATATATTATAATGATATAATTTTATAAATTATAATTGTTTAAATAGTAAAACATGTGAACAATGATGGAAGCGAGAAGCTTGATTTTGAAAACCTTATTTTCAAAATAAGTAGGCTACAAAATTCCTCTGTAGGCAAAATTTGTCAAAAGAGGTGTGATACTACTTTCCTAAAAATAGGCTGCTTGGTTAAACAATAAAACTCACACCAGAATCAGAAAATTCTCTCTATAATACTGAGCGTATTTCTTGTGAGTATAAGGATAATTTGAGTGTAACTTTTTGTGCAAGATTTTCTCAGAATAATATCCGATATTCCAGTCAAATTTAGTTTCTACTAAGGTAAATGATATTTTTTTTCCCGTAAAGTAGGTTATTTTCTTTTAATACTCGTAAATGATATTATTTCCTTCCATATTCGTAAGGAATATCATTTTCTTCCATACTCCACATTACTTACGCGATATTATTTCATCTCGTATTCCTAAATTTAAACTTACTATGGTAAGTATTTCTTCTATAATTAGAAATTGCGCTTCATCTAATATCATTTCACTGGAATATTGGTTTAAACTTTCTTATTAAATTTGAAACTTTTCATGTCTGGGTACTGTTCATGGGCACTATTCATACATACGGTACTATTCATACGGTATTATTCACGAGTACTGTTCACAAATTTTTTTATTCTTTGTCCAAGTTATTTGTTGTGACCCTTATTCTTGAAATTGAATCCATGTTATGGTCTCACTTGATTCATTCTTATTATCATTATCATAATTCTCTGACTTAAATTATGTTGAAAGTTATCTTTGGCCCGTAGTGCAAAGATGAACTGTTGATTGATGAATATCTTGGCTCGTAGTGCAAAGATGAACCGTTGATTAATATCTTTGGCTCGTAGTGCAAAGATGGACAGGTGTTTGGCATGATCATGACCACTGGTGATACAAACGATTATCTTTGGCTCATAGTGCATAGATAATTCGTTGATTGGAAATAATTATTGATTGATGTTACAGGGATAAAATATTGATGATGGACTTTTAAATCTTGAAAAATAGTAGACATCATGCTTTACTTGACCCTTTTAACGGATTGTTGTTTCCGCAGCAGTTGTTGATCTAAAACTTATTGTCTATTGTATTCTATCAGATTTTTCCTTGTTGAGGACTAAGGATAATTTATTCTGCATTATCTTAGTCATAATATTCTTTACTGGGCTAGTTGAGCTCATCTTTTTCCTTTTTGTTCCATTTTTCTTCTCAAGAGGCGAGAATATAGCTGGGACTAGTAGGGGTGTTGAGTGATGGTTCAAGACGGTTATTATAACATTCCTCACTATTTTGTAAAATAGTGTATCAATAATTGTAATGAAGACTTTATTTGAGTTTGGATATTGCCAAAAAGACAATATTGTATTAAAACTCACAACATATGTGTTGTCATATTTTGCGCGACAGATGTATTAATGAAGTCTGTATTTGGTTTTTGTACAATGTATTTAGCGACTAAGAATGGGTTGTGTGGACCTATTTTGGGGGTTGGTATCAAAGCTTAGGGATATAATATATGGTGAAGATCTATGATTAGAACTAGGAGGGGAGAGACGAGTAAATCCTTCGCTAGTGTCTCCTACCTAAGCTTATTTGTTTGGTAGGTCAGAATATAGGTATAATATATGGCATGTCAATTTCTTTAATTAACCCTTGTTTTGTGGCAGTATTTGAGAGTGGCATCTGAAAAATTTGAGATGAGCAATGGAGCACATGAGACCGTTGAGACACCGAAAATCAACAACCAAGATAATATGCATTAGGAAGGCTATAATCCTCCTGTAAACAACAACACCAACCAAATGATGAATGATGGGATGTTTAGGAGCTTTCTACAATTCATGTAAAACCAAACGAGAGAGACTCCTATTCAAAATGTAGGTGGAAATAATGGCAACTCACGGCTTGTCACTGCCAAGCAATTCAAGGTGTTGGGACCGCCGGAGTTTTTGGGAAAGCCTGAGCCAGTTAAGGCAGAGGCATGGATTAAGCAGATTACCAAGATATTTGATGTCTTGGGAATCGGTAAAACGTACCCATCCATCCACACTTAAAGATGTCTTGGGAGAAGTTCTAAGAATTATTCAATGACAAGTACTTTCCAGAAAGTATTCGTCACATGAAGGAGGTATCAAACTGGAGAAGAACAATATGACTGCGTTGCGATACGAAGCCAAGTTTGCGGAGTTATCTCGGTTTGCATCCCATTTGGTAGATAATGAAGAGTGAATGACGCGAATATTTCTGAGAGGTTTGAAACCCAAAATTCGTCAACTTCTTATCTCTCATAAACTTTGCTTGTATTTAGATGTAGTGAATAGGGCTCAGTTATTGGAGCAGGATTATGAGTCAGCTCAACCAAAAGACAGCAATCGGCAACACGATAATAGTCATACTAATGGCAACAATCATCGAAGTAGTGATAACTAACGTGCCAAAAATGGTAACCACTTTGGTGGTAATCATGGCCAAGATAATAGGAGAGGTGAGTCAAATGGAAATTTCAAAAAGAGGAGATTCAACAATGTCGGGAAGACATTGGCAGCAGCACCAGCACCAACAACAAATTCTAGGGGAGGAGAACGACCGCCAGTTAGATGCTACAGATGCGGAGAGGAGGGACACATAAGTCCAAAATGTTCACAGCCTTCTAAGGTGTGTTTCATTTGTGGAAAAGACGATCATATAGCTCGATTTTATTCGGTAGCGAAGTCAAGTCCAGTTGGGACGGTGGCACCAAAGGTGGCTACAGACAAAACAATGTCGGTGGTTCAAGGGAGAGCATTTGTCGTAACATCCCAAAAGGTGAGGAACCCGAACGAAGTTATCACTGGTAAGCTAATTATAAACTCTTGTGAAGTTTATACCTTATTAGATATCGGTTCTACCCATTCTTTTATCTTTCCTACTTGTACTCAAAGTTTGAACTTGACCCCTTAGAAATTAGACTTTGACTTATCTGTTAAAACTTCGTTAGGAGAAAACTTTCATTACATCCACTGTTTATAAATCTTGCTTGATTCAAGTTGGCACCATCACATTACCTGTTGATCTCATCTCTTTAAAAATACTTGCATTTGATGTGATTTTAGGGA
This sequence comes from Panax ginseng, assembly GCA_020205605.1. Lineage (NCBI taxonomy): Eukaryota > Viridiplantae > Streptophyta > Magnoliopsida > Apiales > Araliaceae > Panax > Panax ginseng. Next base: position 64,915,614 of record CM035149.1, read on the forward strand.
TTGATTGGTTAAGTACTCACCATACTAAAATTGATTGTTTTTGTAAGATCGTTAGTTTTCATATTACTAACCAACATGTGATGCGAATTCAAGCAACCAAAGTCAATCACTGTCATATCAAGCCATAAAGCCATTCGTTTATTAAAAAAAGGATGTCAAGCTTTCTTAGCCCATGTCATGGATTTAAACAAAAGTACGTCAGATTTGAATGATATTTCTGTTGTTAATGAATTTCCTGACGTATTTCCTGAAGAACTTCTTGGCCTACCCCAGAGCGTGATATCGAATTTTGTATTGACCTTGAACCCGATACAAAACCCATTTCTAAAACCCATATCTAATGGCTCCTATTGAACTTCAGGAGTTAAAAATCCAACTACATGAACTGCTAGACATTGGTTTCATTCGTCCTAGTACATCTCCTTGGGGTGCTTCTATTATATTCGTAAAGAAGAAATATGGGAGTATGCAACTTTGCATTGACTATCGTGAGTTGAACCATGTCACGATCAAAAATAGGTACCCGTTACCTCACATTGATGACCTATTTAACCAATTGTATGGTGCTAAATTCGTCTCAAAGATCAATCTTCGTTACGGATATCATCAGTTAAAGATTAAAACTGATGACATTCCAAAGACTGCTTTCAGGACTTAGTACGGGCATTATGAATTCCTAGTCATGTCTTTTGGATTAACTAATGCTCCTGCGGCCTTTATGGATATGATGAACCGAGTATTCAAGGAATATTTGGATCATTTTGTGGTTGTCTTTATTGATGAAATTCTCATCTATTCCAAAAGTCGTGAAGATCATGAGCAACACTTAATGCTGATACTCCAAAAGCTTCGTGAAAACAAGCTATATGACAAGTTGAAGAAATACGAGTTCTGGCTTGAGGAAGTTGTATTCCTTGGGCACGTGGTATCGAAGAATGGAATATCAGTTGACCAGGCAAAGATTGAAGCAATACAAAGTTGGGAGCAACCTAAGTTAGTAATCAAAGTACGTAGCTTTCTGGGCTTAGCTAGTTATTATTAGAGATTCGTGAAATGATTTTCTCGAATCGCTACTCCATTAACTAAGTTAACTCAAAAGGATACAAAATTTGAAGGGAGTAAGGAATATGAGAAGAGCTTCCAAGAACTCAAGAGGAGATTCATTTTGGCACCTGTTCTGACAATACCATCAGGTTCAGAGGGATTTGTCATCTACATCGATGCTTCAGGCAAAGGTTTAGGATGTGTTCTCATGCAACATGGGAAAATCATAGCCTATGCCTCACGACAACTCAAAGAATATGAGAGGAATTATCCTACTCATGATCTACAGTTCACAGCAGTCGTTTTCACGTTAAAGATCTGGAGGCACTACCTATATGGGGAAAAATTGGAGATCTATACAGATCATAAAAGTCTCAAATATTTCTTCACCCAAAAGGAACTCAACATGCGATAACGATGTTGGCTCGAGCTGTTGAAAGATTACAACCATACCATTTAATACCATCTTGGAAAAGCGAACGTGGTAGCTGACGCATTGAGTAGAAGATCGTATGCGGGTACGAGTGCGATGTTGTTAACACAAAGACCCATTTTGTATGACTTAAAAAGGATAGAGATAAAGTTAAAGGCTCCTATTACCCATGTGATGATATCAAATATATGAGTAGAACCGACTTTAATCGATAAAGTTAAAGCTGCTCAAGCTACACACCCGGAACTGATGTGTATGGAGAAGAAAGTACAAGAAGGTGCTATTCTAGAAGCAAGAATCGACGTAGAAGGAATAATTAGAGTCAACTCTAGACTTTGTGTTCCTAACGACTCTAATTTGAAGTACAAAATCATGATGGAGGCACACAACACACTGTTTGCAATCCATCCTGGAAGTACCAAAATGTATCGTGATCTTTGACATACATTTTGGTGGAGCAATATGAAGAGAGAAATCATGGAGTTTATCTCAAGATGTTTAACTTGTCAACGTGTCAAGGCAGAGTATCAAGTACCAAAAGGTCCATTGCAACCACTTGAGATCCTAGAATGGAAATGGGAGCACATCAACATGGATTTTGTTACTGGTCTTCCCAAGGTTTCTCAAGGCATATATGAAATTTGGGTCATTATCGTTAGATTAACCAAGTCTATTCATTTCTTGCCAATACGAGAAACTTATTCACTTGAACGACTTGCTCGTATGTACATAAATGAGATTGTGAGATTGCATGGTATGCCAGTATCCATAGTTTCTGATCAAGACCTAATATTCACTTCAGGATTTTGGGTCAGTTTGCAGAAAGCTATGGGCACTAATTTACAATTCAGTTCTGCATATCATCCTCAAACGGATGAGCAATCAGAAAGGACTATTTAAACTCTTGAAGATCTATTGAGACTCTGTGTTTTAGACTTCAAAGGAAGTTGGAACAAGTACTTAGCATTGGTAGAATTCTCCTACAATAACAGTTATCTGGCAAGTATAGGCATGGCTCCATTCAAGGCGTTGTATGGACAAAAGTGTCGTTCTCCAGTATACTGGGACGAGGTGGGTGAAGCAACGTTGTTGGGACCAGAATTGGTACACATGACTATGGAAAAGATTCAAATGATCCGGAAATGTAAACCTCACAAGATCGACAAAAGAGTTAAGTTGATTTTTGTAAGACCCCAACTTATTATAAATAAAATTGAATTTTCCTTTATTCATTATTCTAAATTAATAAGGGTTAATTTGATATAATTCTTTGGTTATGGGTGAAATGTGCAAAGTTTACAAAATAAGCAAGTGGTTATAAAATATTCATTATTGTCGGGAATATTCGTTTGGTCGTGGAATATTCTTTTTGTGAGGAATCTCCAAATGCGACGGTATGATCATTGGTGGGCCCCATAACGGAAAAGCAGTTGGATGAAGGAAAGCGACAAAGATTGAGTTTTATAAATAACGGCGTAAATTATTCTAATTAACCTTTGTTGGGTTACACGGTGGTTAAAAAATCTGATGTCTGGCGTGGTTACGCGATAGCATACGGTATTACTGATATTTTGAATTATTGATCTTACGTAAGAATGCCTTACTCAATAATTATTACGATGAATTCTTTATTCAATATTATATTTATTGATTCAATAATTGCTGCGTTGATATTTTTTGTATTCTTTGTTGTTTCAATAATTGTCATTACACGGTATTTTTCATTATCAAATCAATAATTCATATTATTTGAATAATATTATCGAGATAACATTATTGGCAATGTCTAGAAAGTTACATCTAAGGAGAGGTTTGGTCACCTAATTAATTGGCCAAGATGTGGGAGAAATCCTTATTGAAAGCCCCTCTTTCACAAGGAGCGGCACGGTTGTCGATCTTTTGTGATTACGTAATATTATTTTTAAATAAGTAATTATTGATTATTATGATAAAGAAAATATTTATTTTATGTGGATATAGATGGAGAAAATTTTTAATGTGACAATTGTTGAAAATTAATATTTTATCTTTTACGATAAAATAATTTATTTAAATATATTATTTTAATAATATATTAACGATGATATTTTTATAATGCATGTGGGATATATGAGTATATGAGGAGGTAGAGTATTTTGTGGCATTAAATGTTTAACATATTTTTTTGTGTGTCGGTGGACACAATTCTTGATAGAAAATTGATTATAGATCGTAAAATTGCCCGTTTGTGGATTTGGTCAATTTACATTTGGAATTTGGAATACTTTTCTTACGAAAAGTTGTAGAAATTGAAATTCCTATGGAAAGTATGCAAGTTTTGAATTTTTGATAAATGAACTATTTTCTACTTAATTGTTGAAGTTTGAGAAAATAAAATGATTTTTATTAAATTGCGGGACCCACTTTTGGTTGGTGGATTAAACATGTGAAATTCTGTGATTTTTGGTCCAAAGATGGCTAGTCTTATTTTCCAAAGAGGCATGCGTGGAAAAGAATGAATAAATAATATTATTATATTAGTTTAGTCTCCTTTTAGGCGTTCTAACATTTTCTATAAATAGAGGCTAAGTTAGAATTGAAAATCACACCGAAACAAAGTTTTCTCTTTTCTCTCTCTAAATTATCGAGCGTATTCTTGTGAGTATACTTTGAGTGTTGCTATCTGGTCTTGGGTTTACATCGACTGCAATCAAATTCGATGAAATACGGTTATTTTGAGGTAAAGGGTATTATTTTCTTCTTAAATGATATTTTTTCTTCAATATCATTATCTTTAGAAGTATTGGTGAACTTTTTATCAAATTTGGAACTTGTTGTGTCGGGGTTACTATTCACGTATCGACCTTTATTCACGTATCTGACACTATTCACGAATCACGACATTATTCAATTAGAAAAATAAAAATTTTTCTTTTTGTCCAAAATATCTATTCTGGATACTAGCTTTGATTGTATCCATGTTTTTATCATTCTTGAATTTTACACCAATATGATTACTTTCGAAGTATTTTTGGACATGGGTAAAACAAAGTACGAATCATTAATCCTTAATCCTTGTCATTTTGTTTCCTTTGGATTCGTTTCTTTAAAATGTTTTCATCATCCTCGGTCCTAAATGGTGATATAAATGAATATCTTTGGCACTGTAGTGCAAAGATGAGCGATTAATGATGAATATCTTTGGCTGTAGTGCAAAGATGAGCAGTGTTGAGATGAACATGATTAATTGGTGATACAAATGAATATCTTTGGCACTGTAGTGCAAAGATGATTAAAGATGTATATTGATTGTTATTACGAGGATAAACTATTGATGATGGACTTTTAAACCTTAGAAGGCGGTAGAATTCTTTCTCTACGTGACTCTTACAATGGATTCTTTGTTTTCCACTGCATTTGTTGATCTAAAACTTGTTGTCTATTGTATTCTATTAGATTTTTTCCTGTTGAAGACTAACGATAATTTGTTGTATATTATCTTAGTCATAATATTCTTTCTTGGGCTAGTTGAGCTCACCCTTTTCCTTTTTGTTCCATTTTTCTTCTCGGGAGGTGAGAACATAAGCGAGGATCGAGTCGGGGTATGGAGTGATGGTTCTAGGAAGATGTTTTAAGTTTGTCCTCACTATTTACGTAAAATAGTGTATGAATAATTAATGAGGACTTATTTGGGTGTGTATATTGTCTAGAAGACAATATTTGTATTTAAACTCACAGTTGTATTGTAAGTATTCTACACGACATCGTATTATCAAAGTTGTAGTTTTCTTTCTATACCATGTATTTTGGCGACTCGAATGGGTGTTGTATACCTATTTTGGGGGCGTCCGCGGTTAATATCGAGCTTAGGGATATGATCTACGGAGGAGATGGGGAATAGAACTAGGAGGGAGATGAGTAAATCCTTCGCTAGTGTGTCCTACGTAAGCTTATTTGTTGGTCGGGGTCGTAATATAGGATATTATGTGATATGTTAATTTGTTTAATTAACCCTTGTTTTATGGAAGTATTTAAGAATGGGCTGCTTGAGAACGTTAACAATGGAGTTTATGAGGCCGTGGGCCAGGGTACTCACCAACGAGGAGAGATACAGCAAAGTGGCAATGTTCCTCCTGTGAACAACGCCTTGTTTGAGCAAATGATGAATGACGGGATGTTTAGAAGCTTTTTGCAGTTCATGCAAAATCGACGAGGAGACTCGTGTACAAAAACTGGGAGGAAATGATAGTAGCGTGCGGTTTGTCACGACCAATCAATTCAAAGGGTTGGGACCACAGATTTCCATGGAAAGCCGGATCCGATCAAAGCGTAAGCGTGGGTCAAACAAATTACCAAGATATTCGATGTCTTGGGGTGCTGAGGAACGAAGGTTCCATTCGCCACCTTTATGTTTCGTGGTGAAGCAGATTCTTTGGTGGGAATCGTGGAAGCGTACCGACCGGATGCACTTAACATGTCTTAGGAAAGATTTGAGAAGCTGTTCAATGACAAGTACTTTCCGAGAAAGTATTCGTCATATGAAGGAGGAGGTAGAGTTTATTAGACTCAAAGCGAGAACAACATGGCCGGTGTCTCGAGACGAGGCAAGGTTCGCGAGAATTATCGAGTTTGCACCTCATTTGGTGGAGAATGAGGAGCGAATGAGCGTATGTTTTCGAGAGGTCTAAAACCCGAGATTCATCAATACCTTTTCTTTCATAAGTTTTCTCTCGTATTCGGATGTTGTCAGCGGGGCTCGATTATTAGAGCGAGATAGTGAGTATACTCAATAGGGGGAACAACGGGGTAGTCATCGAGCGATGATAACCAATGAGGAGGAAAGAATACGGACAAAGGCGGTAACCACTCGTGTGGTAATCGTGGACATGATAATAGGAGAGGTGACTCAAGTGGAAATTTGAAAGAGAAGATTCAACAATGACGGGAAGATATCAACGGCGGACCACCGACCAACAACAAATGCTAGGGGAGAGAGCGGCCTTGCCAGTTAGATGTTACAAATACGGGAAGGAGGACATATCACCAAACTTGTCCACAACAATCCAAGGTATGTTACAAGCTGTGGAAGGAAGGCCACATCGCTCGAGATTGTACTATAAGCGAAACCAAGTTTAAGCGGGAGTGGTGATTCAAGGTACATCCGGATAAGTCGAAATCGCTTGGTTCTGGAAGAGCTTTTTGTCGTGGTTCGCCAAAGCGTGAGGAACTCGAGCGAGGGTGATCACGGGTAAGCTAATCTTGAATTCTTGAAGTTTATACCTTACTAGATCTGGGGTTCTACCCATTCTTTTATCTCTCCACGCTTGTGCTCAACGTTTAAACTTGACTCAGGAGAAATTAGATTTTGATTTATCTGTTGAAACTCCGTTGGGTGAAACCTTCGTTACATCTACGGTTTATAAATCTTGCATGATCCAAGTTGGCACTATCACATTACACCGTTGATCTTATCTCTTTAAATATACTTGCTTTTGATGTGATTTTAGGAATTGATTGGTTAACCACTCATCATGCCAAAATTGATTGTTTTCGTAAGGTGGTTAGTTTTCATATTCTAACCAACCTATCATACGAATTCAAACCACTAAACCACTAAAATCGAGTCATTTGTCATATCAAGCCACAAAGCTATTCGTTTATTGAAAAAGCGGATGTCAAGCTTTCTTAGCCCATGTTATGGATTTGAATAAAGACAAGTCGATTTGAATAATATTTACGTGGTTAAAGAATTTCACGATGTATTTCTGAAGAGCTTCGGTCTACCCCGAGCGTGATGTTGAATTCTTTATTGACCTTGAGCAAGATACAAAGCCCATTTCTAAAACCCCATATCGAATGGCTCCTATTGAACTTGTGGAGTTAAAAGTCCAACTACGAGAATTATTAGACGCCGGTTTCATTAAATTCATAAGACGTCTCCTTGGGGTGCTCTGTTTTATTCGTAAAGAAGAAAGGCGGGGAGTATGCGACTTTTGTATTGACTAAGAGAATTAAACCATGTCACCATCAAGAATAGGTATCCACTACCTCGCATTGATGACTGTTTAACGATTGCAAGGAGCACAATTCTTTTCAAAGATCGATCTTCGTTACGGATATCATCACTAAAGATTAAAAGCGAGGATATTCCAAAGGCGCCTTCGAGGACTCGAGACGGGCATTATGAATTCTTAGTCATGTCTTTTGGATTGACTAATGCTCTCGGCCGCTTTTATGGATATGATGAACCGTGTATTTAAGGAATATTTGGATCGGTTAGTTGTTGTCTTTATTGATGACATCCTCATCTATTCCAAAAGCCGTGAAGATCATGAGCACCATTTGAATTTGGTACTACAAAGACTTCGTGAACACAAGCTTTATGACAAAATTTGAAGAAATGCGAGTTACGGCTTGAGGAAGTAGCATTCCTTAGGCACGTGGTGTCAAAACAAGGAGTATCATTGACGTGAAGATTGAAGCAATACAAAGTTGGGAATGTAAAAAGTGGGTGGCCAAGTCTGTGACTTTACGGGCTTATTTGGTTATTATCGGAGATTTGTGGAAGGATTTTCTCGAATCGCTACTCAGATTAACTCGGTGACTCGGAAGGATGCAAAATTCTTATGGAAGCGAGGAATGCGAGAAGAGCTTCCAAGAGCTCAAGAGGAGACTCATTTCGGCACTGTTACGGCAATACCATCTGGTTTAGATGGATTTGTTATCTCTGATGCTTACGGCGAGGGGTTAGGATGTGTTCTCATGCAACATGGGAAAGTCATAGCCTATGCCTCACGATGACTCAAAGAATATGAGAGGAATTATCCTACTCATGATCTAGAGTTAGCGGTGATCGTATTATTCGTTGAAGATATGGAGACATTACTTGTATAGAGAGAAAGTGGAGATTTATACGGACCATAAAAGCCTCAAATATTTCTTCACCCAAAAAGAACTCAATATGAGGCAACGGCGTTGGCTTGAGCTATTGAAAGATTACGATCACACTATTGATATCATCCTAGAAAAGCGAACGTAATGGTGGCGCATTGAGTGAAGATCATATGCAAGTACGAGTGCAATATTGTCAATGCAAAGGCCCATTTTATACGACTTACAAAGGATGAAGATAGAATTAAAGACTCCAGGATCCCACATAATGATGGTGAATATACAAGTAGAACCGACTTTAATCGATAAAGTTAAAAAGTCGCTCAAGCTACGGACACAGGGGCGATGCGTATGAAGAAGAAAGTGCAAGAAGGAGCTATTAGGAAGCAAGAATTGATGAGGAAGGAATACTTGAGTCAATTCTAGACTTTGCGTTCTAACGATTACGACTGAAGCATAAAATCATGATGGAGGCACACAACACCCCGTTTGCAATCCATCTTGGGAGTACCAAAATGTATCATGATATTGAAGCATACATTTTGGTGGAACAATATGAAGAGAGAGATTGCGGAGTTTATCTCAAGGCGTTTAACTTTGTCGGCGAGAGTAAAGGCAGACATCAAGTGCCAAAGGGTCCATTGCAACCACTTGAGATTTCGGAATGGAAGTGGGAACACATTACAATGGATTTCGTTACAGGTCTTCCCAAAGTTTCTCAAGGCATAGATGCGATTTGGGTTATTGTTGATAGATTAACCAAGTGCGCCCATTTCTACCGTCACGCTGAGACTTATTCCTTGAACGTCTTGCTCGTATATGACGTGAATGAGATTATGCGATTGCATGGCATGCCGGTATCCATAGTTTGGATCGTGACCGAGATTCACTTCAAGATTTTGGGTTAGCTTGCGAGAAAGCTATGGGCGCAGATTCTGATTGATTCAAAGATACCATCCTCAAAGCAGACGGACAATCGAGAGAGGAATATTCAAACCCTTTAAGATCTATTAAGACAACTGTGTCCTAGATTTCAAAGGAAGTTGGGATAAGTACCTACCTGCTGGTGGAATTCTCCTACAACAACAGTTATCAAGCAAGTATAGGCATGGCTCCATTTGAGGCGTTGTATGGGCCGAAAATGTCGATTTCTCGATATCTTTGGGGCGAGGTGGGAGAAGCAACATTGTTGGGACGTAATTAGTACGCATGACTACGAGAAAAGATCCAAATGATTCGACAACGTATTCAAACTTCACAAGATCGACAAAAGAGTTATCTTTGATCTTCATGTAGAAAGGGCGTGGAGTTTAATATTGGAGATCATGTATTGTTACGTATTGCTCCATGGAAAGGAGTTACAAGATTTGGGAAAAGAGGAAATCTCAATCCAAGGTTTGTTGGTCCATTTGAGATTCTTGACCGAATAGGAAACGTATCCTATAGACTCGCGTTACCTCCAAGTATGTCTCGTGTTCACAATGTATTCCACATATCTATGCTTCGTAAATATGTGAAAGACCCAAACCACATTATTGCATTAGAACCAGACGAGATAGCTGAAGATTTAACCTACGAGGAGATACCTGTTGAGATTTTGGATAGGAAAGAGCATGTCTTACGCACGAAGGTTATACCACAAGTTAAGGTTTTGTGGAGAAACCATGCAATTGAGGAAATAACATGGGAGTTGGAATCGGAGATGAAAGCGAGATACCCTCACCTTTTCGATATACCAGGTACGTACGTCAATTTCGAGGACGAAATTTCATAAGGAGGGGAGGTTGTAAGACCCCAACTTATTATAAATAAAATTGAATTTTCCTTTATTCATTATTCTAAATTAATAAGGGTTAATTTGATATAATTCTTTGGTTATGAGTGAAATGTGCAAAGTTTAAAAAATAAGCAAGTGGTTATAAAATATTCATTATTGTCGGGGAATATTCGTTTGGTCGTGGAATATTCTTTTTGTCGGGGAATCTCAAAATGCAATGTAGCTATGATCATTGGTGGGCCCCATAACGGAAAAGCAGTTGGATGAAGGAAAGCGACAAAGATTGAGTTTTATAAATAATGGCGTAAATTGTTACACAATTAACTTTGTTGGGTTACTGGTGGTTAAAATCTGATGTCTGGCGTGGTCGCACAAAGTAGCACACGGTATTGCACGATATTTTGAATTATTGTTCCTTACGTGAAGAAGGCACTACTCAATAATTATTCACTGATGAATTCTTTGTTCAATATTATATTTTATTGATTCAATAATTCTTGCGTTGATATTTTGTATTCTTTGTTGTTTTGATAATTGTCATTACTGCGGTATTTTTCATTATCAAATCAATAATTCATATTATTTGAATAATATTATCGAGATAACATTATTGGCAATGTCTAGAAAGTTACGTCTAAGGAGAGGTTTGGTCACCTAATTGCTGCGCCCGGTAAGGAGAAATCCTTATTGAAAGCCCCTCTCACAAGGAGCTACTTTAGTTATCGATCTTGTGATTCTGTAATATTATTTTTAAATAAGTAATTATTGATTATTATGATAAAGAAAATATTTATTTTATGTGGATATAGATGGAGAAAATTTTTAATGTGACAATTGTTGAAAATTAATATTTTATCTTTTACGATAAAATAATTCATTTAAATATATTATTTTAATAATATATTAGCGGTGATATTTTATAATGCATGTGGGATATATGAGTATATGAGGAGGTAGAGTATTTTGTGGCATTAAATGTTTAACATATGTTTTGTGTGTCGGTGGACACAATTCTTGATAGAAAATTGATTATAGGTATCGTAAAATCGTCTGTTTGTGGATTTGGAATCAATTTCATTTGGAATTTGGAAAAATTTTCTTACGCAAAGTTGTAGAGAATTGAAATTCCTATGGAAAATTGCGTGTTTGAATTTTTTGATAACCGAGAGCTATTTTCTACTGAATTGTTGAAGTTTAGGAAAATAAAATGATTTTTATTAAATTGCGGGACCCACTTTTGGTTGGTGGATTAAACATGTGAAATTTCTTGATTTTTGGTCCAAAGATGGCTAGTCTTATTTTCCAAAGAGGCATGCATAGGAAAAGAATGAATAAATAATATTATTATATTAGTTTAGTCTCCTTTAGGCGTTCTAACATTTTCCTATAAATAGAGGCTAAGTTAGAATTGAAAATCACACCGAAACAAAGTTTTCTCTTTCTCTCTAAATTATCGGCGTATTCTTGTGAGTATACTTTGAGTGGTGCTATATCTGGTCTTGGGTTTACATCGACCTTTACAATCAAAGATCGGTAAATACGGTTATTTTGAGGTAAGGGTATTATTTTCTTCTTAAATGATATTTTTCTTCAATATCATTATCTTAGAAGTATTGGTGAACTTTTTTATCAAATTTGGAACTTGTTGTGTCGGAGTTACTATTCACGTATACGACACTATTCACGTATACGACACTATTCACGAATACGGACTTATTCAATAGAAAAAATAAAATTTTTCTTTTTGTCCAAAATATCTATTACGGATACTAGCTTTGATTGTATCCATGTTTTTTATCATTCTTGAATTTTACACCAATATGATTACTTTCAAGTATTTTTGGACATGGGTAAAACAAAGTACGAATCATTAATCCTTAATCCTTGTCATTTTGTTTCTTTGGATTCGTTTCTTTAAAAATGTTTTCATCATCCTCGGTCTAAATGGTGATATAAATGAATATCTTTGGCTTGTAGTGCAAAGATGAGCGATTAAGCGATGAATATTTTTGGCTGTAGTGCAAAGATGAGCAGTGTTGAGATGAACATGACCATTTGGTGATACAAATGAATATCTTTGGCTTTTGTAGTGCAAAGATGATTAAAGATGTATATTGATTGTTATTACGAGGATAAACTATTGATGATGGACTTTTAAACCTTAGAAGGCGGTGAGAATTCTTTCTCTACGTGACTCTTCTAATGGATTCTTTATTTCACTTTGCATTTGTTGATCTAAAACTTGTTGTCTATTGTATTCTATTAGATTTTTCCTGTTGAAGACTAACGATAATTTGTTGTATATTATCTTAGTCATAATATTCTTCTTTGGGCTAGTTGAGCTCACCCTTTTCCTTTTTGTTCCATTTTTTCTTCTCGGGAGGTGAGAACATAGCGAGGATCAGAGTCGGGGTATGGAGTGATGGTTCTAGGAAGATGTTTTAGTACATCCTCACTATTTACGTAAAATAGTGTATGAATAATTAATGAGGACTTATTTGGGTGTGTATATTGTCTAGAAGACAATATTTGTATTTAAACTCACAGTTGTATTGTCGTATTCTACACGACATCTGTATTATCAAAGTTGTAGTTTGCTTTCTATACCATGTATTTTGGCGACTCAGAATGGGTGTTGTATACCTATTTTGGGGGCGTCATAATTTTTATCGAAGGGACGTGGAATTCAATGTTGGAGATCATGTATTGTTACGTGTTGCTCCATGAAAAGGAGTTACAAAATTCGAAAAGAGAAGAAAGCGCAACCCTCGATTCATTGGTCCATTTGAAATCTCGATCGAGTAGGAACTGTGGCCTATAGACTCGCTTTACCGCCAAGTATGTCTCGTGTTCATAATTTTTTCCACATATCCATTCTATGTAAATATGTGAAATACCCGAACCACATTATTGAGTTAGAACTAGACAAGATAGCAGAAGATTTAACATAAGAAAAAGTACCTGTTAAAATCTTGGATAAGAAGGAACATAGTTTACGCTCAAAGGTTATACCTCAAGTCAACATTTTATGGAGAAACCATGATATTGAGGAAATGATCTAGGAGTTAGAATCATAAATGAAAACAAGATATCCTTACCTCTTCGACATACCAGGTACGTACATCAATTTCGAAGACAAAATTTCATAAGGAGGGGAGGTTGTAAGACCCCAACTTTTTATGAATAAAGATTTAATTTCTCTAAATATTATTTTTGAATAATAAGGTGTTGATTTGATATAATGTTGTAGTTATGGGTGAAATGTGCAAATTTTGCAAAGTAAACAAGTGGTCATAAAATATTCGTTTTGTCAGGAAATATTCATTTTAGTCGAGAGATATTCTTTTTGTCAGGAATATCCGTATAACGCCGCAATCATTGGTGGTCCATATAACGGAATAATTGTTGGATATAGAAAGCGACAGAAATAACCTTTTTATAAAAATAACGGCAAAACTTTTACCGTTAAAAACTATTACCCGGTGATAAAAGTACAGTAATACGCGTGGTTACACAGTGGCACTCGGTATTGCACAATATTTTTGATTATTGATTCTTAATAAGAAGTCACTCAATAATTGATACAGTAAAATTGCACAGTCTTTCATATTATTGGTGCAATAATTGCTACAGTGATAATTGAATAGTATTTTACATTATTGATTCATTAATTATCATGACATAGTAACTTATATTATTGAAATGATATTATTAGATAGCATTATCGATAATGCCTAGAAAGTTCTGTCGAAGAAAGGGGTTAGGCCATATAATTACGCTCCAGTAAGGAGAAATCCTTATAGGAAAGCCCCCTCTTTCCTGGGAACGATCTGGTTATCAATACTGCGATTCTATGATATTAATTAGGAATAATTATTGAAAGATTGAAGAGTTGTAAATAATTGATGAATAAATAAAAAAATTGTTGAAAAATATGATAAGTAAATATTTGTTTAATTTGATATAAATGGAGGAATTTTAGCATGAGATATTTGTTGAAAGTTTGGCATATTAATTTTTCTGTGGATCCATAATTATCTTCTCTGATAAAATAGTCATTAAGATATATTATTAAAATATATTATAATGGTATAATTTTATAAATTATAATTGTTTAAAAAGTAAAACATGTGAAAACTGATGGAAGTGAGAAGCTTGATTTTGAAAACCTTATTTTCAAAACAAGTAGGCTATAAAATTCCTCCGTAGGCAAAATTTGTCAGAAGAGGTGTGCTACCACTTTCATATCAATAGGCTGCTTAGTTAAACAATGAAACTCACACCAGAATAAGAAAATTCTCTCTCTATAATATTGAGCGTATTTCTTGTGAGTATAAGGATACTTTGAGTGTAGCTTTTTGTGCATGATTTTCAGAGGATAATTTCCGATATTCTAGTCAAATCCAGTTTCTACTAAGGTAAATATTATTATTATTATTATTATTATTATTATTATTATTATTATTATTATTTTCGTAAATGAGGTTATTTTCTTTCAATATTTGTAAATGATATTATTTACTTCCATATTCGTAAGAAATATCATTTTCTTTCATTCTCCACATAATGTAAGCTATATTATTTCATCTCGTATTCCTAAATTTAAACTTACTATGATAAGTATTGCTTCTATAATTCCTGAAATGATTAGAAATTGCGCTTCATCTAATATCATTTCATTGGAATATTGGTCTGAACTTTCTTATTAAATTTGAAACTTTTCATGTCTGGGTACTGTTCATGGGCACTGTTCATACGGTACTATTCATACATACGGTACTATTTATACGGTACTATTCACGAGTACTGTTCATAATTTTTTTTCTTCTTTGTCCAAGTTATTTGTTTTGACCCTTATTCTTGAAATTGAATCTATGTTATGGTCTCACTTGATTTATTTTTATTATCATTATCATAATTCTCAGACTTAAATTATGTTGAAAGTTATCTTTGGCCCGTAGTGCAAAGATGAACTATTGATTGATGAATATTTTTGGCTCGTAGTGCAAAGATGAACTGTTGATTGATATCTTTGGCCCGTAGTGCAAAGATGGACATGTGTTTGGCATGATTATGACCACTGGTGATACAAACGATTATATTTGGCCCGTAGTGCATAGATAAGTCATTGATTGGAAATAATTATTGATTGATGTTATAGGGATAAAATATGGATGATGGACTTTTAAATCATGGAAGATAGTAGACATCATACTCTACTTGACTCTTCTAATAGATTGTTGTTTCTGTTGCAGTTGTTGATTTAAAACTTGTTGTCTATTGTATTCTATCAGATTTTTCCCTGTTGTGGACTAAAGATAATTTATTCTGCATTATCTTAGTCATAATATTCTTTACTGGGCTAGTTGAGTTATTATACATAATTTTAATATTTTGGCAATGGTTTCATTAATAATTTAATATTGATTAAATGTTAATGATAATAGAATTATGTGATACTTAAATCATTTAATAATGATTCTGATGTTTCAAAATTATGATAAATGGTAATAATTAATTAAAAATTATCATAAGGCCATGAAAAATAATGTGACGGGTGTTTAAGTTATCCAAATGAATATTGAACTACTGTATAGAGTCTTAGACTCTATTAGTACCCGATAAAGTTGTCGATAGACCGGCATGGTTCAGAAATTGATCTGGACATAGATAATTTAGTTAGTTAACTGTTTATTTGTGATTCAATGGTGGTTAAGGTTATGTAACAATGCGATTAGGAATGTGTTGATGTTTGTTTGTGAAACCATGATTGTTGAACATGTGTGATAAGGTGATTAGGTTATGTGCTGACTGCAAGAGGCAGTGTTATGTGTTACGTTATGATATACTAATCAGTAAAATGATTTGATTAATGATAGATCGTGATAGAAAAGATAAATCTAAGTTGCGTAAGTGTAAGCAGCGCATCAGGCAAGTATTCTAACTTTGCAATTTCTTTATGCAATGGACAAGTGTAAGAATGTTTCAAAATTATATTATTATTATTATTAATGTACAGATTGTTAAAGCGATATTATATAAGCCCATTGATTATCAACATGTTAGTATATGATAATTCGGATATATATATTCTGTTCGTTAATTTTTAGAAATGATTATACAAGTGTCCCCACTTGGATAATCATTATATTTAATCACATGTTGATACACCTTTGATATACATATATGTTGAAGTATATAAGACCTTTGTTATGAAAACCCGATGCGAAATGAACATCCCGATAATGGGAAAATTTTTATGCGCGCTTCTACGGACAAAGGATGAACGATAATATCGTTTCTAGCAATGTAGTATTGATCGTCACAGGCCCATGGACTGCATACACCCTCAAAGCACGTAAGCAATCTTAGGTTTCTGGATGAATTTCTGTTTAACCTTTTTGAAAATGAAAAACAATATTCATGATATGTCACATAAACCTTATAAATAGACAATACACAGTTTCAAAAACTTGAACGAGGGTTGTTATGTTATTATTATTGGTACAGATTACTTCACAACTATTGACTGGTTGTAGAAGAATATTATAAAGAAAACATTTAAATTCTTTCAGCTTATATATATATATAATACTTGCTGGGCACTCAAATGCTCATCCTTGTTTAATTTAAATGTTTTCAGCTAAGTGTGAAAAGGTAGAAGGATCGGCCAGGAACAAGTGAAAAGAAAAGCAAACAGAATATGTTATTGGTATCTTTTGTAATAGATAGATTGTATTAAGATATTGATATGTATTATATATCATGTAAAGAATGTAGTAAAGGTTGCGTACTTGGGATTAGACTCTGATAAATGTAAGTTAAGTTTATAATTTATATTATTGTTATTATTATTAGTATTATTCCGCTCATAGAAATGGTATCGTAAAGTACCGAGTTCGGGTTTCAAGTATCCGGATTCGAGGACTCTACATCTTGGTATCAGAGCTATAGGGTTAGAAACCTTAGGTGGGTTAGACCTTAGGCTATAACCTTAGAACAGGGGGAAATGTTGAAAATATAAATAACTCATATAGAGTTTAAAAAGGAGATGAATTGAATAAATTCATTATCAAACAAAATAAAAGATAACTTATAAAACTATTATGTGCTGTGTGTATTTATTATTTGATAGTCAAGATAATTTTGTGTGTAGGTGTTAGAAAGGAACAGAATTAGGATACTCTTAAGTTGTAAAGAATAAGTCAATATCCATGATCGAGCCAATATCAAAGTGAATAGCTGAAATAGAGGCTCACATTGAAAGCTACCTCAAAGAGGTGGTTAATTTGGAAAGTATAGTACTGGATCAAGAAACGATAAGTATGACAGATAGGTAAAGTATAGCTAAAGGATTATAAGTGGTCAATGTCGAGTTCTTAAACTCATATGTTTGTGATGAGTTCTTAAACTCATAAGGTGTTGAAAGTTGTGACAAACTGGATATAGTTATGTGTGAATGGATATTGAGGATAATAGGAATAGATAGGTTACTAAGTAATAGATCGTTAGTAAATGTATAAGGAATAGGTAGTATTAGTATTAGTTAAATATGTATGATTTTAGGTGGTATATATGATAGGTATGATTGGTATAATGTAATATTTTGTATAAGTTATGGCAGCGATTTCCGACGCTTGAGTCACAAAAGGATAGCGAATGTTTAAAGCAATATGTGTTATGGTATGTCAAGTGTTATGAGTATGGGTTTATGTTGGATTAATGGGATAAGTTGGTATAAAGATAATAGATATTTATCTGAATATTAGTTAATACAGTAAACCAAATTTTCAAAATCTAATATTTTGAATACATGATTAGTTGAATAGAAAGTTTTGCGTTATATGTTAAGAGTGTACGATAAGGCTTAGAATGTAAAAATAATTTACGATATTGGCGTCAAGACGAAAACGAAACCAAAGGATAAAAGGACCTGTGAACAAAGCTGGAGGACAATCAGACCCGACATCGAAATTTTTGCGAATACGGACCCTCAAGCTATGCAGAACGGATTATCAGCCGCGAAAAATCAACCAGATAATCGAACGTCAAACGTTAAAGACTTCAAAGTGGTCCTATTGCCAGGATTTAGAATATCAACTGACCCGGTAGAAGCATATGTTATAGCTAGGATAACGGCGGGGCAAGAGACAACTTTTGTCACCTATGTGATAAAAGAAAATAATCTTGATAATACCGGAGATAAGCCGGGAATGTGATTAAAAGGAAAAGTTTGTGTGTGGAAAGCAAGGGCTGGAGGGATATATATCTTTCCTAAATGCTCCAATCCATGAAGGTATAGTAAATGTGTTATGTGCGAATCAATGGAGCATAAGGTGAAAGACTGTCCAAGAAAAGAAATGGAGACAAGGAATGCGAAAATGCGAAAAGGCAGCAGGGCATTGGCGACATCGGGACCGACATCAACAAATAAATCAATAGAATCAACTCGCAAAGCGTCTTCAACATGGACTGTTCAAGATATCGTGGCGGTAGGGATGCAACTCCAGGTATTACTCAAACTAATTTTATTTTCTAATATATTATTTTCTTATATATAGTAAATTATTTTTATAAATTATTTTGAGGGAGAAATTTGAGTTCTCTTAGAAATCAAATTTCTGTTTAAAAAGATAGATAAGCTTTTTACTGAATAGTTAAAGATCGGATCGACCAATTATGATCGAGATCTATTTGTAATGGTTATGTATGCTATGTACCCTGGTATGTATAGGTTTTAAAAAGGTGATTAGGGACGGAATCCTTATAAAGGAGGGGTGAATGTGACAACTGATATTTTCTATATAAATAAATCATAAATTTTACAGATATTTTTTTTTTATTTATTAAAATAAATATGAATGATATGTGTCAAGGTAATGTGTAATTATAATTATATGTGTGATAAATAAAATTTATTTATTACATTAAGTATTGCAAATAAATTTATTTTAGAATTATTGATAATTATCAATTATATTTTTATACTAATTAATTTTATAGTAAAAATGTTTTTAATGTTTATTTTCCAAGGAAATAGGATAATTATATTATTTTATATGATATGATTATAGAATTTTATAATACTTATTTTATTATATGAAATTATTTCAGAATAGTTAAGTTAATTATTTTAACTTAATTATTAAGGTTATATATGAAAGATAAATCAGATATGGAATCCAAACCCTAATTCTGGGTTTTTATCAAGGAATGAGAATAATAATATTATATTATTATTTGTCAGTGTTGTAGATAAGTATGATTATGGTTATGTGTGTAATGTTAATGTGTAGAACAATTTTATTATATTACAACTAAACCCTAACAATATTTTTATAAACCCTAAATACTAGTCTAATAAACCCTAATTTTGGTTCTGAGATAAGGAATAATGATAATAATATTATATATATATATATATATATATATATATATATATATATATATGTACTGTATGTTGACTGACAATGGTTGGTCAATTATGATGTATAATGGTGCAGTATTTGAAAACCCTAGTTTACTGTGGAAAAACCCTAATTTAAAACTCAAATCGTGAGTTTAAGGCTATTATATAACTGTGTTATGTGATATATGTTGTGTGTTACTTCATGGTATGCTAATTAGGAAACCCTAATTATTAAATTTAAAACCCTAGTTTATATTTGTATTTTCTAGATATTAGAAAACCCTAACTATGAATGAAAACCCTAATCCGAAAAACCTAAATCGGAGGTTTGATCTGTCAAGAATTGTGTTACTATGATTAATAACACGTGTGATAGACTTTATTTGCTAATTAAAATAAATCTAATTAGTAAATTAAAACCCTAAAATATAGAACCCTAATTTAATTGCATTTTTGGAAACCCTAATTATCGATATTATAAACCCTAATTGCTTTATTAGCAAGGTTAATTGTGATTAAAGGTAATAAACCCTAATATCCATGTATAAGATAATTACAAACTTACTTTAATTAACAAAGTTATTATTTTCAAAATTTTAGAAACTAAAATTATTTTATTTCATTTTCAAACCATAGTTGCTAAATCCTAAATTTGGAACCCTAGACTTTTGCTAAATTGGCTCAAATCCTAAACCCTAAACTAAACCCTAACCCTAAGGGTTTGTCAAGATTACAAGATTGCCCTTAATTATATTTTGGAAATGACAAGAATGCCCTTTTGAGCATTATTGAAGGAAACTTGCAAAATTGGGCAATACTTTAGTTGGCCAACAACTCCAACAACTCCTAACCACTCCACCTACTCTAAATTGACAGCAACAAGTTACTTTTCCAGCCATTCATGCATCTTGCTTGTATATATATAGATTGGAGGAGAGAGGAAATGATTTTGTTTACTAAAAATTGCATAAAACTCAACCAAGCTCCTTGTCTCTCAAACCCACGAATTTTCTAAGGCATTTCATTCCTTTTATCAAGCCCCACGTTTACCCATATCAAATCAGTAACGACAAAATCAGAAAATCAAGTATTGGATCAAGAAAGGTATAAAACTCTAATCCTAGAAATCCTTCGATTTGTTGTTAAACGTTGCAATTGATTGTTGAAAGTTATGTGGTAGGGTGTCAATTGATGTTCTGGGTTGTTAAATCCATGACCCATAACATCAATGTTCATGATTTTGATTTTTTAGCAAATCTGGAAATGGGAAAATTTTTGTTTTATAGTCAAATGTCAGATCTTAGAAATCCGTGTGTTTACTGTTTTTGATGTTTAAAGGTTGTAACATGTAGTCTGTAATGTGCTATTTAAGATGCAAAAAGAATCAAGGCCAGATCAATTGTAGATCGAGTTATTATAGTCATCAAAACTTAGATTGAATGTGAATGTCAAATTACCGAACCCAGAATTTTTTTTAACAATGTCCGTGTCCAACTTTGACCGGCCAGATCTTGCTGATGTTTTGATGTTTTTGTGTTATGATAATTTGTAATTGTAGTCCTACATGCTTTCTACAAACTAGAGTTGATAGATCATACAAACGTTACATGAACATCAAGTTATAAGGACTCAAAGTAGGCACCTCGAAATCTGTTAAACCCAGAATGTTGAAGAACAGCGTTGTCAGGTTTTTGGAGAGCTTAAATCTCTCTGATCTGATGATGTTTAGCCACGAAACTTGTTATGTAGTTGTAGTATTACATGAATACTACAACATGAAATCAATTGCAAGTCCAGAAACACATTATCCTAAGAGATATAACCGGTCAAACCACCCCCCTAGCACACTGTCATGCATTTCTGGAAATCCTCAAGAACACCTATAGCGACAGAAAGTGTCGCTATAGCCCTTTAGTGACAGTTTTATTTATAATTTTTGGAAATTAATAAAAAAATTAATAGAAATGGTTTTTAATTATTAAAAATACATAATAAATTCTGAAAAATTATTTTAAAGTCTGAAAAATAGTTTTTAATTATTTTGGGCATATTTCGAAAATATTTAATATTTTTGGAATGTAAGAAGTATTTAATTTATTTAATTATAATATTTGATAAATTATTTAAAATAGTTTTAATTCATGAAAAATCATGAAAAATTATATTATTGTGTTAGAAAATATTTTGAGATATTTTTGGTAACTTTTAATATTTTGTGATAATTTTCATTAATAAATTAATATTAATGATATTAGATTTATTTGATTATTAAATTAAATAAATAAGATAAAAATGATTTTATGATTTAAAAATCATTTTAAATGAAAATAAAGTATTTAAAAATATTTTAAGTTATAAAATATAACTTTTAATATTTAATAGTTAATTTCATTAATTAATGATTAATAATGATATTAAAGTTATTTAATATTTATATTAACTAATTTAGTTTTAAAATGATTTTAATATTTTAATAATCATTTTAAATGAAGATAAAATGTTTAAAGATATTTTAAGTTATAAACTATAACTTTTAATATTTAAAGGATAATTTCATTAATAAATTAATATTAATGATATTTATTTAATGATTAATGATATTAAATTTATTTAATAATTATATTAAATAAATAGTTTTAAAATGGTTTTATTAATTTAAAAATTATTTAAAGAGGGATATAAATGAATATTTTAAGTTATAATTAATGACTTTTAATTAATATTTGAATAAATAGCTCATTAATATTTTAAATATTAATGGTAATTATTTAATAATGATTTTAAATGTTTTAAAAATCATTTAAGGATAATGTAAATGTTTTAAAAATATTTTGAGTTATTATACATAACTTTAATATTTTGGCAATGGTTTCATTATTAATTTAATATTGATTAAATGTTAATGATAATAGAATTATGTGATACTTAAATCATTTAATAATGATTACGATGTTTCAAAATTATGATAAATGGTAATAATTAATTAAAAATTATCATAAGGCCATGAAAATAATGTGATTTGGTGTTTAAGTTATCCAAATGAATATTGAACTCATGTGTATAGAGTCTTAGACTCTATTAAGTACCCGATAAAGTTGACGATATAGACCTAATATGGTTGAAATTGATCGGACATAGATAATTTAGTTAGTTAAGCTGTTTATTTGTGATTCAATGGTGGTTAAGGTTATGTAACAATGCGATTAGGAATGTGTTGATGTTTGTTTGTGAAACCATGATTGTTGAACATGTGTGATAAGGTGATTAGGTTATGTCTTCAATCGCAATAGGCGGTGTTATGTGTTACGTTATGATATACTAATCATTAAAATGATTTGATTAATGATAGGTCGTGATAGAAAAGATAAATCTAAGTCATGTAAGTGTAATAAGATCGTGCAAGTATCGTAACTTTGCAATTTCTTTATGCAATGGACAAGTGTAAGAATGTTTCAAAATTATATTATTATTATTAATGTACAGATTGTTAAAGCGATATTATATAAGCCCATTGATTATCAATATGTTAGTATATGATAATTCGGATATATATATTCTGTTCGTTAATTTCTAGAAATGATTATACAAGTGTTCCCACTTGGATAATCATTGTATTTAATCACATGTTGATACACCTTTGATATACATATATGTTGAAGTATATAAGACCTTTGTTATGAAAACCCGACAGAAATGAACATCCCGATAATGGGAAAATTTTTACGCGCTACGGCGGACAAAGGATGAACGATAATATCGTTATAGAAATGTAGTATTGATCAATACAGGGCCCATGGACTGTACACCCTCAGCCTCGTAAAGCAATGCTTAGGTTTCTGAGATGAATTTCTGTTTAACCTTTTTGAAAATGAAAAACAATGTTCATGATATGTCACATAAACCTTATAAATAGACAATACACAGTTTCAAAAACTTGAACGAGGGTTGTTATGTTATTATTATTGGTACAGATTACTTCACAACTATTGACTGGTTGTAGAAGAATATTATAAAGAAAACATTTAAATTCTTTCAGCTTATATATATATATATATATATATATATATATATAATACATGCTGGGCACTCAAATGCTCATCCTTGTTTAATTTAAATGTTTTCAGCTAAGTGTGAAAAGGTAGAAGGATCGGCCAGGAACAAGTGAAAAGAAAAGCAAACAGAATATGTTATTGGTATCTTTTGTAATAGATAGATTGTATTAAGATATTGATATGTATTATATATCATGTAAAGAATGTAGTAAAGATTGCGTACTTGGGATTAGACTCTGATAAATGTAAGTTAAGTTTATAATTTATATTATTGTTATTATTATTAGTATTATTCCGCTCATAGAAATGGTATCATAAAGTACCGAGTTCGGGTTTCAAGTATCCGGATTCGGGGACTCTACAAAATTTCATGGCTATCGGAGTTATAGAACTCCGGTTATAGCCGTTTTTGTCAGAAAATCCTAAAAATTAAAATGGCCATAACTTGGTCATTTTAAGTCGGAATGAGCTCATTTTTGGACATGAGCTACTTTATATCATATATTTTCAAGTCCCAAAAGTCCGGAGTTTATTTCATAAATTAAGTGGCCAAAACTGCCCTTGGAAAGTTCTAGGTAGTACATTTTTTGGAAAAATTGACTTTTGCCTACTTTGCCAAAAACAATCCATACGAAAATCTACAGCTCCTTTTTCAGTGATTCCACTTGAAAATGTTAGAAAACTTATCATATTATCATCCCAAATTTTTTTAGAATTTTTTAATTTCCTAAAAATGTCGAAACTTTCCCTGGAAGTTACTGTCCAAAAATAGTGTGGTTCTATTTCTAAAAACAAAACTATTTTGGCTAAAACAACCACTAAGGCTTGTGTACTCAACATTTTTTAGTGCTACAACTTGGATTTAGTAGTTAACTTATATATCTAGTACCCCCTTTTTAGAAATCACAAAACAAAGTTATAGATCTCAAGTTATAAGCTTAGAAAGTAGTAACGAAAAATTAAGATTTTCTAGCTTTCAAAACATAGCTTTCATTTCCTTACTTTAGATCTAACTTTTGATACAAAAAAGGGTTAGAACTAAACATAAAGCACTTATTAACATGTAAATCTAGAGTTTTAAAGTTTAGAACCATAAATCCAAGTTTTTATTGAGAATATTCATATTAAAATTATATAAACTAGATAGAGTTTATACCTTTGCTTGATTTTCTTTCTCCTTCTTCCTTGATTTGCTTATGGAGCTTTGGAACTTAAAAAAAATCTCCCCTTCTCTCCTCTATGGCTGCCAAATTGCTCCTCTTTCTCTCTTTCTTGGTTTTCTTTTTGGTTAGAAAATAAGAGATGAAAGAAATAAGTTAGATATTTGTTTGTTGGAGATTAATGTTTAGATATATTTTGTATATCTACATTTACTCCCCACATTCTCTCTTGCTTCCTCTCTCTCTCTCTCACTTAATCACCACATTGATATATGTGGGATAGTAGTATGTAATGTGGCTCATTGCAAAATTTGACACCTAGCTTATTTTGGAAATATCTTTTGAAACATGTGGCTTAAAATGGTGACATACTACCTCCTTTTCTCTCCACATGTTTGGCTATGTGGCCACTTTTCACAAGTTTTGTTTTCCTTGGACAAGAATGATGTTATGTGTTCAATTGTGGCTGATCCAAGTTGCTAGAATACATGTCAAGCTCAAGTGGTGGTTCACCACACATTTGAAAATATCTTTTACTTAAAAATTAAGTAAAAAGGGCATTTCGGTAATTTTGCACTCACTAAGGGTATTTTGGTCATTTCCCCTACAATTCAAAGGGTAATTGGTCTTTTCACATATACCCTTTGGGTTTTATACTTAGCATTTGAATTCCCAAATTATGGTTTAGAAATTCCCATTTAGGGTTTAAGGTTCCCGGAACTGAAATTAGGGTTTCCAAAGCTGGAATTAGGGTTTCTAATCAATCACTAGGGTTTCTTAACTGAACATTGATGTTCTTATTATAACATTAGGATTTACCCATGTTACACTTATCTGCTCAACACTTGACCCTTTACCACATACTGTACACATATATAATCACAATACACAAAACCTTATACCTCGCTATCAGATATTCACTTACAGTTTGTAATTTATACAAATCCTTCACAAAAATTTTAAATATATACCTTATTTCCAGTCTAGGTGTTATTATTTAACCTTTATTCAATCTTTTAAGATTTTATAAATTCTTACAGTTTATCTTTTAAGTCTGGTGTCATACCTGCAGTTTTATCTCACTACGGATAAGACTTTTCACTCCTACAGTTTATCCTGAACATGGGATCAAACTTTTCCCTCGCATTTTGTCCTGAACATGGGATCAAACTTTTTTGGCTGCAAATCATCCTGAACATGGGGAGAAATACGTCGACCTGATCTCCCCGATACCTGGGAGTACGTAGGTAACCATTTTATATGGTCCGATCGCAATAAAAAATAACAAAACAACAAAAACATTTATACGCCCTTCTATACAAACAAAAAAAATATTCATACATTTTCTACCCCTTCACATACAACGTTGAACATCTGACACCAGGTTCGAACTACGCAGAGCTGATCTTTTCTTCAATAGGAGTACGTAGGCAGCCATTTATGGTTCGGTCTTACCCCTACCAAAATAAATACTTGTCAACGGTATTGGGATCAAACTTCAATCCACCACATTTCATCGACTTCAGACCAAAGGGATGGAACTACATGGCCTCCCCATAAATGGGAGAGTTGGCGACCATCTAAGCTGCAGTTGATTCCTCAAAGAGCAACACCAATCCATAAGAGATAGAACTATTTGGGATCTCCTCTTCAATAGGAGTACCAACAACCATCTCTGGTGCGGTGAATCTTAGAGAGGAAAATTCACACTCCTTTACATATTTCCATACAGAAACCAGTCCCAAGACACCAAAGAGGGTAGGGATAGACACAGATCAACGATCCATACTGAAAGATCTTGTAACATTTTAATGTCCACCAATCAAGGATGAGTTTAGAATACATCCAGATCATAAGCCTTGAAGAAACAGGAAAATATCAAGCAAGTATCAAGGCACAACTAAAAGGGAAGTGAATCAAAATATATTTCCCTCTCATATATAATGTTGTTTGATATATACAATATGTGCTGTACATGACAAAATGGCTAAGCTAGTCTGTGCAGGAAAATACAAGTCTATCTACAATCCCGTGGATATACGAACTATCAAGTCCAACATGGCATCTCTCTCCGAGGAAGGAGGCAACGCTGCAAGCTCCTACCCAAGGGTATCTACATGAGCTAATAGATCCGCAGCCAACTGCATGGTGGCATGATGCTTATCAATATATACACTCATATCGGCAAGCATGCCAGTAGTAAGGGATCTCACTGTAGTACTATCTATAACGGCCACATCCCGGGAAAATATGGCAGCATCCCGCTCTACAATCAATGCATCTCTGGATGATATGGCCTCATCCCTCTCAGCAATAGCAATGTCTCTATGAGCTACAGCCTCCCCTCTCTCCAATAGAGCGACATCTCTCCAATCAAGAGCTGTCAACATCAAGGCCCTAGCACGATCTCTCTCAAAGGTCATCAGAAGAAGACTGCTTCTAAATATCATGTTGAATCTTCGGATCACGATGCTTAGCACTTCATGGGAGAATCTATAAGAGCTGCTAGCAACCCAGTGAATAGCTCTTCCTCGGTAGGAAGATCTGTGACAAAATGAGAATTTAGACAATTTAATAAAATCTTAAAAGATTGATTAGAGGCTAAATAATAGACCTAGACAAAAAATAAATGTATGTATTTGACATTTTTGGGAATGAATTTTATGAATTTAAAAACTTTTGGTGAAGGTTTACAGTGTTAAAAGTATTTTTGTATATGGTCATATATGCGTACAGTATGTGGTTAAGGGTCAAGGGTTGACCAGATAAATTATATCAGTCACAAACCCTAATAATATATTAAGAGCCTCGACATTCAGTTAGAAAACCCTAACGGTTGATAAGAAACCCTATTACCGGCTATGGAAACCCTAATTTAGAAACCAGGAATCCGAAACCCTAATTCGAGATATTAAAACCCTAATTGGGAAGTTTAAAGATAAGTATAAAGGTTTTTATGTTATTGATAATATATGTAATTAGGGATAACCCTAATTGACTATTTAGAAAACCCTAATTGTTCAGCTGGAAACCCTAATGGAACCTAATTGATAAATTATCAATTTTTAATTAGGAAATAGTAATCCTAATTAGCAAGCTTGAATATAATTAGGAAATCCTAATTATAGTTTATAAATCTTAATTTTCTATTTTTAAAACTTAATTAGAAAAGCCTAGAAAATAAATTTGTGTAACCTTAGGGTTAAACCCTAAGGGTTAAAACCTTATAGTTGTGAGAAGTTACCAAGTTGCCATTAACTTTATAAATCAAATGACCAAACTACCCTTTTGAATATTTTAATAAGGTGGAGTGCAGATCTAGCCCTAGTAAGTGGTTGGTGACCAACTCTAGATAGCCATGTGGTCTAGCAATCATTTTTAATCAGCCAACTTGCTAGGTTAAATACATTGCATCATGGATTAAAGAGCATATAAGTAAATAAAGTAACTTACTTTACTTCTCATCCTTGCCAAGACATTCTCTCCACAATTTTTGAAATCTTGAGTGAGAAAGTGTGAGAAACAAAGCTCAGAACATTTCATAGCTTGCCAAGGATTATAATTAAAAGTCAAATTCAAGGATCAAAGTTAAAAAGGTATAAAAACCCTTAACTTAGAAATCTTTATGATTCATGTTAATCTTTGTGTTTAGATGTTTAATGTTGTGTTATAGGATGTCATTTAGTGATCTGGGTTATAATATCACAGATCCATAACACTTAGATGCTAGAAATTGAGTTTTTAGAAACTGATCATGAACCCTAATTTGTGCTCTGACAACCTAATGTCAGGGAACTTAGATTCTTATGTGTTAGTTGTTAGTTGTTTGTTGTGTTTTATGTTATAGATCTATTCTATGTTGTAAGGGCTTTGATCTGGAACTTGAATCAAGCCCAGATCATGTCTGGATTTCATGTTATAAGCAGTCATACTTAGTTGACCGAGCATGACCAAGAGTTTCTAGGTAACCCAGAAAGCTCTTTCTCAGTGTTTGACAATGTTTTTCAAGGCAAGAATCTGTCAGATTTTAAGTAGTTTGATGATGTTGTTGTAACCAAATTGTAGTCTGTTATATGGACTATAGATACATGCCTTTAGATTCCTTAAATCACAAATAGATTGGAAATAGTTGATGGTCAAAGTAGACTGTTCGAGCACAAAGTTGATTTCTGGAAAACCCAGAAAATTTCCAGAAAACCTGGAATTTCTGACAAGCTTTTCAAAGCCTTAGATCTTGCTGTGTTTAAATTGTTGTGCTATGTTAGTGTATTGATCTTGTAGACTGACATGTAGGCTATACATCTAAGCCTTTATCTTACCAAAATCATAAACGGAATTAAAGTTATGAGTGGTCAAACCAGCGTTGACCATCATGCCGGATGAAGATTCTGGGCAACCCAAAAATCTTCAAAGGCAGTTCTTGGCATGCAGTTGACCAGCCTAGATCTATTACTTGTGATGTTATTAGACCGAAATATTAACATGTTATTGTACCCTGACATCAAGACTATAGGATTGAACCTTTATATCACATTAAACAAGCCTGGAACTTAGAGATTCAAGGGCTTAAAGTGAGACCCATGAACCGTTCTTCATTTCTAGGTAACCCATAAATGAAAAACAGCCTCTGACAAGGTTTTAAGTGGCTAATATTTCTCTGATTTGATATGTATTGGCCATAAGTTTAGTATGCCATTGTAGTATTGCACTTATACTACAACTTTAACACTTCTGGAAGCCCAGAAAACACTTAGAACTTAGATCTAGTGGTGGTCAAACCTACCACCTTGAACAACAATGATATGAACATTACGGGTTTATGAAGAACACCTATAATACAGTTACATTCTTGCTATAGGGACCTTTAGTGACAGTTTATTTATGAAAATTATTTATTTTATTTAATAAATAGAGAAAAATAGTTTTTAATTATTAAAAATACATAATAAATTCTTAGAAATTATTTTAAAGCCTAAAATTAGTTTTTAATTATTTTGAGTATATTACATAAATATTTAATATTTTTAGAATATAAAAGGTATTTAATTTATTTAATTATAATATTAAATAAATTATTCAAAAATGATTTTAATACTTGAAAAATCATGAAAAATTATATTGTGGTGTTAGAAAATATTTTAAGTTATTTTAATGACTTTTAATATTTTGTGATGAATTTCATTAATAAATTATTATTAATGGTAATTAAATTATTTAATAAATATATTAAATAAATTATGGAAAAATAGAATTAATGCTTTACAAATTATATGAAAATGATGTAAGTGTTGTAAGAATATTTTAAGTTATAAAATATAACTTTTGATATTTTGTCATGAAATACATTAATATTTAATATTAATGGCAATTAGTTAATAATGGTTTTAATTAATTTAAAATTATTTAATGGTGATAATATAGTATTAAAAATACTTTGAGATATTCTAAATATATTATAACATTATGATAAGAATTTCATTAATATTTAATATTAAATAAATATTAGTGATAATGGAATTAAGTGGTATTTAAATTATATAAATATGATATTAATAATTGAAAAATCATAATAATTGATAATAATTACTTGAAAAATATTATGAGCCTATGAAAATTATTTTGGTGATTAATAAATTACCTAAGAAAATTGTTAAGTGTTTAGGCAGGTTGTGACACCCCCAAATCCAGTACTTCATTCCCACAAGATTTGGTGTTCACTTATCAAAACTATTACATCTAACTACCCATAATCAAAGGATAAAGACATAATTTAAATAACTTAAACAATAATCTTTCCCATTAAAGGGTTACATCATAATCTCAAAATAAATCCCAGGTAATCTAACCTTAAAATTATTACATAAGTTTGCGGAATACATCATATATTAAAACAAGTCTTTAACATAATTCATTAAAATAAAATTTTATAAGTCTTCAACATTTGGACATCTTGCCCTTTCCTTTGCTAGTAGATCGGCTCATCGACTTTCTCAACTTTAAATTGCGGTGTTAAATGCAAGAGTGAGCAAACAATTGCTCAGCGATATAGAAGTAGTAATAATAACAACATGAGAATGAACAACAAATGCTAGTAATAATGAACTTGTTCTGTGAATTAAGAATAGAAAACAAGTTCGAAATCAATGTCTGAGGGTCTTAAGACCACGAACTATGTCTCGATATATAGGTATTATTACCTTAACCTTAACAGTCATTAGACTGTACAGACCCTTCTTAGCGTACTTAGGGGGATCAGCCCTTTGTACCATGTATTGTGCACAAACATCTAAACGTTACACGTACAAAAATCCCCTATATTAGGGTTGTTCATCTCAGTTTGAATTTAGAATTTCCGCACTAAAGAAAGTTTAGTTTGGAACTAGCTTATCAGTGTCTCTAGAATTTTAGAACACTATTCAACTTCCATCAATAAAGGTTTAATACGAGAATGTATAACTGAACAAGGCTATTAAAGTCAAAGATCGGATATCAACAATATATATAACTGAATAACATGATATACATGCAAAGTATATATTCAAAGAGTTTAGAACAATCTTCTATGAATCAATGTATTAGAACAATATATGCTTCGAATGATAATAAGGAAACTAAAGCTCGCTCGATGTAACGAATTAGGTTACAAGAGCTTGCACAAACATACTCAAGATAAACTAGGCTTGCTTAACCTTACAAGAATTTTAAGAACTTGTACAATAACGATTTAGGACTGGGAACATGCATTCAATATGAAAAGAATGAAGTTAGAAAGCTTGCTCAATGTAAAGAGTTAAGGCTTAGGAACTTGCCTTGTTTGTAAGCTACACAAGTGTAAAATAATCTCCAATTACCCTACACATATTATTACAATCGCAACAACAATTAGTTGTATGAACATTAACACTATGGGTATTAAACCATCATTTAGGTCATAACCCTAACCTAGCACCTAACCATTTAGGTTAACATACTTAACGAACCTGAAATCGCATTACGACCCAACATAACTTACTCGTTCATTTCTAACTTTTGAAAACATCACTTTTAGCTTTATTATATAACTCAATTAACAATCACCTAAAACTCTTTTATACTTTGTATTACAACACCTTACAATATGTTATTGTAATCCACTTTATATTTTAATATTCTTAACATGCATGCTAAACTAACCCAAGTCCGTACACATGACACGCAATTAAGCGAGAAACACATTTACTTGTACCGGCATTGATTCTACTTTTGAGTAGCCGCGCGCCCTTATGATATAGCGAGCGCCCATATCTTTATGCTTGCATGCTTGACAACCTTGTGCAGACCGTGCGCTTGTAGCGATGCCTCGATTCGATTTTTATTTGAAGCTCGAAATCGGACTACTGCTTTGGCCAAAATCCCAATTTCTACAGAAAATCTCCCAACTTCAACATCTAACACTTTTTCATATTATAGTTATACATGCTAAACACCATTCTATATACAAAACATTATATAAACATCATTTTGAAGAATCAAAACTATATTTTTCCCAAATTTCCTCATTTTTATACTTTTAATGAATTTGATCGCCATACGAATTCGTTTCTTAATCAATTGACATGATTTAAACTACATTGTTTCATTTCTTAATATATTATCATAATCCACCAACAAATTAGAGATTACATCACATATTGGACAAGAAATTTGGTACTTTCTAAGGCCGTATTTTAAGAATACTAACAACTGTGATTTTCCTTTTTCTTCCTACACTTTGATTTTTACGAATTTGATAACAAATAACAAGTTTACATGATAATTAATAGAGTTTTGCAAATCTATATATGAAAATATATATATCATAATTCACGTGATTTCCAAATCATACCAAGAATATATATACATATACTACCAAAACTAAAAATAACAATAGGAATAGTTTATACCTTGATCCTTGATTTGATTTTGTGACAACAAAATTGATAGCAAACTCCTCTCAATCCTCCTCCTCTTGATCCCACTCTCAATTCTCTCTGCAATTCTCTCTCAAGCTCTCTCTTTCTTCTCTCACTGCTATGTAGTAAGCCTTAGAGAAATAATCGTGAAATGAAAGAAAATGACATATAAGCTGGCTTCCACGTTCATTTGGTTAAAAACCAAAAAGGCTCACGTCGGTTAAAATAAACCAAAAGCCACAAGGCCTTGTTTGGTTTACACATAAACCCCATACTAGATTATTTAAATAATATTTATATTATATAGTTTCAATTTGTCACACTTTTAATTTAGTTAATTTAAATAACTTTAGTTTAGCTAATTTAAATAACTTATAATAATAAAATTCTTATTATCATTATACCTTATAATTAATAAATAATTATATATCTAATTTAATTAATAAATTAGACACATCATCTTTAATTTAATTTATTTATTTCCATTAAATTAAACAATTTATTTAGCTTAATTATTTTCTTAAATATTAAGAAATTGATTTAATTTAATTATTTCCTTAAATTAAATCCTTCAAATAAAATTATCAATACTCAATTTAATTAACATTAATCAATTTAGTTACTAAATTAATTCACCACAATTCATAATTATTTATTTTCCTCAATAAATAAATTATTTAAAATATTTATTTAATTCAATAAATATTTAAATTAAATTACAAATTTCTCGATCGTTACATCCTTCCCTCCTTAAAAGGATTTGTCCCGAATCACAACTCGAAAAATTTATTAGTTACATTCTTTCCTCCTTAACAAGATTACTGTCCCCCCAGAATCGCTATACAAAATCAAGCAAACAAGCGAGGATAATTCTTCATCATAACGCTTTCAAGTTCCCACGTAGCTTCTTGACATTGTGGTTCCTCCAGATTACCTTAATGAAGGTATCACCTTATTCCTCGATACTTGCTCTTTTACATCAACAATTTGAGCAGGACTTCTTCATATGATAAATCTTTCTCAAGCTATAAGGGCTCATATTCTATAACATGTTTATAATCGGGGCTTATATGGCCTCAATCTTCGATACATGGAAAATATTATGAATATGCTCCAACTCAGAGGTAAAGCTATCTCGTAAACCACTTCGCCAACTCGTCGAAGCACTTTAAAAGGTCCTATAAATCTAGGGCTCAATTTCCCCTTCTTACCAAATCAAATTTTCCCCTTCTAGGGAGACACTTTCAAGAAAACATAACTACCGACATCGAATTCTCTATTTCATCGATGCTGATCGGCATATTTTTTCTGTCTATCTTGTGCTGCTATTAATCTTGCTCGAATCACTTTAATGATCTCAACAGTCTTTTGTACTAATTCTAGCCCCAATAGCTGACGTTCACCTACCTCGTCCCAGCATAACGGAGTTCTGCACTTCCTGCCGTATAACCCTTCATAAGGCGGCATGCAAATACTCGCGTGATAACTATTATTATAAGTAAATTCTACCAATGGTAGATGGTCATCCCAATGTCCCTTGAAATCCATGATATATGTCGTGAGCATATCCTCTAGTGTTTGGATGGTTCTCTCACTTTGTAAAATCGGATTTCGAGGATGATGCGTTGTGCTCATTCTCATTTGTGTTCCCCAAAACATTCTTGTAATCGTTTCTAGAAATTAGATGTGAAGCGTGGATCTACATTCGATCAATGGACACGGTACACCGTGTCTTGAAACAATTTCCTTCACGTCTGATTTTGCTAACCGATCTAGTGTAAATCGAATCTTGATTGGCAAAAAGTGTGCCGACTTCCGTCGATCGATCAACAATCACCCAAATGGCATCGTAACCTTGTTGGGTCGTTGGAAGACCTACCACAAAATCCATTGTGATATGCTCCCATTTCCATTACGGTATCTCAGCGGTTGTAATAATCCGCTTGGCCTTTGATGTTCGACTTTGACTTTTCGACACGTTAAGCATTTGCCACACACACTCATTACATCCCTCTTCATATTCGGCCACCAAAAATGATGTCTAAGATCTTTGGTACATCTTTGTACTCCAGGGTGAATCGAATATCTTGAATTATGAGCTTCATTCAAAATTTCTTCCTTAATTTATGGTACTTGCGGAACCCAAATTCTCCCTTGAATCGAAGTAACCCTTCCGAATCGATTTTGAATTTGTTTTCCTCACCTTCAGATATTTTCTGTTTTATCTTTTCGCAGTCTTCATCTTGAAGTTGTGCATTTTTCACTTTATCCACCAACATTGAACTATTTCCCATCTGGAATAACTTTTCATCGGATTCTGTCGGACATTTAATTTCCAACTCCATCTTAGCCATTTACGACACTAAAGCTTCTCTTGATCGATTAACATCATTAACTTCTCCCGTCCCTTCTACTTAAGGCATCAACAACAACATTTGCTTTTTAGGGATGATAGAAAATCTACATGATCATAATCTTTTTGATCGACTCAACTATCCTTCTTTGTCTCATATTCAAATCTTTTTGTGTAAAGATATACTTGAGACTTTTTATGGTGGTATATATCTCACACCTCTCTCATAAAGATAATGTCTCCAATTTTTTAGGGCAAACACCCTTCTTGCCTTGACTCTAAGTCATGAGTCGGATACCCTTTCTCGTAATCTTTCAAGCGGCGTGATGCATGCAATAACTTCTGCCATTTGCGCATAAGCACACAACCTAGTCCTTTATGCGATGCGTCACTATATACCACAAAATTTTCTGTATCATCGAGGCAGCGACAACCACAGTCTTTGAACTCAACCTCTTTTTCAACTCTTGAAAACTTTCCTCACACTTCTCTGTCCAAACAAACTTAACTATTTTTCTAGTTAAATTCGTCAATGGAGTTGCGATCTTGGAAAAGTCTTGAATAAAACGCCTGTAGTATCCTGCCAATCCTAAGAAACTCCTTACTTACGGCGGTGTCTTGGTGATCCCGATTTATTCTGACTTGACCTTTGATGGATCTATCGAAATTCCGTCCTTATCAATAGCGTGTCCAGAAAGCTGTACTGCGTTCAACCAAAATTCACATTTTGAGAACTTAGCATACAACTTCTCTTTTCTCAGCGTCTCTCAACGTCAATCTCAAATGTTCCACATGCTCCTCTTTGGTTTTGGAATATACCGATATATCATCAATAAACACCACCACAAATTTGTCTAAGAATGGTTTAAACACCATGTTCATCAAATCCATGAAGCGCTGCGGTGCATTAGTTAAACCAAAAGACATAACTAGAAACTTCGTAATGACCATATACGAGTTACGAGCGCTTATTTTTGGTACATCCTCGGCCTCACCTTCAATTGATGATAACCACTTCTCAAGTACATCTTGAGAAATATCTCGCTCCCTTGTTGATCGAGCAGGTCATCGATTCTAGGTAATGGATACTTATTTTTAATCGTGACCTTATTCAATTCTCTATAATCAATGCGAGCCGCATCGATCCATCTTTTTCTTCTTAACAAACAACACCGGTGCTCCCCATGGCGAAACACTCAATTTGAATATACTTCTTGTCAAGCAATTCTTGCAATTGCACCATCAACTCCTTCATTTCTCTGGGGCCATTCTATATGGTGCCTTAGATATCGAAAGTCCGTTCACGGTAGTAAGTCGATCACGAACTCGATTTGTCGATCCGGTGGAAGACACGGCAAATAAATGGAAATCGTCTGCAAAATCTCTTTATGATCGGTATCTCTTCTAACTTGCACACTTCTTTTTTTGCGTATCGACGATGTAGGCTAAGTATCCTACACATCCTTGTCTCAACAACTTCTTGGCTTGCATCACCGTCAGACAACTTGCTTGTCGAGGTGACTTGCTACCAAAGAACACAACCTTTTGTGAAGTCATAAGGTTAAACACACTTCTTTGGCAATCAATTCTTTGCTCATGTAATTGAATAACCAATCCATTCGAGTATAACATCAAACTCACCAAGTCTAATTGGTATCAAATCTACCATCATCTCGTGACCCTTTATAACCACTCTACAATTCCTATATACAAATCTAATGAGAGAATCACTTCTCTATTCGCAATCTCTATACTTAAGGAAATTCTAATTCTTCACGAGGCAAATCTAAGTTACGAGCAAATTCATGGGATATAAATGAACAAGTAGCACCCGAATCAAATAGTACATAAGCATTAATACCATTAATCGGAATGATACGACACCACATCCTTAGATCTGTACAACATCCTTGCGGTTATATTGAAAGTCCTCATGATAGGTAAAGCTTGGCTTGTCTTTGGTCGGTGATAGTCGATGCACCACCACCATTGTTGTTTCCTTTTCCACCACTTGCACTTCCATTTGGCTTCTTAGGGCAATCACGAGCCATGTGATCTTTTGAGCCCGCGGGTAAAACATGCTCCTTTCTTGGACTAAAATAGTTTGGTGCAATGTGTCCCTCGACCACAGTTGAAACACACCGCTTTCCCTCAAACATACCCCGGTATGGTTCTTCCCATACGTTTGCACAAGCTTCAAACTTTTTCTTTCTTTGATTTCCTTGTTGTCCTCCCATTCGTTGAATTCTCGCTCCATTTCCTCTTTTGATTATTACTTCAACATTACTTCCACCGACCTTATTCTCATTTTCATTCTTCTTCTTCTTTTGTTCTTGGTTGTACTTGGTGAAGGCATCGCTTCCACCTTCCGCGATAATTGCCTTCTCGGTCTGTTGCCATA
This sequence comes from Panax ginseng, assembly GCA_020205605.1. NCBI lineage: Eukaryota > Viridiplantae > Streptophyta > Magnoliopsida > Apiales > Araliaceae > Panax > Panax ginseng. The sequence goes on from CM035149.1 coordinate 64,953,044, forward strand.
AATGTGTTAATTTGGAACATTGAAACCTTCTTTGTAAAGCGAGGGCTTCAATCCTTGTTTGAATCTTCTTGCTTTACGTTCATCGGTATTGACTTGATATGTGGCAAACCTTGCCAACTCGTTAAACTTCACGGCATATTTACGGCACTATCATAGTTCCTTGCTTCAACTCCGAAATTGCACTTCAGTGATTTTGAGAACTTCATTTGGAAAGTACATTTCAAAGAACATCTCCTTAAATCTATCATGTTATCACTCCTTGTCCTCCACGAACCTTATTTGCTTGCCACGGTAGCTAGCCGGACTTGAGCATGAGCGTTGTGAAACGCGATCTTACGATCTTCGTTAACTCTAGCAACATCGAACACCTTCTCCATTTCCATGATCCGGTTTGGGCTTCCTTTGGATTCATAGACCCTTTGAAATTCTGGCGGTCCAACCGCTTTGAATTCCTTGAAAGTCGTGACTTGAGCTTGCGGTTGATTCACAAGTGCACCCGTCAATGAGCTACCAAGCTTCTTTGAGCCCGGATTAGCGTTGGTCTCGTTGTTATTATTAGTAGTAGACCCCTCTGGAGGTGCTTGTTGGCGTGGTTGTCTTCTTCTTCTAGGAGGCATTTTACATTAAAATATCGCTTATTAGCTCATTACTCAACTTCTTGGGTATTTAAAGTTTAACTTAAACATTCCAAGATTAAAGCTATAACACATAACATTTCAAATAAACTTTGATATTTTATTCATTCATAACGTTTTAAAACATGTTAAAGATAGCATAACCGCTATCAACATTCACTTTCTGAACTAAACAAGTTCGGGATTACATACTCATATCCTTTATTTATCCTTTATTTATCTCAAAATAAGGGATTCACATGATTTATTTATTCACATAATTAATTATTATTATTATTATTATTATTATTATTATTATTATTATTATTATTATTATTATTATTATTATTATTATTATTATTATTATTATTATTATTATCTCTATCTAGACATATTAAGGCGTCGTAAGGCTTCCGGCGCTCTTCCTCCATGATACGATCATTAGTTTGCGATCCATCACGAACCACGGTGAATTCTCAAAGCGAGGTGGGTAATAATAGACTCGATCACTGGGCCTATCAATCAGCGAATTAAAAGCATAATCCATCTCCTTCATCTTGGCTTTCTTCACTTGGACCTTAGCCTCGGCCGCGAGTGCGCACGTTGAGTCGCCTTCATCCAAGCATCCTCTGCTCTTTGCGCTTAGGTGATTCCTCCTTGAAATCATCTTTTAATTTCTCCATATCGGTCTTCATCTTCTCGTTTCTTTGCTAACAGTCTTCATTTGACCCTTGGTATGAACTAGATCCCACTCCGTGTTTCCAAGTTTTGAGTCAAGTTCACGAATCTCGCATCCTTACGCTCCATCGAAGCATGATGCATCTCAACCATCTCCTTGACTCCTCAACCTCGTCCTGTAATTCTATGTTACGATCGTATGAGGCATCATACATCTCGGTGATATGGAGTTTGGTGGAAACTCCTCGGGATCCTCTTCATCATCATCCTCTCTATATATCTCGAACTATCCTCCTCGGGATCGGTCGCAGGCACATCCTCTGGATCAATTGTTCCACACTACATGAATATCCGGGGTTCATCGTCTCTAGGTACACGAGGTATCACTCTCTAATTGGACTGGATCCTCCTTCGTTAGACATCGACAACAAAATATTTTAAGTTTTACTTAATATTTTTCGATACTCATGAGCACATAAGTTATTAACATAGCACATAATGTCTTTTATTATTTAACTTCAATGGATACCTTAATCCATTCCTTAAAACTCGATAAGAGTTAAACACCTCTATATTTTCTATTTCCTTAAAGGTTACTTCCTAAGGTTTCCCCACCTAAGGTTCATAACCTAAAGCTTTGATACCAAACTGTGACACCCCAAATCCGGTACTTCATTCCCACAAGATTTGGTGTTCACTTATCAAAACTATTACATCTAACTACCCATAATCAAAGGATAAAGGCGTAATTTAAATAACTTAAACAATAATCTTTCCCATTAAAGGGTTACATCATAATCTCAAAATAAATCCCGGTAATCTAACCTTAAAATTATTACATAAGTTTGCGGAATACATCATATATTAAAACAAGTCTTTAACATAATTCATTAAAATAAAATTTCATAAGTCTTCAACATTTGGACATCTTGCCCTTTCCTTTTGCTAGTAGGCGGCTCATCGACTTTCTCAACTTTTTAAATTGCGGTGTTAAATGCAAGAGTGAGCAAACAATTGCTCATTTGATATAGGAAGTAGTAATAATAACAACATGAGAATGAACAACGAATGCTAGCAATAATGAACTTGTTACGTGAATTAAGAATAGAAAACAAGTTGAAATCAATGTGCGAGGTCTTAAGACCACGAACTATATCTCCGGTATATAGGTATTATTACCTTAACCTTATGAGTCATTAGATTACTATAGACCCTTCTTAAGCGTGCTTAGGGGATCGACCCTTTGTACCATGTATTGTGCACAAACATCTAAGCGTTACGTACAAAAATCCCCTATATTAGGGTTGTTAGTCTCGGTTTGAATTTAGAATTTTCGCACTAAAGAAAGTTTAGTTTGGAACTAGCTTATCGATGTCTCTAGAATTTTAGAACACTATTCAACTTCCATCAATAAAGGTTTAATACGAGAATGTATATTTGAACAAGGCTATTAAAGTCAAAGATGGGATATCAACAATATATATAGCTGAATAACATGATATACATGCAAAGTGCTATATTCAAAGGAGTTTAGAACAATCTTCTATGAATCAATGTATTAGAACAATATATGCTTGAATGATAATAAGGAAAGTAAAGCTCGCTCGATGTAGCGAATTAGGTTACAAGAGCTTGCACAAACATACTCAAGATAAACTAGGCTTGCTTTCGACCTTACAAAATTTTAGGAACTTGTACAATAACGATTTAGGAATGGGAACATGCATTCAATATGAAAAGAATGAAGTTAGAAAGCTTGCTCGATGTAAAGAGTTAAGGTTTAGGAACTTGCCTTGTTTGTAAGCTACACAAGTGTAAAATAATCTCCAATTACCCTACACATATCATTACAATCGCAACAACAATTAGTTGTATGAATATTAACACTATGGGTATTAAACCATCATTTAGGTCATAACCTAACTAAAGCACCTAACCATTTTAGGTTAACATACTTATGAATCTGAAATAGCATTACGAGCCAACATAACTTACTCGTTCATTTCTAACTTTTGAAAACATCACTTTTAGTTTCATTATATAACTCAATTAACAATCACCTAAAACTCTTTTACACTTTGTATTACAACACCTTACAATCTATTATTGTAGTCCACTTTATGTTTTAATATCCTTAACATGCATGCTAAACTAACCCAAGTCAATTCACGCATGACTGCAATTAAGCGACTTCTTTATCTATCATATTTGGCTACTTGTGTGCATTGATAATATACTGGTAACCGCTGCGCTTGCTTGCGTCAGCGTCACATGCTGCATATGTGCGCTCCACGCCTATATATCTGTGGCGTCGTCCGAGAACCGTGATCCTGCATCACAGCGCATGCTGCGATACCTCGATTCGATTTTTGCGAGAGAACTCGAAATCGGACTCTGCTTTGGCCAAAAATCCCAATTTTCTAGAAAATCTCCCAACTTCAACATCTAACACTTTGTCATATTATAGTTATACATGCTAAACACCATTTATATATACAAAACATTATATAAACATCATTTTGAAGAATCAAAACTATATTTTTCCCAAATTTCCTCATTTTTATACTTTTAACGAATTTGATCACCACGAAATTCGTTTCTTAATCATTGACATGATTTAAACTACGTTTTTTTCGTTTCTTAATATATTATCATAATCCACCAACAAATTCTGATTACATCACATATTGGACAAGAAATTTGGTACTTTCTAAGGCCATATTATAAGAATACTAACACTTTGTGATTTTCTTTTTCTTCCTACACCCAATTTTTACTGAATTTGATAACAAATAACAAGTTTACATGATAATTAACGAGAGTTTTGCAAATCTATATGAACATATATACATCACAATTCACGTGATTTTCAAATCATACCAAGAAGAAGATATATACATATACTACCAAAACTAAAAATAACAATAGGAATAGTTTATACCTTGAACCTTTGATTTTGTGAATGAGAAAGGTTTAGCAATCCTCTCCTCTCAACCCTTCGGAAATTCTCTTGATCCCACTCTCAATTCTCTGCAATTCTCACCAAGCTCTCTCTTTCTCTCTCTCTACTATCTAGTAAGCCTTAGAGAAATAATACGTGAAATGAAATGTAAAATATATAAGCGGCTTCCCACGTTCATCGGGTTAAAAAAAAAAAAAGGCTCACGTCGGTTAAAATAAACCAAAAGCCATAAGGCCTTGTTTGGCTACACACTAATTCCCATACTAGATTATTTAAATAATATTTATATTATATAGTTTCCAATTGTCACACTTTTAATTTAGTTAATTTAAATAACTTTAGTTTAGCTAATTTAAATAACTATAATAATAATAATTCTTATTATCATTATACCTTATAATTAATAAATAATTATATATCTAATTTAATTAATAAATTAGACACATCACTTTATTTAATTTATTTATTTCCATTAAATTAAACAATTTATTTAGCTTAATTATTTTCTTAAATATTAAGCAATTGATTTAATTTAATTATTTCCTTAAATTAAATCCTTCAAATAAAATTATCAATACTCAATTTAATTAACATTAATCAATTTAGTTACTAAATTAATTCACCACAATTCATTAATTATTTATTTTCTCAATAAATAAATTATTTAAAATATTTATTTAATTCAATAAATATTTAAATTAAATTACAAATTTCTCGATCGTTGTGGTAATGTATTTAGGTTATTTTATCTTTGTGATGATATTATTCTAATATTTGGAGATCGGTATTATATATATTAGCTCTTCGGATAAAGTTAAGTTATGTTTCGTAACGGTAATCAACGGTACAGGCAAATTTTTCTTAACTCGACCTCGAGTTGTCTCATTCAAATATGATTGTGTTAATCATTACTGATTGCCATGTCTATGAATTATTTATTTGCACTCAGTGCATATTGCATGTATTCGTTAGGTATGAAAAGCTGATCACCTTCATTACCACTCGGTCCAGATATAATCTCTATGTTCATGTTCAATGTTCATTCAGCTATGAAAGTTTGTTCGTGCTAGTTCTCAATTATATTGTAGAATTATAACCATCTTATTGTTCAGTTCTTTCCATCATGATATATCCTTAAATAAATTTATACTTGCTGGGAAAACTTATTGCGCACCCTTGCTATATCATGATAAACATTGTAGATTAAGGCGAATACGTCGGATACAAGGAAAAGTTAAAGCCAAGTTCAGCTTGGGACTATGTGTGCAGCAATATTTGTAATAATAGTTTTTATAATAACATTGTATGTTAGATAAGATATGGAATTGTGTATAAGTTATGGTTACTCGACCTTGGGGATAGTGTATAATGTTTAATGTATAAACAATTTATGTTTATATCTTCCGCAATAGTTAGAACTAGTGCACCAGATCCGTGGTGATTTAGGACCCAGATTTGGGGGCGCTACATTTGGTATCAAAGTTGTTGGTTATAAATCTAGGGTAGAGTTACCTTAGACTAATAACCGCAGTGATTAGGATTAGATATAACTCAAATAGAGTTAGTGCGCCGGTAAGATTCAAAGACTAATCTCGGCGAGTTATAAAGATACAGAGTTTCCTAACTCTGATAATAAAGGTGAATAGTAGTGATGAATTGATAGAGTCTAAAAGACTAAAAGTACATGGATAGGTGATCGTAAAATAAAATGATCGTAGCATAGAAATGAATCGTAATATATATGATGAGATCACCCCGTGATCTGATAAGGTGATAGTAGGGAGAAGAATCAATCTAATGATTGAAAAGTTTACAACAAAGATTGTTGTGTTTGTTGTACTATGAATTGGTACAGATACAGGAAAGGATTATGAATACGAGTTAAATGAAATTCATATTGAGAATGGAGTTAGGATTAAGTGGGATTGTTTGTGTCACGCTATTTGATATATGCATGTTAAGAGGGTGATTCCTTTCTCATGTATATAACAGATAGATAGGTTATAGGTAAAGGATACAAGGTTAAGTACGAGTTCTTAAAACTCATACTTATGTTACGTTCGTGACTCATGGTTATATGAAATGTTTATGAACCCCTCAGCGAATGGACATCAAAGGTCTGACTAGGACAAGTTCTTAAACTCATATAATTGTGGAAAGTTCCTGAACTCATAAGTATGGTTTGACGAACTGGGTATAGTTTTGTGTGAATGGAGTATTAAGGATAATAGGAATAGATAGACTATTTAAGCAAATGATTATTAATGAAGACATAAGTTTTCCAAAACTCTTAGCTATGCTAGACTTCGAAATTTTGACATCAAGCTAAATATGCATTATGTGCTTTTGAAAAAAAAAGAATTATATATATATATATATATATATATATATTCGTAATGATTTTTGGAACGGTTTAAAGTATAGTCTATGCTACTTATTTCGGCTAGACGATAATGATTTGAAATATCCAAAATATATTTTTTATTTATCACTCATGTACCATGTAACCTGGTGCAAAGATGATAAAAAGTTGATAGAGTTATAAATACATGAATACTTAGTGTGGATTTGATCTAAAAATCATTATTCCACTATTGTATCATGTGTTATGACAAAGTCATACAATGACGGCATCCTCAAACGGGTTGTTAATACAATACAACATCATAACGTCAGTCTCAAAAATATTTTCTAAATTTTAATTTTCCAATGGGGTTTGGCTATACACATTTGTAAATCGATTTAAATTGATTATTGATATGAGTCTACGCTATTCGATTCAGCTAGACCAATGTTTATAAAACTCTAAGCGTTCTTTAAAAATTTTCCCGAACCAAATTGTTTTGGTGCGGAATCAGATAAAGACTGAGGTAAGAAATTTTGTGTGCCTAAGGCGGATGAGATAGAAGGAACGGGGGAAAATTATTCCAACCAGCAGTACTTGGCCAGTATAGGGCATATCAGACTAATTACCCTATATGTCTGTAAGTTATGACGGTTTGCGGATAAATTTCCATAAAACCTTTGCGAAAATGAAAATTCACAGTATATATGACTCCTCAGCACAATTTGAAAATTTTACTCTTGTAAGGAATGTATTGGGTAGCATGTGATGCTATGTATGCAAGGTATGAGGTGTAAGTTAAATTTCGGGGACGAAATTCTTAGAAGAAGGGGTGAATGTGACAACCTGAGAATTTAGACAATTTAATAAAATCTTAAAAGATTGATTAGAGGCTAAATAATAGACCTAGACAGAAAATAAGTGTATATATTCGACATTTTTGGGAATGAATTTTATGAATTTAAAAACTTTTTGTGAATGTTTACAGTGTTAAGAGTATTTGTGTATATGGTCATATATGCGTACATTATGTGGTTAAGGGTCTAGGGTTGACCAGATAAATTATATCGGTCACAAACCCTAATAATATATTAAGAGCCTCGACGTTCAGTTAGAAAACCCTAACGATTGATAAGAAACCCTATTACCGGCTATGGAAACCCTAATTTCAGAACTGGGAATCCGAAACCCTAATTCGGGATATTAAAACCCTAATTGGGAAGTTTAAAGATAAGTATAAAGGTTTTTATGTTATTGATTATATATGTAATTAGGGATAACCCTAATTGACTGTTTAGAAAACCCTAATTGTTCAGTTGGAAACCTAATGGAACCTAATTGATAAATTATCAATTTTTAATTAGGAAATAATAATCCTAATTAGCAAGCTTGAATATAATTAGGAAATCCTAATTATAGTTTATAAATCTTAATTTTCTATTTTTAAAACTTAGTTAGAAAAACATAGAAAATAAATTTGTGTAACCTTAGGGTTAAACCCTAAGGGTCAAAACCTAATAGTTGTGAGAAGTTACCAAGTTGCCATTAAATTTATAAGTCAAATGACCAAACTACCCTTTTGAATATTTTAATAAGGTGGAGTGTAGATCTAGCCCTAGTAAGTGGTTGGTGACCAACTCTAGCTGGCCATGTGGTCTAGCAATCATTTTTAATCAGCCAACTTGCTAGGTTAAATACATTGCATCATAGATTAAAGAACATACAAGTAAGTAAAGTAACTTACTTTACTTCTCATCCTTGCCAAGACCTTCTCTCTCCACAATTTTTGAAATCTTGAGTGAGAAAGTGTGAGAAACAAAGCTCAGAACATTTCATAGCTTGCCAAGGATCAGAATCAAAGGTCAGATTCAAGGATCAAAGCTAAAAAGGTATAAAAACCCTAAACTTAGAAATCTTTATGATTCATGTTAATCTTTGTGTTTAGATGTTTAAAGTTGTGTTATAGGATGTCATTTAGTGATCTGGGTTATAATATCATAGATCCATAACACTTAGATGCTCGAAATTGAGTTTTTAGAAACTGATCATGAACCCTAATTTGTGCTCTGGCAGCCTAATGTCAGGGTTCATAGATTTTTATGTGTTAGTTGTTTGTTGTGTTTTATGTTATAAATCTATTCTATGTTTTAAGGGCTTTGATCTGGAACTTGAATCAAGCCCAGATCATGTCTAAATTTCATGTTATAAGTAGTCAAACTTAGTTGATTGAGCATGACCAAGAGTTTTTGGGTAACCTAGAAAGCTCTTTATCAGTGTCTGACAATGTTTTTCAAGGCAAGAATCTGTCAGATTTTAAGTAGTTTGATGTTGTTGTCACAAAATTGTAGTATGTTATATGGACTATAGATACATGCCTTTAGATTCCTTAAATCACAAATAGATTGAATATAGTTGATGGTCAAAGTAGAATGTTCGAGCACAAAGTTGATTTCTGGAAAACCCAGAATTTCTGACAAGCTTTTCAAAGCCTTAGATCTTACTATGTTTAAATTGTTATGCTATGTTAGTGTATTGATCTTGTAGACTGACATGTAGGCTATACATCTAAGCCTTTATCTTACCAAAATCATTAACGGAATTGAAGTTATGATTGGTCAAACAAGCGTTGACCATCATGCTGGATGAAGATTCTGGGCAATCTAGAAATCTTCAAAGGCAGTTCTTGGCATGCAGTTTGACCAGCCTAGATCTATTACTTGTGATGTTATTAAACTGAAATATTAACATGTTGTTGTACCCTGACATCAAGACTATAGGATTGAACCTGTATATCACCTTAAACAAGCCTGGAACTTAGAGATTCAAGGGCTCAAAGTGAGACCCATGAACTGTTCTTCATTTCTGGGTAACCTAGAAATGAAGAACAGCCTCTGACTAGGTTTTAAGTGGCTAATATCTCTCCGATTTGATATGTATTGGCCATAAGTTTCGTATGCCATTGTAATATTGCACTTATACTACAACTTTAACACTTTTGTAAGCCCAGAAAACACTTAGAACTTAGATCTAGTGGTGGTCAAACCTACCACCTTGAATACTGCGTATGAACATTCTGGGTTTATGAAGAACACCTATAGCGACGGTTCTGTTGCTATAGGGACCTTTAGTGACAATTTATTTATGAAAATTATTTATTTTATTTAATAAATAGAGAAAAATAGTTTTTAATTATTAAAAATACATAATAAATTCCTAGAAATTATTTTAAAGCCTAAAAATTAGTTTTTAATTATTTTGAGTATATTTCATAAATATTTAATATTTTTGGAATTTAAAAGGTATTTAATTTATTTAATTATAATATTAAATAAATTATTCAAAAATGATTTTAATACTTGAAAAATCATGAAAAATTATATTGTGGTGTTAGAAAATATTTTAAGTTATTTTAATGACTTTTAATATTTTGTGATGAATTTTATTAATAAATTATTATTAATGGTAATTAAATTATTTAATAAATGTATTAAATAAATTATTGAAAAATAGAAATAATGCTTTAAAAATTATATGAAAATGATTTAAGTGTTTGTAAGAATATTTTAAGTTATAAAATATAACTTTTGATATTTTGTCATGAAATACATTAATATTTAATTTTAATGGGAATTAGTTAATAATGGTTTTAATTAATTTAAAATCATTTAATGGTGATAATATAGTATTAAAAATACTTTGAGATATTATAAATATATTATAATATTATGATAAGAATTTCATTAATATTTAATATTAAATAAATATTAGTGATAATGGAATTAAGTGGTATTTAAATCATATAAATATGATATTAATGATTGAAAAATCATAATAATCGATAATAATTACTTGAAAAATATTATGAGCCTATGAAAATTATTTTGACTGATTAATAAATTACCTAAGAAAATTGTTAAGTGTTTAGGCAGAGTTTAATTGAACTTAAACTCGATAATTGTCCGACTAGGCCGTCGGGAAGTCCTAATAGTACCGAACTCAACTTAGACTGCAATAGTTTGACTTGATACTAGGTCTTGTGTGCTGAATAGACTGATAGGATTATGTGGTAATATGTTTAGGTTATTTTATACTATGATGATATTATTCTAATATTTATAGATCGGTATTATATATATTAGGTCTTCGGATAAAGTTAAGTTATGTTTCGTAACGGTAATCAACGGTACATGAAATTTTTCTTAACTCAACCTCGAGTTGTCTCATTCAAATATATTTGTGGTTAATCATTACTGATTGCCATGTCTATGAATTATTTATTTGCACTCATTACATATTGCATGTATCCGTTAGGTATAAAAGGCTGATCACCTTGATTACCACTCGGTCCAAATATAATCTCTATGTTCATGTTCAATGTTCATTCAACTATGAAACTTTGTTGGTGCTAGTTCTCAATTATATTGTAGAATTATAGCCAGCTTATTGTTCAATTCTTTCCATCATGATATATCCTTAAATAAATTTATACTTGTTGGGCAAACTTATTGCTCACCCTTGCTATATCATGATAAACATTGCAGATTAAGGCGAATACGTCGGATACAAGGAAAAGTTAAAGCCAAGTTCAGCTTGGGACTATGTGTGCAGCTAGATTTGTAATAGTAGTTTTTATAATAACATTGTATGTTAGATAAGATATGGAATTATGTATAAGTTATGGTTACTAGACCTTGGGGATATTGTATAATGTTTAATGTATTAACAATTTATGTTTATATCTTCCGTAATAGTTAGAACTAGTGCACCAGATCCGTGGTGATTTAGGACCCAAATTTGGGGGCGCTACAAGATTAATGTCCTCTATGGGCTCCCCATCATCAGAATCAATCCCCGACACTGTGGATACTATCACAGCTAATGTTGTCTCTGTCTCTATCCATGCAGAATACTCTGTCGAACAGCCCAGATTGCTAACAAAAATGCATATAGCTCGCCGATCCCTAAGGCATACACCCCGGATCATCCTCTCACGACAAGTGGTAGAAGCTGTTACCGACTCAATGCCCCCTCAAAAGGATGGAAGTCCTGGAACTGGTCAAACTGTGACATCACTGCCAGTGGGTGGTAAGTAGTCATGCCCTTCAAACCAACTAGAGGGAGATAATCCATGCCAGGAGGATGAGTAATGAATCTGTAGGGTGAACTAAGCCCTGTACATGGCATAATGTCAAACATATTTGTGATCCCTGCCAAGAATACTGACCAAGACGTAGCGTCTATACACTCCACTGGCTGGAAGGAGTAAGACATGGCTATCTCATGGGTAAAATAATACCCGTGCCGTCATAAAGTGCCAATCGGTCTTAAGTGTGACATGAACCAACGTATAACATGACCGAGCTACCTGTAAATACCCCTGCATGGTAAGTGCTGCAATATGTGGTCGATCTCAACGTCTCTACTACAATCATTGGCACAATGGTATGACCCTCCCTGAGAGCTCTCACTGCCATAATGACGCCAATGTCTAGCTCATCCATATATCGTGGCATGTTCACGTATGATAATACACACATCAATAATACGTCTACTCTGGCTAGACTCCAATGAACCTCTGGTATGGTAAAATCCCTAGAGTGTCGTGTATAACTATCCTCTAAGCCAAATTTATCCATTAGAAAACGCTGGGATATCACATGGCCGGATGTAATCTCATCATGTACGACTCTACGCCTCAGCCCGGTGAGGGTCTTAAACTGCCAGCTCATGTCGCCGATAGCCATTCGCGTGCAAGGTCTGTCTAATGCAAGCATCTTTAATCGTGCATACTCCTCTAAGGTAGGAGTCAACTCATGGATACCAAACCGGAAAACCTGCCTCTCCAGTATCCAGTGCTCCAGCATACCCTCTATAAAGCCTGCGGGAACCTGAAACATCAGGAGGGTCATAGAATGTTGTAATAACTGATCTACAGTCACCCTTTCTGGAGGTGACATACTATCATACCACGATCTCAAACGGGATGCCACCAACACTAGTGGGGTATGATCAATGCGGCTAACTATCGAGGAAGACATCTGTGTGGGCCGTATCATAAGACACTCTAGGGGTCAATGCTGAATATCTCTGGACATACATACATATGCATAACATGATACATGTATGATAAATAATAGAGGATAATATGATGTAGGGAATACCAATATATACATTCCTAAGTAAATCATCATCTAATACATCTTTGTATAACTAAAAATATAGGGAAATGGGGCACAGACGCCCAACAACTAACAAAGGCCTATTAAAAGATATAGCGAGAATGGGGCGCAGCCACCCAGTATCTAACAGAGGCCTATCAAAAGATATAACGAGAGTACACATCAGAAGAAGATAATGGTGTCAATGTCTACATCATCAATCCTGTCCTCCTGATGTAACTCTTCCTGAGTCACTGGATCTCCATCAATGGGGATGTCAGGCCTATACAATGGAGGATCTGCACCGGCAAAACCATATGGGTCACCTGAGGGGCCAGTACCTGAGCTGGAAGGATCAAAAGTATCTGCCTTTGAAGGATCTCTACCCAAATGCTGGATAAGGAAATGTGCCCGGTCCAACTACCGGGTCAAACTGTCAATCTATGTCAAATGAGTCGGATCTCTAACACAGGCCCTCTAATCCATCTTCATCACGGATCCAGGAACCATATCCCCCATAAACTGCGTGGCTTGGGTCTGGGCTCCGATGGTACGAGGGGACCACCAATGCTGGAACACCTCCTGAGTATGAGGACTCTTTGACAGTGTAAAACAATCAACATGCATCAATGGGATATCAATGGTGGGTGACTATGAAATAGGCTAATAACGCCTGACAGGAGGCAAGATCGGTATACGGATCTCCCCTTGGTGCTCCTAATAGCACACTCTCCCAAATAGAGCTCCCATCATCCATCATTGAAGATAGAAATCCTACGGGTGGAAATCATGTACTCGACACCATTCAGGTATCCATCCTCAAACTCAATGGGCAAATGTTCCCCAGAATAGGGAATTAATGTGATAACATCAACTGTCAACAACTCCAACTGTAGTCGACAATGGGTGAAACCCTCATCTACAAGAACCTCCGTCAAAATAGAGTGATGCCATCGCTGTCCTTGTGGATAGGTCTCCAAGCCTAGAACACTAATAGGACAAAAGCATGAAAGCCTCTCATAGGCCCAAAACTGCCAACACAAAGGTAAACATCTGCTGTCAATCAACACTCTTAACTTGTACATGGGAAATCACAAGAGAAATATCACTAGCAGAAATGGTTAAAATCCTAGCCAAGCCTCCGTCAAGCTCTGCGAATGCATGCGCATGCCCCTGAGAAAATAGGCGAAGGTATAGGAACCCCAGTCATACTCTCCAATATGGTCCACATTTCATGTGGCGCTCACCAAAGTGAATGATACCATAGAAGAGTTATCTGCAATGAAGCAACCCTAATGATTATCAGGAACAATCACAGAAGAATGCGATCCCTGACACTCACATCATCAGGTATGGGCTCACTCAACAGCCCACTCATAGCATTTACACTCAAAGGACCTGTACGGACTGTCCTGCCTTTGAGTGCCTCAGCTGGGACTCCTAGCAAGGATCTAACGGTAGTCAGGGTAAAGTCCGTCGTACATAGCACCCCTCCAAACTCCATACTAGTGATAAATCGCCAATCCATCGGCGTCATCATCACCTCATAATCCAACAAATGGAGAGACTGAGTCTGGTGAAACCAGCGCTCAGACAATGCCCTAAGGTAACCCCAGGGACAATGATGGGAAAGGAAGGAAAAGAACGTCCCAAAGCCTCAGCCATGCAAAATCGCTCGATAATTGGGATGCATAGCTTGATATGTGGAGTGAATGCTGAACCAGTTCCCTCTAGGCTGTGTGAAGTCGGGAACCTACATCATAAAGCAGATCAACATTAGAATCCTTACTCCTCGTTAATAAAAAAAATGAAGAATCAAAATCCAGCTTATACCTTATTTCTATACAAGTAAACTGAGGGGTGTCGACTCAAATCACCTAGAAGCTCTAGGATCGTCACCTGAATGCCTGGAAAATCCCTACGGGGAACATAAGTAGCAGGAGCAGGGTCCGCAATCGTTGCATCCTCCTCCTCGTCCTCAACATCTGATACCTCAACCCGGACATGATGTATCACCGCCTCCGCCAAAGGACAAGGCTGTCTAACTGAACGGGGTTGAGCCACATCAGAAGCCCTCCTTCGCACACCTGGAGTGGTCCTGCAGTAACTACTCGGCTGATCCGGATCCATATATCTGGACACAAGTCTCCAAATCACCTCAGAAAGGGTGTGGTAAATTCTAACCTGGAGCTTTTTCAAATGCATTTTATGACTACATGTATGCATTATTTTAAAGTACGTTTATAGTAGAGTTAAAAATGCATGACTACCCAATGCCTATATTTTGGAAAATAATTTCTATAGTCCCCTTTGTAAATAGGACTATCCACATGCGCATAGGCATGACTAGGTGGCCATTCAGTAGCACACCTACCCAAAGTCATAAACATCCTTTATGCATTACACTATTAAAGACATAATCCGTAAGGGTAGCCTAATTATCAGGATTACTTTGCTTTACCACCTTGCTCATTTGTCCTCAAATAGGATAAGCAATAGCATGAAAAAGGTGCCAATTTGACTGTTTCAAAAGTCAAATTTTTTCATATCATTATGTTTAGCATGGTTAAATACTAACATTTACTATGTTGAATATTTTTTATCAAGTCATATGAGCATGCATATTCACTACTATGTGTTTAGAAGCATTTCATGTGATAACTCATTTTCCAACGGCTAAAAACTAGAAAAGAAGACATGCATACGTTACCAGGGCAGTGTAGAACACTTCTACGGTGACAAAATTTATAGAAAGACGCCCGAACTTAGCAGATCTGAAGAAGAGCTCTCAGATTTCCTGTGCAGCGTAACTTAGAAATGACTTGTGAAAGTCACAAGTTCCTTAAAGGCCACTCATAGCTGGTCGCAGGTGTACCTGTGGCTCCCCTGGGTGTGGCCCACCCCTCTGGCTCGGTCCAGTTTAAGTTGTAAAGGAGGTCTTACAAGCTGAAAAGGCCAAATTAGGAATAAAAATGCTACGTGATTGAGTGGAATAGCCTGAAATCCTGGTTTTCAAAGCCAAACTGTGGGTCTACATGTCACTCATTGGTATTCGCCCAGACACAGGGTTCATTTTACGGATGATCATAATTATTGCAAACTACACTCGACAATACCTCACAAAGGTCTGATGCCGTCAGTTCGGGGTTGTAACCCCAAAACATTTCTCCTTAGCGAAAACTTCATACAAATCATCCGCTGAAGTACATTTCAATGAATGTCAAGTAACTTTGACGTTATTTCAGCCGTTGGCATGTAAATCCAGTGAAGCATCGGAAACCGTCCGATGATCTCATCCATTGATGCACACATCGACGAAAGTCAATCCACCTTGACATCATTAGCCGTTGGCATTTAAACCCAATAAAGCTTCATGAACCATCAGACGATCTCATCTGTTGATGTACATTTCAGCGAGGGGTCAGGTAACCCTATCAACACAGACTGTTGGCAGTAACTCCAACAAAGCAACGAAAAGACCTGGCGATACAAACCAGGAAAGAACATCCTCATCTGGGAGTCCTCAGACAAAACACCTCCCCACAAAGTCTCTTATACATGAGAGATATATCTTCAGTGTAAAGTCTATATCAAGGATTAAGGACTTTGGTGATAATCCCAACGTCAACATCCTGGAAGTTTCTGAGAACTTTGGATCGCACGTCCTAGACAATTCATCAGGGTTGTCGATAATGAATGCCAAACCCTGATAGAAGTCATGGGAGCTGCCAGTCATCCCATCCTGTTGGAGAACAGTCCAACAAACCACATACATTTGCATCATGATGCTGTACATTGCATCATGATTATCCTATCACATTTCAAGTGTCTAGTATTCTTTATCATATCTACGCCATTTCATTGCATGAATATGATAAAGAGGGGCATATGTAGACACTCAAAATTTTGCATTCCTATTACTAACATTGCAAGAGGGGAGAATCGTCTTTCAGAGATAACCCTGGAGGACAAAACAGTTCTAGTTCCAAAAATCCCACCGGAGAAGCCTTTTTAATCTCGGAGATAACCTCGAGATATTCAATCCTGGAAACAACACCAAGAGTTTCAGTTTCAACCTCAGAAATAACACCGAGGAGTGCAGTTGTAGTTCTGGAGATAACCCCAAAAAAGCTCGTTTCAACCCCTAGCAATCAGCTTCAACCTCGGAGATAGCCCCGAGGCACTCAGTCCCAAACTCGGAGATAACCCCGGGAGGTCAGGCACACCTCAAAGATAACCATGAGGACATCCAGTACTTGTAGCAGCCCAATCTCAGAGATAACCTTGAGCAACGACTGTTTTATCAGCCCAAACCGGAGATAACCCTGGTGAGGGGCAAAATCATCATTTTCCACCTCATTTCTATTTGTGCGCCATCTCAACATATTTCAACATACATTCTACACAGTAGTGTCCTATAAGAACCAAATAACTTCAATCCCAAGTGACTACTACACATGACAGCACACCGGATAGAATTTGAATCTTGAAGACCAAGGGCATGGTCCCATCTTCCTGACTTCTTACAATCTCTAATCCCATGTCATTTGTGTAGCTCTCAACAATAGAACTCCATAAAAGGTCTTATACACCTTAATCGAAGGCCCAAATTAAAGTTTTAAAAGTTCGAGCAGACATCACGTTGCACGCAATGCACGCATTTCTTGAGATGGCGGGGACAGAGAGCCCGGGCACCCCTGCAAAATCCGCAGTGCATTTTTGGTTTTTGCAGTACACCTCTAGCTCCCACTCGTATAAATAGAGGGTTTGGGGTGGCCATTTTGTAAGAGAAAACGGCGAGGAAGCCCTATTTAATTTGCTCTGTACACACCATAAATTGTGTGCTTTCTCATTTAAACACTCGTGAGATCATATATTGCTATATTTTTACCTGTGGGAGCCGAGTGTTCATCCATTTAAAGCTATAGAAGTCTTCTTTGGCAGTCCACTATAAGCCTTCTTACACCTTTCAAAGCCTTTTCTCCACATTTTACACACATTGTTCTTCACATTGAGAGTCGTGTTGCGTGTGTATGCCCTGACTTTGATCCGTGGCTTTTATTATATATATATATATATATATATATATATATTTATTTATATAAATATATTTATATATATGGACTAACATTATCGAGTTATGCCTCGATAAGCCTGCATTTATATCCGGAGCGTTTATTGCTTTTATATATATATATATATATATATATATACATATATATAAACTGTTGTCGGACTCTGTTCGATGAGCCTGGATTTTATATCCGGAGCGTTTACTGCTTATATATATATATATATTATACCCATCAAACTCTGTTTGATTGAGCTTGGATATAATATTCGGTGCGTTTACCGCTTTTATATATATATATATATATATATATATATATATATATACATTTCTGTCAGGCCTGGATTTTACTTCATGGCCTTTTACTGCTTTATTTACATTTTGTCCTGCCTGGAGTTGACTTCGTGGTGGTTGATCATTTTACTGCTTTATTTTCATTTCGTCCCGCCTGGAGTTTACTCTGTGGTGCTTGATCACATTTAGTGCTTTATTTACATTTCCAATCCCCCATGGAGGTGCTTCGTGGTGGTTGATCGTGGCTCTATATATATATATATTTATCACTTTTATATATAAACATTTAAAGTCCGCCATGAAGTTCGCTTCGTGGTGGTTGACAGTCTGTATATATATTTACATCTTTTATATATATAATTGCTTATAGCTTTCATATAAACTGCTACATCATGTGAGCCTAGGAATCATGTGATCACATATTTAGTTTCCTGGATCTAGATTCGGTTCCCGTGATGGACATTTTTGGCTGTAAACAGCTTATACATTATTCACGGTGTCTGAATTTCCTTAGATGGCTCTCATGCCCACAAGGAGTTCAGCATTGATATATATCTTATTTTCTCGAAGATGCTTCGCATCTTGAAAATAAAAGCAATCAAGCCGAACACTTAATAAAATGGAAGTATCAAATGCCTCAATTACTATTGAGCATAAGGGTTTAAAAACTTTTTTTTCAAAACATCATTGCTATACCTTGTTAAAACTAAATTTTTACACAAATTCAAACCCTTTGTATATAGGCGCGAACGAGGCATAACACTACTTCTAAATAATTGCACATTGACCCCCCTACACACACATTTATATAACAGTTTTAATTAAAAAGTGGCGGTCACCGTGGTAACACGGATGTCGGGGGGTGCCTAACACCTTCCCTTCGCATAAGCAAGTGCCCAGACCCTAATGAATCTCGGTTTCATAGACCAGTTTAACAATGTTACATCACGTGGTCAATGTGCAAACCTTTTCTCAGTTGAGTTGGTGCAACCATTTAAAAATACCAACTGGAGATTCTTACAGTCCAATCGTCGACAAATAAATGTCGGACCTTTTCACAACTTATTTTTTCAAACAAATCTGACCTAACATGAGAACACCAAAAGACAAGAACAGAAGAGGGACAATAAAAATCCTGACGTCGACAACTTCGTTGGGAGAAACCTTCATTAAATCCACTATTTATAAGTCTTGTTTAATTCAAATCGACAACTGCACGTTACCTTTCGATCTTATCTCTTTGAAAATACTTGCATTTGATGTGATTTTAGGGATTGATTGGTTAACTACTCATCATGCTAAAATTGATTGTTTTCGTAAGGTTGTTAGCTTTCATATTCCTAACCAACCTATTATGCGAATTCAAGCAACTAAACCACTAAAGTCAATCATGGTCATATCAAGCCATAAAGCTATTTGTTTATTAAAAATGAATGTCAAGTTTTCTTAGCCCATATCATAGATCTAAACAAAAATAAGTCAGATTTAAATGATATTTCTATTATTAATAAATTTTCTGACATATTCCCTGAAGAACTTTCTGGCCTACCCCAAGAGCATGAAATCGAATTTTGTATCGACCTCGAACCCGGTACAAAACCCATTTCTAAAGCCCCATATCGAATGGCTCCTATTGAACTTCGGGAGGTAAGATCCCAACTATAGGAATTGTTAGACATTGGTTTCATTCATCTTAGTACGTCTCCTTGAGGTGCTCCTGTTCTATTCATAAAGAAGAAAGATGGAAGTATGCGACTTTGTATTGATTATCGGGAGTTGAATCATGTCACCATCAAAAATAGGTACCCGTTGCCTCGCATTGATGACTGTTTAACCATTTGCAAGGCGATAAATTCTTTTCAAAGATCAATCTTCATTCTAGATATCACTAGTTAAATATTAAAACTGATGACATTCCAAAGACTGCTTTTAGAACTCGGTACGGGCATTACGAATTCCTAGTCATGTCTTTTGGATTGACTAATACTCCTGCTGCCATCATGGATATAATGAACCGAGTATTCAAGGAATATTTGGATCATTTCATGGTTGTCTTTATTGATGACATCCTCATATACTCCAAAAGCCGTAAAGATCATGAGCAACGCTTAAGGCTGATACTCCAAAAGCTTTGTGAAAACAAGCTATATGCCAAGTTGAAGAAATGCGAGTTCTAGCTTGAGGAAGTAGCATTCCTTGGTCACGTGATATCAAATCATGGAATATCTATTAACTCGACAGAGAGTGAAGCAATTCAAAGTTGGGAGCAACCTAATCAGTGACCGAAGTACGTAGCTTTCTGGGCTTAGCTGGTTATTATCGGAGATTCGTGGAAGGATTTTCTCGAATTGCTACTCCATTAACTCAGCTGACTCAAAAAGATACAAAATTCGGTTAGAGCGAGGAATGTGAGAAGAGTTTTCAAGAACTCAAGAGTAGACTCATTTCAGAACCTGTTCTGACAATACCATCTGGTTCGGAGGGATTTGTTATATATAATGATGCTTCAGGAAAAGGTTTAGGATGTGTTCTCATGCAACATGGGAAAGTCATAACTTATGCCTCACGACAACTCAGAGAATATGAGAGGAATTATCCTACTCATGATCTAGAGTTGGTAGCAGTCGTTTTTGCACTAAAGATCTGAAGACATTGCCTGTATGGGGAGAAAGTGGAGATCTATACGGATCATGTGACGCCTCCAAATCTGGGTATCTTCCAACTTGACAGATGGTACTACACGGTACTATAATTCACACATACATTCCATTGAAATAACTCAAAAGAGTTAATATGTCTTCTATATATTCCAAAACAATATTTCCTTTCCCAGGATCTTTATAACCATTACATATGTTCTTTGTCATAATATCAAATAATTACAACGTTTAAACTATACTATTACAAAGACAACTTATTGGTCTGCCTTAGCCTTCCCTTTATCCTTTTTAGATCCTTCGGTTCGTTCGGTATTAGCTGCATTTATATGGTTCAAGCAAGCGTGAGCATAACTAGCTCAGTAAGTATGACACTTTCATTTAAGCAACTAACTTGAATCATAGGAATCATATATCTTCTATAACTGAATCAATAGGTATGAAGTATTATCAATAATTTAAAATATCACTTCTCTTTTTTCTTTAAAATGTTTCACAATGAACAACATTCGTTAAACATAATTTTTGGTCTAAGACCTTGAGAATTTCATTCTTTCTTTGAAAAGGACAACCTGACACCAAGTCCGTAAGTCCGATATATCTTACAAGCATGTCTAGGTGATCAACCTATAGTACTCTATGTTGTACAACACTACTTCATTCAACGTATCTACGTTTAAGTTTTGGCAACCTCACGTGCCTGTCGTTTGACGACAAAACATTTATTTATTCATACTCAATCTTTCTTTGAAATCCATACCAAAACAGTTTGGTAAAAGATAGCAACATTGACAATATTTTGATAGATTATAAAGAAATCTACAAAACATATTAAGTCTAGCCGAAGAAATTGGCTTCAACTTCATTATATATCAATTCATGTGTAAGATACTTGAATCACAAAACTTATCCAGAATGAACATAGACACGGGTTAGAACACTTGCCTTCAGCATCTTCTATAGTTAATACACTTTCTTTTTGAGTCTTTAAGGCTTCTACAATACATAAGTACATAACATACCACATTAGGTCATAAACAATCATATATGGTCACTAATTTATCTTACCCTTCTTCTCAATCTAATCATTCATTAGATTGTTTAACATTGGTTACGGTTTATCGTATTACATTGTATTTACGTTCAAGTAATCTTCTGTCAACCTTTAGTTGTAATTCTTAAGGTTATAATCATCTTTAATGAGTTTACTTTAAGTTAATTAAATTTATAACTCACTTTCAATCAACTTAAATTTGCTTTGCCATCATTTTCATTCCTTATCGCCTTTTTTCTTAGTCTTTGGCCAAGCGCTAACTTACTTACTAAAGCTCGTGACCGTATGGCGTGAATTGATGAGACTTGAGGTTCTGGCCCGTGCCACTCTATAAGCTATGTTTCAGTCACAAGCAAGATGACTTAACCGTGAGTGAGGGCTTGGCCTGGCGCTATGGCACCAACTACAAAGCCTTGTGCTGTGTTGCCGCGCCAGCCCTGCCTCAAAGAAAATTTTCCCACTTTTCTTCTTCATTATAAGTCCGAATTGGCTCGTTCAAAAGCCGTTAGCTCACAAATCACATGTAATATTATTTCATTAGAAAATCTTACATTTTTGAATCCGTTAACACAGAATTCACCGATTAAGTTCTTTATTACAAAATCGTTAAACGTTCGTGAACGTTCATAGCTTGTTTCTTTGTTTTAAGTTGGAATTTGACCATTTTCGAGTCCACAACTCTAAAATTCAAACTTAGACTATTCTCTATCGAAAACCAACATTTTCGAGTTCAATGGTGACTTTTGACTTTCATTTTGAGACTTTTATAATTTTGACGATTATCGTCTAATCTCGTAAATTTTCCCAAAACTTCGTTACTTGAGATTTTTACACCGTTCAAACTGGATTCATTCCATCATTCTATCATCCTAACCAAACATATTTCATCTAATCCTATAATGATGGTTTTAAACTTGTCCATCAACAACAAATGATAATTTTCAAATGTTCTTCATTAGTTCATAATTTTTATGATTATGATTCACTTACAACATGGTTTATTAAGGTTTAAGTCCATTAATAGCCATCCTTATTCCTCCTTAAGAAGCATGAACCACTAATACTCACTTCTCTATCAAACCATAATTAAAGAGATTAAGAATAATGGTTTAGGATTTCTTACCCTTGATGTTCTTAACATGGTTCTTCTTCTTTTCTTCTTGAATTAGTAAGACTCTAGCTCTTACTTTTCACTCAATGTATAAGCTTTAAGATTTTGGTGGAAAATGAACAAAGAACAAAATGAACCACCAAGCTCTCTTATTTATATAATTACCAAGGTTAGGGCCTAATGGTCATTAATCTCCACCTCCTTACTATTTAAGACTTGCTCCCCACAACACTTATCTCTTGCTTGGCCACCAAGTTGGCCAACTATGACTCACTCATGGGGCCCACATGGGTTTTCTTACCTAGTGACCCATCAGTTCGATACACGTGTCTGGTTCTTGGTTCGGGCTTAGGTTTTAATTACTTTGGGCCTAACATTGGGCTTACATTATTAATCTTTGGGCCTTAACAAGTTTGCACTTGGGCTTGCCCAATTCCTACACAAATCCTATAAGTCCATTACAATTGGCTTAAGGCTTTTAACGTATAGTCTACGTATTCTTCTGGTATACTAATTTGTATACTCATTCATCATATACGATATAGCATTCTTCGTATATACTTGTATAATACTTCATATCATACTCGTATTCATTGCTTCGTATAATACTTGTGTATCATACGATCATCATTTATTCAATCTTCACTTTCCCTAACATTCTCGAACTTAGTACGCAGGCAAAAAACTGCGTTTGTCATAATTGAATTATTATTACATAATCCATCCTTCCTTATTATTCTATCTTGCGCATTTCCCAAAAATCCAAAAATAATTCCGGAGTAAAAATGGATGAATAGTATTTTTCGAAGAATTTCTTGGAAAGCTTTTATTTTTGTCTTAGAAATTCAAACACTTTAATTCTTTCACGTAGCTAGGATACTACGATATTACAATACTTTTAGGTTATAGAATAACCTTCATCTTGTTAACTCATTATAATAACATATAATATAATTTTATTCATTATTTAATCAAATAAAATTATTTTATAAATAATCTGATTTTTCTCAGTCGTTACATTCTCTCCCCCTTATAAGGATTCTGTCCCTAGAATGTCGCTATAAATTAAACAAACAACTGAGGGTAATTATTCTTCATCTTTTCTTCAAGTTACCACGTTGCTTCTTCGGCATCGTTGTTCTTCCATAACACCTTTACCGAAGGTATAACTTTATTCCTTAGAACTTGCTCTTTTCTATCAACGATTTGGATAGGCATTTCTTCATACGGCATGTCTTTCTCAATATGAATAGGCTCATACTCTATTACGTGCTTATAATCTGGCTTATAAGGACGTAACACAGATACATGAAACACATTGTGTATTTTTTCTAAGTCTGGAGGTAATGCTACCATATAAGCTACCTCACATACCCTTTTTAGTACCTTGAAATGTCCTATAGACTTAACTTTCCCTTCTTCCCAAAGCGTATCTTTCCTTTCTAGGGCGATACCTTTAGAAATACATACGAGCCTACTTCAAACTCTCTTTTCACTCGATGCGAATCCACAAACTTCTTCTATCTGTCTTGAGCTGCTACCAATCACATGTGTATCAGCTTAACTATATCCGCTGTTTGCTACACCAATTCAGGTCCTAGTATTTGGCGTTCTCCTACTTTATCCCAACACAATGGTTTTCTGCACTTCCTTCCGTATAAAGCTATATAAGGCAGAATGCCTATGCTCGCATGATAACTGTTGTTATACGCAAACTCTACTAATGGTAGATGATCGTCCCAACTACCTTTGAAATCTATGACACAAGATCTCAACATATCTTCTAGCGTCTGAATTGTCCTTTCACTTTGCACATCTGTTTGTGGATGATATGTTGTACTTAACTTCAACTGTGTTCCCATTTGTTCTTGCAGACTTCTCCAAAACTTTGGTGTGAATCGTGGACCACGATTTGACACTATCGAAACTGGTACCCCATGTATGGAAATAATTTCCTTAACATAAAGTTTAGCTAACAGATCTAAGTTATACTTTACTCTTATTGGAAAAAAGTGAGCCGACTTCGTTAACTGGTCCACTATTACCCAAATAACGTCGTACCCTTTCTGAGTAATTGGAAGTCCCACCACAAAGTCCATCGTGATTTGATCCCATTTCCATTTCAGAATCTCCAATGACTGTAACAAGCCACTTGGTCGTTGACGTTCGGCCTTAACTTTTTGACAAGTTAAGCACCTACTCACATATTCTGTTATCTCTCTCTTCATGTTCGGCCACCAAAAACTCTGTCGAAGGTCTTTATACATCTTAGTACTCCCAGGATGAATCGAGTACCTCGAGCTATGAGCCTCTTATAACACTTCCTCCTTTAATTCCATTTCATTCGGAACCTAAATTCTTCCTTCAAATCTTAATAATCCCTCATTATCAAGACTATACTTTATATCCTTTTCATCTGTTAGACGCTTCTTCATTTGGCCGCACTCATCATTTCTAAGTTTGACCTCCTTGACTCTCTCTACAATGGTAGATCGAATCTCTGTCGTAAACAATCTCTGACCCGACTCGCTCGGTAACTTCACCTCTAACTTCATTCTAGTCATCTTTGTTATTAACTCAGTTTGAGTTGTTAACATAGACAACTTTTCCCGACCCTTCCTACTTAAGGCGTCGACCAGTACATTGGCTTTTCCTGGGTGATACAAGATATCACAGTTGTAATCCTTTATCAACTTCAGCCATCTCCTTTTTCTCATATTTATATCCTTTTGTGTGAAGATATATTTTAGACTTTTATTATCCGTGTATATCTCACATTTCTCTCTATATAAGTAATGCCTCCATATCTTTAAGGCAAACACTACCGAGACCAGGTTCTGGTGATAATGAGTAAAGATAAACTTTCTCATAATCTTTTTAACTTCGTGGATGCACATGCTAATTGACCTTGTCATGCTGCATGAGCACGCAACCAAGTCCTCTATGCGAAGCATCGCTATGAACTACAAAATTCCATGTATCATCGGGTAAAGATAATACAGGTGCTTCACTCAACCTTTTCTTCAGTTCTTGAAAACTGTCTTCACATTTCTCAGTCCACATGTACTTCACTGTCTTCCTTATCAAATTAGTCAACGGAGTAGCTATCTTAGAAAAATCTTGGATAAATCTTTGATAGTATCCCGCTAATCCTAGGAAACTCTGTACCTCAGTCGGCGTTTTCTGTTGATCTCAATTAAAAACTGCTTCCACCTTCGCTGGGTCTATTGAAATTCCATCGCGGTCGATAACATGTCCTAAAAACTGTACCCTTTCTAGCCAAAATTCACACTTAGTGAATTTCACATATAACTTCTCCTCCCTTAGTGTCTCTAACACTAATCTTACGTGTTTAGTGTAATCTTCTGGCGTCTTAGAATAGACTAGAATATCATTGATAAACACTACAACGAACTTGTCCAAGTACTGTTTGAACACTCTGTTCATCATATCCATAAATGCAGCTGGTGCATTCGACAACCCAAATGACATCACCAGAAACTCGTAATGGCCGTAACGAGTCCTGAAAGCCGTCTTAGGTACATCCTCTTTCCTAACCTTTAACTGATGATACCCCGTTCGTAAATCTATCTTAGAAAAATACTTTTCCCGTTTTAACTGATTAAAGAGATCATCGATCCTGGGCAATTGGTATTTATTCTTTATCGTTAACTTGTTCAACTCTCGGTAGTCGATACAAAGTCTCAACGACCCATCCTTCTTCTTCACAAACAATACCGTCGCTCCCCATGGCGAAACACTTAGTTAAATGTATTTTCTATCCAAAATTTCTTGTAATTGAACCATCAACTCCTTCATCTCCACTGGCGCCATACGATACAGTGCCCTTGAAACTGGTGCCGCTTCTGGCACAATATCTATTACGAATTCGATCTCCCTATCTGGTGGAAGACCTAGTATTCGCTTAGAAATACATCCATGAATTCTTTAACTATAGGTATTTATTCTATAGTTGCTCCCACTCTTTGGGTATCAACAACATGACACAAATAACCCACACATCCCTTCCTCAATAATTTCCTACTTTGTGTCATAGTAAGACAACATGAACGTCCCGACGATTTATTTCCGTAAAACACTACATGAGGCTGTCTCAACGTTCTAATGTTTACACATTTCTTTTAGCAATCTATAATTGCACCATGGTTAAACAACCAATCCATCCCTAGAATTACATCGAATTCTCCAAACTTTATCAGTATCAAATCTATCGATAATTTATAACCTCGTATTTGTACACAATAATGCCTATGAATATTTTTAACAAGAATTATTTCTTCATTGGATACCTTGATATTCAAAGGTATAGACAATCTTTCGGGAAGTAATCCTGATCGTTTAGCAAAATCACAAGCTATGAAAGAACAAGTAGCACCCGAATCAAACAACACAAAAGCATTTATATGGTTGATTGGGATAATACCTGCAACTACATCCCCTGATGCAACTGCATCTTAGACCGTCATATTAAAGGTGTGGGACATCGGCCTACTCGACTGAGCTGGACCACTAATAGCTAACTTACCACTATTAGTGCCCTTATTCCCATCCATCCCCTTCTTTGGGCAATTCTTTGTCATGTGATCAGTCAATCCCCATATGAAGCATCCCTGGGTCTTCTCTAGACTTGGACTGTGACAACCCGAGAAATTAGACAATTTATTAAAATCTTAAATGATTGATTTAAGATCAAATAATAGACTTAGACAGAAAATAAGTGTATGCGTTTGATTTTTTTTGGGAAGGAATTTTGAGGATTTCAAAATCCTGTGTAGGCTTTTGGTGAATTATTCAGGATTAAGTGTATATGTGAATATGTTCTGTGGATATGGTATTATATGTGTTCAGAATATGTGGTTAAAGGTCAAGGGTTGACCAGATAATTTTATCAGTATCAAACCCTAATATTATTAAGCACGTCAACATTCAGTTAGAAAACCCTAATGATGGATAAAAAAAATCCTAGAAACCGGTTCTGAAACCCTAATTTCAGTTCCGGAAATTTGAAACCCTAATTTGGAACTTAGAAACCCTAATGTACAATTATGGACTTAATTGCTAAATTAGCAATTTAAATTGGGATAAAATAATCCTAATTAATAAGATTGATTTATGAATGGGAAAGTTTAATTTAATTCGAGAATCCTAATTACAATTTAGAAATATTAATTTTCTATATTTGAAAACCTTAAGGGTTAATAACCGTGAATTTTAAGTCACTATATATGTATGTACATTATTGATATTTAAAACCTTGTGTTATACAATACTGATTTAATATGTGATAACATATGTGAAGTGGTGCATGAATCAATAAACATATATACTACAGTTATGGATATATACATTTATAGATTTCATTAAAAATGAAAGCTTCGTAACCTAATTATATATTAGGTGAGACAATTAAATAACCTAAGGGTTATGGTAATAAGAAAAGGTTAATATTTAATATGTATACTAACTTAAGTGGATAATCTTGTTATTTCAAGTGACTAATAATTTTAAACCTATTTCGTGTAAATCTAATTAGGTTATGAGCTAAAATCACATGTATAAGTAATTAAATTTCATAAGATTGGAAATGGAAATCCTAAATAAACAATTTGGGTAGCATATATTAAAATTGTTAGACTATGTTCATTACATGGCCCAAAACAATTAAAGGGGAAGCCCAAAAGAAATAAAATGCAAGCCTAAACTTAGTCTACTTGATTAAGGGTATTTTAGACCTTTGATTTATCTAATTTATGCATTAAAATAAAGGCTAAATGAAGGAATTAGTGGGTATATACATAGCTGGCCCTATTAGGCCTTTTAAGGCAACTAATTAAGCTAAACAATGTCCATAATTAGTAACTCTTACACACAAGTACATGGTTGTCAAGCTCTCATTGGTTGCAAATGTATTAAGCACTCTTAACCACATGATTAAGCTTAATTGAAAGGGATAAGGTGAAGCCTTTTATCCATGGGACAAGGAAAGTATGGGGGATAATAATGAATCAACCATTTCATTTGCTAGAATACTCCACTTTCTCTCATTCTTCTTCTTCTAACTTTTTCTCCCAAGCTAGCAACTTCAGAGAGAGAAAAGAGACAAGAGGTTGGGTTACGAGAGAGAGCAAGGGAGGGAGAGGTGTGCTAGGTTAATTGATGCATCCTAAGTTCATTACTTACTTTGGTATATCAAGGAAGGTAGCCATTAAATCAAGGTATAACCTAACTTTCATTTTCTTCTTCTACTTTGTTTTATAGCTTGAGTTTTATTGGGGTTATGAACAAATACTCAAGATACCCTAGTTCTACATATCATCATGTATGGAACTAAGTATCTTGAGTGTTGGATCTAAGGCTTAGAGGAAGAAAATGAGCATATGTTCTCCAAGGGTGAAAACTCTTGTTGTTCTTCCACTAAATCTTGTGTAACTCAAGTTTTACAACTTGGATTTGTGATCCGTCAAAGGGGGGGTGCTAGATACATGAGTTAACTAGTAAACCCAAGTGATAGAACACAAATCTAGCAAGTTTTGAAAGCTTTGGGACTGTTTTTCCCCAAAATAGTGCACTTTGAATGTTAAGGGTTCAAAACCCTAAAATAGTTACTGTTCCGTTTTTCTTGAGGCTGTTTCAGTCAGTTGCTAGTCTTTTAAAAATTTGGGAAATATTACAGAGATACCTTGAGAAGCTATCTATATTTAGGAAAAAGAACGGACACGTTTCGAATTATAGATTGTGCGTAATGACTATTTTCGAAAAGGACTCCAAAATATTAACCTTCGAATATCTCACTGTGTATACACTGGAAATTTCCTAAATATTTACAGTAGGTTCATGTATGTTAGGAGAGCATACCCTGAAAATTTCATATTTTTCTGAGCAAAACTTAATTTATGAAAAATAGAGCAAGATCCGAGTGTTTTGGGCACTTTAAAAATAGTAAATCATTTTCTAATATTCCAGAAAAATTAGGGGATCATTGTTGGTTCATATTCTATCACAATCCAGAAGTTAAGAATTTTAGGAGTCAGTTTACTATTTTTCCAAAAAATAATTAAGTTATGAATAAAAGGAAATAAATAACTAAATGATGTCTTTAATAATAAAAATGTGATTTTTATGCTTGAATACTCATAATATGTTACATCATGACTATCTTAGGGTATTTTGGTAATTTATGATAAGAAATGTTATTTATGACCTTTTATGGATATTAAATAAGAGGTTTTATAAAGGATGAACAATTAGAATAAATTGTTTATTAATCCAATAAATTATTAAAATATTATTATGATATTAATAATATTAGAATATGATATTGCCAAGTAAATAAAAATATTAAGATTAAAACTTCATTAAAATATTATTAAATGGTTAATCATATTTGATTTAAAATATTAATAAATGATTAAAGTATTATTAGATGATTAAAATATTATTAAGTAAATAATAATATATAGAGATTAAATAAAATATTATAAATGTAATAACATTATTAAAGGAATAAAATATTATTAAATGATTAATAATATTAGTAAATAAATAAAATATTATTAAATGATTAATAATATTAGTAAATAAATAAAATATTATAACGATTGGTAAATGACTAAAAGTATTATTAATTGATTAATGATCTTTAAAGCATAAGTAAGATATTATTAAGTAATAATATTAATGCATGATTAAAATATTATTAAGAGGATTAATAATATTAGTAAGGTATTAAAATATTATTAAGGTGTTAATAATATTAGTAAGCGGATAAAAGTGTTATTAGTGAACTAGTAATACTAAGAGGGGAATTAAATATTATCAAGATTAATAATATTAAGTGAATTAAAGGTAGTTGTTATCTGAAAATTATTGCAAGTCTATGAAAATTGTTTTGACTGAGAAGAAATTTTTTAAAGATAATTGTTAAGTGTTTAGGCAGAGTTTAATTGAACTTAAACTCGATGTTTGTCCGGCTTGACCGTCGGGATGTTAGAATTGTACTGAACTCCACTCGGATTGCAATAGTCTGACTTGATGCTAAGTCATATGTGTATTGTAGACTGATAAGATTATGTGCTATGTTTTTAGGTTATTTTATGTGTGTGTATATATATATATAATAGTATTATATTGTGATGATATTATTCTAATATTGGAGATCTATATTACTAATATTAAGTCTTCGGATAAAGCGGTATAAATTGCTTAGCGGTAATCAACGGTTCAGGCAAGTTTTACTTAACTCTACTAAGAGTTGTTTTATTCAGTTATTCTTATGGTTAATCATTGTTGATTGCCATGAAGAATTGTACTCTGTACATATTGCATGTATAAGTCACGTATGAAAGGCTGATCACCTTCATTACCAGTTGGTTCAAATATATTTGTTCATGTTCAATACTTGTTCAGTCAAAAGTTTGTTCGTGCTAGTTCTCAATTATATTGATGAATTATAGCCAGCTTATTATTCAGACTCTTTCAATCATGATATATCCTTAAATTGTATTTAAACTTGCTGGGCAACTTTCATGCTCACCCTTGCTATATCATGATAAAACATTGCAGATAAGGCGAATGCGTTGGATACAGGAAAAGGTTAATGCCAAGTTCAGCTTGGGATAAAATGTGTAGCTAATTTGTAATAGTATTGTTTGATAATAATGTTAGGTGTTAGATATTTTATGAATTGTGTATAAGTTAAGGTTACTCAATTTTGGAGAAATGTGTGTAAAGTGTATTGTATAAAAAATTTATGTTTATATCTTCCGTAAATAGTTATAGAATGATTGAACCAAATCCACGGTGATTTGGGACCCGGATTTGGGGCTCTCATATGGACAGTTAGGAAAAATGTGCCTCTTCTATCCACAGTTGTAGGACATCACTTTTCTCTTAAGACAGACTCCTAAGTGAGTCTTCCCATAGTTTTTGCATGCCTCCATCCTCTTCTTAGGATATCCTTGCTTTACTCCAGTATTCCCAGAGTTAAAACCCTTCCTATTCTGCCCGTTGCCACTCCCACTGGCTCCTTCGGTTTTCACTCCCCCATCTACCTTATTCTTGTTTTTCTTCTCTTTGTGGTATTGGCTTAGAGTCTCATTACCACCCTCGGCAAGTATTTCCTTCTCCAGAATTCCTCTAAAGGAATTACTTTGAAATACTGATATTCGGCTATAGAGCCAGTGTTTCAAGCCCTGCTCGAATCTCCTCGTCTTCCTCACCTTTGTATCCACCTGATGTGGAGCAACTCTTGCCAGTTCATTGAACTTAGCAGAATATTGAGGAACAATCATTTGCCCTTGTTTCAATTCTAGAAACCTCATCTCCATCCTCCCCTGCATACTCGTGGGAAAGTAGTTCTCAAAGATAATCTCCTTAAACCGCGTCCACGTTTGGTTTTCCACTCCAGCCATAGCCTGGTTCGCCTCCCACAAGAAATTGGCCCCTCCCTTCATCATATAGGTAACAAAAGCAGCCTTTTTCCCCTCTTCAACATTTGGAATAACAAATGCCTTCTCGATTTCTTTCACCCAAGTTTGGGCTTCTATAGGGTCTGTAGTTCTTTTGAACTCCGGCAGACCTACACTCTTAAAATCCTTAAACGTAGTAGCCCGTACTACAACATGATTTACAAGTATATTCGCTCCATTTCTATTAAAAGCAGCCATTAATAAATTAATGAACTCTTGCATCAGGTTAACCGGTCCCCTTTCGGTTGATTCACGTTCGCGTCTTAATTTCGTTGTCTTCTTTTTGGCACCATCTTTCTATTAAAATAAATAACACTTCATTATTACTTTCTTCTTGTTAGTTAGTTATTATTCGTTGCTTAAATAATAACTCCAACTCATTGCACAATATGTTCAATAAAAGGCTTATATTGATTTACTTCTTCCTTGTAGTATAATACTACATCGTTCATCATTACACAGCTTTAGCTAATTACATTACTTTCCCGCCATTGCTTTCCAAAAATTGGGATTTACAAAAGACTACCCTTTTATTATACAAAAAAGGTTTTACATCACTACATAGATACAACATATTTACATATCTAACTCTACTCTAGTTACTAACTAGTTTACATTTTTCTAATGGCATTCTCAAAATCTGCTTTGGCAAGACCGACTATTACATCTCGACTGATAGTATGCCGAGTCTGCCCTGCCTCCACAGGATACTCAACAACTTGTCGCTGATAATCCTCGTGAAAACTCCTATGTATGTAGGACATTCTACTAATATTCTGCTTCTTGGCCTTTAGCTCCTGCCTAAGCTCAAAGACCTCATGTTTAAGCTCATGGACCTTGTCCGTTGCCAAAACCTTCTCGTCATGCTCTACCTTCCAAAATGTTTATATACTTTTCTTGTCCTCCAAGATATCATGGACCTCCTCCTTCAGCTCTTTCACCTCCTTCCCTAATTGGATATTTCTATCCAACACTGTTATGAACAACGCCTTCATCAACTCCCCCGGAGTCATCTATTTTTTGCAGGTACTACCGTATTAATCAACACCACCTTCATCTCCTCCTCTTACATTCCATCAACAAAGACATATGTTAGTTCCCTGAGGCATAATAGTTATCTAGAAGGGGGGGGGGGGTGAATAAATATTAAAAATAATCCTTCTTAAATACTTTGTTAATTTTGTTATTGATTCAAACACAGCGGAATTAAGATTTGTTTGAACTCCCTCTTAGATATAGTGAGTTAATGAGAGTGAGGTAGTTATAACAGTTATAGCAGTTATAGCAGTTATGGCAAGCATGTAATAGACACAACAGTTTTAAGTAGTTCAGAGCACTTAAAGCTCCTAATCCACTCTTCTACTCCTTGAGTAAGAAATCCACTAAGGATATTTTTTTTCCTTTTTGAATCTCACAGATTTCTTCTAGACCAGCAGTCTAGGCACTTCTTAGTTCACTTTTGAATTCTTCAAGTCCAGCAGACTTGGTTCTTCACAGTTCACTTAGAACTCTTCAAGTCCTTATGACTTGGAACTTCTTGCTTCACTTGATTGGTAGTTGATGAGTTCTTGATTGGTGCTACTCAATTGTCGTTAAGCTCTTGTTCGAAAGAACTGAGTAGCTTAGCAAGCCTTCTCTTTTTTAGATCATAGAGGTTAGAGTTTTACATTGAGTGTTCTTCAGCGTTTTGTTAAATTCTTGCTTGCTCTTTCATCTGCAGATGTTTTGCATATATGTGATCCTTGAAATTTGGCCATTGAAGATATTCGTTGAAGCATTAAATGCGTTTGACATTTCTGAACTTTAATGGAGACTTTTCTGCATATCTTCTGATTAGTATTCTGGCCCACTGACACAGCAGACTGCCATCTCACCTAACACCTGAAAAGATGTTTTACTCTGTCCTATGGTAATTTCCTTAGCTTCTTCAATACATTTCTTTGATGTATACTAAGGATATCTTTTGTGTCATTGGGACTGGAAAAGACTTCAACATTTATAACCTATTCCACATTTATTGGGATTTATCTTTAAACAAATGTGCAAGGCTCGATGCTTTTAACATAGACATATGATGCTCTACAATTCTAATCGTGATGTCTTGCCACCTTGATGTTTGATCTGATACTTAAGAGCACTACGATTTCTCTTAAGGACTTGGCACACTACGATCTTCACTTGCTTGTCTTGTAGATTCTACATTTTTGAGAGCATACTACGATCTCTGAGTTGGCTCGGTAAACGTTTGGACCACTCTACGATTTCCTGAGAGGCCCTTCAAGGTAGACAGACTACGATCCTTGATGCTCTATGATTCTGCCTTGGTTTCTGCAAACTTTCGATCAACTCAATAGACTATGATTTTGTTGAAGCCTATCTATTACATCTCAAGACATAGATCAACCTAACATCTTTGATCTCCTCATAAATACATTCATTTACAGAATGATAAACATTAAAAGCTTAGATCAACTTAATAGATTTGATCTATCACAAAGTCCTTGTACATATATTTCTTGAAGGACTTTACATAAAATCATGAGCATTTACTTTAAAACATCAAATCAAACTATGTAGTTTCCCAACAATCTCCCCCTATTTGATGTTGACATAACCAAGGAGATTTGTGCCATGATTATCAATTTCTAGATGCAATTGCTAGAAAGTAAATATGACTTAATATTTCAGTGAGCAACTAAAATTTCAAGAGAATAAGCATGAATTTATTGATGTTTGAAGATAGATATTACATTTAAGTTCAATTACATCAAATAGGAATTTAAATTTTAACTTATCTCTGTTTCTTCGGCCTTTTGCTTCGGGGAGGATCGGCATACTCCTCAGATCTTCTTTTCCTACTTGCTTCATCTCTCCTTCCTATTTCTTCCAGCTCATTTTGACTTAGTCTTTCATTGTGATCATGCCTATTCATGAATGCAGGATCTCCAATTGGCATTCTTAGGCCTGTGATGGTCACTTCTTGTGAGCTGGGAGTAGGCTCTTGACTCCTTAATGATTGAGCCATGATAATTGGCTGCTGATCAGATAGTTCAGTGCGATGGCCAGATCGTGGAGTCTGATTGTGAGACTGCCTTGGAGGAGGACTTCTTGATAATTGAGCTAAGAATGTGCCTCTACCTCTGCCCTTGCCTTGATTTCCTCTCCCTTTATTCACCCCCTTTTTGTCAGTATCAAGGGTTTGAATGTCTTCAGATAGGTGAGTCATGCCTTGAACAAGCTTGTTGAGCTGACTTTGGGATTGAGCAATGTCTTCACGGTTCTCTTTAGTGAGAGCATCAGATCGAGCTTCCCTTTGTTAGAGGATGGCCAGAATATTGTCGGTCTGCTTCATTTGGCCCATGGAGAATTCTTGAAATTCTTTCAATATAGTTTGTAGACTTGTGATGTTGTTCATCATAAGGTTGTTCTGAGATTCTGGAGTCTTTTGTAAGATTAGAACAACATCCTTATGTCTTTTAGCAGCTTGAAAATGGATCTGATCGCGGTCATTTATGCTATGAAGCATCTCTTTTATGATTTGTCTAAGTCTCTTTGTGAGCTCAGAACTTAAATTGCCTGGGAGAGCATTGGCATCATTGATCATATTAGTCAGTCTCATTTGAACGAGTTTAGTGTGATCTTCAAGACTGTCTTCTATGTCCTTGGTCATTTTATTGGATACTTCTAACAACTTAGTTTTGGTAGGCAGATCTGAAATAAGTTCAATGAGTTGCGGACTGTGTGGAGGAGGAGACCTTGTGTATTGATCTTGCAGGTTGCAGAGAGCAAGATCAAGGTTGAAATATTCATTTGAGGATGAGGAAGGAATATCTAATGGAGGGGTTGGTGTTTGGGCTTCATGAGGAGGTGACTCTATTATTTGAGCATGTCACTCTACGATTGAGCTTGAGTTAGTAATCGTAGAGATGATAGGAGATTGGATCAAAGTAAAGTTGGGCAAAATTGGTTCATCAGTTACAAAATGTTGGGATTTTATAACTAGGAATTGATTAAGTGGATGTAGAATTACTTCCAACCATCTTGGCAGTTCATAGAATTGGTTGAAGAATGATGGTGGACAGTGATTACTTTTGAAAGATATTGGGATAGATTATACCTCATGCCCATTCTGTGAGGAGGGGCCATTTATGATCAGCTTTCTGGCAAAGTTAAGGTTGCCAGGAAATCCATGAGCTAGCACTGAGATTGTTGTATATGCTTTAAAGCTCCAGAACATGTGATCCCAGGAGTTGAGAATTTGAGCTTTATAGAAGGGCATCATGGGTAGATAGGAGAATAGTTGATTATAGTTGGCTCTCCTATACCCATCACAGCCCATAACTATAATTTCTATCTCATCATCATCTTCTTCTTTACTATCTTCTTTGGAGGTTTCCACTACATCA
Organism: Panax ginseng; assembly: GCA_020205605.1. NCBI lineage: Eukaryota > Viridiplantae > Streptophyta > Magnoliopsida > Apiales > Araliaceae > Panax > Panax ginseng. The sequence goes on from CM035149.1 coordinate 64,989,881, forward strand.
ATTACCTCTTTTTGACTTTCTTGCTCTGGGCTCTCTCATTTTCTTCAGAAGCAGCTTCTTCTGTCATAGGGATATCATGAGGCTCCCCCTCAATATGATCATCCATTTTCATTTCGAATGGCTCCCCCTCAGCTGGAGCACTCTCTAAAGTGAGAATTTCAGGTAGCTCCCCCTCAGCTGGAGCTATGTCCTCTTGTCTTCTTCTTTAAGTACTTCTTTATTAACAAGAATGTACTTTTTGACCAATTTCCTTCTTGGTTTCCTGGGTTGAGCCACAACCTTAGTACTTTCTCCAACTTTAGCTCTTATTGGTCGATCAGACTGAGAGTCTGTTGCAGCAACTTCTTTGGGAGAGTTGTCATGTCTGGTCTCTATGATTGGTAGGGACTCTATGATCGAAGAGATAGAGGGTCTCTTAGATTTGTGACTGTGTTTACTCTTCTTCAGTAGATGAGAGATGGTAGCTCTGTCTTCATCTGCCTCAGCCTGCTGTTCTTTCCTTCTCAAGATCCTCAGAGTTTCAAAGTAAGAACATTCTTGAGGTGCATCAATTGTTAACTCCTGGGGTTCCTCTGTTATTGGAGCCTTCAACTTTCTCTTGCCCTTGCTTTTTTTGACTAAAGCAATGGGTTCTTCTTTGTTAATCTCTTCCTCTTCTTCTTCAGTCTCCTTGACAATAGACACATTTCCTAGAATCCCTGATTCCTTTTCATCTCCAGTCCTTCCACTGGACTTAGACATCATTCTTACATTCTCTGCTGGATTCCTTTTCCTGTTCTCGAATAGCTGCTGAGTCATTCTTCTGTTTTGATTTATGGATTCGCCTTCATCATCACCAATTTTATCTCCCAAAGTAGATTGTAGGATGATGTTAATGAATCGCCCGTAGAGCATCTTTCTAGAGCTCTTTGATTTCTTCGAGCTTTGGATCCATTTCCTAATCCAGTCAAGTAGTAGAGCTCCATAGTTGAGTTAAATGCCATAGCTTATGGCTGTCATGAGCTTGAGCTATACTTCGTTTACAGAATCATGGATGGAGCTCTTTCAGCATATGCATTTCCCAACAATGTCTACCATGAATTCATACCTCTGAAGGAACTCTTTTTTCTTGTATCCTTTAACAGTGGGGAACTTCTTGTGGTGCATTCTCTTAAGTCCTTCATGGAAATCGATCAACGAAAACCCTTTCGATTTGAATCCTAGGGCTAGATTTATGTCCTCAGCCTTGAGCTTGATATCCACTAAAGATATTTTTTTTCCTTTCTGAATCTTACAGATTCCTTCTAGACCAGCAGGTTAGGCACATCTTAGTTCACTTTTGAACTCTTCAAGTCCAGCAGACTTGGTTTTTCACAGTTCACTTAGAACTCTTCAAGTCCTTCTGACTTGGAACTTCTTGCTTCACTTAATTGGTAGTTGATGAGTTCTTGGTTGGTGCTACTCAGTTGTCATTAAGCTCTTGTTCGAAAGAACTGAGTAGCTGAGCAAGCTTTCTCTTTTTCAGATCGTAGAGTTGAGAGTTTTACGTTGAGTGTTCTTCAGCATTTTATTCAATGCTTGCTTGCTCTTTCATCTGCAGATGTTTTGCATATATGTGATCCTTGAAATGTATCCGTTGAAGAATTAAATGTGTTTGACTTTTCTGAACTTTGATGGAGACTTTTTTGCATATCTTCTGATTAGTATTCTGGCCCACTGACACAGTAGACTTCCATCTCACCTAACACCTGAAAAGATGTTTTACTCTGTCCAATGGTACTTTCCTTAGCTTCTTCAATACGTTTCTTTGATGTATACTAAGGATATCTTCTGTGTCATTGGGACTGGCAAAGACTTCAATGTTTATAACCTATTCCACATTTGTTGGGATTTATCTTTAAACAAATGTGCAAGGCTCGATGGTTCTGACATAGATATATGATGCCCTACAATTCTGATCGTGATGTATTGCCACCTTGATGCTTGATCCGATAATTAAGAGCACTACGATTTCTCTTAAGGACTTGGCACACTACGATCTTCACTTGCTTGTCTTTCAAATTCTACATTTTTGAAAGCATACTACGATCTCTGAGTTGGCTCGACAAACGTTTGGACCACTCTACGATTTTCGGAGAGGCCCTTCAAGGCAGACAAACTACGATCCTCGATGCTCTACGATTCTGCCTTGGTTTCTGTAAACTTTAAAATAGCTCAATAGACTACGATTTTGTTGAAGCCTATCTATTACATCTCAAGACATAGATCAACCTAACATCTTTGATCTCCTCATAAATACATTCATTTACAGAATGATAAACATTAAAAGCTTAGATCAACTTAATAGATTTGATCTATCACTAAGTCCTTCTACATATATTCCTTAAAGGACTTTACATAAAATTATGAGCATTTACTTTAAAACATCAAATCAAACTATGTAGTTTCCCAACAACATGAAGTCTAAGTTTTTCGAGTCTTCTGACTCAACCACCACCACTTCCGGCAACTCTGCTACAGGTGTCGGTAAGATCTCTACTTGGTTTACATACTCCTCACTAACGATATGTATATCCCTATACATCACGTTATCTCCTGACATCTACAACAAAACAAATTAGTTTTATTAGTAAACATCATTAACATAATAAAAACACATATCACATTTAATGCATTTTTAGGGTTAACTTCATCTTTTACTTCTTTAACTCTTCTTAAGGTTATGGCTTAAGTTTCTTTCCCCCCCATAAGTTTTATAACCTATTACTTTGATACCAACCTGTGACGCCCCCAAATTTGGGTATCTTCCAACCCGACAGATGTTGCTACATGGTACTACAATTCACACATACATTCCATTGAAATAACTCAAAAGAGTGAATATGTCTTCTATATATTCCAAAAAAATATTTCCTTTCCCAGGTTCTTTATAACCATTACATATGTTCTTTGTCATAATATCAAATAATTACAATGTTCAAACTATACTATTACAAAGACAACTTATTGGTCTGCCTTAGCCTTCCCTTTATCCTTATTAGATCCTTCGGTCCGTTCAGTCTTACTGTTTTCATATGGTTCAAGCAAGAGTGAGCATAACTTGCTCAACAAGTATGACTATTTCATTTAAACAACCAGCTTGAATCATAAGAATCGTATATCTTCTATAACTGAATCAATAGTTATAAAGTACTATCGATAATTCAAAATAGCACTTCTCTTTTCTTTAAAACTTTTCACAATGAACAACATTCGTTAAACATAAGTTTTGGTCCAAGACCTTGAGCATTTCATTCTTTCTTTGAAAAGGACAACCCGACACCAAGTCCGTAAGTCCGATATATCTTACGAGCACATCTAGGTGATCAGCCGATAGTACTCTATGTTATACAACACTACTTCATTAAACGTATCTACGTTTAAGTTTTAGCAACCTCACGTGCCTATCATTTGACAACAAAACATTTATTTATTCATACTCAGTCTTTCTTTGAAATCCATACCAAAACAGTTTGGCAAAAGATAACAACATTGACAATATTTTGATAGATTATAAAGAAATCTACAAAACACATTAAGTCTAGCCGAAGAAATTGGCTTCGACTTCATTATATATTAATTCATGCGTAAGATACATGAATCACAAAGCTTGTCCAGAATGAACATAGACAAGGGTTAGAACACTTGCCTTCAGCGTCTTCTACAGTTAATACACTTTCCTTTTGAGTCTTTAAGGTTTCTACAATACATAAGTATATAACATACCACATTAGGTCATAAACAATCATGTATGGTCACTAATGTATCTTACCATTCTTCTCAATCTAATCATCCATTAGATTGTTTAACACTGGTTACGGTTTATCGTATTACTTTGTATTTACATTCAAGTAATCTTTCGTCAACCTTTAATTGTAATTCTTAAGGTTATAATCATCTTTAATGAGTTTACTTTAAGTTTATTAGAGTTATAACTCACCTTCAATCAACTTAAATTTTCTTTGCCATCATTTTCATTCCTTACTTCCTTTTTCCTAGTCTTTGGCGCTTACTGGCCAAACTTCCTTACTAAACTTCGCAGACTTGGCGTGACTTGACAATACTTGAGTGCGGCTCATCCACAGATCATGGCGTCACTCTATAAGTCATGTGCCGTTAAGTGCTTGCTGCGTGACTTAAAGGAGTGAGGGCTTGGCTGGTCATTGGCGCCATCTACAAAGCCTTGGCACAATATGGCGGCCAGACTATTTAGAGAAAATTTTCCCAGTTTTCTTCTTCTGTAAATTTTCCGTGCTCATAACTTATTCATTATAAGTCTGAATTGACTAATGCAAAAGCCGTTAGCTCACAAATCACATATACTATGATTTCATTAGAAAAGCTTACATTTTTGAATTCGTTAACATTGAATTCACTGATTAAGTTCTTTATTATGAATTCGTTAAATGGTCGTGAATGTTCATAGCTCGTTTCTTCGTTCTAAGTCAGAATTTGACCATTTTCGAGTCCGCGACTCTAAAATGCAAACTTAGACTATTCTCTATCGAAAACAAACATTTTCGAGTTCAATGGTGACTTTTGACTTTCATTCCGAGAATTTTACGATTTTGACGATTATCGTCTAATCTTGTAAATTCAGCCATAACTTCTTTACTTGAGGATTTTACACCAATCAAACTGGATTCATTCCATCATTCTATCATCCTAACTAAACATATTTCATCTAATCCTATACATGATGGTTTTAAACTTGTCCATCAACAACAAATGACAATTTTCAAATGTTCTTTATTAGTTCATAACTTTTATGATTACGATTCACTTACAACATGGTTTATCAAGGTTTAAGTCCATTAATAACCATCCTTATTCCTCCTTATGAAGCATGCACCACCAATACTCACTTCTCTATCAAACTATAATTGAAGAGATGGAGAATAATGGTTTAGGATTTCTTACCCTTGATGTTCTTAACTTGGTTCTTCTTCTTTTATTCTTGAATTAGCAAGACTCTAGCTCTTACTTTTCTCTCAATGTATAGGCTCTAAGATGTTGGTGGAAAATGAACAAGGCACATAATGAACCACCAAGCTCTCTTATTTATAGAATTACCAAGGTTAGGGCATAAGGGTCATTTATCCCCACCTCCTTACTATTCAAGACTTGCTCCCCACAACACTTATCTCTTGCTTGGCCACCAAGTTGGCCAGCCATGACTCACTCATGGGGCCCACATGGATTTCTCCATGGGTTTTTCTTACCCGGTGACCCATTAGTTCGATCCACGGGTCCGATTCTTGGTTCGGGCTTAGGTTTTCATTACTTTAGGCCTAACGTTGGGCTTGCATTATTAATCTTTAGGTCTTGACAAGTTTGCACTTGGGCTTGCCCAATTCTTAAACAAATCCTATAAGTCCATTATAATTGGCTTAAGGCTTTTAATTTATAGTCTAGGTATTCTTCTCGTATACTAATTTGTATTCTCATTCATCATATACGATATGTCATTCTTCGTATATACTTATATAATACTTCATATCATACTCGTATTCATTGTTTCGTATAATACTCGCGTATCATACGATCATCATTTATTCAATCTTCACTTTCCCTAACATTCTCGAACTTAGTACGCAGGCAAAAAACTGCGTTTGTCATACTTGAATTATTATTACATAATCCATCCTTCCTTATTATTCTTTCATTATGTATTTCCTAAAAATTCAAAAATAATTCCCGAGCAGAAATGGATGAATAGTATTTTTCAGAGAATTTCTCGGAAAGCTTTTATTTTCATCTTGGAAATTCAAACACTTTAATTCTTTCATGTAGCCAGAATACTTCGATATTACGATACTTTTAGGTTATAGAACAACCTTCCTCTTGTTAACTCATTATAATAATATATAATATAATTTTATTCATTATTTAATCAAATAAAATTATTTTAAAAATAATCCAATTTTTCTCGGTCATTGCATTCTCTCACCCTTATAAGGATTTTGTCCCCAGAATCTCGCTATAAATTAAACAAACAACTGAGGGTGATTCTTCTTCATCTTTTCTTCAAGTTTCCACGTTGATTCTTCGGCATCGTGGTTCTTCCATAACACCTTTACCGAAGGTATACCTTTATTCCTTACCTCACATCTTTGACAAACCAGGTACGTACCTTAATTTTGAGGGCGAAATTTCATAAGAAGAGGAGGTTGTAAGACCCCAACTTTTATGAATAAAGATTAATTTTTCTCAAAATATATTTTTGAATATTATGGTGTGGATTTGATATATTGTTATAATTTTGGGTAATATTTATAAATTTTGCAAAGTAAGCAAGTTGTTATAAAATATTCGATTGGTCGGGGAATATTCGTTTTAACAGGGAATATTCATACGATGCCATAATCATTAGTGGATCCCACAACGAAAGTATTGTCGGAGTTAGAAAGCGACAGAAATATCTTTTTATTAAAATAACGGCGAAAGTTTTTACTATTGAAATACCCGGTGGTAAAAGTACAGTAATGCGCGTGACTGCATAGTAGCACACAATATTGTACATTATCTTTGATTATTGATGCTTACGTGAGAAGTCAATAAGTTTTATTCAATTATTGTCACAGTAATTGTTTCATAATATCTCTCATATTATTGATTCAATTATTGTCACAGTATCATCTGCACAATATTTTATATTATTAAATCAATAATTGAGATGACAAAGTTATTCATATTATTATTTGCATTATTGACGATGTCTAGAAAGTTTTGTCGAGGAAAGGAGTTTGGTCACCTAATTGTGCGCCAATATGGAGAAATCCTTATCGAAAAGCCCCCTCTTTCCTGGGAATGATCTGGTTGTTAATATTGTAAGTTATAATATTAATAATGAATAAGTTCGTGTTCATTTAGTTTTCTTTAATTCTTCCGTGAACCAATTACACTTAGAGAGGTAATTATGTGATTGGCTGGTTTTGTTATAATTGACCAAACGGGCAATTAATCGGATAAATAAACAATTAATTGCTATTAGTTCACATGCAAATTATTGTTGGTTCACATGTATGGAACTATTGATTCACATGCATGTACTATTAGGGGAGGTTGTGCAAGATTGATAATAATTCAAGGACTAAATTAAAAATGGAGGTAAAGATGAAGGTACTATACTGTAATAATTCGAGCCCCTAAACGTGCAGTTATCGAAACTATGTTTTCTTATAAATAGAAGCTCATTTCTTTTTTCATTCTCAAATAATTCACTAAGACTCACAAGAGTAGCTATAGAGAGAGAAACTATAGAGAGGAAGAAGAAGAAGAGTATTCTGTTACTTCACTATTGTAGTATCCATTCTTCTACTAAGGTAAGGGATAGTATTTTTGTTCAATATTCGTATGAAATAATATTTTCTTTCATACTTTGTAGTATATAAGTAATATTATTTCGGTTCGTATTCCTAATTCTACACTTATTTTGTTAAAGTATTGCTTCTATACTCCGTGAAATTAGTAGAATATCCTTGAAATTTGTGCTTCATCTAGTATCGTTCCACAAGGATATTTTTCTGAATATTCTTGTTAAATTTTAAGCTTTTCATGCAGGAGTACTATTCACAAGGTACTATTCTTGAAGTACTATTTATGGGATACTATTTACAAAGTACTATTCTTGAAGTACTATTCATGAAGTACTATTCATGGGGTACTATTCACTCAGGTACCATTCACCTAGGGTACTATTCATGATAAAAATTAATTTCTTTTTTGTCCAAATCATTTTTGATACAATATTATTCTTGAATTTTACTCCACAAAGCAGTATCATGTTAACAATTTGGAAATTATTGAATTTTGGATAAATTAATTTATAAATCTTTAAAAATTTATCCTTTACTTTCTTTTAATTGAATTCTCATATCATTATCATCATCATTATGCTTATATTGTGATGAAAGTCATCTTTGGCCGTAGTCCATAGATGGACTGTTGATTAGTATGATTATGACCAGTGATTATTCAGTATAATCATGACCTATAATGTTACAAATGATGAGGTAAAAGTCCTCTTTGGCCCGTAGTGCATTGATGGACAGTTGTTGGCATGATCATGACCATTAGTGATTACACGAATATCCTTGGCCCGCAGTGCATGTATAATTCGTGGATGTGATACTAATGAATATCCTTGGCCCGTAGTGCATGGATAATTCAGTGATGTGGATTATTTATTGAGGTGAATCTTAGTGATAAAATTGATGATAAACTTTTTAAATCATAGAAGATAGTAGATATCATGCTCTACTTGACTTTTCTAATGGATTGCTTGTTCCGCAGCAGTTAAACTTGTTGTTTATTAGTTTAACACTGTTGAAGGCTAATGATAATTTATTCTGCATTATCTTATTCATAATATTTTTTATTGGGCTAGTTGAGCTCACCCTTTTGATTTCATTGTTCTCTTCAGGAAATGAGAACGTAGCCGGGACTAGTAAAGGAACGAAGTGATGGTCCAAGATAGTGGCTATAGTAGTCCTCACTATTCTATGAAATAGTGTGATAATAAATGTAATGAGGACTCCATTTGAGTTTGGATATTGTCTAGAAGACAATATTCGTGCAAAAACTCTCAGCTACATTTTGTCGTATTGTATAAAAGAAGTTGTATTTAAATTCTGTACCATGTATTTGGCGACTCAAAATGGGTGATGTATACCCTATTTTGGGGGCGTCACATTCAACACTAAGTAATTCTGCATTTATAACTCCATCAATTTTTATCATCTTTGCACCAGGTTACATGATACATTAATGATATAAAATACATTTTGATATTTTCAAATCATTTTTCGTCTAGCCGAAATAAGTAGCATAGACTATTCTTTATAAAGATCAAAAACCTTTACAAATCATTTTAGTGATATCATACCTCAACTGGTAACTATGTGTCAGTGTCCCGAATTCCACACATGCACAATTGCCACCATGTGTTCAGAATAAAAATTCATTTTTAAAAGGCACATCAGTGCATATTTAGCTTGATGTCAAAAATATCGAAATCTAGCATAGCTATATAGAAGATTTAGAATACATATGCTTCCTCCATCAACTCCACTTTCTATTAAAGATCCATTACTTAATAAGTCTATCTATTCCTATCATCCTCAATTCTCCATTCACAACCTATCTATACCCTAGTTCATTAAACTTACCACACGTTATGAGTTCAGGAACTTTCCATAATAATATGAGTTTAGGAACTTATCCTAGCAATGCGTAGTTCAAGAACCAATCAAGAACTATCCATACGCTTAGGGGTTCAAAACACTAGGATTATGAGTTACGAACTTACCATAAGTATGAGTTTTAAGAACTCACACCTAATTTTATATTTTCTACCTATCTATTTTACACATGAAAAAAGAATCACCTTCTCAACATGTATATAGCAAATAACGCGACACAAACATTTCAATGATAATCAGTGTAAGAAGCTAAGTGGTTGTTACACCAAGTACAATTCCCCGCCCATACAACGAATCATACAACTTAGCTGCTGACATGAGTCCTCAATTGAAATCCCATATAATCTTAGCTTTCCCTTACTCCATACGAATTTTGTTTAATCTGCATTGCATCATCCCCAACCATTTTTCTGAGTTGGCATAGTACCAATTCATAATACAACTTGCATACAACAATTTTGCTATAAAGTTTTAAATCATTTGATTGATCCTCCTCCCTGTTATGACCTTATCAGATCACGTGCTGATCTCATATTATAATCGTATTATATTACGATTCATTTCTATGTTATGATCGTTTTGTTTTACGATATTCTTTTTCTTTTAGTCTTTTAGACTCTATCTATTCATTACTACTGTTCATCTTTATTATCAGAGTTAGGTAACTCTGGATCTTTATAACTTGTCGAGATTCTTCTTTGAATCTTATTGACTTATTAACTCTATTTGAGTTAGTCCTTATCCTTATCCCTGCGGTTATAGCCTAAGGTAACCCTACCTAAATTTTATAACCTACAACTTTGATACAAACTGTAGCATCCCCAAATCTGGGTACTAATCACCATGAACCTGGTACACCAATTCTATAACTATTACGGAAGATATAAACATAAATTGTTTATACAAATACCTTTACACATAATCCCCAAGGTCGATAACCTTAACTTAATACCTGAATTCAAAATCCTAATCGACATATAATGTCATTATCATACAATACTGTTACAAGTTTTAGCTGCACAATAATCCAATACTGGAATTGCCTTTGACTTTGCCAACATCTGTCGTTTCGTTTTAATCTGAAATGTTTATCATGATATAGCAAGGGTAAGCAACAAGTTTTTCCATCAAGTTTAAGTTCAAAGAAAGATATATCATGATTGAAAAGAATAAAAGCTGACAAACTTTCAACAATATAATAATTGTGAAAGAACATGAATCAATTTTCATAACCGAATGACCGAGTTAATAATGATGAATGGCCAACAATAAACATGAATAGCTATAACTGAACCAAATGGTAATGAAGGTGATCAACCTTTTATACCTGATGAACAATGCAACACGCACAACGTGTAAATCAATAATTAAAGATGTGTTATAATCAGAAATGATTAACCACTAGCATTCTTGAAAAATCATAACTCATGTTTGAGTTTGGGAACTTTCACAATAAGAGAGTATAAGAACTTACCTGCACCGTCGATTACTGTTACGCAACCTATTTTAGCTTCAGTTTAAAGACCTATTATTGATAATATCGATTTCTCAATTAGAATAATATCATCATATACAGTATTGATAATTATTGTCATTATATAACTTAAACACTTATCACATAATCAAATATTAGATTACTCCTTAAAACATCATTATTATTATCGTCCTTTAATAATTCTTTAATCACTATATTATATACATTATGATTTAACATTTTAATCTTATATATTATAAGTTCTTCTTTAAAATTAATAAGTCAAATACTAATTCATCAACCTAGATTATCCAAATATACCAATCAAGCAACCCAGTTTGCAATCCAGCAAACTGGATTCCAAATCCAGTAACTAGATATCCAATCCAGCAAACCAAATTGCAATCCAGCAAACTAGATTCCAATTACAACAACCAGATTGCAATCCAGCAAGCTGGATTCAACAAATTTTCAATTCCGTAAACTGCTTTCTAATCTAGCAAACTGGATTCAACAGATTTTCAATCCAGCAAGATGGATTCATTAATTCTTTTCATGAAAATACCAAATCAAGTTATTATTTTTCTATCCTTTGACCAAACATATATACATATATTTTATACACAAAAAGTATTTTTCCTAAATTTTTCAACTCCTTTTACTATTTTTCAAAAATCATTTTTAGTTCGTAGCTTAAGAAATTAGCCATATCATGCTCAACTCCAGAAATTCCCATCTCTTGACATAATCGTATACGTGTTAACGTGAGCCTCTAGTATAAATTACGTGGCCATCAGAGTTATAGAACTCCGGTTATAGCCGTTTTTGTCAAAAAATCCTAAAAATTGAAATGGCCATAACTTAGTTATTTTAAGTCGAAATGAGCTCATTTTTGGATATGAGCTACTTTATATCATATATTTTCATATACCAAAAGGCCAGAATTTATTTCATAAATTAGTTGGCCAAAAAATCCCTTGAAAAGTTCTAGGCAGTACATTTTTTAGAAAAATTGCCTTTTGCCTACTTTGCCAAAAATAGTTCATATGGAAATCTACAGCTCCTTTTTCAGTGATTCCACTTGGAAATGTTAGAAAACTTATCATATTATCATCCCAAATTTTTCTAGAATTTTTGAATGTCCGAAAAATGACAAAAATTCCCCTGGCAGTGACTGTCCAAAAATAGTGTGTTTCTATTTCTAAAAACAAAACTATTTTGGCTAAATCATCCACTAAGGCTTGTGTACTCAACATTTTTGAGTGCTACCACTTGGGTTTATTAGTTAACTTATATATATAGTACCTCTTTTTACGGATCACAAAACAAAGTTGTAGATTTCAAGTTATAAGCTTACAAAGTAGTAAAGAAAAATTAAGATTTTCTAGCTTTCAAAACATAGATTTCATTTCCTTACTTTAGATCTAACTTTTGATACACAAAAGAGTTATAACTAAACATAAAACACTTATTAACATGTAAATCTAGAGTTTTAAAGTTTGGAACCATAAATCCAAGTTTTGGTTGAGAATAATCAAAATAAAATTATATAAACTAGATAGAGTTTATACATTTGCTTGATTTTCTTTCTCATTCTTCCTAGATTTGCTTATGGAGCTTTGAAACTTACAAAAACTCTCTCCCTTCTCTCCTCTATGGCTGCCGAATTGCTCCTCTCTCTCTCTTGGTTTTCTTTTTGGTTAGAAAATAAGAGATGAAATAAATAAGTTAGATATTTGTTTGTTGGAGATTAATGTATGCATATATTTTGTATATCTACATTTACTCCCCACATTCTCTCTTGTTTCCTCTCTCTCTCACTTAATCACCACATTGATATATGTGGGAGAGTAGTATGTAATATGGCTCCTTGCAAAATTTGACACCTAACTTATTTTGGAAATATCTTTTGAAACATGTGGCTTAAAATGGTGACATGTTACCTTCTTTTCTCTCCACATGTTTGGCTATGTGGCCACTTTTCACCAAGTTTTGTTTTCCTTGGACAAGAATGATGATATGTGTTCAATTGTGGTTGATCCAAGTTGCTAGAACACATGTCAAGCTCAAGTGGTGGTTCACCACACATTTGAAAATATCTTTTACTTATAAATTAAGTAAAAATGACATTTTTGGTAATTTCACACTCATTAAGGGTATTTTGGTCATTTCCCCTATAATTCAAAGGGTAATTTGGTCTTTTTACATATATCCCATAAATCTTAACCCTTAGGGTTTTATACTTAGCATTGTAATTCTCAAATTAGGGTTTAAAAATTCACAATTAGGGTTTACAATTCCTAAAACTGAAATTAGGGTTTCCAAAGCTAGAATTAGGGTTTCTAACCAATCGCTAGGGTTTCTTAACTAAACATTGATGTTTTTATTATAACATTAGGGTTTACCTATGTTACACTTATCTACTCAACACTTGACCATTAACCACATACTGTACACACATATAATCATAATACCCAAAACCCTATACCTCGTTATCAGATATTCACTTACAGTTTGTAATTTATACAAATCCTTCACAAAAATTTTAAATCCATACCTTATTTCCAGTCTAGGTCTTATTATTTAACCTTTATTCAATCTTTTAAGATTTTATAAATTCTATAAATTCTCGGGTTGTCACAAAAATAACCTTCTTGGACCATTACTCCACTCCCCGACTAGTCTCAACTACATTCTCGCCTCCTAAGAAGAACAATGGAACCAAAAGGAAAAGGTTGAGCTCAACTAGCCTACTAAAGAATATTATGACTAAGATAATGTAGAACTAATTATCCTTATCCCTCAACAAGGAAAAATCTGATAGAATACAATAGATAACAAGTTTTAGATCAACAACTGCAGTGGAAATAACAATTCATTAGAAGAGTCAAGTAGAACATGATGCTTACTATCTTTTATGATTTAAAAGTCCATCATCAATATTTTATCCCTGTAACACCAATCAATAAATATTTCAAATCAACAAATTATCCATGCATTACGGGCCAATGATATTCGTTAATATCACCAGTGGTCATGATCATGCCAAACAACTGTCCATCTATGTATTACGGGCCAAAGAGGACTTCCACCATAATATTTTTCTATAACATTATAGGTCATGATTATACCAATTCATAATTCCTGGTTATAATCATACCAATCCACAGTCCATCTATGCACTACGGGCCAAAGATGACTTTTACTACAATATAAGCATAAGGATGATGACAATGATATAAAGAATCAATCAAGTGAGATCAAGGATAAATATTAGAGATTTATAATTCAATTTATCCAGAGTTCAAGAATGTCCAAATTGTCAACATGATCACTAATTGTGGAGTAAAATTCAAGAATGATATTCATGTATCAAAAATAATTTAGACATAAAATAAATCAATTCTGTCGTGAATAGTACCCCGTGAATAGTACCCCAAATGAATAGTATCTCGAATGAATAGTATTCCAAATAAATAGTACCCCGACATAAATAGTATCCCGCCATGAAAATATTACAATATCCATAAGAAAGTTCAGACAAATAGTGAAATGATAATAGATGGAGCACAAACTATTAAGAATATTCCATTAATTCAAGGGTTTTCACCATTTAATAATAATGTTATGGAAATAAATAATAAATTTATACCATAAAAGGAGAAATATGAAAGAAGACAATATCCCTTGATGAGTACAAAAGAAATGATATCTCATACAAGTATAAAAGAATATACAAAACTGCAAATGGATTTTCACCCGTTATGCGGTAATCCGTGTAGACAGATCATTTCCACAATTTAGTAAATAATAAATACGGAGAATTATTCACCATGCATGCGGTAATCCGAGTAGACAGGTTACTCCTGTATATTTATAAAGAATGAATACGAAGGGTTATTCACCATGTGTGCGGTAATCCACGTAGACAGGTTACTCCCGTAGATTAATAAAGAACGAATACGAAGGTTTATTCACCATGCATGCGGTAATCCGCATAGACAGGTTACTCCTGCAGATTTATAAGGAATAGAATGACAACCCTTATGAGTATGAAGTAAATAATATCCTTTACAAATATGAAAGAAATAATACCCCTTATGAATACGGAAAATAATATCCCTTATAAATACGAAAGATAATATCCCTTATGAATACGAAAAATAATATCCTTACGAATATGAAAAATAATATCCCTTACCTTAGTAGGAGATTGTATACTATAATAGTGAAGTAGCAGAATACTTTTCTTATTTCTCTCTATAGTTTTAGTAAATTCATAAGAAAGAATGAAGTAATGAGCTTCTATTTATAGTAGAATGGACTAAATAGTAACTTATTCACGAACGGTCCAGATTAATTTACTATTAAATGGACGGTTCATATTGATTTACTACTAAAACTTTAACCGACAGTTCATATTGTTTTACTATTATAACTTCAACCAGAGGTCCATATTGATTTACTATTATAACTTCAACCAACGGTCCATATTGATTTACTATTATAACTTCAACTGATGGTCCATATTAATTTATTATTATAACTTTAACTGACGGTCTAAAAAATTAGCACATCTTCCCATAGAATAATAAGTCAAACTTACAACAAATGCCTCAAGACAAATCCTTCTATTTATATCAAAAATTTAATAAATATTTACCACAAATCACTTATCTTCAATCAACATATTTTTATCTTTCAACAATTATTCATCATTTAATATTATAACTCACAATATTGACAACCAAATCGTTCCCAGGAAAGATGGTGCTTTTCGATAAGAATTTCTCCTTACTGGCACGTAATTAAATAACCAAACCCCTTTCCTCGACAGAACTTTCTAGACATTGTCAATAATACAAATAATAATATGAATAACTATGTCGTCTAAATTATTGATTTAAAATATAAAATATTGTACAGGTGATACTGTGATAATAATTGAATCAATAATATGAGATACTATGCAGCAACTACTATAGCAATTATTGAATAAAACTGAGTGACTTCTTACGTAAGCATCAATAATCTGAGATACTGTGTGCTACTGTCCAACAATGCGCATTACTATACATTTATCACTGGGTATTTCAATAGTTTAACGGTAAAAGTCTTACCGTTATTTTATGAAAAGGTTATTTCTATCGCTTTCTATATCCGATAGTTATTTCGTCATGTGGTCCACCAATGATTGCGCCCGGCGTACAAATATTCCCCGACCAAACGAATATTTTATGACCACTTACTTACTTTGAAAAATTTGCACATATGACTCATAAATATAACATTATTGTGACACCCCCAAAATAGGTTCACACAACCCATTCTGAGTTGCCAAATACATGGTACATAAACGAAATACAAACTGCATTAATACAATTTTCGTGCAAAATATGACAACACATGTGTTGTGAGTTTTAGTACAAATATTGTCTTGTAGAAATATCCAAACTCAAATAAAGTCCTCATTACAATTATTAATACACTATTTTACAAAATAGTGAGGACTGTTATAATAACTGTCTTGAACCTATACTCCACACCCTGACTAGTACTAGCTATATTCTCGCCTCTTGAGAAGAACAATGGAACAAAAAGGAAAAGGGTGAGCTCAATTAGCCCAATTGGTGTGGTTTTCATTTCTAAACTAAGCATCCTATTTATAGGAGAATGGAAGGATACTATTTAAGAAAAAAATCACGGGTGAATAGTAGTTGAAAATTCACTGCATGCGTTATTTGGAACTTTTAATTTTTTTGATTTTACTATCCCGCACTATGCAACACTATGCAATACTATACAAGATTATGAAATAAAATAAAATATAATATATTCTATTTTTCATAAAAAACAAAACTTATATATATATATATATATATATATATATATATATATATATATATATATATATATATATATATGAGATAACTTCTATGATGATTTTGAAAATGAGTAAGTGGGGTCCAAATAATACGCCAAACTTACAACAAATACTTCATAAAAATCCCCTCTATTTATCTCAATTCACTTGACTTCACAAAATAGATTTTTAATAATATTTTTTCATCATTAATATTATAACTCACAATATTAACAACCAGATCATTTTCAAGAAAGAGGGGGCTTTCTGATAAAGATTTAATAATATAATTGATACTATGCAGCAATTAACGTGGCAATAATTGAGTAACACTGAGTGACTTCTCACATAAGCATCAATAATCAAAGATATTATGCAATACTGTGTGCTACTATGAAACCACGTGTATTACTTTACTTTTATCACTGGGTATTTTAACAGTTTAATGGTAAAACTTTTGTCACTATTTTATAAAAAGCTATTTCTATCATTTTCTAACTCCGCCAGTAATTCCGTTGTGGGGTCCACTAATGATTGTGTCGTCGTAAGAATATTCCCTTATAAAACGAATATTCCCCGACCAAACGAATATTTTATGACAACTTTCTTACTTTACAAAATTTGTAAATATTGCCCACAACTATAACATTATATCAAATCCACACCATAATATTCAAAATAATAATTAGAGAAAAGAAATCTTTATTCATAAAAGTTGGGGTCTTACAAACTCCCCTTCTTAAGAAATTTCTTCCTTGAAATTGGTTACGTACCTAGTATGTCAAAGAGGTAAGGATACCTTGATTTTATTTCAGATTCTATCTCCCAGGTCATTTCCTCAACATCGTTATGAACACAAGACATACTTGGCGGTAAGGCAGGTCTATAGGCCACAGTTCCTACTCGATCGATCAAGGATTTCAATTGGGCTAATGAATCTAGGATTGAGCTTTCCTCTCTTTCCAAACCTCGTAACTCCCTTCCATGGAGCAACACATAACAACACATGATCTCAAACCTTGAATTCCACGTCCATTTGATGAAGGTCAGCATAACTCTTTTGTCAATCTTGTGAGGTTCGTATACGTTGCCGGATAATTTAAATCTTTTCCGCAGTCATGCGTACAATTTCTGGTCCCAATAACGTTGTTTCACCCACCTCGTTCCAGCATATTGGAGAATGAAACTTTCATCCATACAACGCCTCGAATAGAGCAATGCTTATACTTGCTTTATAACTATTGTTGTCGGAGAATTCCACCAATGACCAGTACTTGTCCCAACTTCCTTTGAAGTCTAGGACATAGAGTCTTAATAGATCTTCAAGACTTTGAATAGTCCTCTCTGATTGCCCGTCCGTATGAGGATGATATGTAGAACTGAATTATAAATCAGTGCCCATAGCTTTCTGCAAGCTAACCCAAAATTATGAAGAATCTTGGGTCTCGATTAGAAACTATGGATACTGGCATACCATGCAATCTCACAATCACATTTACGTACATACGAGCAAGGCGTTCTAGTGAATAAGTTTATCGTATGGACAAGAAATGAGCAGACTTGGTTAATCTATCAACAAAGACCCAAATTGCATCTATGCCTTGAGAAACCTTGGGAAAACCAGTAACAAAATCCATGGTGATGTGCTCCCACTTCCATTCTGGAATTTTGAGTGGGTGCAATGGACCTTTTGGTACTTGATTCTCTGCCTTAACACGTTAACATGTTAAACACCTTGAGATAAACTCTGTAATCTCTCTCCTTATATTGCTCCACCAAAATTTATGTCGAAGATCACGATACATTTTAGTACTTCCAGGATGGATTGCAAATGGTGTGTTGTGTGCCTCCATCGTGATTTTGTACTTCAAATCTGAGTTGTTTGTAACACAAAGTCTGGAGTTGACTCGAAGTATTCCTTCTTCATCGATTCTTGCTTGTGGAATAGCACCTTCTTATACTTTCTTCTTCATACTCATCAACTCTAGGTTTTTAGCTTGAGCAACTTTAACTTTATCGATTAAAGTCGGTTCTACTCGTATGTTTGCCATCATCACGTGGATACTTGGAGTCTTTAACTCTATCTCTGTGACACCCCCAAATTCGGGTACTTTCAACCCACAGATAGGGTGCTACACGGTACTCATATTATACATTCATTCCATTGAAACAACATCAAAATGATTGTATTTACTACATTCTTATTACAATAATAATAATAAATCATTTCCCAGGTTCTGTAACTGATACATTCTTCGGTTATCATAATATGATTCTTACAAACATACTAGTCTATTACAGGATAATCTACTTATCCATCTTAGCTTTGCCTTTATCCCTAATGGAATCCTCAGTTCTTTCAGCCTTAGCTGCAATCATATAATTTAAGAAAGAAGTGAGCATAACTAACTCAACAAGTCTAGCAATAGATAGTACAAATTCCACGTCGAGAATTATATGATTATCTTCAATGACTGAACAAGTAGCTATGAAGCACTATGAAACATTAAATAGCACTTTTCATTTCATAACACAATTCCAGAGTACATACAGTAACTTAGGAATCCGGAGCTGGTCGAAAGACTATGAACATTTTCTTTTTGTTTTCATTCATGAAGAAGGACAACCCGACACTAAGTCCAGAAGTCCGATATATCTTACGAGTACTTCTAGGTGATCAACCTATAGTACTCTATATTTATCAACACTCATCCGTTAAACGTATCTACGTTTAAGTTTTGGCAACCTCACGTGCCCATCGAATAATCGATGTCAAATACATTTGTTTGTTCATACTCAAACTTACCTTGAATCCGTACCAAACAATTAGCATAGGATAGCATTAACAATACTATATCGAAAGACTTGTAAAAAAATGAATCTAACTCTTAAGATTAGTCAAGCCGGTTTAAAACTGGCATCGACCCTTTCATAAAATAATTCATGCATCTCAGAACATGAACCACAGAAAACTTGGCTAACACGAAGGTTAAATAAGCGTTAAGAAAACTTTCCTTTAGGCGTCTTCAAATAAATATTCAATAGTTCTTGGTCTTTACAGTCTCTACATGATATATTCACATAGCACACTGTAATTAGCTACCAAACAATCTAATCACATTGTTTTTACCAACTTCTTTCTCTTCTATATCTTAATTAAAATTATTTCAACAATAAAAGTCATTTTGACTTAACTATCTTCCATTACGGCTTATTAATGTCTTATGCTACTAAACCAATACTCAACCATCATTGGTTAATTACCAAAGTTGAATACAATTTACTTCCTTATACATCGCGTTCTTCGTTAAATTACTAAAAACGACATTCATCTTTTAAAGTCATCACTATATATACTATATAGGAATGGTCTTACCATGTATACTAAGTATATACATGCCCCATCATAGTTGAGTAAACAATTGGGTTCAAAAATAACTAAATCGGACATTTATTTTGGCCCGGCGTTACAAGACCTTGTCTTAACTATAACATCAGCTGTAGCGCTTATCGAAAGCAAAGAGCCAAACCCTCGCCTCTTGATGATGCCACTTGAGATTTCTTTATACTAGTGGCGTTGCGGTGCCATTCTCCAGTAGCTAATTATCCCTACCCGGTGCTGCGACGCGAGGTTTAGAGCTTGGGGCGGCGCTATGGCGCCTGCCCTTAGCCTTTGATTTTTTTTTTAGATTTTCCAATATGATTCTTCCCGGACTCATAACTTAGTCGTTTTAAGTCAGAATTGGCTCATTCAAAAGCTATTTTCTCAGACATTCAATGTACTTCAATTTCATCAGGATAAAAGTAATTTCTAAATCTGTTAACAAATAATTCACTTTTTAACTTCTAATACGCGTTCGTTTATCGCTCGTGAGCGTTCATAGCTCGTTTTCTTCGTTCTAAGTCAGAATTCGACCATTCTTGAGTCCACGACTCTTGAATATGTTGTTCTACGCTATGCCATTGAAAACTAGGGTTTTTGAATTAAAAGACAAGTTTTGAGTACTAATCTGAAAATTCTACGATTTCAACGTTTAACGCCTAATTTCATAAATTTTGCAATAACTTCGTTACTCGTGTTTTATACGCCAAATCAAATGGAACCAATCCATTGATTCATTGTCTATATCCTAACCAAGCAATATGCACATACCCTATAAATGATGGTTTCAATTTTTCCATCAACAACCAATCAATGATTAATGGGTTTTCCGCGATTAAACTCACTTAAACGCTTATGATTCCTACTTATACATGACTTATCAATGTTTAATTCACTAATAGCCATCCTTATTACTCCGGAAGAGACATGCTCCACCAATTCATGTTTCTCTATGAAAAATAAATATAAAAGGATCGAAGACTAAGGTTTTACGAGTTATTAGATTAACGTTCTTCGCATTCTTGATTAAAACTTGGATGTTTTTCTCTGGATTGCTCTTGATTACTTGTTAGTGCTCTTTTCTCTCTCTCAATATATTAGCTCAAGTTGGTAAAACAACCAAATGAACCCACATAGCTTTCTTTATATAGAAAACCAAATGGAGGGCAAAATGGTTATTTGTCCCACCTCCTTACTATTCATTTCTTAGAAACCAAGCAATACACTTTAATTGGGCACCAAGTGGTCGGCCCACATGTCCTTTTGGGTCCTACATGGGTTGGCCCATGGGTTTTACCCATATGGTGATCCATCGGGTCGATCCTCGGTTCGGTTTCTTGGTTCGGACTTAGGGTTAAATCATATTGGGCTTAATTTCACCTAACGTTGGGCTTTAATATTACTCAATCTTGGGCTTCATTTACAAAGCTTTGGGCTTGACCTAATCCAAGCCCAATTGGAATTGACAAAGTCCAGTTAATTAGAGTTCATTAAGAACTAATCGTATTCTACTCGTACAGCTCACGTATTCTCTTCATATACTATTCATACGATATTCATATTATATATCATAATAATCTTCATACTATACTCGTATAATAACTAGTATCATACTCATGTTTCTCACGTATAATAACTCTAGTCATTATATATGTTCATTTACTTTCCGAACTCACTTTTCCAAACATTTAGGTTTTAAGTCCGGAGGCGAAAACTTCGTTTGCCATAACTGAAATATTATTGAATATTCCATCTCATCTTAGAATTCTATCATTACGCGTTTCTTAGAAATTCATTTTTAACTCCCGAGCAGAAATGGATGAATAGTATTTTTACAGAAATTTTTTGGAAAACTTTTATTTTTGCTTTAAAATTCAAAACAATTAGTCCTAGCACATAGTCAGAATCCTAATCACATCCGCACATTCTAGGTCGACCTTCATACAACATACTCACATAAATAATCAATTAAATTCATTTAATTCAAATAATCAAATAAAAATATAATTCACATAAAAATCCAATTTTCTCGGGTGTTACATTCTCCCCCCCCCCTTATAAGGATTTTATCCCCAGAATCTCGATACAATTACATAAACAAGCGAGGAAAATTTTCCTTCATTTTACTCTCGAGTTCCCACGTAGCTTCTTCAACATTGTGGTTCCTCCAAATTACCTTCACCGAAGGTATTATCTTATTTCTCAAAACTTGTTCCTTCCTATCAACAATCTGAACTGGAAGTTCTTCATACGTTAAATTTTTTTCTATCTGAATAGATTCATACTCTATTACGTGTTTGTAGTCCAGTTTATAAGGACGCAACACAAACACGTGAAAGACATTATGTATACGTTCCATCTCTGGAGGTAAAGTTACTTCATAAGCTACCTCTCTTACCCTTCTTAAAATTTCAAAAGGTCCTATAAACCTTGGACTTAACTTCCCTTTCTTTCCAAAACGTATCTTCCTTTTCCAAGGTGATACCTTCAGAAAGACATACGAACCTACCTCAAACTCCCTCTTCTCGCGGTGAGGATTTGCATACTTCTTTTGTCTATCTTGAGCTGCTACCAATTGAGTACGTATTAACTTTACCATGTCTGTCGTCTGTTGTACAGTCTCAGGACCCAACATACGACGTTCACCTACTTCATCCCAACACAGAGGAGTTCTGCACTTCCTCCTATATAACGCTTTATAAGGCGGCATGCCTATACTAGCCTGAAAACTATTGTTCTACGCGAATTCCACCGAAGGCAGATGTTCATCCCAACTCCCCTTAAAATCCATAACACAAGATCTTAACATATCTTCTAGCATTTGAATTGTCTGTTCACTTTGTCCATCCGTTTAAGGATGATACGTTGTACTCAACTTCAATTGCGTTCCCAGTTGTTCTTGCAAACTTCTCCAAAAATTTGAGGTGAATCGTGGATCACAATCCGACACAATTGAAACAGGTACTCCATGTCTTGAAATAATTTCTTTGACATAAAGTTTAGCCAATTACTCTAGGTTATACCTAACTCATATTGGTAAGAAGTGAGCCAATTTCGTCAACCGATCCACTATTACCCAAAT
The DNA here is from genome assembly GCA_020205605.1 of Panax ginseng. Lineage (NCBI taxonomy): Eukaryota > Viridiplantae > Streptophyta > Magnoliopsida > Apiales > Araliaceae > Panax > Panax ginseng. The sequence goes on from CM035149.1 coordinate 65,012,903, forward strand.
AACGTCGTATCCCTTCCTTGTCGTTGGAAGTCCCACCACAAAGTCCATTGTGATATGCTCCCATTTCAACTCTGGAATATCTAGTGATTACAATAATCCACTCGGTCGTTGGTGTTAGCCTTAACTTTCTGACAAGTTAAGCACTTACTAACATATTTTGCTATCTCTCTCTTCATATTTGGCCACCAAAAGTTCTGTCGAAGGTCTTGATACATCTTAGTACTACCTGGATGTATCAAGTACCTCGAACTATGAGCCTCACTCATTATCTCTTCTTTTAACTCAAAATTATGTGGAACCCAAATTCTTCCTTCAAAATGAAGTAATCCTTCTTTATCAAGGTCATACTTAGTCTTCTCTCCATCCTCCATTCTCTTCTTCATTCGTTTGTAGTCCTCGTTATCTAGTTGTACTTCTTTAACTCGTTCCACTATGGTTAGTTGAGTCTCTATTGCGAATAACATTTCTACCGCTTCATTCGATAATTTATCATCTTGCTCCATTCTCGCCATCTCCGTTATTAACTCGTTCTAAGTCGTTAACATTGATAGCTTTTCTCTACCCTTCCTACTTAGCGCGTCGGCTACTACATTTGCCTTTCCTGGATGATATAATATTTTACAATCGTAATATTTTATCAATTCTAACCACCTTCTCTGCCTCATATTCAACTCCTTCTGTGTGAAGATATATTTCATACTTTTATGGTCCGTGTATATCTCACACTTCTCCCTGTATAAATAATGTCTCCATATTTTTAAGGCAAAAACTACCGCTGCCAATTCTAGGTTATGAGTAGGATAAACCTTCTTATAATCCTTCAACTGGCGTGATGCATATGCAATGACCTTGCCATACTGTATGAGCACGCAACCCAGTCCTCTATGCAAAACATCACTATAAACTACAAAGTTCCCCGTATCGTCTGGTAAAGACAATACAGGTGCCTCACTTAATCTCCTTTTTAGTTCCTGAAAACTATTCTCACATTTCTCAGTCCACACGTACTTCTCTGACTTCTTTATCAAATTCATCAACGGAGTAGCTATTTTAGAAAATTCTAGGATGAACCTTCTATAGTATCTCGCTAACCCCAGAAAACTCCTAACCTCAGTTAGTGTTTTCAGTTGTTCCCAATTATTAACTGCTTTCACCTTTGCTGAATCCACACAGATGCCATCTTTATCAATAACATGTCCTAAAAACTGCATTCTTTCAAGCCAAAATTCACACTTAGTGAATTTCGCATATAACTTCTCTCTCTATATTGTTTCCAACACTATCCTCAAATGTTCAGCATGATTTTCTGGCATCTTAGAATAAACTAGAATATCATCAATGAACACTATGACAAACTTGTCCAAATATTGTTTGAACACTCTGTTCATCATATCCATGAATGCGGCTAACGTATTAGTCAACCCAAACGATATAACCAAAAACTCGTAATGACCATAACGAGTTCTAAACGTCATCTTAGGTACATTCTCCTTCCTTTCTTTCAACTGATGGTACCCCGTACGCAAATCTATCTTAGAAAAATACTTTTCCACTTTTAATTGATCAAATAGATTATCGATTCTGGGCAATGGATATTTATTCTTAATCGTTAACTTGATCAACTCTCGATAGTCGATACAAAGTCATAACGATCTATCCTTCTTCTTTACAAATAATACCGGTGCTCCCCATAGAGACACACTCGGTTGAATGTACTTCTTATCTAATAGTTCCTGTAATTGAACCATTAACACCTTCATCTCTACCGGTGCCATCCTATATGGTGCCTTAGAAACTGGTGCCATTGTAATATATATATATATATATATATATATATATATATAATATTTTATTTAAAGTTTTCATTTTATTAGCATAGTATCCTTTCCATTCTCTTATAAATAGGATGCTTAGTTAGAATTAAAAAGACACTAGAAATTTTAGAGGATTCTCTTCTATAATCTTGAGCGTATTTCTTTAGAGTTCTAAGAAGTTTTGAGCGTAGTGTAAGTTTTCTTCAAGAATATCATCGCCCTACCAGTCAGAATACTCTTCTTTTACGGTAAGGGGTATTATTTCTTTCATATTCATGAAGAGAACTTCTATTATTCCATTCTTTATTATTCTACGCGGTTTACCCTATATTCATGAAGAGAACTTCTGTTATTCATGAAGAGAACTTCTGTTATTCCAGTCTTTATTATTCTATTGGAATAACCTGTATACGCGGACTACCCTATACTTGGTGAAATTCTTCTGTTATTTCATTCTTTATTATTATGTTGGAATAACCTGTCTATGCGAAGTACTGCATACATGGTGAAATTCTTCTGTTATTCCATTCTTTATTATTATGTTGGAATAACCTGTCTATGCGAAGTACCACATACATGGTGAAATTCTTCTATTATTCAATTCTTTATTATTACTGTTGGAACATCCCGCCGGCATGTAATTTCACCGACACGGTTCCATTATTTATTATTCTGTTGGAATATCCTGTCTGTGCTTTTACGCATGACCTGGTTTCGTTATTTATTATTATGTTGGAATAACCTGTCTGTGCGATCTATCACATGCCTGGTGATTTCTTTTGTTATTCCATTATTTATTATACTCAGTTGGTTAAAGTTTTGGCTTTTATACTCCATGAAATTAGTGGAATATCCTTGATATTTGCGCTTCATCCAGTATCTTTTCATGGAAATATTCTTTTGACCATTCTTGGGTTTTACCCCACAAAACAGTATCATGTTGACAATTTGGACGTTATTGGTTCCTGAATAAATTAATTCTTGAACTTGTTTTATTGAATTCTTATATCATTATCATCATCCTCATGTATATATTATGTTGAAAGTCATCTGTGGCCTGTAGTGCATAGATGGACTTGGTATGATTATGACCAGGGATTATTCGGTATAATCATGACCGTAATGTTACAAATGATGTGGTAAAAGTCCTCATTAGCCCGTAGTGTATTGATGGACAGTTGTTGGCATGATCATGACCATTAATGAATACACGAATATCCTTGGCCGTAGTGCATGGATAATTTGTGGTCGTGATACTAATGAATATCCTTGGTTGTAGTGCAGGGATGATGTGGATGATTTACTAAGCTGAGTCTCAGCGATAAAAGTGATGAAAAACCTTTTTAAATCATAAAAGATAGTATATTTTATTCTCTACTTGACTCTTTTAATGGATTGCTTGTTAAATTGCGCAGTTAAACTTGATGTTTGTTATATTTTATCGCTTTAACATTGTTGAAGGCTAACGATAATTTATTCTCGCATTATCTTAGTCATAATATTTCTTCTTGGGCTAGTTGAGCTCACCCTTTTCTTTCACGTTTCTCAAGAAATGAGAACGAAGCATTGGACTAGCCAGGGAATGGAGTGACGGTCCAAATGATAGTATTAGTAGTCCTCACTATTTTATTAAATAGTGTGACAATAAATGTAATGAGGACTCCTTTGAGTGTGGATATTATCTAGATGACAATATTCTTATTAAAACTCTCAGTTTATGTTTTTATTTTACACGACAGCTGTATTTATTAAGTTATATTTGAATTTTATACCATGTATTTGGCGACTCAAGATGTGTGATGTATACCTATTTTGGGGGCATCACAGTTGGTATCAAAGCTTAGGGATATAATCCCTGGCTGAGACGTGAGACAAGAACTAGGAGGGGAGAGACGGGGAATTCCTTCGCTAGTATGACCTACCTAGGTTTATTTGGTATTTAATTGGTCGGCCAGAGTATATGGATATTATGTGATATGTTAATTAACCCTTGTTTTGGGGCAGTATTTGAAAATGGCATCCGAGAATGTTGAGATTAGCAATGGAGCACAAGAGACCGTTGAGTCTCCACAGATCAATAATCCGGACAATGTGCATCAAGAAGGCGACAATCCTCATGCAAACAATAACACTGACCAAATGATGAATGATGGAATGTTCAGAGGCTTTCCGCAATTCATGTAGGATCAGCCAAGAGAGACACCTGTCTGAAATGTAGGTGGAAACACTGGAAACTCTCGGACGGTCACTGCTAAGCAGTTCAAGGAGATGGGACCACCGGAGTTTTTTGGAGAGCCAAAACCACTTAAGGTGGAGACGTGGATAAAGCAGATTAACAAGATATTTGATGTCTTGGGATGCTCCGAGGAGCAAAAGGTTCCCTTTGCCACCTTCATTTTGCAGGCAGAGGCAAATTACTGGTGGGAATCTGTAAAGCGTACTTAACCTGCCACACTGAAAATGTCGTGGGAAAAGTTCCAAGAACTGTTTAACGACAAGTACTTTCCCGAAAGTATTCGTCACATGAAAGAGGTAGGGTTCATTAAACTGGAACAAAACAACATGACCGTGTCACAGTACGAAGCCAAGTTTGTCGAGCTATCTCGGTTTGCGTCCCATTTGGTTGATAATGAGGAGAGAATGACACGGATATTTCTAAGAGGTTTCAAACCTGAGATACACCAATACCTCATTTCTCATAAACTTTACTTGTATTCAGATGTTGTTAATATGGCTCAGTTATTGGAGCGCGGTAATGAGTTAACCCAACCAAAAGAGAGCAGCCGACAAAATGATAATACCAGTGATACCAGTCATCGAAGCGATGACAACAAGCGTGGAGGGAATCAACATGCCAGAAATGGTAACCACTTTGGTGGTAATCATGGTCAAAACAATAAGGGTGGACATTTCAAGAAGAGGAGATTTAACAATGATGGAAAGACTTCAGCATCAGCACCCGTCGTTAAGGAAGGAGAAAGACCACATATCATATGCTTCAAATGTGGAGGGGAGGGACACATCAGTCCAAACTGCGCGATGCCATCCAAAGCATGTTACAATTGTGGAAGAGAAGGCCACCTAGCCCAATTTTGTTGTGCACCGAAGACAAGTCCAGCTGGGATGGAGGCATCAAAGGCCGTCCCAGACAAGACAAAACTAGTAGTTTAAGGAGAGCGTTTGTCGTGACCTCCCAAAAAGCAAGGAACCCGAACGAGGTCATCACGGGTAAGCTTATCATAAACTCTAGTGAAGTATATACATTATTTGATACCGGTTCTACCCATTCTTTTATTTCTCCTACTTGCGCTCAACGTTTAAATTTGACTTCGAAGAAATTAGACTTTGACTTATCTGTTGAAACTCCGTTGGGAGAAACCTTCATTACATCCACTGTTTATAAGTCTTGTTTGGTTAAAATCGGTACCCTCACATTACCTGTCGATCTTATTTCATTGAAAATATTTGCATTTGACGTAATTCTAGGGATTGATTGGCTAACTACTCATCATGCAAAAATTAATTATTTTCGTAAGGTTGTTAGCTTTCATATTCCTAACCAACCTATTATGCGAATTCAAGCAACCATACCATTAAAATAAATCACTGTCATCTCAAGCCATAAAGCTATTCGTTTATTGAAAAATGGATGTCAAGCTTTCTTAGCTCATGTCACAGATGTAAACAAAAATACGTCAATTTTGAATGATATTTCTATTGTTAATAAATTTCTTGACGTATTCCCTGAAGAACTTCTTGGCCTACCCCCAGAGCGTGAAATTGAATTTTATATCGACCTTGAACCCGGTACAAAACCTATTTCCAATGCCCCATATCGAATGGCTCCTATTGAACTTCAGGAGTTAAAGACCTAACTACAGGAATTGTTAGACATCAGTTTCATTCGTCCTAGTACTTCTCCTTGGGGTGCTCCTATTCTATTCGTGAAGAAGAAAGATGGGAGTATGCAACTTTGTATTGATTATCGGGAGTTGAATCATGTCACCATCAAAAATAGGTACCCATTACAACGTATTGATGACCTGTTTGACCAGTTGCAAGGCGCCAAATTCTTTTCAAAGATTAATATTCATTCCGGATATCACCAATTGAAGATTAGAACAGATGACATTCCAAAGACGGCTTCGGAACTTCGATGACGGGCATTATGAATTCCTAGTCATGTCTTTTGGATTGACTAATGCTCCTCCTGCCTTCATGGATATGATGAACCGAGTATTCATGGAATATTTGGATCACTTTGTGGTCGTCTTTATTGATGACATCCTCATATATTCCAAAAGTCGTGAAGATCATTAGCAACACTTGAGGCTGATACTCTAAAAGCTTCATGAAAACAAGCTTTATGCCAAGTTGAAGAAATGCGAGTTTTGGCTTGAGGAAGTAGCATTCCTTGGGCACGTGGTATCAAGTCATGGAATATCTGTTGACCCAGAAAAGATTGAAGCTATTCAAAGCTGGGAACAACCTAAATTAGTGATCAAAGTACGTAGCTTTCTCGGCTTAGCTGGTTATATCGGAGATTCGTAGAAGGGTTTTCTCGAATTGCTACTCCATTAACTCAACTGACTCGGAAAGATACAAAATTCAGTTGGAGTGAGGAATGAGAGAAGAGTTTTCAAGAACTCAAGAGGAGACTCATTTCAGCACCTGTTCTGACAATACCATCTGGCTCAGAGGGATTTGTCATCTATAGTGATGCTTCGGGCAAAGGGTTAGGATGTGTTCTCATGCAACATGGGAAAGTCATAGCCTATGCCTCTCGAAAACTCAAAAAATATGAGAGAAATTATCCTACTCATGATCTAGAGTTGGCAGCAGTAGTTTTTGCACTAAAGATTTGGAGGCATTACTTGTATGGGCAGAAAGTGGAGATCTTTACGGATCATAAAAGCCTCAAATATTTCTTCACTCAAAAGGAACTCAACATGCGACAGAGACATTGGCTTGAACTATTGAAAGATTATGATCATACCAATCAATACCATCCTGGAAAAGCGAACGTGGTAGCTGACACATTAAGTAGAAGATCATATGCAGGTATGAGTGCGATATTATCAACACAAAGGCGCATTTTGTATGACATGCAAAGGATGGAGATAGAGATAAAGACTCTAGGGACCAACGTGATGATAGCGAATATACGAGTAGAACCGACTTTAATCGATAAAGTTAAAGCTGCTCAAGCTATAGACCTGGAGCTGATGCGTATCAGGAAGAAAATACAAGAAGGTGCTCTGCCGGAAGCAAGAATCGATAAAGAAGGAATACTTCGAGTCAACTCCAGACTTTGTGTTCCTAACAACCCTGATTTAAAGTATAAAATCATGATGGAGGTGCATAACACACCATTTGCAATCCATCTTGGGAGTACCAAAATGTATCATGATCTTCGACATACATTTTGGTGGGGCAATATGAAGAGAGAGATAGCGCTGTTTATCTCAAGGTGTTTAACTTATCAACGAGTCAAGGCAAAGCATCAAGTACCAAAAGGTCCATTGCAACCACTTGAAATTCCAGAATGGAAGTGGGAGCACATTACCATGGATTTCGTTACTGGTCTTCCCAAGGTTTCTCAAGGCATAGATGCAATTTGGGGTCATTATTGATAGATTGACCAAGTCTGCTCATTTCTTACCTATACGAGAAACTTATACACTTGAACGTCTTGCTCGTATGTACATAAACGAGGTTGTAAGATTGCATGGTATGCCAGTATCCATAGTTTCTGATCGAGACCCAAGATTCACTTCACAATTTTGGATTACTTTGTAAAAAGCTATGGGCACGGATTTACGATTTAGTTCTGGCATATCATCCTCGAGGCGGATTTTGACAATCGAGAGGACTATTCAAACTACGGAAGATTTATTAAGACTCGTGTCCTTGACTTCAAGGGAAGTTGGGACACGTTCTTACCATTGGTGGAGTTTTCCTACAACAACAGTTATCAAACAAGTATTGGCATGGCTCCATTCGAGGCGTTGTATGGAAGAAAGTGTCATTCTCCAGTATGCTGGGATGAGGTGGGTGAAGCAATGTTGTTGGGACCAGAGTTAATACGTATGACTACGGAAAAGATATAAACGATCCGGCAACGTATAAAAACCTCACAAGATCGACAAAACAGTTATGCTGATCTTCATCGAAAGGACGTGGAATTCGATATTGGAGATCATGTGTTGTTACGTGTTGCTCCATAGAAAGGAGTTACGAGATTTGGAAAGAAAGGAAAGCTCAATTCTCGATTCATTGGCCCATTTTTAATCCTCGATCGAGTAGGAACTGTGGCGTATAGACTCGCTTTACCGCCAAGTATGTCTCGTGTTCATAACGTTTTTCATATATCCATGTTACGTAAATATGTGGAAGACCCAAACCACATTATTGAGTTAGAACCGGATGAAATAGCGAAAGATTTAACGTATGAAGAGGTACCTGTTTAAATCTTGGATAAGAAGGAACATATTCTATGCTCCAAGGTTATACCTCAAGTCAAAGTTTTGTGGAGAAACCATGATGTTGAGGAAATGACCTAGGAGTTAGAATCTGAAATGAAATCAAGGTATCCTTACCTCTTCGACATACCAGGTATGTACCCTAATTTCGAGGGCAAAATTTCATAAGAAGGGGAGGTTGTAAGACCCCAACTTTTTTTAATAAAGATGATTTTTCTATAAATATCATTTTTAAATATTATGGAATGAATTTGATATAATGTTATAGTTGCGGGTAATATTTATAAATTTTGCAAAGTACGCAAGTTGTTATATAATATTTGATTGGTCGGGAAATATTCATTTTAGGAGGGAATATTCGTATGACGACACAATCATTGGTGGACCCCACAACAGAATTATTGTCGGGTTGAGAAAACGACAAAAATATTTTATGAAAATAACATCGAAAGTTTTACCATTAACTGTTGAAACACCCGGTGTTAAAAGTACAGGAATACGCGTGGTTGCATAGTAGCACACGGTATTGATTATTGATGCTTACGTGAGAAGTCACTCAGTTTTGTTCAATTATTACTTCAGTAATTGTTGCATAGTATCTCACGTTATTTTATTCAATTATTGTCGATATTTTATATATTATTAAATCAATTATTATCAATATTTGGTTTTGTCACAGGAATGAATGTAATGGAAGGAATGGCAGGTAATGTATATATATATATATATATATATATATATATATATATATATGTTTCGAAAAAGTTGCCAAAGGTATACAAAATGGATTCACGGGGGATCACCCCGTGACTTATTTAAGCTCGTGTATATATATATATATATATATATATATATATATATATATATATATACACTCAATGACATTTTGAATCCTTTCAGTCATTTTGTTGTTGTTTATATTGTTGATATTCTCATTTTTTCCAATTCCATTGAAGAACACATTAAACATTTAAAATCATTCTTCAAAATAGTTAAAGATAATGGACTTATCCTTTCATCCTCCAAATGCAGCTTGTTTCAAGTTAAAGTTCGGTTTCTTGGTTTAAATATTTATCGCGGACTCGTACAGCCTATTGATAGAGCTATTCAATTTGTTGACAGATTCCCAGATAAAATTACCAATAAAACCCAACTACAGAGGTTTCTAGACTCGCTCAATTATATTGGCAAGTTCTATAAAAACCTCAGGAAGATTTATAAACCTCTCTTTCAGCGTTTGCAAGACAATCCTCCCCCATGGACTGACATCCACACTTCTGTCGTCCAACAAGTTAAAAAATATGTCAAGGCATTGCCCTGCCTTGGTATTTCCAATGATTCTGCATTCAAAATTGTTGAAACTGATGCCTCTGATATTGGATTCGGAGGAATTCTCAAACAAAAACTTATTCTCAACTCCCCAGAACAAATTGTCCGTTTCCATTCCGGTGCATGGAATAATACACAGTTAAATTACAGTACTATTAAAAAGGAAATACTTTCTTTAGTATTATGTATTAATAAATTTCAAAGTGATTTATTAAATCAAAAATTTTTGGTTCGTATTGACTACAAATCAGCAAAATATGTTTTAGAAAAAGATTTTGAAAACATAGCCTCTAAACATTCCTTTGCTAGATGACAAGCCCTATTAAGCATTTTTGATTTTGAGATTGAATACATTAAAGGCAGTAACAATTCGATCCCTGATTTTCTCACTCGGGAATTTATTAATACAGGTACTCTCCATCCATCATGAGTATTAGAGGAGCATCTTCCTCTCGTGGTCCGGGTCGCCCTACTGGCTCAAGTAATCAGCCAAGAGGAACGGTGGTTCCTCATCCAGTAAACCCAGTTTATCAAACAACTAACAAATTTACTGGCCCTTGGGACAATGCCTAATCCGACAATACCGCTACGCTTTAGCCAAGAACTCCAACACCGGTTGACCCTTTCCAGTCTAAGGCCTCCCTTTCAAACCCTAGTCATCCTCCTTCTGAGTACATTCTTAGATGGACCAATCACCTATTTCATATTGAACCCCATATGAAATCTAATGACGACTCCAACTAACTGCCTCCCGCTTCTTTCCTTCTGGTTGGCACTTCATGCCCCTTGCTCCTTATAAATCCCTTGTGTATTATAAGGATATCCTCCTTGAAACAGAGTCAATTTTCATTAAACCCATTTATGCCAATAACGATAAATCTAAAGTTCTTTATCATTCATTATAAATTAAATAGTTTATTTTGATGTCTGATTGGGGAAAACATCCCTCTGATCTTATGCAGCTTTTTAATCAAAATAACTCTTATTGTTATTATGATTACATGGAAGCTTGGTATAGAGTTTTCCTTCATCTTCTTTAGTGATTACATTAACTTGTTTAATGCAACACTTTTCATTGCAATTGTTAGCACAAATAGTGACTTCGTCATTACAACTATCTGTTTCGTGGTTACTAGTACTGCTATTAGATGAATGAGGAATATCAGAACTTTCATCATTACTGACATTGTTCTCTATTCTCATTAATTCTAATAGTTGTTCAGTATCTTCACAAGAAATATTTAACTAAGATAATTTTTTCTTTATTTTGCACTCATTCGTGTAGTGCCATTTCTGTCCACAATTGTGGCAAACTATTTTACTTTTTATCGAATTTTTTAGATGATTTCTTATTGTATTTTTTATTTGAGGGTTTAGGTTTAGTATAATAATCATCTTGATTTTTATCTTTTTTATGACTATGTTTTCGACGCCTTAGACTTTTATGATGATCAATATGTTATCCAAGTGCTTCCTTCTAGAGGGAGAAAAAGGAGGTAAACCATATTGTTCACAGAATGTTCCTAACTCGTATTTAGCTTTTTTCTTATCTTTACTAGCTTGTTTGGCTAATTTAAAATAAATACACATTTTTAATCCAATTTTTTGAATATAACTGATTATGTCACCATAGGTTAGGATATCATAATCAATATATCCTAAATTTTTACTTAACTCTTCTCTAACTTTATGAGCGAATAATGAAGGTCAACCATTGACGAATTTTTCATTCCAGAATGGTTTATTGCTATCATTTCGCATCATAACTCGAGAGGTAAATACATCTTTATACCATCTAAAATCACTTAGAGTGGGACAAGTGAGATTACTGAGCTGATCATGGATTCTCTTAGTAGTATTACTGGGAGTGCCAACAAAATATTTTATTATGGTGAAAATTAAAGTATTGACTCTATCTGGCGGACCAATCCCAACATCTTCATCAAAGATGGGGTTGCCATTATCATCTAACTAGACATCATGAATTATTGATAATCTAGTATCTTCAGTGAGATGTTTTTCCCACCAAGATCTGAGAATAACAGTGAATCCACTAGCTAATAACTCAACAATATCTGGCTGAGTCAGATTGTTGAATTTAGTTATATAGCTATTTGCTACCATAGACATGTGCTTTAACTTGTTTAAAATCTCTTATTCACTGAAATCATCTATGTTCCATTCATAAATTTTATTGGATGAAACAGAGAATTGTTTATCTAGATTTCTCTCTTCGAATTGTAGATCCGGAGGAGTAGGTCTAGAGTACCAATTTCTGGTTATGCTAGTGTTTTTAACTGTTAATTTTTTTAACGGATCATTAAGATCTGGGACTGAAGAAGTATCAGAATGATCTGACTTGCTACTGCTCTCATTGTCAGTTTTAATTTGATCAATGATTGCAATGGTGCCACTTGATTCAGGCTCAGTTTTTAATTTTTTAAATAACTTATCTATAGCTCGAGTGAGTTCACTATCTTTGTTAGGTTAACCTAGTTTACTTCTATTTTCTGGTAATTTTAATAAAGGTTGTTCAATTTTTGAATCGGGTTTTTTAACAATGATTTCTTCGAACTTTTCTTCAATCCTATCTAGCTGTCTTCCTACGGTTGCTAGATATTGATTACTAAAATTTAATTGTTCAATAATTTTTTTATCATCTTTATTACCATCCGAAATCTTAAAAGGACTGGCAACAACAGATGTATTTTTAACTAGAAGTAGGACAGTTTCTAGCAGGGGATGACTAGAGGAGACATTTGACTTATCTTCTTTAATCCATTGAGTTTTAGTTATAACATTACATTTACCCTGATATTGATCATACCAATTGTAAAAAGTAATGTTTATCTTTTCACTGTTAATAAATCGTTTCCATCTATTAACAATTTTATCTTGTTATCAGACGGGTGATTGGAATGAAATAAATGCCTTTTTTCTTTATTAGATTTGGAATTAAAATCTTTAACAAGATTATCCCAATCTAATATGAAATCCTTTTTAAGAACTCTTAACTGATTATTAATCGGAATCTCAAAATCCGACTGAGTAGGCAACTCAGAAGGGTTAGGCGAAGAAGAACCTTCTTCTTCAACAAAATCCTTTTAAGTGTAACAAGGATGACTAGCTTGACCGTGATTAAGGATACCCTTTAATTTAATATCCCTAACAGAAGGGTTACTAAGTACTTCAGTATCTCTTCGGGTGTGAACTGAAGGTGCTGAAGAACTAGTAAAATCTTCTATAATAACTGACCTTCTAGTATGCTCAAAACTTATTTTGACCGTTCCATCAGAAAATTGTTTAACATTTTCAATATTTAACAGATTGCTAACTACAGGTTGTTGAGGTATTTCACTTGGTAAAGTCCATTGACTAAGTAACGTAATATCCTTCCAGAGGATGGTTCTCGGGATCTGAATATTAGCATCACTAGTTGAACTTTGAATTAATACAGTTTGATCTTTAGGACTTTTGTTAAGAGCATGAACGTTTAAATTCGTTTTCATGGTCTTATAATAAATCCTGTAAATCAAAGGTATGGGCTGAGAACCCTCAATCATATGAGTAATTTCACCAGCAGTTTTAATGTTTAATGTCAAAGCTTTTAATAAATGTTGATCACTTAGGCTTAATGTGAAATCAGGAAAGCAATTGAAATGGATAGGTCCATTGTGCAAACTTGATTCCATAGCACCAATCATGCTTGGATAATAATTCAGGAATCTAGCATCTTTGAGGCAGAGGTAGATACTTGAATTAGTTCTTTTAATATTTAATGGTTTTACTACAACTTGAACAAGACCGATGTGAATAAAATTGTAACATTTCTTCCTATGTTTTTTAATAACATCTGGAGATAAGAGACTATAATTTTTGTATTCTTTGTTAATTGCATAGACCTTTTCTACTATTTTTACATTATAATCAATTTTAAAATTATCTAAAAAGGTTGACTGATAAATTTCTTTAGGGAAAACCCTAGGTATGTTCCAATTGTATAAAGCTTGACTAATATTTTCATAAGCTTGTGTGTTTCTTGGTTAACTATATGGGGACAGACGAGGGGGCAAAAGTTGATGAGTTTACATTAGGCCGAGGAGTTAGATCTGAACAACCTACTCATCCTATACTAAATTCAAAAATTAGCTTTATTCTTTATTCTTCCATTCATACTCTCTTACCTTAAGCAGACTCATACCTATGTTCTCTAACCCGACACTGCTCACCCAAGAGACTTACAAAGGTTAGACGCGAACTAGGTGGACTACAGTAAGTTAGGTGACTTCGGAATAAGAGTTAAAGAGAAATTTTGAAAATAATAGGTAAATGAACAGATTACTGAGATCTTACTGGCAACTAGAATAAAACAACTTGGCTTTGATACCATTTGAGGCGGAAGTAAAGATTGAGAGAGATGAAGAGAGTGGTGCATAATAAAGAACACAATTTAACTACTAAACAAAATAGTTTTTATTGATAACTGAAACTATTTACAAACAAACTGAAAATTAAAGTAACTTACAATTTAACTTAGAACATTTAAGAAGAAAAGAAGGAGGGGTTAAGAAGGGCTAAACAGTGGTAGAAACCAAAGATTCGTCTGAGAAGGAACTCAGAGTCTTTCTAAGTTTTGAAGTCTATTTTGCCAACTGAGTTTGGTTTCCTTTTATAGAATAAGGAAAGGAACTATTACAAAGTTACTATTACAAATTGAATTATTACAGACAAGCAACTGTAGATGAATAGTGCTAACTTTTGACTAAATACATACGCTTTCGGCTACTTTAGACAAAGAGGCCGACAACTTTTGACTCGGCAGATGCTTTCGGTGGAAAAGAGAGAGCATCATTTGACCTTGAAGGTTGCCGGGACAGGTGCGCGTGATTGGAGCTGCTTTCGGTGGAAAAGAAAGTTCTTCTGACTGATTGGCTGCAGGGGCATGTGCATGTGACTAGGAAGTCAGGCAAATGGGTCCTGAGCATCTTGTAGATCGATGGTGCCATATGGATCATACTGACCATCATCATCTGCAAACTGGCTGACTGAAGCATTCTGAGAAGAGGAAGAAGAATGAACAGAAGCTTCCTCATATAACTCATCAATTCTTTTGTTAAGTGCTTGGGCTATTAATTTCAATTCTTTACTGGAACAGTCTTTGAAATCGAAAATGCCATTGGAACAAGTTGAACCAGTAGGACTGACTCTAGACTCTTTTGACTTAGATTCTTTTTCTTTTTCTTTAATGGCCGAAATGGTGGTGACTGGAAGAGGGGAAATAGGAGCAACAGGAAATTCTTGTTGAACCTATCCAACAATCCTATTAATGTCAAATTTATCCCACCATTTGATGTACCATAGGTGGGTGACCAGGGTGAAAGGATCAGATGAGGGAGAAGCAAGGTAACTGACTTCTTTACTATGAGGGAGGGTAACTTGGGATGGAGTTTTAATTTCATACTGCCATTTAAGAATTCAAGGAATCTTATACTTACTTACAAATTGAAGAATGGCAGGGACACCAGTAAGCTTAGGATTATTTTTACTATGGTTACAAAAATGACTGAGGACTTTCAAGAGGTTAGGAAGGAGGTCGTAAGTAGAACCAAACCTTGCCCACCAGTGAGAAAACCAATAAGGGAAATGACTCTTGAATTTATGATCGAACTGAATAAACCACGAATGACTGTTTGACTCATTTTGATGAAGGAAAACTCTATACCAAGCTTCCATGTAATCATAAGAACAATAAGAGTTATTTTGATTGGAAAGCTGCATAAGATCAGAGGGATGTTTTCCCCAATCAGACATCAGAATAAACTGTTTAATATATAATGAATGATAAAGAACTTTGGATTTATCGTTATTGGCATAAATGGGTTTAATGAAAATTGACTCGATTTCAAGGAGGATATCCTTATAATACACAAGGGATTTATAAGGAGCAAGGGGCATGAAGTGCCAACCAGAAGGAAAGAACTGGGAGGCCAGATTGACTGGGTTCGTCATTAGGTTTCATATGGGGTTCAATATGAAATAGGTGATTGGTCCATCTAAGCATGTACTCAGAAGGAGGATGACTGGGGTTTGAAAGGGAGGCCTTAGACTGGAAAGGGTCAACCGGTGTTGAGTTACTGGCTAAGGCAGATCTGTACAGTTTGGGCATTGTCCCAAGGACGGTAAATTTGTTAGTGGTTTGATAAACTGGGTTTACTGGATGAGGAACCACCATTCCTCTTGGCTGATTACTTGGGCCAGTAGGGCGACCCAGACCATGAGAGGAAGATTCTCCTCTAATACTCATGATGGATGGAGAGTACCTGTATTAATAAATTCCCGAGTGAGAAAATCAGGGATCGAATTTTTACTGCCTTTAATGTATTCAATCTCAAAATAAAAAATGCTTAATAAGGCTTGCCATCTAGCAAAGGAATGTTTAGAGGCTATGTTTTTAACATCTTTTTCTAAAACATATTTTGCTGATTTGCAGTCAATACGAACCAAAATTTTTTGATTTAATAAATCACTTTGAAATTTATTAATACATAATACTAAAGAAAGTATTTCCTTTTTAATAGTACTATAATTTAACTGTGTATTATTCCATGCATCGAAATGGAAACAGACAATTTGTTCAGTTTCAACAATTTTGAATGCAGAATCATTGGAAATACCAAGGCAGGGCAATGCCTTGACATATTTTTTAACTTGTTGGATGACAGAAGTGTGGATGTCAATCCATGGGGGAGGATTGTCTTGCAAACGCTGAAAGAGAGGTTTGCAAATCTTCTTGAGGTTTATATAGAACTTGCCAATATAATTGAACGAGCCCAGAAACCTCTATAGTTGGGTTTTATTGGTAATTTTATCTGGGAATCTGTCAGCAAATTGAATAGCTCTGTTAATAGGCTATATGAGTCCGCGATAAATATTTAAACCAAGAAATCAAACTTTAACTTGAAACAAGCTGCATTTGGAAGATGAAAGGACAAGTCCATTATCTTTAACTATTTTGAAGAATGATTTTAAATGTTTAATGTGTTCTTCAATGGAATTGGAAAAAATGAGAATATCATCAATGTAAACAATAACAAAATGACTGAAAGGATTCAAAATGTCATTGAGGATATTCTGAAATTCACTAGGAGCATTTTTTAGGCCAAATGCCTGAACATTCCATTTATAATGGCCAAATGGGGGTGGTAAAGGCTGTTTTGTACCTATCATCGGGGTGAATGGCAACTTGCCAGAAACCAGACTTAAGGTCAAACTTACTGAAAATAGTGGCATTACTCAACCGATTAATGAGGTCATCCTTATTAGGTAAAGGGTACTTAATCCATTCTAAGACCTTGTTTAATGGTTTGTAATTGATTACTAGACAGGGAACACCTCTCTCCTTTTCTGCTTCATTGTTAACATAAAAGGCGGGACATGACCATAGGGATTTACTAGGCTTAATTAAACCTTTACTAAGAAGATCATTAATCTCCTTTTTACATAACTCCATTTGTTCGTGATTCATTTGTATCGGCCTGGCCTTAGTAGGAATCAGGTGCTCTTTGAATTCCTTAGCATAAGGGAGCCTTACAATATGTTTTTTCCGATGCCAAAAGGCATTAGGAGAATCAGAACAAAGAATAAGTTCTTAACCCTTCAATTTTTTCTTGAACTTCTTTATTTTGAAGTTGTTCTTCAATACGTTTGTATTTAATTTCTTCCTTCAAGAAATTCAAATGGGTGGATTTATAGTTCAATAAATTTAATGATTTGGAAATAGATTCTTCTTGAATGAATTTTAAATCTCTTTCTTTAGGTTTAATAAGAAATTTAAATGTTATTCTTTTTCCTAAATGTTTACAACTTAATCCTTCATTCCTGGTAGTAAAAGGGTATAATAAATATATAAACGGTAACCCTAAGATGATCTTATCAGTAAGATCGCAGATTAAAACAAATGATGTCTTAAAACACATATTATCTTGGCAGATATGAACTTTAGGCAGTTTATATTTTATTTTCATTTGACTACCGTTAGCTGAATTTAATTTTTCATTAGTTTTGTTATAGTATTTGTGACGCCCCCAAAATAGGTATACATCACCCATCTTGAGTCGCCAAATACATGGTACTAAATTCAAATACAACTTGATTATACAACAGTCGTGTAAAATACGACAAAATACATGCTGTGAGTTTTAATACAAATATTGTCATCTAGACAATATCCACACTCAATTTAGTCCTCATTACACTTATTATCACACTCAATTTAATAAAAACTTTATTATATTAATATGCTTCTTCATAGTTCAAAACTATTTACAACTTGATTCCATAACCAAAGCTATTACATTTCTATCCTGCAATTGACTTCTACAAAATTGGGATTTACAAAAAAACTACCCTTTAATTATACAAAAGAGGGTTTTACGTCACTACACATATACAAAAAGATCTACCGATCAATAACTCCTCCATTTAATACTAATAATGCATGACAGCATTCTCATGATTTTGATTCGCAAGAATCGACACAATATCCCGACTAGTAGTGTGAGACCACAGATTTTATGAATAAAGATTTAAGTATCTCGAAGTATTTTTTTTGAATATTATGGTGTGGATTTGATATAATGATATGTGTAGTATTTATAAATTTTACAAAAGTATGCAAGTTGTTATATAATATTCGTTTGGTCAGAGAATATTTTTTTTATCGTGGAATATCCGTACGACAGCACAATCATTGTCGTAGTAAGAAAACGACAGAATTATCATTTTATAAAATAACGGCGAAAGTGTTACCGTTAAAACTGTTGAACTACCCAGTAGTAAAAGTACAATAATGCGCGTGGTTGCATAGTACCACACGGTATTGATTATTGATGCTTACGTGAGAAGTCACTCAGTTATACTCATTTATTGCTATAGTAATTGTTGCATCATATCTCTCATATTATTGATTCGATTATTGTTACAGTATCATCTGCATTATATGATATATTATTAAATCAATAATTGAGACGACAAAGTTATTCATATTATTAAATTGTAATATTTACAATGTCTAGAAGTTCTGACAAGGAGAGGTTTGGTCACCTAATTGCGCGCCAATAAGGAGAAATCCTTATCGAAAAGCCCCGTCTTTCCTGGGAACGACCTGGTTGTTAAATATTGTGAGTTATAATATTAATGATGAATAAGTTCGTGTTGATTAAAGATGAATTTGATAGTTTTATTGTGTTGGGATTATTGGTGTTAGTTGAAATCGACATCTATTCCGATGATAATTGATGTCTGTGGGTTATATTAATAAAACAGGTAATTTATTGGATAAATGACCAATTAATTGCTACTAATTCATATGCTCATATAACTATTTATTCACATGTGTGTACTATTGAGTCACATTCACTTACTATTAGGGGAGTTGGTGCAAGATTGATAATACTTGCATAACTAAGTTAAAAATGGATGTATAGATGGAGGTACTATACTATAATTCATATTTTCACATGATTATAACTATTGGTTCACATGATTGAACTATTGAATCACATTATTTACTATTAGGGGAGGTAGTGCAAGTTTGATAATACTTGCAGGACTAAATTAAAAATGAAGGAAAAGAGGAAGGTATTAGACTGTAATATTTCGATCCCCAAAACGTGCAATTATCAAAACTATATTTTTCTATAAATAGAAGCTCATTATTCCTTCATTTCTCACCAATTCACAAAAGCTATATAGCAATTATTATAGAGAGAAATTATAGAGAGAAAGAAGAAGAGAAGTCTACTACATTTCTATTCCAGTATCTAGCTTTATTATAAGGTAAGGGGTATTATTTCTTTCGTATTCATGAAGAGAGTTATTGTTATTCCATTCCTTATTATTACATTGGAATAACTTTGTATATATGAAATCCGCATACATGGTGAAATTCTTACATTATTCCATTCTTTATTATTATGTTGGAATAACCTGTATATGCAAAGTACTACATACATGGTGAAAATTTTCTATTATTTCGTTCTTTATTATTACACAAGAATATCACATGCGTGCATTTATTATTGGACTGGTTCCATCATTTATTATTCGCCGGAATATCTTATACGTGCGTTTCGCCTGGGACTGGTTCCATTATTTATTATACTGCCGGAATATCACATGCGTGCGTTTACATGACTGGTTCCATTATTTATTATTACATTGGGAATAACACATCGTGCAGTCTATACTATGCACGCATGGTGAATCCTTCTGTTATTCCATTCTTTATTATTCTGTTGGAATAACCTATCTATGTGGATTACCACATGCATGTGAATGACCTTTCGTATTCATTCTTTATTAAATTGTGGAAATGATCTGTTTACGTGGATTACCGCATAACGGATGAAAATCCATTTGCAGTTTCGTTTATTCTATTATACTCATGAGATATCATTTCTTTTGTACTCGTCATGAAATATCATTTTATTTGGTTTTATTGTTACGAGTTACTATTCAAGGGTTACTATTCACCCGGTTACTATTCACTATAGTATTATTCACTCAGGTATTCGGGGCACTTTTCATGCCGGGATACTATTCACGAGTTACTATTCATAGGTTACTATTCACCCAAATTACTATTCACCCGAATATTATTCACTCAGGTATTTGATGTACTTTTCATGTCGGGGTACTATTCACGAGGTACTATTCCCAAAGTACTATTCACGGGGTACTATTCACGATGAAAAATTGATTCTTTTCTGTCAAAATTATTTTTGGTGCATGAATATTATTCTTGAATTTTACTCCACAAAGAAGTATCATGTTGACAATTTGGACGTTATTGAGTTCAGGATAAATTAACTAATAAATCTTTAAAATTAATTCTTGAACTTGTTTTATTGAATTATTATGTAATTGTCATCATCCTCATGTTTAAATTATGTTGAAAGTCATCTTTGGCTTACATGCATAGATGGACTTGGTATGATTATGACCAAGGATTATTCGGTATAATCATGGTAGTAATGTGACGAATGATGTGGTAAAAGTCCTCGATTGTGCATGTAGTGCATTGATGGATGATTTTTTTGGTATGATTATGACCATGGATTATTCGGTATAGTCTTGACCATTGATGATTCAATGAATATCCTTGGCCGTAGTGCAGGGATGATTCGATGATGTGGTTTATTTATTAAGCTGAGTCTCAGCGATAAAAATTGATGAAAACATTTTTTTTAAATCATAGAAGATAATAGATTTTATGCTCTACTTGACTCTTCTAATGGATTGCTTATTCCACTGCAGTTAAACTTGATGTCTATTGTATTTTATCAGTTTAACATTGTTGAAGACTAATGATAATTTATTCTGCATTATCTTAGTCATAATATTTCTTACTGGGCTAGTTGAGCTCACCGTTTCCTTCATTGTTCTCTTCAGGAAATGAGAATATAGTTGGGACAAGTCGGGGAATGGAGTGACGGTCCAGATGATAGCATTAGTAGTCCTCACTATTCTGTTAAATAGTGTGACAATAAATGTAATGAGGACTCCATTGAGTGTGGATATTGTTTAGATGACAATATTCTTATTAAAACTCTCAGTTTATGTTTTGTCGTATTTTACACGACAGTTGTATTATTAAGTTGTATTTATATTTTTGTACCATATATCTGGCGACTCAAGATGGGTGATGTATACCTATTTTGGGGGCGTCACAGTTGGTATCGAAGCTTAGGGATATGATCCCTGGCTGGGATGTGAGACAAGAACTAGGAGGGGAGAGACGGGGAATTCCTTCACTAGTATGACCTACCTAAGTTTATTTGATATTTAATTGGTTGGTCAGAGTATAGAGATTATATGTGACATGTTAATTAACCCTTGTTTTGTGGAAGTATTTGAAAATGACATCCGAGAATGTTGAGAATAACAATGGAGCACAGGAGACCGTTGAGTCTCCACAGATCAATAATCAGGATAATGTGCATCAGGAAGGTGACAATCCTCATACAAATAACAACACTGACCAAATGATGAACGATGAAATGTTCAGAGGTTTTATGCAATTCATGAAACATCAGGCGAAAGCGGCTCCTGTCCAAAATACAGGTGGAAAAACAGGCAACTCTCGGACGGTCACTGCTAAACAGTTCAAGGAGCTGGGACCACCGGAGTTTTTTGGAGAGCTAAAACCACTTAAGGCGGAGACGTGGATAAAACAGATCTGCAAGATATTTGATGTCTTGGGATGCTCCGAGGAGCAAAAGGTTCCCTTTTCCACCTTCATGTTGTGAGCAGAGGCAGATTACTGGTGGGAATCTGTAAAGTATACTCAACCTGCCGCACTGAAGATGACTTAGGAGAGGTTCCAAGAACTGTTCAATGACAAGTACTTTCCCAAAAGTATTCGTCACATGAAAGAGGTTGAGTTCATCAAGCTGGAGCAAAACAACATGACCATGTCGCAGTACGAAGCCAAGTTTTGCCGAGCTATCCCGGTTTGTGTCCCACTTAGTTGATAATGAGGAGAGAATGACGCGAATGTTTCTTAGAGGTTTGAAACCCGAGATACTTTAATACGTCATTTCTCAAAAACTTTGTTTGTATTCAGATGTTGTTAATAGGGCATTGTTATTGGAGTGTGATAATGAGTCAGCACAACCAAAAGGCATCGACCAACTACCGATAATAATCATACCAGTGGCAACGATCATCGGAACAATGATAACCATCGTGGGGGAAATTATCATGCCAAGAATGGTAACCCCAAAGGAAGGAGAGCGATCGTAGGGTATGTTTTAAATCGGAGGGAGATAATAGAAGTGGAAATTTCAAGAAGAGAAGGTCATTTAGCTCAATTTTGTCGTATAATGAAGTCAAGTCCAGCTGGGACGGTGGCACCAAAGGCGGATATGGACAAAACAAAGTTGGTGGTTTTAGGAAGAGCGTTTTTTCATGACTTCTTAAAAAGCGAGTAACCCGAACGAAGTTAGCACGGGTTAGTTAATTACAAATTCTTGCGAAGTCTATACCTTATTAGATACCGGTTCTACCCATTCTTTTATCTATCTTTCTTGCGCTCAACGTTTAAATTTGACTCCGGAGAAATTAGACTTTGACTTATCGATTGAAGCTCCGTTAGGAGAAACCTTCATTACATGTACTATCCAAGTCTTGGATGAGAGTCACAGTTTTGAATGATATTTCTATTGTTAATAAATTTTCTGACGTATTCTTGAAGACTTCTTAGCCTACTTAAAGCATGAAATCGAATTTTGTATTGACCCCAGTACAAAACCCATTTCTAAAATCCTCAAATATTTTTCTTCACCCAAAACGAACGTAACGTGCGATGAAGACGTTGGCTTAAGCTGTTGAAGATTACGATCATACCATTCAATACCATCGTGGAAAAGCAAACGTGGTAGCTGACGGGTTGAGTAGAACCTCGTATGCATTTACGAGTGCAAAGTTGTTAACACAAAGACCCATTTCGTATAACTTACAAATGATGAAGATAGAGTTAAAGACTCTAAAAACCCACGTGGTGATATCAAATATACGAGTAGAATCGACTTTAATCGATAAAGTTAAAGCTGTGCAAGCTACATACTCAGAGCTGATGAATGTGAAGAAGAAGGTTCAAGAGGGCGTTATTCTAGAAGCAAGAGTCGATGAAGAGAGGAAATCTCAACCGTTGATTTTATTGGCCCATTTGAAATCCTTGATCGAGTAGGAACTGTGGCCTATAGAATCATTTTATCGCCAAACAGGTTATGTGTTCATAACGTTTTTCACGTATCGATGTTACGTAATTATGTGGACAACCCGAACCACATTATTGAATTAGAACTAGACGATATATCAGAAGATTTAACGTATAAGGAGATACGTGTTAAAATCTTGGATAAGAAGGATCGTATTCAACACTCAAATTTCAAGAGTTAAAATCTGAAATGAAGTCAAGGTATCCTCATCTCTTCGGCATACCAGGTACGTACGTAAATTTCGAGGGCGAAATTTCATAAGGAGGAGAGATTGTGAAACCACAGATTTTATGAATAAAGATTTAATTATCTCGAAGTATTTTTTTTTTCAATATTATGGTGTGGATTTGATATAATGATATAGTTGTGGGTAGTATTTATAAATTTTGCAAAGTATGCAAGTTGTTATATAATATTTGTTTGGTCGGGGAATATTCTTTTTGTCGTGGAATATCCGTATGACGGCACAATCATTGTCGTAGTAAGAAAATGACAGAATTATCATTTTATAAAATAACGGCTGAAGTGTTACCAAGTTAAAAAGCTGTTGAACTACCGTAGTAAAAAAAGTCTGAATCTGCTGTGGTTGCATAGTACCACACACGGTATTGATTATTGATGCTTACATGAGAAGTCACTCGGTTATACTCAATTATTGCTATAGTAATTACTGATCATATCTCTATATATTATTGATTCGATTATTGTCACGCAATATTTTATCATACGCATTATATGATATATTATTAAATCAATAATTGAGATGACAAAGTTATTCATATTATTAAATTACAATATTTACAATGTCTGTAAGTTCACGAGGAGAGGTTTAGTCATCTAATTGCGCGCCAATAAGGAGAAATCCTTATCGGAAAGCCCCATCTTTCCTGGGAACGACCTGGTTGATAAATATTGTGAGTTGGTGCAAGATTGATAATACTTGCATGACTAAGTTAAAAATAGAGGTATAGATGGAGATACTATACTGTAATTCGTATTTTCACATAATTATAACTATTGGTTCACATGATTGAACTATTGAATCACATTATTTACTATTAGGGGAGGTGGTGCAAGTTTGATAATACTTGCAAGACTAAATTAAAAATGAAGGAAAAGAGGAAGTTATTAGACTGTAATATTTCGAGCCCCAAAATGTGCAATTATCGAAACTATATTTTTCTATAAATAGAAGCTCATTCTTCCTTCATTTCTCACCAATTCACAAAAGCTATATAGCAATTATTATAGAGAGAAATTATAGAGAGAAAGAAGAAGAGAAGTCTGCTACATTTCTATTTCAGTATCCATCTTTATTCTAAGGTAAGGGGTATTATTTCTTTCGTATTCATGAAGAGAGTTATTGTTATTCCATTCCTTATTATTACGTTGAATAACTCAGATATATCAACAACCGCATATATGGTGAAATTCTTCTGTTATTCCATTCTTTATTATTATGTTGGAATAACTTGTATATGCAAAGTACCACATACATGGTGAAATTCTTCTATTATTCCGTTCTTTATTATTCTGTCAGAATATACTGTCTGTGCGTTTATGCCGGACCTGGTTCCATTATTTATTATTCTGTCGGAATATCTTGTATGTCGCATTACGCTTTCACGGATCTGGTTCCATTATTTATTATCCAGCCGGAATATATCATGCGTGGGTTTACGAATGACTGGTTCCATTATTTATTATCCTGTTGGGAATAACACATGCATGCAATTCTATCGCACGCATGGTGAATCCTACATTATTCCATTCTTTATTATTCATTTGAATAACATACATGTGGATTACCACATGCATGTGAATGAACTTTCGTATTCATTCTTTATTAAATTGTGGAAATGATCTGTTCACGTGGATTACCGTATAACGGATGAAAATCCATTTGCAGTTTCGTTTATTCTATTATACTCATATGAGACATCATTTCTTTTGTACTGGTCATGAAATATCACTTTATTTGGTATTTTCTATTACGAGTTACTATTCAAGGGTTACTATTCACTCTAGTATTATTCACTCAGGTATTCGGGGCACTTTTCATGCCGAAATACTATTCAGGAGTTACTATTCACAGGTTACTATTCACCCAGATTACTATTCACCCGAATATTATTCACTCGGGTATTTGGAGTACTTTTCATGTCGGGGTACTATTCACGAGGTACTATTCTCGAAGTACTATTCACGGGGTACTATTCACGACAAAAAATTGATTCTGTTTTGTCCAAATTATTTTTGGTGCATGAATATTATTCTTGAATTTTACTCCACAAAAAAGTATCATGTTGACAATTTGGACGTTATTGAGTTCAGGATAAATTAACTGATAAATCTTTAAAATTAATTCTTGAACTTATTTTATTGAATTATTATGTAATTGTCATCATCCTCATGTTTAAATTATGTTGAAAGTCATCTTTGGCTTACGTGCATAGATGGACTTGGTATGATTATGACTAGGGATTATTCTGTATAATCATGACCGTAATGTGACGAATGATGTGGTAAAAGTCCTCAGTAGCCTGTAGTGCATTGATGGACAGTTTTTGGTATGATTATGACCTGGGATTATTCGGTATAGTCATGACCATTGATGATTTAATGAATATCCTTGGCCGTAGTGCAGGGGTGATTCGATGATGTGGTTTATTTATTAAGCTGAGTCTCAGCGATAAAAATTGATGAAAACATTTTTTTAAATCATAGAAGATAGTAGATTTTATGCTCTACTTGACTCTTCTAATGGATTGCTTATTCCGCTGCAGTAACTTGATGTTTATTGTATTTTCTCAGTTTAACATTGTTGAAGACTAATGATAATTTATTCTGCATTATCTTAGTCATAATATTTCTTACTGGGCTAGTTAAGCTCACCTTTTCCTTCACTGTTCTCTTCAGGAAATGAGAATATAGCTGGGACAAGTCGGGGAACGGAGTGACGGTCCAGATGATAGCATTAGTATTCTGTTAAATAGTGTGACAATAAATGTAATGAGGACTCCATTGAGTGTGGATATTGTCTAGATGACAATATTCTTATTAAAACTCTCAGTTTATGTTTTGTCGTATTTTACACGACAGTTGTATTATTAAGCTGTATTTGTATTTTTGTACCATGTATCTGGTGACTCAAGATGGGTGATGTATACCTATTTTGGGGGCGTCACAAATAGTATGTCGAGTCTGTCCCTACTCAATGGAATAACAAGCAATTTTTAGCTTGAAATCCTCATGAGCACTCTCATGGATGTAAGACATATGTGCTATCTTCTGGTTCTTCTCAACCAGTTCCTTACGAAGCTCTACTACCTAATTCTTATAATCTATTGCCTTACCCATTATGAGCACCTTCTCGCCATGCTCTAATTCAAAATTTGTTTCTGCAGACTCCTTCGCTTCATGGAGATCACTAATCTCCTCATTTTGGTTCTGCACAACAGTGCGCAGTTGTACATTCCGGTCAAGCACCGCTAGATACAATGCCTTCATTACGTCTAGAGGTGTTGGCTCTAGTGTAGGTACCACCGTATTAAATGATGCTACCTCCATATTGTAACGACCGAGAAATTCAGATCCTTTGTAAAATAATTTTATTTAATAAAATAATGAATAAAATTATATTCCTTGTTATTATTGTGTGATAGTAAGATGAATGTCATTCTATAACCTAGAAACGTCGAAAAGTCGTAGTGTTTTAACTACATAAAGGAATTAAAGTGTTTGAATTTCCAAGACGAAAATAAAAGATTTCTGAGAAATTTTTTGAAAAACACTAATCAACGATATTTGCTCGGGAATTATTTTTGAACTTTCAAGAAATTCTTAACGATATAATATCGAAGTGAATTGGATTATGTAATAATAATTCAAGTATGGAAAATGTAATTTTTCGCATGCAGACGTAATTCGAGAATGTTAGGAAAATAAAGCATTAGAAGTTAATGAAATGATCGTATGATGCATATGTATTGTACGAAGTATTGAATACAAAGTATGATACCAGTATGTATAAAAGATGAGATATCGTATATTGTGAATTAATATACGAGAGAGAATACGAGAATAATATGTAGAGAATTTGTAATAAGGCTTTTAGCCAAATGGAATGGACTTATGGATTGTTAGCAATTTGTTGAGTCCAATGTAATGCAATGTGCAAGCCAAGTGTGTATAATGTTAGAGCCCAAATGGTTGTTAATCAGGAGTCCAAGTAAATTGGTAATACAAGCCCAAAGATAAGTTAAGTTAATTAAATCCAAGCCCAAGCTAAGATTCATTGGGTTATAGTGACCCATGGGGCAACCCATGTTAATATGGTTAATCTTGGTGACCAAGACATTTGAGTAATGACTAAGATATTAGTGTGATGGCCAAGTATTTAATTTGGGAATCAAGTTAACTTAATTAAGAAGAAATGAATACTAAGGAGGTGCTTAAGGAGGTGGGATGACCTAAGGACTATAATTCCCTCACTTTGGTTTTCCTATAAATAGCAAGCTTAGGATTTCATTTGTTGCTTGTTATTTTTCATCCAATACAAAGCAACTTAAGTGTTAGAGAGAATAAACACTTATAAGTCAAACTTTCCTTGTTAGATTTTCAAGAAGAAGAAAGCTAGTCATCAAAGGTAAATGATCTTATTATCTTATATCTTCCATCTTTACCATTGTAGGGTGATAAGAGAAGTGTAGCTTAATGAACATGTATGCTAAGAACACATAAGGATTGGATAATCAATGGACTTAAGCCGTATAAGTCATGCATACGTAATTTGAACCTAAATAAGTTATGAACTTATGATGGTCATATTTGAACTTGTATCATATTTACATAAATAAAGTTGATATGTTAATAAGATGTAAGAATATTGATTAAGGGACTTGAATCAATAATAAGTAATAAGAAATGGAATCTAGTAGTTTATAATTTGTCAAGTTATAAAATTATGAAGAATAAGCCATAACCTAACTTAAAAATAATTTGTTGTAATGTGTAAGTTGAAATGTCTATATGATGAATTGAATTCATTTAGAACGATGAACAAATCCTAAGTAACGAAGTTTTGCCATAATTCACACGCTTGGAAGATAATCGTCGAATTCATGAAATTCTCGGAATGGAAGTTGGATTTTGTGTTTGAACTCAGTAACATTAGTTTTCGATGGAGATAAATCTTATTTGGCATTATAGAGTTGCGGACTCGAAAATGACCGAATTCCATCTTAGAACGAAGAAACGAGCGTTGAACGTTCACGGACGTTTATCATTTTCGTTAAAAATGAGCCAATAGGTGAATTTTGAGTAAACGAAGTCAAAAATAAAAAATTCTTACATGAACATGTAGAGTATGTGATTTGTGAGCTAATGGATTTTGAACGAGCCAATTCGGATTTATAATGAATAAATTTGGAGTCCGAGAAGTTTGCAAAGTAGAAAAACTGTCATTTCTATCTGGTGCACAGAGCTGGCGCCGCGACGCCAGCCCAAGGTCAAATAGTGGCGCTCGGCTCCGGATACAGTGCCATGACCTACTGATGTTTCGCGCCGCAGTGCGACATAATGAACTAGGACTTGTGCCGCAACGCCGAGCCCGGACCCCGACCCATCGCTAACTCAAGGCCAAGTAAGTAAGTGGCATAAAGAAGAAAAAGGGTTGCCACGTAGCTAGCCCTAGGGTTTTGTCAGTGAGGAATGTTTGTAAGTAGAGAAAGGATGTTAATTGATTAACAATGAACTAAAGCTTAATTATAACATTGTTAAGACATTGTTAGACACTTAATGTACACTAAAGGATAACAATAATCAATTGAACATGAACGTAATGACAATGTAAACTATATCGGTAAGCCGAAACCAATAGTAACAAACCTAAGTCACGATTAGATTGAGAAGAAGGGTAAGATATAGTCGTACACATACTTGATTATATATGACTTAATTTGGTATGTTATGTGATCATGTATTGTAGAGACTTAAAGACTTAATGTGGAAAGTAATTAAAACAGTAGCAGACGCTGAAGGAAAGTATTCTAACCCTTGTTTCAGTTTCATCTGGACAAGCTTTGTGGTTCATGTATTCTTACGCATGAATTATTGTATGATAAAGTCAGCCAATTATTTTGGCTAGACTTATGATATGTTGGATTCTTACAATCTATCAATGTATGGTCAATGTTGTACCAAGTTATATGGGTATGGTTTTCAAATGAAGACTGAGTATGCTAAAAATGTTTTTCCGTCAAACGACAGGCACGTGAGGTTACCACAACTTAAACGTACATACATTTAATAAATGTAGTTTTGATCAACATAGAGTACTATAGGCTGATCACCTAGACGTGCTCGTAAGAAATGTCAGACTTACGGACTTTGTGCCAGGATGTCCTTTTCAAATAAAATATGAAATGCTCAAGGTCTTGGACCAGAATTGATATTTTACTGAATATTGTT
The DNA here is from genome assembly GCA_020205605.1 of Panax ginseng. Lineage (NCBI taxonomy): Eukaryota > Viridiplantae > Streptophyta > Magnoliopsida > Apiales > Araliaceae > Panax > Panax ginseng. The sequence continues at coordinate 65,042,780 of CM035149.1, forward strand.
ATTGTAAAACGTTTTAAAGAAAAGATAAGTGCTATTTTTGAATTATCAATAGTACTTCATAACTATTGTTCAGTTGTTGAAGATATATGTTTTATATGATTCAAGCATATTGTTAAATAGAATTATTGTACTTGTTGAGCTAGTCATGCTCACTCTTGCTTGAACCATAAAAACGTAGCTAAAATCAAACGGACCGAAGGCTCCGACAAGGATAAGGGCAAGGCGAAGACGAACTCGTAGAATACTTATGTAATAGTATATGTTTGTAATCTTAATATTTGATATTATGACAAGAACAAATGTAACGGTTATAAAGAACCTGGGAAATGTTATTATTATTTTGAATATATAGAAGACATATTCGTTCCTTTGAGGCTTTTCAATTGAATGTATGTGTGAATGGTAGTACCGTGTAGAACCATCTGTCGGGTTGGAAGATACTCGGATTTGGGGGCGCCACACATATCCTCATCCACGTCGACCACCATATCGAGATATGATGTCGATCCCAAGTTTTCTATATCCCCCTCGGAATAATCCTCCTCCGAATAGTCCTCCTCCGACTCGGACTCTTCTAGGATCACTACTGGCACCCCCACCACTGACATTGGTATTATCTATACCCTATTTACAGACTCTTCGTTCACCACGTGTATATCCATATACATGGAGCTATCGATGGACATCTACAATAACACATAACATGTTGATTATTACATAATACACAATAATATAAACACAAATCACGTTTAGTTTATTTAGGGTTAATTTCCATCTTTTACATCTTTTGGTACTGAGTTTCCTCAATACTTAATTAAGAACTCTTTTCAAATTTATTACTTCCGACTTCCCATACTTCTAACAAGGTTATTAGCCTAAGGTTCTTTCCCCCCTTAAGTTTTATAACCTAATGCTCTGATACCAACCTGTGATGCCCCCAAATCTAGGTACTTTCAACCCACAGATATGGTGTTACTTCCATTGAAATAACATCAAAATGATTGTATTTACTATATTCTTATTATAATAATAATAATAAATCCTTTCCCAGGTTTTGTAACAGATACATTCTTCGTTTATCATAATATGATTCTTACAAACATACTAGTCTATTACAGGATAATCTATTTATCCATCTTAGCTTTGCCTTTATCCCTACTGGAATCCTCAGTTCTTTCGGCCTTAGCTGCAATCATATAATTCAAGCAAGAAGTGAGCATAACTAACTCAACAAGTATAGCAATAGATAATGCAAATACCATGTCAAGAATTATATAATTATCTTTAATAACTGAACAAGTAGCTATGAAGCACTATGAAACATAAATAGCACTTTTCATTTCATAACACAATTCTGGAGTACATACAGTAACTTAGGAATCCTGAGCTGGTCGAAAGACTGTGAACATTCTCTTTTTATTTTCATTCATGAAAAAGGATAACCCGGCACTAAGTCCGTAAGTCCAATATATCTTACAAGTACTTCTAGGCGATCAACCTATAGTACTCTATGTTTATTAACACTCATCCGTTAAACGTATCTACGTTTAAGTTTTGGCAACCTCACGTGCCCATCGAATAATCGATGTAAAATACATTTGTTTGTTCATACTCAAACTTACCTTGAATTCGTACCAAACAATTGGCATAGGATAGCATTAACAATACTATATCAAAAGACTTGTAAGCAAATCAATCTAACTCTTAAGATTAGTCTAGCTGATTTAAAAATAGCATTGACCCTTTAATAAAATAATTCATGCATCTCAGAACATGAACCACAGAAAACTTGGCTAACACGAAGGTTAGACAAGCGTTAAGAAAACTTTCCTTCAAACGTCTTCAAATAAATATTCAACAGTTCTTGGTCTTTATAGTCTCTACATGATATATTCACATAACACACTGTAATTAGCACCCAAACAATATAATCACATTGTTTTTACCAACTTCTTTCTCTTCTATATCTTAATTGAAATTATTTCAGTAATAAAAGTCATTTTGACTTAACTATCTTCCATTACGTCTTATTAACGTCTTACGCTACTAAACCAATACTCAATCATCATTGGTTAATTACCAAAGTTGAATACAATTTACTTCCTTATACATCACGTTCTTCGTTTAATTACTAAAAACGACATTCATCTTTTAAAGTTTTCACTATATATACTATATAGGAATGGTCTTACCATGTATACTAAGTATATACATGCCCCATCATAGTTGAGTAAAAAATTGGGTTCAAAAATAACTAAATTGGATATTTATTTTGGGTTCACAACAAGATCCGCCCTTAACTATAACATCGGCCAAGGCGCCATTAAGCAAAGAGCTAAAACCTCGTCTCTCAAAGGCACATGGGCGAGATAGATTTATTTATACTAGTGGCACTGCGATGCCATTCTCCAGTAGCTAATTACCCCTACCCGGCGCCACGGCGTGAGGTTTAGAGCTTTAGGTGGCGTTGCGGCGCCTGCCCTAAGCCTTTGAATATTTTTTTAGATTTTCCAATACGATTCTTCTCAGACTCATAACTTAGTCATTTTAAGTCAGAATTGGCTCGTTCAAAAGTCATTTTCTCACATATTCCATATACTTCGATTTCATCAGGATAAAAGTAGTTTCTAAATCCGTTAAGAATGAATTCACTTTTTAACTTCTAATACGAGTTCGTTTATCGCTCGTGAGCGTTCATAGCTCGTTTTATTCGTTCTAAGTCGGATTCGACCATTCTCAAGTTCATGACTCTTGAATACGTTGTTCTACGCTATGCCATTAAAAATAGGGTTTCTGAATTTAACGACAAGTTTTGAGTACTAATCCGAAAATTCTACAATTTCAACGTTTAATGCCTAATTTCATAAATCTTGCCATAACTTCGTTACTCGTGTTTTATATGCCAAATGAAATGGAACCAATCCATTGATTCATTGTCTATATCCTAACTAAGCAATATGCACATACCCTATAAATGATGGTTTTCAATTTGTCCATCAACAACCAATCAATGATTAATGATTTTTCCGCGATTAAACTCACTTAAACGCTTATGTTTCCTACTTGTACATGACTTATCAATGTTTAATTCACTAATATCCATCCTTATTACTCCGAAAGAGACATGCTCCACCAATTCATGATTCTCTATGAAAAATAAATATAAAAGGATCGAAGACTAAGGTTTTACGAGTTATTACCTTAACGTTCTTCGCATTTTTGACTAAAACTTGGATGATTTGCTTTGGATTGATCTTGATTACTTGTTAGTGCTCTTTTCTCTCTCTCTCAATTTATTAGCTTGAGTTGGTAAAACAACCAAATGAACCCACATAGCTTTCTTTATATAGAAAACCAAATGGAGGGCAAAATGGTCATTCGTCCCACCTCCTTACTATTCATTTCTTAGCAACCAAGTAATAAACATTACTTGGCCACCAAGTGGCTGGCCCACATGGCCTTTTGGGTCCCACATGGGTTGACCCATGGGTTTTACCCATGTGGTGATCCATTGGGTCGATCCTCGGTTTAGTTTCTTGGTTCGGGCTTAGGGTTAAATCTTATTGGGCTTAATTTAACCTAACATTGGGCTTTAATATTACTCAATCTTGGGCTTCATTTAGAAAGATTTGGGCTTGACCTAATCTAAGCTCAATTAGAATTGACAAAGTCCAATTACTAAGAGTCCGTTAAAAACTAATCGTATTTTACTCGTACAACTCACGTATTCTCTTCGTATACTATTCGTACGATATTCGTATTATACGTCGTAATAATCTTCATACTATACTCATATAATAACTAGTATCATACTCATATTTCTCACGTATAATAACCCTAGTCATTATACGTGTTCATTTACTTTTCGAACTCACTTTTCCCAACCCTTAGGTTTTAAGTCCGCAGGCGAAAACTCCGTTTTCCATAATTGAAATATTATTGAATATTCCATCTCGTCTTAGAATTCTATCATTACGTGTTTCTCATAAATTCATTTTAACTCCTGAGCGGAAATGGATGAATAGTGTTTTTACTGAAATTTCTCAAAAAAATTTTATTTTCATCTTGGACATTCAAAACAATTAGTCCTAGCACATAGCTAGAATCCTAACCACATATGTACATTCTAGGTCATAGAACGACCTTCATACAGCTTACTCACATAAATAATCAATTAAATTCATTTAATTCAAATAATCAAATAAAAATTTAATTCACATAAAAATCCAATTTTCTCGAGTATTACAATCTCTATCCTTTGTAAGTCACACAAAATGAGCCTTTATGTCGACAATATCGCACTTGTACCCGCATATGATCTGTTACTCAACGTGTCAGCTACTCATTCACTTTTCCAGGATGGTATTGAATGGTATGGTCGTAATCTTTCAAAAACTCTAGCCAACGTCATTGCCAAATGTTAAGTTCCTTTTGGGTGAAGAAATATTTGAGGCTTTTATAATCTGTATAGATCTCCACTTTCTCCCCATACAGGTAGTGCCTCCAGATGTTTAGCGCAAGAATGATTGTTGCCAACTCTAGATCACGAGTAGGATAAATCTCATATTCTTTGAGTTTTCGTAAGGCATAGGGTATAACATTCCCATGTTGCATGAGAACACATCCCAAACCTTTGCCTGAAGCATCGCTGTAGATGATAAATCCCTCCGAACCTGATGGTATTGTCAGAACAGGTGTTGAAATGATTTTCCCCTTAAGTTCTTGGAAGCTCTTCTCACATTTCTCGCTCCATTCGAATTTTGTATCTTTTCAAGTCAGCTGAGTTAATGGAGTAGCGATTCGAGAAAATCCTTCCATGAATCTCCGATAATAACTAGCTAAGCCCAGAAAGCTACGTACTTCGGTTACTAACTTAGGTTTCTCCCAACTTTATATTGCTTCAATCTTTGTCACGTCCACTGATATTTTATACTTTGATATCAGGTGCCCAAGGAATGCTACTTCCTCAAGCCAGAACTCGCATTTCTTGAACTTGGTGTATAACTTATTTTCACGAAGCTTTTGGAGTATCAGCTTCAAGTGTTTCTCATGATCTTCACAGCTTTTTGAGTAGATGAGGATGTCATAAATGTAAACAACCAAAAAATGATCCAAATATTCTTTAAATTCTCGGTTCATCATATCCATGAAAGCCGCAGGAGCATTTGTTAATCCAAAAGACATGACTAGGAATTCGTAATGCCCGTATCAAGTTTTGAAAGCAGTCTTTGGAATGTCATCAGTTTTAATCTTTAATTGATGATATCCAGAACGAAGATCGATCTTTGTGAAGAGTTTATCACCTTGCAACTTGTCAAACAGGTCATCAATTTGAGGTAACGGGTACCTATTTTTGATGGTGACATGGTTCAACTCCCGATAGTCAATGCAAAGTTGCATACTCCCATTTTTCTTCTTTACGAATAAAATAGGAGCACCCCAAGGAGATGTACTAGGATGAATAAAACAAATGTCTAACAACTCTTGTACTTGGGTTTTTAACACCTGAAGTTCAATAGGAGCCATTCGATATGGGGTTTTGGAAATGGGTTTTGTAACGGGTTCAAGGTCAATACAAAATTCGATTTCACGCTCTGGGGGTAGGCTAAGAAGTTCTTCAGGAAATACGTCAGAAAATTCATTAACAATAGAAATATTATTTAGATATGAAGTATTTTTGTTCAAGTCCATGACATAGGCTAAGAAAGCTTAACATATGTTTTTTAATAAACGAATGACTTTTTGGCTTGATATGACAGTGATTGACTTTAGTTGTTTGGTTACTTGAATTCGCATAATAGGTTGGTAATTAATTTTAGCATGATGAGTAGTTAACCAATCAATCCCTAAAATCACATCGAATGCAAGTATTTTCAAAGAGATGAGATCAACAGGTAATGTGATGGTGCCAACTTGAATCAAACAAGATTTATAAATAGTGGATGTAATGAAGGTTTCTCCTAACGGAGTTTCAATAGATAAGTCAAAGTCTAATTTCTAAGGGGTCAAGTTCAAACGTTAAGCACAAGCAGGAGAAATAAAAGAATGGGTAGAACCGGTATCTAATAAGGTATAGACTTTGCAAGAGTTTATAATTAGCTTCCCCGTGATAACTTCATTCGAGTTTCTCGTCTTTTGGAAAGTCACGACAAACGCTCTCCTTTAAACCACCGACTTTGTTTTGTCCGTAGTCGCCTTTGGTGCCACTGTCCCAGTTGGACTTGACTTCGCTACAGGACAAAATCGAGCTATGTGACCGTCTTTTCCAAAACAAAAACATACCTTAGAAGGCTATGAACAATTTGGACTTATGTGTCCCTCCTCTCCGCATCTGTAGCAGCTAACTGGCGGTCTTTCTCCACCCCTAAAATATGTTGTTGTTGTTGGTGCTGCTGCCGATGTCTTTTCGTTATTGTTAAATCTACTCTTCTTGAAATTTCCACTTGAATCATTTCTTCTATTATCTTGTTCATGATTACCACCGAAGTGGTTACAATTTCTGGCACGTTAGCTATCACTTCTTCGATGATTGTTGCCATTAGTTTGACTATTTTCGTGTTGTCGGTTGCTGTCTTTTGGTTGAGCTGACTCATAATCCTGCTCCAATAACTGAGCCCTATTCACTACATCTGAATATAAGCAAAGTTTATAAGAGATAAGATGTTGACAAATTTTGGGTTTCAAACCTCTTAGAAATATTCGTGTCATCCGCTCCCCATTGTCTACCAAATGAGATGCAAACCGGGATAACTCCGCAAACTTTGCTTTGTATTGCGATACTGTTATATTGTTCTACTCTAGTTTTATGAATTTCACCTTCTTCATGTAACGAATACTTTCTGGAAAGTACTTGTCACTGAACAATTCTTGGAACCTCTCCCAAGACATCTTAAGTGCGGACAGATGAGTACGTTTTACATATTCCCACAAGTAATATGCCTCTCCGTGCAACATAAAGGTAGCGAATGGAACCTTTTTCTTTTTAGTGCATCCCAAGACATCATATATCTTGGTAATCTACTTAATCCATGTCTCTGCCTTTAGTGGCTCTGGCTTTCCCAAAAACTTCGGTGGTCCCAACTCCTTGAATTGCTTAGTAGTGACAAGCCGTGAGTTACCATTGTTTCCACCTGCATTTTGAACAGGAGTCTCTCTCGTTTGGTTTTACATGAATTGCAGAAAGCTCCTAAACATCCCATCAATCATCATTTAGTCAGTGTTGTTGTTTACATGAGGATTATTGCCTTCCTGATGCACATTACTTTGGTTGTTGATTGTCGGCGTCTCAATGGTCGCATGTGCTCCATTGCTCATCTCAAAATTTTTAGATGCCATTCTTAAATACTGCCACAAAACAAGGGTTAAATAAAGAAATTCACATGCCACATATTAACCCTATATTCTGACCGACCAATAACAAATAACAAATAAGCTTATGTAGGACACAGTAGCAAAGGATTTACTCATCACTCCCTTCCTAGTTCTAACCCCAGATCTCCATTAGAGATCATATCCCTAAGCTCTAATACCAACTGTGACGCCCCCAAAATAGGTTCACACAACCCATTCTGAGTCGCCAAATACATGGTACAGAAAATAAATATAAACTTCGTTAATACAATTGTCGTGCAAAATACGACAACACGTGTGCTGTGAGTTTTAGTACAAATATTGTCTTGTAGACAATATCCAAACTCAAATAAAGTCCTCATTATAATTATTGATATTGTATTTTACAAAATAGTGAGGACTATTATAATAACTTTCTTGAACCATCACTCCACACCTCGACTAGTTCCAGCTATATTCTTGCCTCTTGAGAAGGAACAAAAAGGAAAAGGGTGAGCTCAACTAGCCCAATAAAGAATATTATGACTAAGATAATGTAGAATAAATTATCCTTAGTCCTCAATAGGGAAAAATATGATAGATTACAATAGACAACAATTTTTAGATCAACAACTGCAGCGAAAACATCAATCCATTAAAAGAGTCAAGTAAAGCATGATATCTACTATCTTCTATGATTTAAAATTCCATCATCAATATTTTATCCTTGTAACATCATTCAATAAATATTTCAAATCAACGAATTATTCATGCACTATGGGCCAAGTATATTCGTTAGTATCACCAGTGGTCATGATCATGCCACACGTGTCCATCTATGCACTACGGGCCAAAGAGGACTTTCACCACAAACCTTATCTATAACATTAAAGGTTATGATTATACCAATACACAATTCCTGGTCATAATCATACCAATCAACATTCTCTCTTTGCACTACGGGCCAAAGATAACTTCCAGTACAATATAAGCATGAGGATGATGACAATGATATAAAGAATCAATCAAGTGAGATAAATGATAAATATTAGAGAATTCTAATTAAATTTATCTAGAGTTCAAAAAAATATCCAAATTGTCAACATGATAACTATTTTTGGAGTAAAATTCAAGAATGATCTTCATGTATCAAAAATAATTTGGACAAAAAAGAATCAATTTTTTTTTTGTCATGAATAGTACCCCATGAATAGTACTTCGTGAATAGTACCCCGTGAATAGTACTTTGTGAATAATAACCTGACATGAAAATATGAAAATTTATCAAGAAAGTTCAGACCAATATTCCCGTGAAATGATATTAGATGAAGCGCAAAACTTAAGGAATTTCTAATCATTTTAGGAATTATAGAAGCAATACTTACCATAGTAAGTTTAAATTTAGGAATATGAAATGAAATAATTTCACTTTCATAATATTGAGTATGAAAGAAAATAATATTATTACGATTATTGAAATAAAATAATATCATTTACCTTAGTAGAAACCGAATTTGACTTGAATATCGGATATTATTCAAAGAAAATCTTGCACAAAAAACTACACTCAAAGTATCCTTATACTCAAGAAAAATACTCACCATACTATAGAATTAGAATTTCTGATATTGTAATGGTGTGTTTGAGGAAGGAAGGATTACCCCCTATTTATAGTGTAATCCTCGAAGGAAAAACAAAGTATTCTGCCTAACCTTGCAAAAATTTCCTCTCTGTCTAAATTTTTTTTCTCTGCTTTCCAAGCCTAACTTCCTTATTTTCCAAGGTTGGGGCCCACAAATTTGGCAACAAAGAGCTCATTTGCAGGAGAACTATTTTGCCCACTAACCAACTTAGGAAAAATACGCAGAAAAGAAAAATATGCACAGAAGAATTCAAAACCAAAATGATAACCTTTACTCCACTTTTATTCATACTCTAGAAATTATATATTATTATAATAATATTATTATCATTTAAATTATAAAAAAATTTATATTATTATATTATCACATTATTATAATGTAATATTATAGTATATTTTTGAATGAATATTTTATCGGAGAAAATAATTGCCAAACTTTCAACAAATATTTCATGCTAAAATTCCTTCATTTATATCAAAATTAAACCAATATTCACCACATAATAATTATTGACAATTAATATTATAAGTTCACAATATTAACAACCAGATCATTCCAAGGAAATAGTGGGCTTTCCGATAAGGATTTATCCTTATTGACCCGCAATTATATAACCAACCCCTTTCCTCGATAGAACTTTTTAGACATTGCCAATAGTGCTAACTAATAATATGAATAATTGTGTCGTGTCAATTATTGTTTTAATAATATAAAATATTGTGTAGATTATACTGTGACAATAATTGAATGAAACTGAGTGACTTCTTACGTAAGAATCAATAATCAGAAATACTGTGCAATACCGTGTGCTACTGTGCAACCAAACGTATTACTGTACTTTTATCACCGAGTATTTCAACGGTTAACGGTAAAAGTTTTGTCGTTATTTTTATAAAAAGGTTATTTCTGTCGCTTTCTATATCCGACAGTTATTCTGTTATGTGGTCTACCAATGATTGTGTCGTCGTACGGTTATTCCCCGACAAAAAACCAATATTTTATGACCACTTGTTTACTTTGCAAAATTTGCACATTTCACCCATAACTAAAGCATTATATCAAATCAACACCTTATTATTCAAAATAATAATTAGAGAAATAAAATCTTTATTCATAAAAAGTTGGGGTCTTACAATTATATCAAATCAACACCTTATTATTCAAAATAATATTTAGAGAAAATTAAATCTTTATTCATAAAAGTTGAGGTCTTACAATAACTCCTTATTCACAATTCAAATGCCATATTTGGAACTATTAATACTTCTTTGTTTATAACATGATTCTTTGAATTCCCAACTATCTTTTATCATTATACCCTTGAGATTATTCGCCTTATAATTATGTTTGTTCACACTTATTGTTATACTACTTGCTGGGCAATTTTTTTTGCTAATTCTTGCTTTCCTTAAACATTTCAGTTAAGGTAGAACAGTGTGGACCCTTCAGCATGGATAAGGGTAAAGGCAAGGCTATGGCGTAGCTTTGTTCTTCTATGTTAGAAGATTTATTATCATGTTGAATTAAGGTTTATGTATTAAGTTATGTTTAGATCCTATTACATAATAGTAATGGTTGTGAGACTTGGGACGAGAATATTTATGTTCCATTAATGTAAATTAGAACGTGAAGCACCAAATTTGAGGTACAAGTATCTGAATTTGGGAGCATCATAGGTTGGTATCAAAGCATTAGGTTATAAACCTTAGGAGTGAGAATCCTTAGACTAAAACCTTAGAAAGAATATAAGAGAATAGAAAAAGATAAAACTGATGTAGAGTTTTCTTAGTAGAGTTAGTAGCATTGTGAAATATTTTCATTCTATACAATGAATTTATACTGTGAAGTATTAATGAAGTTGTTATTTGTTTGTTTTGTGTCGATGGTTGTATGATGCCAAAATTGGGAGAATCTAGTATGGTTAAAGAGGAGGAGCCACGAGACATACACATGGTATTTGAGTCACCCCTAGTAGCTGACCTGATTTCAGCAGTGGCACCTGCTGAAGAGGATGAGAAGGAGGAGATAGAAGTAGAGTCTGACCCTGAATAAGAACCAATGGAGGATGAGCCTGTAGAATATTCTGATGAGTTACCATATGATGGGGCCACATTCGAGGATTAGATGTTGGGCGAGTACGAGGAGTAAATCCTGGAGTTAGGAAGTAGGGTTGAGGAGCTAGAGGCCGAGACTTAAGAGAGGCAGACCGAGATGCAGAACCTAAAAACTAAAGCCCAGAAGAGGCAAATTAAGATGCATGAGATGGAGGTAGAAATTGCATATCGCAAGGAAGCAGGGACTCAACTAATAAACCTTGTTCACCGTTTTTTGTCCAGGAATGTGGAATTGGTAGGTAAGCTAGAACAGTCTGAGCAGAGGGAGTTGAGTGAGAAAGCTAAAAAAGAGGCTCTTCGCACACAGCTAGAGTTAGAGGTTATTGAGAGTTGGCCCACATGGGGCAGGTGGAGTACAAGAGTGCAGTAGAGTGCGGGATGTTGGGCTAGGATCTATGTGTCTGAATCTAGTAGTTTTAGTTTATGTTTATATATGTATAGTTGTTGAATCCTAATCTTTTGTGTGAGATGTGTGATAGTTTATGTAAATCCCATGTTTTGTTAGAGGGGTAGTATGTTGGTATTCCCCATCTCCTGTTATAATAGGGTATAGAGATTAGTATTTTAGACAATGCCGCCCAGACTTAGACTACCAGCACCAGAAGAATCGGTCAATAATGAGAGGGATCAAGTAGACCCTATCTAATGGTTAGTCGACTTGTCCTAGAAGTCCTTCAAGGAAGAAACAATGAACCCATGCGTACCAACCCCCAAGCAGTTCTAGTGACCAACTTCAAAGACTTTAGGAGTGTAGCACCTCCAAAATTTAGGGAAACTACTGACCCTATCGAGGAACAAATTTGGATCAAGGAGATTGAGAAGGCATTCATCATCATTCGTGTGGGGAACGACCAAAAAACTGCATACGCTACCTACATGATGAAGGGCGAAGCGAACTTCTGGTGGGAGATAAACCAACAAAGAGCTGGAGAAGGAGTTATACCATGGGAGAGGTTCAAGACATAGTTCTTTGAGAATTACTTCCCAAAGAGCATGCAAAACCGAATGGAGGTTAAGTTCCTGGAGCTGAAGTAGGGAGAGATGAACGTGGCCCTGTACGTGGAAAAATTCAACGAACTTGCACGATTTGCGGCACACCAAGTAGACATAGAAGAATGAAAAGCTCGACATTTCGAACAAGGATTAAATCCATGGCTGTACAACAAGGTGTCAGTACTCTAGATCGGTTCATTTACTGTACTGTTAGAGAAGGCTATTATCGCTGAAGGAGGTAGTGAGACTCTAAGTCAATACAACAAAGAGAAGAACAAGAATACTGGGGGAGAAAGTCATGGAGGAAGCAGTAGTGTGGGAAGTAATTTAGTAAAGAGGAAAGAATAATTAAGGGAAATGCTGGAAGGGGCGCAGTGCCTGTTACAATTGTGGCCAATAAAGGCACATTTTGCCAAATTGCCTAAAACCAAAGAAGATCAGAGGATGTTTTGCTTGTGACTCGACAAAGCATCAGATTAAGGACTGCCCAAAGAAGGGAAGCTAATGAGTGGGTTTCACACCTACGAATAGGATAGTTTTTAAGCTTTAAATCATTTTTATCTTAAGTATTTTTAGAATGATTTTATGTGTTTTTGGTGTCTGTTCATTACAAGAACAAGTTCGAATTAAACATCATGAAATAGGAGCATAAAAGGGCAGAATCACAATTCCCAGGCCTAAATATGACGCCGGGGCTGGGGTACCGGATTTTTGAATGAGTTTCCTAATACGGTTAGGAAGTTGCAGATTTGTTGGGGGGCAGTTTTGGAGCGCAATTAGGAGCATATAAAAGGCTAGAAGAAGGGAAAAAAAGGGGGAGATGAAAATAACTACTCAAGCCTTAGTTTTGATCACGTATTGGAGCATTGAATTAAAGAGATTAGGACGAAGGATTCAATACGATCGTGGAGAAGAGCAGCAGAATAATTATCAGTTTTAATTCTCTTTCTTCATCTTCTATTTTGTAATTCAGTATGTGTTGGTTATATTTTAAATTAAGCTCCACACGCAAGTATACGTGATTAACAAGTAATATAGTGATGAATAGAGTATCGTTCCCACAAAGACAAATATTAAATTTAATCAATTAATTACCAGCTTTATATTATTCCAATTTTATTAAACTAATTCGATTTTATGATTGCAATTAATTAAAAACTAATAAATAAAAATCAAAACAAATTAACCTAACTAGTTACCGCAAATTTTAGTCAGATAATGGAGAATTAGGCTCACAATTTCACTTTAAGTTTTACTTTGATTATCACACTTCTTTTTAATTTAATATACTATCTCAGTTCATTAATCAAGAACACTAAAGTAGAATTAGCCATGTCTCGATGCACTAACACCGTATTAACTTAAATCCACAATTAATAGAATTAAGCCAAACACTCTAATTAACTAATTCACTATATCTCTATGTGAATTAAAATCAAATAAGGTTTAAAAGTCCAAGTCCTTTATTAATTATATGCAATGTTAGGTATATCTCTATCTTAAACATTCATCAAGAAATCCATCTAACATAGAAATCATGAACACATGCTATTATAATTAGGTCTAGATTCATACCTCATCTTTTGAGTCCATACAAATCCACACAAAATTGGTGATCAAGCAATCCATAAATTAAAGTATAAATCACAATAGATGAACTGAATTGATAGTATTATTAAACTGAAATTAAAGCATGACAATCATCGTTCAACATTAAAGATCTATTGTAAACCTAATAAGTAATTTAGTTCATCAAAGATAAATTAAAAACAAAATAAATAAAGAAATTCATCATCCTAATTACAAATACTGAATTAAAAGACTAAGAATAGTAATACACCACCCTTATCCTCAATCAAATATGCATTTTTCGTGAATCTTGATTCCTTACTCTTCTCCTCTAATGTCTTCTTCAAAATTAGGGCTCCAAATTGCTAATTGATTGTTGTATATTTCAAGTCTGTGTTAGATCAGGCATAAGTCATGTAATAGCTCATAGAAGATGACCAAACACAGTCCCAATCCATGCCAAAGTTCCTTAGTCCAAGCCTCTGCAGTGTTTGCATTGCAATAGAATAGCTCCTCTCATCGCGTACCCCTACGGAGGTTTTCTTCTATAGGTTCGCCCCGGCCAGTCAAACTTCTCTAGCGATTCTTTGATTTTTGCCTTTTCACGCTCCTTTCTCGCCACAATGTCACCAATGACATATAATGCAACCTAAACACAAAACACATCAAACTGTACAAAATTAGATAGAACAAACATCGTTTAAGTCCAAATAGGAACCCGATTCATAGGTATAAAATTCACTCATCATTATGCTTAATTCCTTGTGAATTTTGGGTTTTACTTCATTAACGATGAACTAATTTTCTATTTTAAGTTTATGACAGATGTTTTTGTGTAACAAAGATTGACATGCTTCTATATTAGTTCATTGAGATTATTTCAAGATTTGTCTACTATGGTTTATGCTTAATTAATGAAATGCTTGATCACCAATTACTTGATAATCCATATGAACTCGGGAGATGCAATATGGGTTTAGACCTAATTGTAGTAGTGTATGATTGTGATTTCTGTATGATGATGGGATTCGAATGTATTTAATTATAATTCACATGGAGATATAATGGATTAGTTAATTAGGGTGTTCTTCTTAATTCTATCAATTGTGGATTTAAGTTGATATGGGTATTATACATTGAGAGATGGTTATATCTAACATTGTGCTCTTGATTAAAAATATGGAATAGTTCATTTGAATTAAAAGGAATTTTGTTGATCTAAGTGAAGTATGAAGTGAAGTTATAGGCTTAAATCTCCAATTCTTGATTAATTCTCGTGGTAATTAGTTAGTTTTAATTAAGTAGTAGATTTTATATATTTCAATAAGTTTGATCATTTGTTTAATAAAATTGAGATAATATAAAATTGGTAGTTGTTAGCTTAAATTTCAGTTATTTTCTCCGTGGGAACGATACTCTACTCATCACTTTATTACTTATTGACCACGTATACTTGCGTGTTATGCGTAACTAGATTTTATCCAACATGTTTTTCGCACCGTTGCTATACAACTATAACTGTATTTATTACTTTCAATATCAGTTTAATTATATTAGTTTTAGTTAAAAAAAATTCTTTTTCTTTTTTTTTTTACTTCCTGTTTAAGGTTCTTTTGAATAATGCATGCAAAATCGATCAAAGAATCCAAAATTAGTACCTTACGAGGACGATATCGAGAAAATGTTTAAGCAATTGAGTAAGTGGATAAAGGCGACCCGAGAAAACTTAGAACAACAAGATAAAATGGTTGAAGACGATCAGAAAGCATTGCGGGATTATGACACATCGCGGGTTACTGAAATTCAGTCGAGTATTACCAGACCTGCTATTACTACAAATAATTTTGAGATTAAGCCTGGTACAATATAGATGATTCAGGACCCAGTGCAGTTTGGGGGTTTGGCTAACGACGACTCGAATGAACATCTTGTGAGCTTTCTAGAAATATGTGATGCCTTCAAGTATAATGGGGTATCGGATGATGCAGTGAGGCTTCAGTTATTTCCATTCACATTGAGAGATAAGGGTAAAAGTTGGCTTCATTCATTACTAGCAGGCTCGATTACTACTTGGGATGACCTGGCTTAGAATTTCTTAGCAAAATTTTTCCCACTAGCAAAAATAACAAAAATGAGGAATGAGATTACGACTTTTGAACAACAACATGGGGAGTCACTATATGAATCTTGGGAGAGGTATGAAGAGTTATTGAGGAGATGTCCACATCATAGATTACCCAAGTGGTTGCAGATGAGCACGTTTTATAATGGGTTAAATAGTAATCTTCAGATAAGCATAGATACAACGTCGGGAGGAACATTTATGGCCAAGAAGTTTGAGGAGGCATATGACTTGATATAGATGATGGAAACTAATAACTACCAGTGGCCAACTGCGAGAATGATTCAACCTAAGGCAGCAGGAGTTTTAGAAGTGGATGGAGTAACAACTTTAGCAACTCATATATCTATATTGTCAAAGAAAATGGATGCCATTATGGGAGTATAGTTTCAACCGGTAGATTATGTGAGTTATGTGCGGGGGAACATCCAATGGAACAATGTGCAATAAATCTTACAAAAGTACAGTTTGTGGGTACTTACACTCAACCACCAAATCTGTATCAGAACACCTACAATCTGGGGGCAAGGAACCACCCAAACTTTTTATGGAGCAATAATCAGAATCATAAGCAGGCTCCACGTCCATCATACCTGTCTGGATTTCAAAATCAGCAACATCAGTCAGTTCGACAACCCAAAAAGAAAATAGATTTGGAGGAGTTGCTGATGAAATACATAACGGGTAATAAGACGACAATGAAAACTCAAGTGGTTGCAATAAAGAATCTATAAAATCAAGTGGGAAAACTTGCAAGTGCTTTAAACAATAAAACTTAAGGGGCTCTCCCGAGTGATACCGAGAAGAATCCTAGGGGTGGCCATGAGCAGTGCCAAGCTGTTACGCTTCGGAGTGGAAAGCAGTTAAATAAGAAAAAGGCAGAAAATCCGATAAAGGAGACAGATGTTGAGGAACAAGTAAAGAAAACAGCTGAGGGGAACAAGGTAGGAGAGGAACCAGTGGTTAAGGAACACACAGTTACTGCACCAGTAACATTTCCACCCCCACCTTTTCAACAAAGAATCCAAAAATAGAAAGTAGAAAAGCAGTTTATCAAGTGTCTGAAGGTGTTCAAAAATTACAGATCAACATTCCGTTCGCGGAAGCTTTAGAGCAGAGGCCTAGCTACGCCAAGTTTATGAAGGAGATCTTATCTAGGAAAAAGAAGTTAGAGAATTTTAAGACAGTGGCTCTTACTGAATAGTGTAGCGCGATATTACAAAAGAAGCTTCCTCCAAAGTTACAGGATCTGGGCAGTTTTACCATTCCATGTACGATATGTGATGAGTGGGTTTTATAACTACGAATTGGACATTGTTAAGGTTTAATTCGTTGTTAACTATAAGTATTTTTAGTGTCATTTTACTTTTTTTTTGTGTTTATGTTGTACAAAACGGCTTCAGAAGGTCAAAACATGAAAAATGGAGCTTAGCGGCATTTTTTATAATTTCTAGTCAGGAAAGCCCACCGGGGCGGGCATTCCCTAGTGTAAAAAGCTCGTCGGGGCGGTATCCAAGAGTGATCCCCGTCGGGGCAGGTGTTTCCTAGTACAAAAAGTGTAAGACCCCAACTTTTATGAATAAAGATTAATTTTTCTCGAAATATATTTTTGAATATTATGGTGTGGATTTGATATAATCTTATAGTTGTGGATAGTATTTATAAATTTTTCAAACTATGCAAGTTGTCATAAAATATTCGATTGGTCAGGGAATATTCATTTTAATAGGGAATATTCGTACAACGGCACAATCATTGGTGAACCCCACAACGAAATTATTATCGAAATGAAAAAACGACATAAATATCTTTTTATAAAAATAACGACAAAAGTTTTACCGTTAAACTGTTGAAATACCCGATGGTAAAAATACAGTAATACGTATGGTTGCATAGTAGCACATGGTATTGATTATTGATGCTTACGTGATAGGTCACTCAGTTATACTCAATTATTGCTACAGTAATTGCTGCATAGTATCTCACGTTATTTGATTTAATTATTGCCGATATTTTATATATTATTAAATCAATAATTGAGACGATACAATTATTCATATTATTATTTGCAATATTGACGATGTCTAGAAAGTTCTGTCGAGGAGAGGTTTGGTCACCTAATTGCGCACCAATAGGGAGAAATCCTTATCGGAAAGCCCCCTTTCCTGGGAATGATCTGGTTGTTAAATATTATGAATAATAATAGTGATGAATAAATGTTGTTAAAAATATTGAGGGGTTTTTATGAAGTATTTGTTTATTATTTGGACCCCCACTTACCCATTTTTCAATATATATATATGTTAGTTGATTTTGGGGGAGGAGAAAAAATGAGGGTCACGGGTGGAATGGTAATGATAAAATGACGGAATAGTAGAATAATGGAAATGGTGGGAATGGTGGAATAGAATATATATATATATATATATATATATATATATATATATATATATATATATATATATATATATATTGTGTGTGTGTCTTTGTGTGTGTGTACCGTGTGTGTAAGTGTGTGTGTGTGTAGTGAATAAAAGTAGTGGTGGTGGAAAATTGATAGTTGTGATAGTGATAGGTATAAGAAATGTGGTGGTGGGAAGAAAAAAGAAGAAAAAGTGATGTATATATGTGTGGTGGTGGTGGGAAAGTAAAACTGATAGTGATGTGTGTAGATATATATATTTTATTTTTAGTTTGAAAGTTGGGCGTATGAATTGAAGAATTAGCCCGTGATTTTATTTCAACTGCTGGTCCGTGAAGTTTCTTAAACAGTACCCCTTCCATTCTCCTATAAATAGGATGCTTAGTTAGAATTAAAAATCATACTAGAATCAGAGAATTCTTCTTCTATAATATTGAGCGTATTTCTTTCGAGTTTTAGAAAGCTTTGGGCGTAGAAAATAGTACAAGTTTCTTCAAGAATATCCCCGCTATACCAGTTAGAATACTCTCCTTTTTAAGATAAGGGATATTATTTTTGCTCAGTATTCATATGAAATAATATTTTCTTCCATGCTCTGTAGTATGTAAGTAATATTATTTCGTTTCAGATTTCGAATTTTACACTCATTTTGTTAAAGTTTTTGCTTTTATACTCCATGAAATTAGTAGAATATCCTTGATATTTGCGCTTCATCTAGTATCTTTTCATGGAAATATTATTCTGAGAATTCTTGATAAGTTTTAACTTTTTCATGTCGGAGTACTATTCACGGGGTTACTATTCTCAATATACTATTCACGGGGTACTATTCACTCAGTTACTATTCACCTGGGGTACTATTTATGACAAAAATTAATTTCTTTACGGTCCAAATCATTTTTGATATAATATTATTCTTGAATTTTACTCCACAAAGCAGTATCATGTTGACAATTCTGAAATTATTGAATTCTGGATAAATTAATTTATAGATCTTTAAAAATGTATCCTTTGCTTTCTTTTAATTAAATTCCTATATCATTGTCATCATCCTCATGTTTATATTATGATGAAAGTCATCTGTGACATGTAGTGCATAGATGGACTTGGTATGATTATGACTAGGGATTATTCGGTATAATCATGACCGTAATGTTACAAATGATGTAGTAAAAGTCCTCATTGGCCCGTAGTGCATTGACGGACAGTTGTTGGAATGATCATGACCATTGATGAAACACGAATATCTTTAGCTAGTAGTGCATGGATAATTCATGGTCGTGATACTAATGAATATCCTTGGCCGTAGTGCATAGATAATTCGATGATGTGGATTATTTATTAAGCTGAGTCTCAACGATAAAATTAATGATAAACTTATTAAATCATAGAAGATAGTAGATATCATGCTCTACTTGACTCTTCTAATGGATTGCTTGTTCCGCTGCAGTTAAACTTGATGTTTATTATATTTTATCAATTTAACCTTTATTGAAGGCTAACGATAATTTATTCGATTATCTTAATCATAATATTTCATCGGGCTAGTTCAGCTCACCCTTTTGCTTTCATTGTTCTCTTCAGGAAATGAGAACGTAATCGGGACTAGTCGGGGAACGGAGTGATGGTCCAAGATGGTTTTTTAGTAGTCCTCACTATTTAGTATAATAATAAATGTAATGAGGATTGAATTTGAGTTTGGATATTGTCTAGAAGACAACTTGTTAAAACTCTCAGCTATGTTTTGTCATATTTTACACGACAGTTGTATAATTAAGTTTTATTTGAATTCTGTACCATGTATTTGGCGACTCAAAATGGGTGATGTAATCCTGTTTTGGGGGCGTCTCAAAAAGCCCCCCGGGGCGAGCTTGTCGGGAAGAAAAAGAGTTTTTAGAAGTTGAGTTCAGGGAGGATTGGGTTGAGCTATTTGTTTCAAGGACTTTAAGGAGTGCTAAAAGTCACATGAAGAGGCATATAAAAGGAGGATAATCACAAAGATTATGGGAGATGATTCCATTAGATTAGATTCTCATTAGATTAGGACAAAACCCTAGTTTTTATTAGATTTGGAGATTAAAGAAACTTGGAGACCATTGATGATCAAGAACATGAGCAAGAGGGAGTATGAGATTTGCTGACAATAAATTTTATTCTTTTCTCTTCTCTTATTTTTGTATTTTAATGTTTATTCAATTGTGGATTCTTGGTTTTAATTCAATAATCATGAACTAAATCTTTTGTTTAAGATTGCAATGGAGCATGTTGCATAGTTTATTTTAGTATGATTCTCTATTAATTATTGTGAATATTCTTGGATTGTCTATTATGGTTTGTGTTTATTGCTTAATTGCCTAGCTAGAAATTACCGTTATAATCTATATGAATTCCAGAGATGGATTATAGATTTAGATTTGATCATAATAGCATATGATTGTGTTTTCTGCATAGCGTTGGAATTCATAATTTATGTCTAGGATAGAGATATACCTATACATAGCATGTAATCTGATAAAGAACTTGTTTTTAAAATTCTCTTTAATTGTAATTCACATAGACATATAGTGAATTAGTTAATTAGGGTGTTCTTCTTAATTCTATTATCTGTGGATTTAAGTTGATTTGAGTATGATGCATTGAGAGATGGTCATATTTACTTATGTGTTCTTTATTAACAATTCAGAATAGTAAGCATAATTGATATGAAGTGTATTAATTTAAGTGAAGCAATAAGTGAAGTTGTCATCTTAAATCTCTATAATCTGATTTTTAACTAGTGGTAATTAGAATTAGTTTAATTAAATAATTTAATTTAAAACCCTAAATTGATTGTTTAAATAAAATTAGTTTGGTTAAGAGCTAGTTTTTGGTAATTTGTATTAATAATTCCTCGTGGGAACGATACTCTACTTAAACTTTATTACTTGTTAACCACGTATACTTGCGTGTTGTGCGTAACTAGATTTTACCCAATAATAGGCAGCTTATCATTCAACATATGTCTATGTGATCTTGGTGTAAGCATTAATTTGATGCCATTGTCTAACTATGCCCAGTTGGAATTGCCAGCACCAAGACCGACAAATATTTTTGTCCAACTAGCAGACAGGTCGATAACATATCTGAGGGCAACAGTGGAAGATGTCTTAGTGAAAGTAGATAAGTTCATCTTTCTTGCGAACTTTATCATTTTGGACTACGAGGAGGATAAGGATATTCCTATCATCTTGGGAAAACCATTTTTGGCTACTGGTAGAACACTTATTGATGTACAGAAAGACAAATTGACAATACGAGTTCAAGACCAAGAAGTGACATTTAATGTATTTAAAGCCACGAAATTAACTAAGGATGATGAAGAATGTTATCGGATGGATGTGATTGAGAGAGATGTGGATGTGATGCCCCCAAATTCTCTACATTTACTGTAGTCGATTTGGTGTTCGTCTAAATATTTCATAAGATAATAATTTCTATAAATCCAAGACACAGTACTCATAGCAAATAATAGTTCTCGTCAGAATAATTATCGTAATTGAGTACCCCCACTTGGATGTACAAGTTTAGTATCTTACAGATATTTCTTCTGTATCAATAATTCCTATCTATCTAACCTCCATAGTATTAATGGTAGGGTTCTTGAAACTGAGAAGTGCTACCTCAATGCATCAGAGAATCCCAATGTATGTTAATACTATCATTTAGATGTATAGTTCATATAGATATTGTACTCTTTTCTAATTTCATTAGAATGTAAAACTAAACACTGGAAACTAATAATACATTACACAATTAATATACCATTACATCGATTCAAAATGTCCTTAACTATTACATTATAGTCCTCAAAAGAATATCCATGTCTTAAGCCTTTCTATCCACAAATACCGGAACTGCTGGACTACACTCTTTCTATCTACAAATG
Organism: Panax ginseng; assembly: GCA_020205605.1. Lineage (NCBI taxonomy): Eukaryota > Viridiplantae > Streptophyta > Magnoliopsida > Apiales > Araliaceae > Panax > Panax ginseng. Next base: position 65,064,897 of record CM035149.1, read on the forward strand.
AAAAATATTTGCAAGGATGAGCTACAGAAAGCTCAGCAAGTTTTAAACAAGTAACAAATCATACCCACACCAAATCTATATTGAATGAACATAGAGTTCAGAGTTTTTCCACATATATATACTGAGGTTTATCTGCCAAACCTTGCACATTATGAGTTTCTATAAGTCCTATAAACTTAGAAACCTGGGTTGATCCGCTCAACCAAACAACCTAGGAGTATGCATAAAATCCTATTTAGATAATCCCTGGTCATTGCTATAAATGTCGGTATAAAACCCTCGATCAAGTTGTTACTGTCGGTCATAATAGTGTCAGTATATATGTTTTTACCAAACAACATTGGTTTCTCAAAATATATGCTTTGATATCAAATCAAATGCATTTTTATGCAAACAACAGTTCATATGTCTTGGTTATGTTTGAACAAGAAATCATAACCTTTTAATAGCAGGAATCATGAACATTGTATATCACAAGATCATAACTGATAAATAGAAAACTTGCATTTAACAAATAATGAAATAAAGCTAGAACACTTGCAATGAATGTGAATATTCAATATTAATCGTAGATGTGGAATAATCAACAATAATTATCCACTAACAGACTTGAAAAATAATAACTCAAGTTTGAGTTAGGAAAAACTTGCATGTACCTTCGATTACTGTTATGCAATCCAGTATAGCTTCAATTGAAAGACCTATTATTGATAATATTGATTCTCTCAATTAGAATAATTTCATCACATATAACACTATTATATATAGTTATAAAATAACCTAAACACATTACCATATAATCCTAACGGTCAATAAAGCACATAAGACCTAATATCAAGTCAAACTATTTTTGTCTGAGTTGAGTTCGGTACTATTTTAACATCCCGATTGCCTAATTGGATAATTATCGAGCCTAATCCCAATAAGACTATTCTTAAACGCTTCAATATTATCTTAGATAATTTATTATTCAACCAAAATATTTTTCAAAAGCTCATAATAATTTTCAAATAATTATTATCATTTATAATGATTTTTCAATCATTAATATTATATTTATATGATTTAAATACCATAATATTCCATTATCATTAATATTTAATGTATCAAATATTAATAAAATACATAACATAATATTATAAATTATTTATAATATCTCAAAGTATTTTTTAATACCTTAATATTTCTGTAATGATTTTAATATATTTAAAATTATTATTAAATAACTCGCCATTAATATTAAAATATTAATCTATTTCATGACAAAATATTAAAAGTTATGTTTTATAACTTAAAATATTTTCCAAACCTTTAAATCATTTTATATAATTTTTAAAACAATAAAACTATTTTTCCATAATTTATTTAATACATTTATTTAATAAATTATTATCATTAATATTAAAGTAATAAAGAAATTCATCCAGATATATTAAAAGTCATTCAAAACAACTTAAAATATTTTCTAACACTTTAATATAATTTCAAATGATTTTAAAGTATTAAAATCTTTTGTAAGTAATTTATTAAATATAATAATTAAATAAATTAATATTTAAAAATATTAAAATATTAATGAAATATATCCCAAATTATTAAAAATCAATTTTTATGCTTTAAAATAATTTTTACAAATTAATTATGAATTTTTCATAATTATTAATCAATTTATTCTAATTATTTAATAAAAATAGTTATTTTTTATCAAAACTGTCGCTATAGGTGTTCTTGAGCATTCAAGAACATGCAATGTCAGTCACCAGGGTGCCTACTTTGACCATCAGTAGATATTTGAATTTAATGTTTTTGGGCAGTCAAGTGGATTAATGTTGTATTATTGATGTAATACTATAACCACAAATAAGTTTCATGGCCAAACTACATCAAATCAGCAAGATATAAGCAATCAAAATGCTTGGCAGAGCTGTTCTTCATTTTCTGGGTTACCCATAAATGAAGAACAGTGCCAGGTGTCTACTTTGGAGCTTAAAACCTTTGATTCCGTGACTTTGTTTGTGTTAAAGTGGTTCAATCTTGTAGTCCTTATGTCAAAGAACAACACTACTAAACTTAGGTAGCTTAACTACAACACAAATGAAAGATCTAGGCCGGTCAAAGTGATGTCAAAAACTGTTCTTCATGAATTCTGGGTTTTCCAGAATTGTTCTTCAGGCAGTTGGTCAACCCTTGTTTGACCATCAATAATTTTGATCATGTTCATGATCTGGGTGTTCTAATGGCATGGATTGGTAGTCCATATGTCAGTTTACAAAACCCATACACTAACATGGCCTAACTATTTAACAACAACAAGATTCAAGGCTTGAAAAATCACTGTCAGACATTCTGGGAAATCAGGATTGCCCAGAAATTAGTTTTCATGGTTGGTCAATCATGTTTAACTATCAATATCTTGAGATCTTGACATGGTATGGACTTGATTCCATTTCCAGTTTACTCTCCTCATTGTATAGAACAAATCTATTACATTAATCCATTCTAACAATTAACACACACAGATTTATGGGACCTGACGGCTGTCAGGCCACAAAATTAGGGTTCTAAGTCAGTCTTTAATAACATATTTTCTTGTATCTAGATGTTATGGATCTATGATGTCACATCATAGATCACTAAATAACACCTTATAACACATATCTAAACATCAAAACATAACATTAACATAAATCATAAAAATCTACATAGATTTAGGGTTTATACCTCTTTTATGCTAAATCTTGAACTTCTAATCTTTTATCATGTTCTTGGCTTACTAAGACGTTAACATAGCTTAACTTTATTATTTAGCTCCTCTCCCATTTCGAAAATTAGAGAGAGAGTGTGTGTCATGGATAAGTGGTGAACTAAAGTAAAGGTTTTCTTACTTTAATCTTTTAATTTTTTGATTCAATGAACCCAGATGTTGCAAGGTGGCAAGAAATCTGATTTATAAAGATTTTTAAGCACATGGCATATCTTTCCTTGATGACTCGCCAAGATTTGTTATTATCTTTTACTTAAAGTTTAAGTAAAAGGGCATTTTGGTCATTTCGCACCTATTAAGGGTATTTTGGTCATTTCCCCTACAATTTGAAGGGTAATTTGGCCCTTTCAAATATATCCCATAAATCTTACCCCTTAGGGTTTTATACTTAGAATTTGAGCTCCCAAACTAGGGTTTTGAAATTTTGAATTAGGGTTTATAATTCCCGTAACTAAAATTAGGGTTTGATATTCAGGGTTAGGGTTTCCTAATCCTCAACTTGATTTTCTTGATAAAATTTTCATACTTAATCCTATATAATTATACCTAGTATTGAATACATAATGTTCAGTATATAAAGTTATAACTTCTCCTTTATAACCCTAATTAGGGTTAGGGTTTGTTATCAAGGTTTAGGGTTACCAGATCTAGAATTAGGATTTCCAAATTAACATCAGAGTTCCCTAACTAATAATTAGGTTTTACTACTAAGATACCTTATCTGATCAATACTTACCTGTAGCCAAATATTCAGAATACAATTATAATAATAACTGAATTTTTAGCAAAATTCATAATAAAATTTCAATCAGGTATTCATTATTACCTTATTTACACTGCTTAGTCAATAACTTGACTAGGCTCTTGAATTCATACCCCGCAAGCTTAAAATAAAAAAAATTATTCGTAAAATAATGTAAAATTCTGGGTCCTTACATTCTTCCCTCCTTATAAGGATTCCGTCCACGGAATCATCATCATTGTATATTTACTTTTATGTCTATTATTTGACCTTTATTGTAATCTTAATTCATTTCAGGAATAAAACCATTTCTTGGCTCAGCCTAAGATTTATTTAACTTATCATGGCTCATAATTTCCTTAGGGAATATTGATGAGTGGGTTTTATGTAAGACCCCGTATTTTATGAAATAAAAGTATTCAATTTTTCTTATAATTATTATTCAGTAAATGGTTAAATTGATAAAAAGTTAAAGTTAAGGGTGATATATGAAAATTTTCAAAATAAGCAAGTGGCTATAAAATATTCATTGTTGTCCGGGAATATTCGTTTGGTCGTGAAATATTCTTGTTGTCGGGGAATATTAAATGACGGCACGATCATTGTTGGGCCCTATATACTTGAATAAGCTGTCGGATGAAGAAAATGACAAGTTTGAGTTTTTATAAATAATGACATAATTGTTAACAAATTGTTAACATTCGTTGGATTACACGGTGGTTAAAATACGATGAATACACGTGGTTTACGATAGCATTACCGGTATTGAACAATATTGTTGAATTACTGATTCTTACGTATGAAGGCAGTACTCAATAATTGTTACAGTAATTACTATTCAATATCTTATTTTATTGATTCAATAATTGCTGTGTTGATATTTTATATTATTGTTGTTTCAATAATTGTCACTGCACGGTATTTCGCATTATCAGATCAATAATTCGTATTATTTGAATAATATTATTAGATAGCATTATTGGCAATGTCTAAAAAGTTCTGTCGAGGAGAGGTTAGGTCATCTAATTACGCGCCAGTAAGGAGAAATCCTTATCGAAAAGCCCCCTCTTTCTTGAGAACGGCCTGGTTGTCATTATTGTGATTCTGTAATATTATTTATGAATAATTAATATTAATTTATATGATAAGGAAATATTAATGAAGGAAATAATTATTTTTATGTGGATATTAATGAAAAAAATTAATGTTGAGGTGTTTTATCAGTATTTTTGTCAGAATGGAGGTATTAAAAATCAAATCAAGTAATCTTAAAGCTCTATGCGTGAGTTATAATTTTAATCCGGACCATTGGATCGTTGTGATTTTGGATATGTTATACATATATAAGTTGAGTATATGTCCACAAATTTTGAACCGTTAAAAATTAACGTATGATTTGTTATTAATTTTAAGAGGTGTTGAAAAACGTCCGTATGTGAATTTCAGATATTTTCTGTTTGGAATTTGGAAAAACTTAAAGCTACAAAGTTGTAGAGAATTCTATTTCGTATGAAATGGACATAAAATTCGTACTTTTCTGATGAAAGGGTTATTTATTATGAATTGTTGAAGTTTCGGAAATTAAATATTTTTATTAAAATTATGGGTGGGACCCACTTTTGTTTTTCAAAACATGTGGGCTGAATTTTTGTTCCAAGATGGCTGGCTTGCTGATTCAAGGAGGAGTCGTAGGAAGAAAGAAAGAAAAAATTAATATTTTATTATTTTAGTCTCCTTTGGCGTTCTAGCATTTTCCTATAAATAGGTGCTTAGGTTAGAATTGAAAATCACACTAGAAACATAAGTTTTCTCTCTCTATATTATCGAGCGTATTTTTTTGAGTATTTAGACACTTTGAGAGTTGCTATTCAGTGCAAGTTTCCTTCGGCTTTACATCCGATATTCCAGTCAGAAATACTGCTCTTTTGAGGTAAGGGATTGTAAGGGTTATTATGTTTTTCAGTTTCGTAATTTTTCCGACCCTCAAAAATTCTGGAAAAATTTGAAATGATAATTTGATGAGTTTTCTAGATTGTGTTCAAAAATGGCGATTTTTGGATGTATAGATTATGAGTTATGAATTTTATGGAAAAAGACTATTTTAAAAGTAAACCCTTATAACTCCTTGTGGTTAACTCCAAAATTAGTGAAATTTTTATTGGAAGTATATGTATATAACAAAAGTATACTCTATAAATTTTAGAATATTTGGACAAAAGTACAGTTTATGATAAATGTCTAAATATTCGGCAGTTTTGGCCATATGAAAAATAGGAAATGAATTTTAAAAATTCCGAGAAAAATATATGTTCAATATGGGACTATATTCTGCTAAATCCCAGAAAAGAAAATTTTTTGGGACTGATTTGGTATATTTCGTGAAAATGGACTAGTTATGAGTAAATGAATTAAATATGTTATGTGAAGTAAAAAAATTGGAAAATAGGATTTTATGGCTTGAGAATCCTATATAAGGTATATGCAGATTTTTGATAAGGGTTTTAGTTATTGGTGATGAAATCTTATGAGTTTAGCATTTTAGGATGATTAAATGCATTAATTAGTGAAGTGTAAACAATTAAAATAAATTATTTACAAGTTTAAGAAATGATTAAAATATTGTGGTAATATTAATAATATTAGATTATGAGATTATTAAGTGATTTATAACATTTAGATTAAGGTGTTATGAAATCATTGATTTAAAATATTATTTAATGATTAATAATATTAGTAAATGAATTTCATGTTATTATATAATGAATAACATTAAATGGAGTTTATAATATAATGAATAATGTTATTATCTTCGTTAAATATTCGTTGAAATATTATTTTCTATTCAAATCATTTTTGATATAATGTTATTCTTGAATTTTACTCCACAAAGTAGTATCATATTGATAATTTGGATATTATTGAATTATGGATAAATTAAGTTGTTAAAGTAATTAAAATTTATCATTTACCTCATGTGATTGATTCTTTATATCCTTGTCATGATCCCTATGCTTATATTGTGATGAAAGTCATCTTTGGCCCATAATGCATAGATGAACTGTTGTTTATTGGTTTTACAGTTGTATGCCTTTGGCCTGTAGTGCAAAGATGACCTGTTGTTGAATATCTTTGGCCTGTAGTGCAAAGATGACTTGTTGTTGAATATCTTTGGCTTGTAGTGCAAAGATGATCTGTTGATGAATATCATTGGCCTGTAGTGGAAAGATGACCTATTTTTTAATATCTTTGGCCCGTAGTGCAAAGATGACTCGTTGATGAATATATTTGGCCCGTAGTGCAAAGATGAATTTATTAGTATGATTATGAACAAGAACTGTGATTTTGTATAACCATGATCTTTAATGTTTCAGATAAAGACATGTGATGAAAATTATTTTCGTCCTGGATGAAAAGGGGAATTTAGAACTACAATTATGATTATGAGTTATTCACATGATTGTGGATGAGGCGAGCTGATTTATATTCTGAGGATAAAACATTGTTGGTGGACTTTTAACATGGAGAAAATAATAGACTTTATGGTCTATTTGACTCTTCTAATGGATTACTCGTTCTGCTGCAACTATGGTTAAAAAGTTTTATCATCTACCATATGTTCTAAATATCTGTTTTATTACTGACGAAGGCTATTGATAATTTAATTATCTTTAGTCATGATATTCTTTACTGGGCTATTTGTGCTCACCCTTTTGCTTCACAATTCCTTTCAGGTAATAATAGTGTAGCTGGGTCGAACGGGGATAACAGGGGAATATAACAGTAGTCTATAGTTGTTGAGATTCTCCCTAAACAGTATGAAAATAATTTTATTGAGAACTTTAGATAAGTGTGTTGTATTTTATACATCATTTAATATTTAATTGTGGTTAACAATAATAGGGTGAGGCAAACCCAACTTTGGAAGGGTGTTTTGCCACTATCATACAAGATGCCTAATGATATACAACCTCGTGTTATCATAAGACAGGGTTGTGCACATCCACTTGCTGAGTATATCTACGAGTACTACCTATATAACCTTGGAGTTTGGTTGAAATATAATTCTCAACTGGAGACAGTGGAGATAGTTATATGTCAAGAGAAGACTCACCATTGGAAATAAGATGATAGTAATCTTCTCATTTTTCTTTGGGGTCTATTGGGTCAACCAAGGATAATTCTGTGGACATATGATATCTATCATAACCTAGACGCATGGCCTCCCATGTACAAAGGTTTCCTTCACCACTTCCCAAAGATTTTAATTTCTAAAACAGTTATTGACTGTACCTTTATGTAATGTGCAATTGTGACGTGTTATCCAAGGTTGGGACATGAGTCACAGTTGGTATATATTTGTATCAAAACTCACAACATTTGTGCTGTTGTATTTTGCATGACAATTGTGATAATGAAGTTGTAGTTATTTTCTGTACCATATATTTGGCGACTCAAAATGGATTGGGTGAATTGGACCTATTTTGGGGGCGTCACATTTTATACCTACGAATCGACCTTTAATTCGAGCTTAAACTTGTTAATTCATTATTTTTTTGAATCGTTTTACTTGTTTTGTGTTATTTTATGTTTAGGTGTGGTGGCGTAGCATGTCCAGGCTTAAAAGGTGGCTTCGTGGTGAAACTTGGCAAGAAAATGAGATAAAACTGGACTTCAAGAGATTGATTTCCACGGGAGGACTTTATGCATACAAAACCCAGCTGGGCAAGGTACTTAATCAAGAAAAGCACCACCCCACCCATGAGATGAGAACTTAAGAGGAAAACTTCAGTTGGTGGGGGTAAGGGAAAAGGCCAAGAATCCTGTTGAGTTGTAATGCTGCAGAGGCGTGAAGGAGAGAGGTTGGCATGGTTTGGAGTTGTAGTGTGCTTCAAGTTATGATCAGAATACGTGTCCTACGCTGGATATTAACAAGAAACAACAAGGGAGATTAAATCTAACAATCAATTAGCAAATGGAAGCCCTAATTTTGAGAAAAAGCATTGGAGGAAGGATTGAAGGTTTAAGTCATGATAATTACAGATTAAAGCAAAGGAGAAGGGTGGTTTTGTATTCATTCTACTTCTTTAATTTAATTTTTATAATTGGGATGATGATTACTTTGATGATTTCAGCTTTTAATTCATTTGTGATGAACTAATTTACTTGTTAGGCTTATGACGGATCTTGATGGTTGAACGATGATTATGTAGTCTTGAATTTCAGTTTAATAATCTATCATTCAGTTTATCTATTGTGATTTGTGCTTTAATTTATGAATTGCTTGATCACCAATTCTATATGGATTTGTATGGATTCGAGAGATGATGTATGAATCTAGACTTAGTCACTATAACATGTGTTCTTGAATTCATGTTTGAATGGAATCTTGATGAATGTTAGGGTAGAGATATGCCTAGAATCATATGTAATCAAATAAAGAACTTGAAATTAAACCTTATTTGATTGTAATTCACATAGAGATATAGTGAATTAGTTAATTGAGGTGTTTAGCTTAATTATATATAATTTGTGGATTTAAGTTAATATGGTATTAGTGCATCGAAAGGTGGCTAGTTCTACTTGAGTGTTCTTGATTAATAAATTGGGATAGTGAATTGAACTGAAATAAGGTGTAATAATCAGAGTGATAGTTAAAGTGAAGTTGTAAGCCTAATTTTCTAATATTTTCTTGAAATTACAATTTTTAAGTTTGTTGATTGCTTGGTATTTTTTATCTTTTTAATATTTTTAGTTTTTAATATTTTTAATTATTGAATTAGATAGTTTAATAAAATTTGGATTAATACAAAGCTAATAATTGTGAGGATTAATTTATACTAAATCTCTATGGGAACAATACTCATTTTATCACTATATTACTTGTGGATCACGTGCACTTGCGTGTGAGCGTAATTAGATTTACACCCAACAAATATAGTTCCATATTTAACGCAAAATTAAGAATCATAAAAATTTTGAATTATTATATCTTGCCCTCCTTATAAGATTCTATATCACGAATCTTGATCCTTTCTTTATTCGAAAATTTATAAAAATTAAATCAACACACTTTACTATTGTGTTTAAATTTAATCATTAAACACATAGAATATTACTTATTCATTTATTTATTTGTCGTTTACCCTCCACTATTTGGCAAGTTAAAACTATATAGTTGTTTATCCTTATCTTAACTTACTTGAACTCAAATTTCTCCTTTAATATCAATTATAACCCCGTCCCTCTTTAACTTTAGCCCTCTTTGCCTTATTATCTTATATTTTATACCCTTGGTATTATATTTTCTTCATACTTCAGTTTTAATACTACCTTGTAACTTTCTTAGTATTTTAAGCATAATATTTTACCAAATTGTGACCTCCATGGTTCAACCATAGCCCCTCACAATGGTACCTATCAGTTTGCAACTGAACAACTCGGCGTCCCCTACGGAAAGTCTAGCTTCGGTGCCTTCCCTTTTATTAATTTATCTCGAATTCTTTAATTATATTATTGACAATTTCTTGAACTATAGTTGTATAATCTACTGCTAATCTCATACTTCTAATATAAAATAACCTTAATTACCTTTACTTTCCTAACAGACTTCTATCCTTCATAAATTTTCTTGACCAAAAGAAAACGATCACCAATCATCTTTTATTATTATTAGGGAATAAAACTTTACTCAAATCTTTTATAGTATCTTTCAAAATACTTTAGATTTATCTTTAACCCCAAGTTATACTATAATTCAACATATTTAGTGAATAATTATTCTCTTTTCTTTAATAAATTTTACATTTTACAATTACATTCCCAATTTAGAATATATTTATTATATATTAACAAGTTTTACATATTACATTTCAATTCATCTTACCACTATTACTATATAATGTACACATCCCCTTAATCATAGGCCAAAGGATGAAATCTATTATATTTACCAAACTTATACAAAAGTTGTAACTTCTACCATATATATAGATGTATTCACATATACTATTTAAGATATTATCCTAACATTCTTACTATTACAAATATTTCAAAATCTAACTTTCATTTTAGACATTTCTGCTCCTTTCACCTGCTGGTTTGGAGTTGAGGCTTTGGTTTCCCCTTAGGTTATGTTTTCTGGGTTTTGAAAAAAAATTTGTAATGTGTCCCTCCACCCCGCAATTGAAACACTTAATCCCAACGATCTTATTATTCCTTCTATTCTTCTTCTGTGGACAACTATTTGAATAATGCCCATTGTTTTCACAAGTAAAACATTGAGTTCCCCTAAAAATACATATCCCTCCGTACTTCTTCCCACAAATACGATAACCTTAAATCCTTTGACTAGTGCTACTATTTACCTCTTTCCCAGAGTTATATAGAGAAGTGACACCCCTTTTCCTTTTACGATCTCTCTTCTTTTGACACCTTCTTAATACTTCATTCCTTGATTCATCGGTCCCCTTCAACCCTGGTGGTCTTGCTAATTTAAAGTGTAAGGTAATCCTTAAAGTATTGGGTTCAACTTCTGGTGGATTCCCTGACCTGCATTGTGAAGCTTCTAGTAACACGTTTACCAACTGTTGAGTTGGATTTATCTCTAATTGGTTCCCGTCAATCTCCGCTGGTGATTTCCCTTATGATTTCATTTATCTAAAAATAGCAAATAACTAAATATAAGCATAATAATCAATTTAATTTGGCAAATAACAATGTGTATTTCAAGTGAAGATAGTTATATATTCAACTAATAACATATATATATATATATATATATATTCTATATTCTCAAAGAAAAATACCTTACCAACTAATAATTTATATATTTTTACTAGTTCTTCCCAACAATTCCTATATTAAGAACATTATACTATTAACTACAGCTCCTATACTGCCATCTGTTTACCTAACCTCCCATGCTTTTCATTCCCTTCTCTTAAATCAACTTTGATACTATCGATCAGCCCTCTTGCGGATATCCTTAATTTTTTTTCTATACATTTTCTTTTCTTTTACTAATACTCTAACTTCTTTTCCTTCTTCTTCTTCTTTTTCTTCTTCTTCTCTTCTTCTATTGTCCCTCCTTCTGGCTCTATATGAACCTCATCTCTCTCTTCACTTAACTCCATCTTTGGTGTTCTTCATGAGCAATCTCTACATCTATTACATGTTTGCTTTTTATAGCTTCAAATGTTTTGTTGTAACTACTTTAGCTGACACTTCCTCTACTCTATCCTCCGGATCATTCTACATTGATACAACCGATTATGGTTCAAGTACTATATTAAGAGAAACAATCAACTTTTCACTCATTATATGAATATACTTAACTTTTTCACTTTCCAAAATATTAATTTGATATCCCTAACTTATATAAGCAATCTATTTTTACTTTTCTCCAATTTCTGCTGATGAATTTCCTTAATTCATCTCCTACAAACTTAACTTTAGTTTATCTCTTTATTCTCTTCATTACTGCTCTCTTCCTAATACTAAGTCTATTATTTCCTTCACAATAGGCTCTAAACTTCTTGCCATATCCAACTTCAAATCTCACCCTTCCAGATCACTTCCTAGATCCATCACACTCTCATTTCTTACAACCTTAATTATCCCTATATATTACAAAACCTTTTATCTCCATAATATCCTCATTTCTTACTATAAGACCCCAACTTTTATGAATAAAGATTAATTTTTCTCGAAATATTTTTTTTAATATTATGGTGTGGATTTGATATAATGTTATAGTTGTGGGTAATATTTATAAATTTTGCAAAGTATTCAAGTTGTTATAAAATATTGGATTGGTCGGGCAATATTCGTTTTTAACAGGGAATATTCGTACGACGGCACAATCATTGGTGACCCCACAACATAATTATTGTACGAGTTAGAAAATGACAGAAATATTTTTTTATGAAAATAACGACGGAAGTTTTACCGTTAACTGTTAAAATACCCTGTGATAAAAGTACAGTAATACATGTGATTTCGTAGTGGCACATAGTATTGATTATTGATGCTTACGTGAGAAGTCACTCAATATTGTTCAATTATTGATACAATAATTATTGCATAGTATCTCACGTTATTTGATTCAATTATTGTCAATATTTTATATATTATTAAATCAATAATTGAGATATTATTAATATTATTATATACATAATTAACAATGTCTAGAAAGTTTTATCGAGGAAAGGGGTTTGGTCACCTAATTGCACGCCAATAGGGAGAAATCCTTATCGGAAAGCCCCCTCATTCCTGGAAATGATCTGGTTGTTAATATTGTGAGTTATAATAATTATGAATAAATGTTGTAAAAAATATTGAGGGAATTTTTATGAAATATTTGTTGTAAATTTGCTTATTATTTGGACCCTCATTTACTTATTTTTCAAAATAATCGGTAAAGTATATATATATATATATATATATATATATATATATATATATATATATATATATGAAATGTGTGAAAATGAGAGGGGGTGTGTGTGTGTGTGTGTGGTGGAAAAGTAGTGGTGGTGGGAAGAAAAAATGTAAGTGATGTGTGTGTGTGTGGTGGTGGATGATATGTGGTGGGGGGGGGGGGAGTAATTGTGATGTGTGTGTATATTTACATATATATAAGTTTGTTTTATATGAATAAATTTGTAAGATTGGGCGTCTGATTTTCTTCTTCTCCCGCCCGTGAATTTTTCGTTAGAAATCTTATTGTGCGTCCTTGATAAATTTTTCCAACTAGTATCCTTCCATTTTCCTATAATTAAGATGCTTAGTTTAGAATTGAACATCACACCAAAATCAGAGAATTCTACGTCTATAATATTGAGCGTATTTCTTTAGAGTTTTAAGAAGCTTTGAGCGTAGAAAATAGTGAAAGTTTTTTTCAAGAATATCCCCGCCCTACCAGTCAGAATACTCTTCTTTTTAAGGTAAGGGATATTATTTTGTTCAATACTCGTAAGAAATAATATTTTATGTCATACTCTGTAGTATGTAAGTAATATTATTTCATTTCAAACTCCGAATTATATACTCATTTTGTTAAGTTTTGGCTTCTATACTCCATGAAATTAGTAGAATATCCTTGAAATTTGCACTTCATCTAGTATCTTTTCATGGAAATATTAATCTGAGCATTCTTGATAAGTTTTAACTTTTTTATGCCGGAGTACTATTACCGAAGTACTATTCATGGGGTACTGTTCACTTGGTTACTATTCACAGGGGATACTATTCATGACAAAAATTAATTTCTTTTCAGTGCAAATTATTTTTGATACAATATTATTCTTGAATTTTACTCCACAAAGCAGTATCATGTTAATAATTTAGACGTTTTTGAATTCTGGATAAATTAAATTATAAATCTTTAAAATTTATTCTTTGCTTTCATTTAATTGAATTCTTATATCACTGTCATCATCCTCATGCTTATATTTTGATGAAAGTCATCTTTGGCCGGCAGTGCATAGATGGACAATTGATTGGTATGATTATGACCAGGGATTGTTCGGTATAATCATGACCGTAATGTTACAAATGATATGGTAAAAGTCATCATTGGCCCGTAGTGCATTGATGGACAGTTGTTGGCATGATCATTACCATTGATGATTACATGAATATTCTTGGCCCGTAGTGCATGGATAATTCGTGGACGTGATACTAATGAATATCCTGGCCCAGAAAAGTGTTGATGATTTAATGATGTGGTTTATTTATTGTCGAAGTCTCAAATGATAAAATTGATGATAAACTTTTTAAATCATAGAAGATAGTAGATATCATGATCTACTTGACTCTTCTAATGGATTGCTTGTTCCGCTGCAGTTAAACTTGATGTTTATTGTATTTTATCAGTTTAACACTGTTGTAGGCTAACGATAATTTATTCTGCATTATCTTAGTCATAATATTTCTTACTGGGCTAGTTGAGCTCACCCTTTTGCTTTTATTATTCTCTTCAGGAAATGAAAACGTAGCCGGGACTAGTCAAGGAATGGATTGATGGTCCGAGATGGTTGTTTTAGTAGTCCTCACTATTTAGTGTGATAATAAATGTAATAAGGATTGAATTTGAGTTTGGATATTGTCTAGAAGACAATATGTGTGTTGAAACTCCCAACTTATGTTTTGTCATTTTTTACACGACAGTTGTATAGTTATGTTGTATTTGAATTTTGTACCATATATTTGGCGACTCAAAATGGGTGATGCATACTTATTTTGGGGGCGTCATAGTTGGTATCAAAGCTTAGGGATATGATCCCTGGCTAAGATGTGAGACTAGAACTAGGAGGGGAGAGACGATTAATTCCTTCACTAGTATGACCTACCTAAGTTTATTTGTTATTTAATTGGTCGGTCACAATATAGGGATAATATGTGGCATGTCAATTAACCCTTGTTTTGTGGTAGTGTTTGAAAATGGCATCTGAAAATGTTGAGATCAGCAATGAAACACATGAGACCATTAAGTCACCAATGATTAATACCCAAGATAATGTGCAACAGGAAGACAATAATCCTCAGGTAAACAACAACATCGATCAAATGATGAACGATGGGATGTTCAGAGGCTTTATGAAATTCATACAACATCAGGCGAGAGCAGCTCCTGTTTCAAATGCAGGTGGAAGCATTGGCAACTCACAGATGGTCACCGCTAAGCAATTCAAGGAGCTGGGACCATCGAAGTTTTGGGGAAAGCCAGAATCACTTACGGTGGAGACGTGGATAAAGAAGATCACCCAGATATTCGAAGTCTTGGGATGCTCCGAGGATCAAAAGGTTCCCTTTGCCACCTTCATGTTGCGAGGAGAGGCAGATTATTGGTGGGAATATGTAAAGCGTACTTAACCTGCTGCACTGAAGATGTCTTGGGAGAAGTTCCAAGACCTGTTCAACAACAAGTACTTTCACAAAAGTATTCGTCACATGAAGGAGGTAGAGTTCATCAAGCTGGAGCAAAACAATATGACCGTGTCGCAGTACGAAGCTAAGTTTGCTGAGTTATCTCGGTTTGCATCCCATTTGGTTGATAATGATGAGAGAATGACGCGGATGTTTCTATGAGGTTTGAAACCTAAGATACGTTAATACCTCATTTCTCACAAACTTTGATTGTATTCAGATGTTGTGAATAGGGCTCAGTTATTGGAGCGCGATAATGAGTAAGCCCAACCAAGAGAGAGCAGCCGGGAAAATGATAATACCAGTGGTAGTAGTCATCGAAGCGGTGACAACAAACGTGGAGGGAATCAACATGCCAGAAATGGTAACCCCTTTGGTGGTAATCATGGCCAAGACAATAGGAGTGGAAATTTCAAGAAAAGAAGATTTAACAATGTTGGAAAGACGTTAGCACCAGCACCCGTTGTTAAGGAAGGAGAACGACCATCTATCATAGGCTTCAAATGCGGAGGGGAGGGATGTAAGACCCTAAATTTTTATAAATGAAATTGAATTTTCTCTATTTATTATTTTGAAATAATAAGGGTTGATTTGATTAATGTGGTTAGTTATGAGTAAAATGCGCAAATATCTTAAATAAGCAAGTGGTTATAAAATATTCATTGTTGTCAGGGAATATTCATTTGGTCGTGGAATATTCTTATTTGTCAGAATATTCGCGATTTATTGGTAGCGACCTTGTGTTGGCCCTTCTATGTAAACGATTGAATGAAAAAAATGACAAGTATGAGTTTTTTTATAAATAACGACGTAGTTGTTACCGAAACACTGTTGGAATACCCGGTGGTTAAAATACAGTAACACATGGTATTGCACCAATATTGATTCTTACGTAAGAAATCACTACTCAATAATTGTTATAGTAATTACTGTTCAATATTTTATTTTATTGATTCAATAATTGCTACGTTGATATTTTATATTATTGTTGTTTCCATAATTGTCACTGCATATTATTTCCCATTATCAGATCAATAATTTATATTATTTGAATAATATTATTAGATAGCATTATTGGCAATGTCTAAGGAAGTTTTGTCTAGGAAAGGGTTTGGTCACCTAATCAAGGCTACAAGAAGAAGAGAAATCCTTATCTGGAAAGACCCTCTTTCTTGGAAACTAATTCGTTGTCATTATTGTGATTCGTAATATTATTTGTGAATAATTAATTATTAATTTATATGATAAAGAAAATATTTATTTATGTGGATATAAATGGAGGAATTTTTAGAAAAGTGACAATTGTTGAAAATTGAAATTTAACTATATTATTATATTACATTATAATTGTATAATGTGATAATATAATAATGGTGATATTTTTTACAATGAATGTGTGATATATGCGTAATTGAGGAGGAAGAGTATTTTTGTTACAATAAATGATAAAAACATGTTAAACATGTTGGTTGTAACAACCCGAGTCAAATCCCGAGTTCGAAACAAATCTCGGGTCAAATCCTAAGTCCGAATCGAATCAAATCCATCAAAATAAGGCCTCAAACTACTGGCCCAATAGTATCTTCTTGGGTCATCTTAGCCCACCACAGGCTCACCCAAAAGGTCATGACTTGAAGGTACTATTGGAAGTAACTTATTTCCTTATATGCAGACAAATTTTCCCCTATCTTTCAAGGTGGAACTAGGGTGTTACAAACTCCCCCACTTAAATTTCTGACGTCCCCGTCAGAACCGATCATACACATGGCCCAAAGATCTTTGCCTCTCTAGCCATTGTGGGATAATACCAGCTGGCTTCGTGTCCCCACCTCCGGACCTCCATCTCTCCATTGTGGGATAATACCGCCAGCCTTCGTGTCCCCACCTCCGGCAACCCGATCGGATGACCCGATCCGAGCTTTGAGAGTCCGGCTCGATACCATATATGTAACAACCTCGGGTCAAAAATCGAGTTAAAGAACAAATCTTGAGTCAAATTCCAAGTCCGAATCGAATCAAATCCATCAAAATAAGGCCTCAAACTACTGGCCCAATAGTATATTCCTGGGTCAACTTAGCCCACCATAGGCTCACCCAAAAGGTAATGACTTGAAGGTACTATTGGTAGTAACTTATTTCTTTATATGTAGACAAATTTTTCCCCTATCTTTTGATGTGAGACTGGGGTGTTACATTGGTGGACCCCATTTTGACCGAAATTTGATTATAGCTTGCAAAATCGTCCGTTTGTGAATTTCGGTCAATTTTTGTTTAGAATTTGGAAAAATTTAAAGCTATAAAGTTGTAGAGAATTAAATTTTCTATGGAATGGACAAAAGATTTGAATTTTTTTGATAAAGGTGCTATTTATTATGAATTATTGAAGTTCTGGAATAATTGATTTTTTGAGTTTTAAATTTTTTTTAAGAAAAATGTTTTAATTATGTTGGTGGGCCCCACTTGTATTGAAAATGTGCTGAGTTCAGATTTTTCAAAGTGGGCAGAAATTTTTTATAAATATTAATATTTTATTAAATTTTCTGCTTTGGTGTTCTAAGCATTTTCCTATAAATAGGGTGATTAGGTTAGAATTGAAAATCACACCAAAACTGATGTTTTCTCTCTCTATATGATCGAGCATATTTTTGTGAGTATTTTGATACTTTGAGTGTTGCTATACGGTGCAAGTTCCCTTCAGCGTTATATTTGATATTTCAGCCAGAAGTACTATTCTTTTGAGGTAAGGGATATTATTTTCTTCGTAAATGATATTATTTCTTTTAATATCATTATGCCAAAATATTAGTATAATTTTTCTTGTGAAATTTCTACCTTTTTGTGTCGGGGTTACTATTCATGTATATGACACTATTTACGCATACGACACTATTCACGAATGCTGCACTATTCACAGAAAAATTAAATTTTTTTTCTTTGTCCAAGATGTCTATTATGGATACTATCTTCGATTGTATCCATGTTTTGATATTCATTCTTGAATTTTACTCCACTATGGTTTATTATGGAGTATTTTTGAACTTGGATTGTCTAAAGTACGAATCCATAATCTTTGTCCTTTTATTTCACTGAATTCGTTTCTTTAAAAATATTTTTCATCATCTTTAGTCCTAAATGATGATATTACTAAATATCTTTAATTGTGGTCAAAAGATGAATGATTTCTGATGAATATTTTTTGGCCCATAAAGTGCAAAGATGAGCAGTGTTGAGATGAACATAACTAATCGATGAATATCTTTGGCTGTAGTAGTGTAAAAGATGAATATTTGATGTATATTGATTGATGTTACAGGGATAAAATATTGATGATGAACTTTTAAATCATAGAAGATAGTAGATTTCATTCTCTACTTAACTCTTCTAATGAATTGTTATTTCCACTGCGAATATTGATCTAAAACTTGTTGTCTATTATATTCTATCAGATTTTTCTCTGTTGAGGACTAACGATAATTTTTTCTATATTATCTTAGTCATAAAATTCTTTACTGGGCTAGTTGAGCTCACCCTTTTCCTTTTTGTTCCATTTTTCTTCTTAGGAAGCGAGAATATAGCGGGAAGTAGTCGGGGTGTGGAATGATGGTTCAGACAGTTGTTTAGCAGTCCTCACTATTTTGTAAAATAGTGTATCAATAATTATAATGAGGACTTATTTGAGTGTAGATATTGTCTAGAAGACAATATTTGTATTTAAACTCACAGTTTATGTGTTGTCATATTTTGCATGACAATTGTATTAATAAAGTTGTAGTTGTTTTTGTACCATATATTTGGCAACTCAGAATGGGTGATGTATACCTATTTTGGGGGCGTCAAAGTTGGTATCAGAGCTTAGGGATATAGTCTCTGGTGGAGATCGGAGAATAGAACTAGGAGGGGAGAGACAAGTAAATCCTTCGCTAGTGTGTCCTACCTAAGCTTATTTGTTGGTTGGACAGAATATAGGGATATTATGTGATATGTTAATTTCTTTAATTAACCCTTGTTTTATGGAAGTATTTGAGAATGTTAACAATGGAGCAAATGAGACCGTGGAGAGATCTTTAATCACCAATCAGGAGAACGTGCAACAGGATGACAATTTTCCTCCTGTAAACAACATCATTGATCAGACGATGAACAATGGGATGTTTAGAAGCTTTTTGCAGTTCATGCAAAATCAGACGAAGGAGACTCGTGTACAAAATACAGGTGGAAATGATAGCAATGCGCGGTTTGTCACAGCCAAGCAGTTCAAAGAGTTGGGACCACCGTAATCGGGGGAAAGCGATTCGATTACAAGGCTAAACGGGTCAAGCAAATTACCAAGATATTCGATGTCTTGGGATGCTCGGAGGAACAGAAGGTTCCATTTGCTACCTTAATGTTTCGTGGTGAAGCAGATTACCGGTGGCAATCTATGAAGCGTACCCAACCAGCTGCACTCAACATGTCTTAGGAAACATTTCAAAAACTATTCAATGACAAGTATTTTCCTGAAAGTATTCGACATATGAAGGAGTTAGAGTTTATTAGACTAGAACAAAACAACATGACGGTGTCCTGGTATAAGGCTAAGTTCGCGGAGTTATCCAGGTTTGCACCTCATTTGGTAGAGAATGAGGAATGTATGACGTTGATGTTTCTAAGAGGTCTGAAACCCGATATACATCAATATCTCATTTTTCATAAATTTTCTCTATATTCAGATGTTGTCAACAAGGCTCAATTATTAGAGTGAGATAATGAGTAAGTTCAACCGAGGGACCACAACTAGGGTCATACCTGTGGCAGCAGTCATTAGAGTAATGATAACCAGCGGGGAGGGAAAAATACAAACAAAAGCGGTAACCACTCTGGTGGTAATCGTGTCCATGATAATAGAAGAAGCGAGTCGGGGGGAGATTTTAAAAAGAGAAGGTACAACAATGACAATGTGAAGACGTCAGCACCATCATCAACTGTTTCTAAGGGAGGAGAACGACCACCAATCGTATGTTATAAATGTGGAAAAGAGGGACACATCACCTCAAACTGCCCACAACAGTTCAAGGTATATTATAATTATGGAAAGGAAGGCCATATCGCTCGGGATTGAACTATAGCGAAACCAAGTCCAGCGGGGATGGTGACTCAAAAGGCTGTCCCAGACAATTTGAAGTCAATGGTTCCTGGAAGAGCGTTTGTCGTGACTGGCCAAAATGCGAGGAACCCTAACGATGTGATCACGGTTAAGCTAATCATAAACTCTTGCGAAGTTTATACCTTACTAGATATCGGTTCTACCCATTCATTTATCTCTCCTGCTTGTGCTCAACGTTTAAACATGACTCCGGAGAAATTAGACTTTGACTTATCTGTGGAAACTTCGTTAGGAGAAACTTTCATTACATCCAATATTTATAAAATCTTGTTTGATCCAAGTTGGCATCATCACATTACCTGTTGATCTTATCTCTTTAAAGATACTTACTTTTGATGTGATTTTAGAGATTGATTGGTTATGTGACGCCCCCAAAATAGGTATACATCACCCATCTTGAGTTGCCAAATACATGGCACATAAATCAAATACAAACTTCTTTTATACAATACGACAACAACATAGCTTGGAGTTTTTACACGAATATTGTCTCATAGACAGTATTCAAACTCAAATAAAGTCCTCATTACAATTAGTATCACACTATTTCACATAATAGTGAGGACTACTAAAACAACCATCTGGACCGTCAATCCATTCCCCGACCAGTCCCAACTATATTCTCATTTCCTGAAGAGAACAGTGAAAGAAAAGGGTGAGCTCAACTAGCCCAGTTAGAAATATTATGACTAAGATAATTAAGAATAAATTATCCTTAGCCTTCAACAATATAACAACTGATAGAATACAATAGATAACAAGTTTTAGATCAACAACTATAGCGGAATAAGCAATCCATTAGAAGAGTCAAGTAGAGCATGATATCTACTATCTTCTATAATTTAAAAAGTGTTTCATTAACTTTATCGCTGAGACTCAGCTTAATAAATAAAACCACATCATCGAATCATCCGTGCACTACGGGCCAAGAATATTCATGTAATCATCAATGGTCATGATTATACCGAATAATCCTTGGTCATAATCTTACCAATAACTGTCCATCAATGCACTACGGGCCAATGAGGACTTTTACCACATCATTTATAACATTACGGGTCATGATTATACTGATTGATCCCTGTTTATAATCATACAAATTAGCAGTCCATCTATGCACGTAAGCCAAAGATGACTTTCATCACAATATAAGCATGAAGATGATGACAATGATATAAGCATTAATCAAACGAAATCAAGGATAAATATTAAAGACTTTGAATTTATCCAGAGTTTAAAAATATCCAAATTGTCAACATGATACTGCTTTGTGGAGTAAAATTCAAGAATGATATTGTATCAAAAATGATTTGGA
Source organism: Panax ginseng (assembly GCA_020205605.1). Classification (NCBI taxonomy): domain Eukaryota; kingdom Viridiplantae; phylum Streptophyta; class Magnoliopsida; order Apiales; family Araliaceae; genus Panax; species Panax ginseng. The sequence goes on from CM035149.1 coordinate 65,086,789, forward strand.
TCGAAAAGAAATCAAATTTTGTCATGAATAGTACTCCGGGTGAATAGTACTCCGGGTGAATAGTACCCCATGAATAGTACTTTGGGAATAGTACCCTGTGAATTGTACTTTATGAATAGTACTCATGAATAGTACTTTATGAATAGTACCTGTGAATATTACTTCGTGAATAGTACTCATAAAAGGAAAATACAAAAAAAAAATCATATTCCATGATGAGTACAAAAGAAAGGATATCTCATACGAGTATAATAGAATATACGAAACTGCAAATGGATTTTCATCCGTAATGCGGTAATCCACATAGACAGATCATTTCCACAATTTAATAAATACGAATGGTCATTCACCATGCTTGCGGTAGTCCGCGTAGACAGGTTATTCCAACAGAATAATAAAGAATAGAATAATAGAATAATTTCACCATGTATGCGGTAGTCCGCGTAGACAGGTTATTCCAACAGAATAATAAAGAATGGAATAACAAAAGAATTTCACCATGCATGTGGTAGTCCGCGTAGACAGGTTATTCTAATAGGATAATAAAGAATGGAGTAACAACCCTTACGAGTATTGAAAGAAAATAACTCTCTTCATGAATACGAAAGAAATAATACCCCTTACGACTGTTGAACGAAAATAATATTCATACGAATACGAAAAATAATATCTCTTCAGAATATGAAATAAATAATACCCCTTACCTTGAAAGAAGACTAGATACTGGAATAGTGAAGTAGCAGACTACTCTTCTTCTTTCTCTCTATAGCTTCTCCCTCTATAATTGCTCTTGTGAGTCTTAGTGAATTGGTGAGAATGAAGGAAGAATGAACTTCTATTTATAGAAAAATATAGTTTCAATAATTGCATATTTTGGGGCTCGAAATATTACAGTATAATACCTTCATTTTTTCTTCATTTTTAATTTAGTCCTACAAGTATTATCAAACTTGGACCACCTCCCCTAATAGTACATCATGTGAATCAATAGTACAATCATGTAAAAAAAATAATTACAGTATTATCAATCTTGCACCACCTCCCCTAATAGTATTTTACATGTGAAATAAATAATTACAGTATTATACATGTGAAAAAAATAATTACAGTATAGTACCTTCATCTATACCTCCATTTTTAATTTAGTCATGCAAGTATTATCAATCTTGCACCACCTCCCCTAATAGTACATGCATGTGAATCAATAGTACACACATATGAACAAATATTTATAAGCATGTCAATTAATAGCAATTAATTGCTTATTTATCCAATTAATTACCCGATTGGTCAATATAACCTCCAGACATCAATTATTATCAGAATAGATGTCGATTTCTATGACGCCCCCAAAATAGGTCCAATCCACCCAACCCATTTTGAGTCGCCAAATATATAGTACAGAAAATAACTATAACTTCATTATTACAATTGTCGTGCAAAATACAACAACACATATGTTGTGAGTTTTGATACAAATATATACCAAGTATGACTCATGTCCCCAACCTTGGATAGTACGTCACAATGGCACCTTACATAAAGGTACAGTCAATAATTGTTTTAAAAATTAAAATCTTTAGGAAATGCTCAAGGAAACCTTCGTACATGGGAGGCCATGCATCTAATTTATAACATATATCATATGACTGAAGAATTATCCTTGGTTGACCCAATAGACCCCAAACAAAAACGAGAATATTACTATCATGTTCTTTCCAATGGTGAGTCTTCTCTTGACATATAACTATCTCCATTGTCTCCAATTGAGAATTATATTTCAACCAAACTCCAAGGTTATATAGGTAGTGCTTGTAGATATACTTAGCAAGTGGATGTGAACAACCCTGTCTTATGATAACAAGAGGTTGTATGTCATTAGACATCTTGTATGATAGTGGCAAAACATCCTTCCAAAGTTGGGTTCGCCTCACCCTATTTGATTCACCAAATATAACTATTAAATGATGTATAAAATACAACACACTTATCTAAAGTTCTCAATAAAATTATTTCCATACTGTTTAGGGAGAACCTCAATAACTATAGACCACAGTTCTATTCCCCTGTTATTCCCGTTCGACCTAGCTACACTCTTATTACCTGAAAGGAATTGTGAAGCAAAAGGGTGAGCACAAATAGCCCAATAAAGAATATCATGACTAAAGATAATTAAATTATCAATAGCCTTCGTCAGTAATACATCAGAGATTTACAACATATGGTAGATGATAAAACTTTTTAACCATAGTTGCAGCGGAACGAGCAATCCATTAGAAGAGTCAAATAGACCATAAAGTTTATTATCTTCTCCATGTTAAAAGTCCACCAACAATTTTTTATCCCTGTAACATCAATCAACAGTTCCTATCCACAATCATATGAATAACTCATAATCATAATTGTGGTTCTGAATTTCTCTTCCATCCAGACGAAGATAATTTTCATCACATGTCTTTACTCAAACATCAAAGATCATGGTTATACCGAATCACGACTCCTCTGCTCATAATCATATTTAATAATTTCATCTTTGCACTATGGGCCAAAGATATTTATCAATAGGTCATCTTTGCACTACGGGCCAAAGATATTCAACAACAGATCATCTTTGCACTAAAAGCCAAAGATATTCAACAACAGGTCATCTTTGCACTACTGGCCAAAGATATTCAACAACAGGTCATCTTTGTACTACAGGCCAAAGATATTCAACAACAGGTCATCTTTGCACTACAGGCCAAAGATATCAATCAACAGATTCTTTTGACCATGTGCCAAAGGCATACAACTGTAAAACTAATAAACAACAGTCCATCTATGCACTATGGGCCAAAGATGACTTTCATCACAATATAATCATGAGGATCATGACAAGGATATAAAGAATCAATCACATGAGATAAAGGATAAATTTTAAAGACTTTAACAATTTAATTTATCTAGAATTCAATAATATCCAAATTGTCAACATGATAATGCTGTGTGGAGTAAAATTCAAGAACAATATTATATCAAAAACGATTTGAACAGAAAATAATATTTCAACGAATATTTAACGAAGATAATAACATTATTCATTTATAAACTCCATTTAATATTATTCATTATATAATAACATTAAATTCATCTACTAATATTATTAATCATTAAATAATATTTTAAATCAATGATTTCATAACACCTTAATCCAATGTTATAAATTACTTAATAATCTAATAATCTAATATTATTAATATTACAACAATATTTTAATCATTTCTTAAACCTATAAATAATTTATTTTAATTGCTTACACTTTACTAATTAATGCATTTAATCATCCTAAAATGCCAAACTCATAAGATTTCATCAACAATAACCAAAACCCTCATCAAAAATCTGCATATACCTTATATAGGATTCCCAAGCCATAAAATTCTATTTTCCAATTTTCTTACTTCACATAACATATTTAATTTATTTACTCATAACTAGTCTATTTTAATGAAAAATACCAAATCAGTCCTAGAAAATTTTCTTTTCTGGTATTTAGCAGAGTATAGTCCCATATTGAACATATATTTTTCTTCGAATTTTTAAAATTCATTTACTATTTTTTATATGGCCAAAACTGCCGAATATTTAGATATTTATCATAAACTATACTTTTGTCCAAAAATTCTGAAATTTATAGAGTATACTTCTGTTATATACATGTACTCCCAATAAAAATTTCACCAATTTTGGAGTTAACCACAAGATGTTATAAGGTTTACTTTTAAAATAGTCTTTTCCCATAAAATTCGTAACTCCTAATCTATACATCCAAAAATCGTCATTTTTGGACACAATCTAAAAACTCATCAAATCATCATTTCAAATTTTTCTAGAATTTTTGAGGTTCGGAAAAATTACGAAACTAAAAAACATAATAACCCTTACAATCCCTTACCTTAAAAGAGCAGTGTTTCTGATTGGAATATCGGATGTAAAGCCAAAGGAAACTTGCACTAAATAGCAACTCTTAAAGTATTTAAATACTCACAAAAATACGCTCGATAATATAGAGAGAGAAAACTTATGTTTCTGGTGTGATTTTTAATTCTAACCTAAGCGCCTATTTATAGAAAAATGCTAGAACGCCAAAGGAGACTAAATTAATAAAATATTATTAATTATTCAAAATTTCCCGCATGCCACTTTTGATCAAAATTTCAGCCACCACAGTGGGGCCCACCCAAAATCAGCAATTCCACACCAACCAAAAAGTGGGGTCCACCATGTTTTTAATAAAAATATTTATTTTTTGAAACTTCAAAAATTCATAATAAATAGCTCTTTTATCAAAAAGATACGAATTTTATGTCCATTTCATATGAAATCGAATTCTCTACAACTTTGTAGCTTTAAGTTTTTCAAAATTCTAAATAGAAAATATCTGAAATTCACAAACGGATGATTTTTAATACCTCCATTCCGACAAAATACTGATAAAACACCTCAACATTAATTTTTTCATTTATAACCACATAAAATAAATAAATCCATCATTTATATTCACATAAAATAAATATTTCCTTATCATATAAATCAATAATTAATTATTCACAAATAATATTACGAGAATCACAAGAATGAATGATCAAAGTTGTTTCTCGAGGAAAAGGGGCTTCCGATAAGAATTTCTCCTTATTGGCGCGCGATTAGATGACCTAACCCCTTTCTTCAACAGAACTTTCTAGACATCGCCAAAAATTATATATAATAATATTATTCAATTAATATGAATTATTGATCCGATAATGGGAAATACTGTTCAGTGACAATTATTGAAACAACAATAATATAAAATATCAACGTAGCAATTATTGAATCAATAAAATAAAATATTGAACAGTATTTACTATAACGATAATTGAGTAGTGCCTTCTTATGTAAGAATCAATAATCAAAATATCGTGTAATACCAGTGTTCTCTGCATGCGAACCACGCGTAGACATCGTATTTTAACCACTGTGTATTCCAACAAAGGTTAATTAGTGAATAACAAGCTGCAAGTTATTTATAAAAACTCAAACTTGTCGTTTTCTTCATCCCAAGCTATTATTCATTATGGGGCTCACAAATGGTATGTGCCATCGCATTTAATATTCCTCAACAGCAACAATATTCCACGACCAAACGAATATTCCCCGACAACAATGAGTATTTTATAGCCACTTGCTTATTTTGAAAAAAAAATAATATATCACCCTTAACTTTAACTTTTTATCAATTTAACCATTTATTGAATAACAATTATAAGAAAAATTAAATACTTTTATTTCATAAAATTCGGGGTCTTAAAATCTCCCCTCCTTATGAAATTTCGTCCCCGAAATTTACGTACCTAGTAATTCGAAGAGATGAGAATACATTGCTTTCTTTTTCGATTGTATTCTCCCGGTCATCTCATCTGTATCGTGATTTTTTCATTACTCATCTGTATTTTAGATATCATTCTAGAATACAGCTTCAAAATAAATGTTAATTGACATATCACAATTTGTCAATTTATCAAATAAGAAATTTTAGCTTAGGTAAGTCACACTAGAGAAGGATTTACTCATCTCTCCCCTCTTAGTTCTATTCCCCAATCTCCGCCAGAGACCATATCCCTAAGCTCTAATACCAACTGTGACTCTGGACACCAACTTGTGTCAACACCTCACCAGGGTACCTATCAGCTTGCTACCATTATTCACGACGTCCTCTATAGAGAGTCTAGCTTTGGTGCATCCCACACAAGGAAGTCACGAGCGAGAGGCTCGGGACTCTTTACTTATAGCTCTGATACCAACTGCGACGCCCCCAAAATAGGTCGAATCCACCCAACCCATTTTGAGTCGCCAAATACATGGTACAGAAAATAACTATAACTTCATTATTACAATTGTCATGCAAAATACAACAACACATATGATGTGAGTTTTGATACAAATATATACCAACTGTGACTCATGTCCCCAACCTTGGATAGTACGTCACAATGGCACCTTACATAAATGTACAGTCAATAACTATTTTAGAAATTAAAATCTTTGGTAAATGCTCAAGGAAACCTTCGTACATTGGAGGCTATGCATCTACGTTATAATAGATAGCATATGACTGGAGATTTATCCTTGGTTGACCCAATAGACCCCAAAGAAAAACGAGAAGATTACTATCATGTTCTTTCCAATGGTGAGTCTTCTCTTGACATATAACTATCTCCACTGTCTCCAATTGAGAATTATATTTCAACCAAACTCCAAGGTTATATAGGTAGTGCTCATAGATATACTTAGCAAGTGGATGTGCACAACCCTGTCTTATGATAACACGAGGTTGTATGTCATTAGACATCTTGTATGATAGTGGCAAAACACCCTTCCAAAGTTGGGTTCGCCTCACCCTATTTGATTCACCAAATATAACTATTAAATGACGTATAAAATACAACACACTTATCTAAAGTTCTCAATAAAATTATTTCCATACTGTTTAGGGAGAACCTCAACAACTATAGACCACCATTCTATTCCCATGTTATCCCTGTTCGACCCAACTACACTCTTATTACCTAAAAGGAATTGTGAAGCAAAAGGATGAGCACAAATAGCCTAGTAAAGAATATCATGACTAAAAATAATTAAATTATCAATAGCCTTCGTCAGTAATACATCATAGATTTAGAACATATAATAGATGATAAAAAATTTCAACCATAGTTGCAACGGAACGAGCAATCCATTAGAAGAGTCAAATAGACCATAAAGTCTATATCTTCTCCATGTTAAAAGTCCTCCAACAATGTTTTATCCCTATAACATCAATCAACAGTTCCTATCCACAATCATATGAATAACTCATAATCATAATTGTGGTTATAAATTTCTCTTCCATCCAGGACGAAGATAATTTTCATCACATGTCTTTACCTAAAATATCAAAGATCATGGTTATACCAAATCACAGTTCCTGTTCATAATCATACTAATAAATTCATCTTTTCACTATGGGCCAAAGATATTTATCAACAAGTCATCTTTGCACTACGGGCCAAAGATATTCATCAACAGGTCATCTTTGCACTATGGGCCAAAGATATTCAATAACAGATCATCTGTGCACTACAGGCCAAAGATATTCAACAACAGATCATCTTTGCACTACATGCCAAAGATATTCAACAACAGGTCATCTTTGCACATCAAGCCAAAGATATTAAACAACAGGTCATCTTTTCACTACATGCCAAAGATATTCAACAACAGGTCATCTTTGCACTACAGGCCAAAGATATCAATCAGCAGTTCTTCTTTACACTACAGGCCAAAGGCATACAATTGTAAAATCAATAAACAACAGTCCATTTATGCACTACGGGCCAAATATGACTTTCATCACAATATAAGCATGAGGATCATGACAAGGATATAAAGAATCAATCACATGAGATAAAGGATAAATTTTAAAGACTCTAACAATTTAATTTATCCAGAATTCAATAATATCCAAATTGTCAACATGATACTACTTTGTAGAGAAAAATTGAAGAATAATATTATATCAAAAATGATTTGAACAGAAAATAATATTTCAACAAATATTTAACGAAGATAATAACATTATTCATTTATAAACTCCATATAATATCATTCATTATATAATAACATTAAATTCGTCTACTAATATTATTAATCATTAAATAATATTTTAAATCAATAATTTCATAACACCTTAATCCAATGTTATAAATCACTTAATAATCTCATAATCTAATATTATTAATATTATAATAATATTTTAATCATTTCTTAAACCTATAAACAAATTATTTTAATTGTTTACACTTACTAATTAATGCATTTAATCATTCTAAAATGTCAAACTCATAAGATTTCATCACCAATAACCAAAACCCTCATCAAAAATCTGCATATACCTTATATAGGATTCTGAAGCCATAAAATCATATTTTCCAATTTTCTTACTACACATAAAATAATTAATTCATTTACTCATAACTAGTCCATTTTAATGAAAAATACCAAATCAGTCCCAGAAAATTTTCTTTTCTGGTATTTAGCATAATATAATCCCATATTAAACATATATTTTTCTCGGAATTTTTAAAATTCATTTATTATTTTTCATATAGCCAAAACTGTCGAATATTTAGACATTTATCATAACTGTACTTTTGTCATAAAATTCTGAAATTTACAGTGTATACTGCTGTTATATACATGTACTCCTAATAAAAATTTCACCAATTTTGGAGTTAACGATAAGGAGTTATAAGGGTTTACTTTTAAAATAGTTTTTTCCCATAAAATTCATAACTCCTAATCTATACATCCAAAAATTGCCATTTTTGGACACAATCTAGAAAACTCATCAAATTATCATTTTAATTTTTATAGAATTTTTGAGGGTCAGAAAAATTATGAAACTAAAAAACATAATAACCCTTAAATCCCTTACCTCAAAAGAGCAGTGTTTCTGACTGGAATATCAGATGTAAAGCTGAAGGAAAATTGCACTGAATATCAACTCTCAAAGTATCTAAATACTCACAAAAATACGCTCGATAATATAGAGAGAAAAAACTTATGTTTCTAGTCTGATTTTTTAATTCTAACCAAAGCGCCTATTTATAGGAAAATGCTAGAACGCCAAAGGAGACTAAATTAATAAAATATTATTAATTATTCAAAATTTCCCGCATGCCACTTTTGATCAAATTTTTAGTCACCACAGTGGGGCCCACCCAAAATCAGTAATTCCACACCAACCAAAAAGTGGGGTCCACCATGTTTTTAATAAAAATATTTATTTTCCGAAACTTCAATAATTCATAATAAATAGCTATTTTATCAGAAAGATACGAATTTTATGTCCATTTCATACGAAATCGAATTCTCTACAACTTTGTAGCTTTAAGTTTTTCAAAATTCTAAATAGAAAATATCTGAAATCCACAAACGGATGGCTTTTAATACCTCCATTCCGACATATACTGATAAAACACCTCAACATTAATTCTTTCATTTATAACCACATAAAATAAATAAATCCATCATTTATATCCACATAAAATAAATATTTCCTTATCATATAAATCAATAATTAATTATTCACAAATAATATTACAGAATCACAGTAATGACAATCAGGTTGTTCCCAGGAAAGAGGGGGCTTTTCGATAAGGATTTCTACTTATTGGCGCGCGATTAGATGACCTAACCCCTTTCCTCGACATAACTTTCTAGACATCGCCAAAAATGCTATCTAATAATATTATTCAATTAATATGAATTATTGATCCAATAATGGAAAATACTGTTCAGTGACAATTATTGAAACAACAATAATATAAAATATTAACGTAGCAATTATTGAATCAATAAAATAAAATATTGAACAGTATTTACTGTAACGATAATTGAATAGTGCCTTCGTACGTAAGAATCAATAATCAAAATATCGTGCGTAATATGTTCTTTACCATGTGCAACCAACGCCAGTACATCGTATTTTAACCACCGATATTCGAACAATGTTAATCAGTAATAACTACGCATGTTATTTATAAAAACTCAAACTTGTCGTTTACTTCATAAGCGGTTATTACATTATGGGGCCGAAATGGTTTCTAGGTAAATGCATTTAATATTCTCGACACACAAGAATATTCCACAACCAAACGAATATTCCCCGACAATAATGAGTATTTTATAGCCACTTGCTTATTTTGAAAAAAAAAATCATATATCACCCTTAACTTTAACTTTTTATCAATTTAACCATTTACTGAATAACAATTATAAGAAAAATTAAATACTTTTATTTCATAAAATTCGGGGTCTTACAATTTCTACTAACACTAATAATCCCAACACAATGAAAATATCAATTTCATCTTTAATCAATACGAACTTATTCATCATTAATATTATAACTCATAATAACAACCATATTATTCTCAGGAAAGAGGGGGCTTTCCGATAAGGATTTCTCCCTATTGGCGCGCAATTAGGTGATCATACCTCTCCTCGACAGAACTTTCTAGACATCGTCAAATATTGTAAATAATAATATGAATAACTTTGTCGTCTCAATTATTGATTTAATAATATAAAGTATTATGCAGATGATACTGTGACAATAATTGAATCAATAATATGAGAGATATTATATGACAATTCTTTGTAGCAATAATTGAGTATAACCTGGTGACTTCTCACGTAAGCATCAATAATCAATATCGTGTGCTACTATGCAACTGCAACGCCGCGTTTACTACTAGGGTAGTTCAACGGTTTAATGGTAAAACTTTACCGTTATTTTTATAAAATATATTTATGTCGTTTTCTAACTCAAAACAATACTTTCGTTGTTGGTTCCAATTAATGATTGTGCCATCGCATCTGAATATTCCTCGTTAAAACGAATATTCCACAGCACAATCTAATATTTTATATCAACTTGCTTACTTTGTAAAATTTTCAAATATCACCCTTAACTTTAACCCTTTCTCAATTTAACCATTTACTAAATAAAATAATAATTATAAGAAAATTGAATACTTTCATTTCATTAAATTCGGGATCTCACAGGTTAACTACTCATCATGCCAAAATTGATTGTTTTCGTAAGGTTGTTAGTTTTCATATTCCTAATCAACCTGTTATTCGAATTCAAGCAACCAACCCAGTAAAGTCAATCACTGTCATATCAAACTATAAAGCCATTCGTTTTTTTAAAAATGGATGTCAAGCTTTCTTAGCCCATGTCATGGACTTGAACAAAAACACGTCAGATTGGAATAATATTTCTGTTGTTAGTGAATTTCCTGAAGAACTTCTGGGTCTACCTCCAGAACGTGAAGTTGAATTCTTTATTGATCTTGGACTTGGTACAAAACCCATTTCTAAAACCCCATATCGAATGGCTCCTATTGAACTTCAGGAGTTAAAGGTCCAACTATAATAGTTGTTGGACATCAGTTTCATTCGTCCTAGTACATCTCCTTGGGGTGCTCCTATTTTATTCGTAAAGAAAAAAGATGAGAGTATGCGACTTTGTATTGACTACCGGGAATTAAACCATGTCACCATCAAGAATAGGTATCCGCTACCTCGCATTGATGACATGTTTGACCAGTTACAAGGAGCACAATTCTTTTCAAAGATTGATCTTCATTCTGGATATCATCAGCTGAAGATTAAAACTAAGGATATTCCGAAGACTGCTTTCAGAGCTCGGTACGGGTATTCTGAATTCTTATTCCTGTCTTTTGGATTGACTAATGCTCCTGCGGCTTTTATGGATATGATGAACCGTGTGTTCAATGAATATTTGGATCAGTTTGTTGTTGTTTCTATTGATGACATCTTCATCTATTCCAAAAGCCGTGAAGATCATGCGCACCATTTGAAGCTGGTACTTTAAAGGCTTCGTGAAAACAAACTATATGCCAAGCTGAAGAAATGCGAGTTCTGGCTTGAGGAAGTAGCATTCCTTGGGCACGTGGTGTCAAAACATGGAGTATCTATTGACCCGGCGAAGATTGAACCAATACAAAGTTGGGAGCAACCTAAGACAGTAACCGAAGTACGTAGCTTTTTGGGCTTAGTTGGTTATTATCGGAGATTCGTGGAAGAATTTTCTCAAATTGCTACTCCGTTAACTCAACTGACTCGGAAAGATATAAAATTCGTATGGAGCGAGGAATGTGAGAAGAGTTTTCAAGAGCTTAAGAGGAGACTCATTTCGGCACCTGTTCTGACAATACCATCTAGTTCAGATGGATTTGTTATCTAAAACGATGGTTCAGGTAAAGGGTTAGGATGTGTTCTCATGCAACATGGGAAGGTCATAGCCTATGCCTTGAGACAACTCAAAGAATATGAGAGGAATTATCCTACTCATGATCTAGAGTTGGCAGCATTGAGATTATGTGATGAATATGGAGTAATGTAATTAAGTGTATTATATTAATTAAATGATTATTTAATATTTAATTAATATGTAATGATTTTATGTTATAGTTCTAATTTAATTGAGATAATGTAGTGATGTGGTAATTTTTACATGAAGTTATAATTAGCGAGTAATTATAATGTGACAATTTTATGTGATTAATTGATGTTAAACTTTTAATTAATTAAATTAATGTTAAGATTTAATTAATTAAAGGATAACATTAAGAATATGTGTTAAAGGATCTATTAAAAGAGTTAAAAGAGTTTTTAAAACCTGTTTTACCCAAACAAGACCTTAACTATTAAAACCTGAATTTTAAAATAGTATGGTTTTGCCAAACAAGCCTTAGGGCTTTTAAAATTATAATTTTTATAACTTATATATTAAATTGATAATTAGTATATGTAATTATATTGGGAGTTACATATTCTATAATTATATTTGTTATATGTATATTGTATATACACTAAGTTATGTTAGTTTTCTAAACCTAAGTCTAAACTAAGAACAATAGAGAGAAAAGGGTCTCGCAGATTTGGTGAGTTATAGGGAGTCTAGGAGGGTATTGGATCTTCATACAACTTAAAATCATAAGCTACTTTGAAGGATCAAGAAGGCTTGCAAGAAGAAAAAGGTAAGAAATTGAAAATTTTCAATTTCTGTGCTCTTTTTTGTTAGATCTTTATGAACCAAGCAACTTTTGTTTTGGATCATTAAAAACTCATTATTTACATGATTATTGGTATTTTATATGTGTATAAAAGTATTTTTGAAATCAAAAGTTAGATCCAAAGTGAGAAAATCAAGTTTTGTACCAAAAGGTTTAAGAAAAAGCTTTCCTTTGTATGCTATATATATTTTTATGTTAGATTATTTGGGTTCATGTGATTAATGGTTTAAAACATGTTAGCATGCTAAATACATGAGTTAAGGGAAAAAACCCGTTGGAATCACTCAAATATGTTAAGAAATGAACAAGTTATGAATTAAATCCCAAACTACCCTAATTGTTGAACACAAGCTACTGATTAGTCACTTCTGTCCATTTTTTCGGGACCAAAGCAGAACCAACATGGATGTTTGATATATGGAATATGTATTTTGGGAAAAAATAAATCCAACGATACCTATTGGACCTAAATCCGATTTGTAGATTTCGTTTTATAAGTGTTTCCGTTAAGGATCCCAAATCTTAAAAAATGAACCAACTATTGAATAAAACCTTGCTGACCAGTCACTTTGGGCCTAATTTTCGGGACCTAGACAGATTGGAATTTTGAGTTTGATAACTGAAACGTGTAGCTCAAGGAGATACGGATCCAATGAGTTTGATTGGGCCTCAATCGGAGTTGTGGATCTCGTCATACAATCGTTTCTGTAAAAGTCTCCAAAACTGAAAATGTTTACAAGGCATGTAATGGTCAGTCGGTAGTGGCCTGTTTTCACAGTTCTATACTGGGCCAAATGGACCTTTTCTTGAGCCTAAAACGTAGCTCAGGAAGTCACAGTTCTAACAATACCAACTGGGTCCAGATCGGACTTGTAGATTACCGACAACAAGTGTTTCTGTGGAGGACCCCAACTTTAAAGGAAAATTATAGAATAAATAGGAAATAAATATTACAAATTCATAATAAATTTGTAAAAACTTATTTAAAGCCTAAAAATGAGTTTTTAATAATTTGAAATATATTTCATTAATATTTTAATATTTTTAAATATTAATGATAGTTAATTTATTTAATTATTATATTAAATAAATTACTTAAAAATGATTTTAATACTTTAAAAATCATTTGAAATTATATTAAAGTGTAAGGAAATATTTTAAGTTATTTTTAATGACTTTTAATATTTTGTGATGAATTTTATTAATAAATTAATATTAATGATAATGGATTTATTTAATTATTATATTAAATAATTTGTGGAAAATTAGAATTAATGTTTTAAAAATCATATAAAAATGATTTAAGAGTTAAAAAATATTTGAAGTTATAAAATATAACTTTTGATATTTTGTCATGAAAACACTAATATTTTAATATTAATGACAATTATTGGATAATGGATTTAATCTGTTTAAAAATCATATAAATATGATTTTATGGTATTTAAAATACTTTAAAATATTATAAATATATTATAATATTACGACATGTATTTCATTAATATTTGATATGAAATAAATATTAATGATAATAGAATTAAGTAGTATTTAATTCATATCAATATGATATTAATGATTGAAAAATTATGATAAATGATAATAATTATCTGAAAATTATTATAAGTCATTGAAAAATATTTTGACTAAAAATGAAATTATCTAAGGTAAATGTAAAGCATTTAGGCAGAGTCTTATGAAAATTAGACTCATGAATTATCCGACTAGACCGTCGGGATGTTAGAAATTGTACCGAATTCAACTCAAACTGAAATAGTTTGACTTGGTACCGAATTTTAGGTATTTTATAGACTGATAGGATTATGTGGTAATTTGGTAGGTTATATTATAACTGTATTTAATAGTACTATACTGTGATGATATTATTCTAATATTTAGAGATCGGTATTATCTATATTAGGTCTTCAGACAAAGCGATATAGGTTGCGTAACGGTAATCAATGGTAAAGGCAAGTTCTCTAACTTGATCTCGAGTTGATATTTTTGAAATATGATTGGGGTTAATCATTACTGATTATACCATGTCTATAAATTATTGATTCTCACTCTGTTCACATTGCATGTATTCATCAGGTATGAAAGGCTGATCACCTTCATTACAATTTGGTCCAATTGATTTATTCATGTTCATTATTCGTTCAGCTATGAAAATTTATTCATGCTCTTTCACAATGTATATATTGTAGAAAGTTAGCCAGCTTATTGTTTAATTCTTTCAATCATGATATATCATTAATTGAACTTATACTTGCTGGCAAAATTATTGCTCACCCTTGCTATATCATGATAAACATTGCAGATTAGGATAAATACGTCGGATACAGGAAATGTCAAAGACAAGTCAACTTTGGATTATATGTGCAGCTAAATTTGTAACAGTAATGTATGATAATAACTTTGTATTTCTGATAGGATATTGATTTAGGTATTGTGTGAAGGTTCTCGACCTTGGGTATAGTGTGTAATGTTTAATGTATAAACAGTTTATGTTTATATCTTTCGTAATAGACATAGAAATAGTATACCAGATTCGTGGTGATTTGGGATCCGAATTTGGGGGTATTACAGTTGGTATCAAAGCTGATAGGTTGTACACCTTAGGTAAGATTACCTTAGGCTATGACCTTAGGTTAAAAGAATAAGAAGTTAAGTTTAAGTTACGTATAATGAAAAGGTGATTCTTTTCATATACTTAGATGTATTGGATGAGTTTAGTCCTAGAAATGTTATAAGAAGAATATTAGAATGGCAAGGGATAAAACTCAAATAAAATATTGAGTAACGTGAATTATATTAAATTCTTAATGGAAGAGTTAATAAATAAACAAGAAGATTCAAAGAAGAATCTTGAAGAGATATGTAGATAAGAATTGGGAGTTACCTAACTCCAATAGCCAAGATAATGAATAATGATGAATAGACAAAGTCTGTAAGATTAAAAGCATAAATGAAATCATAAATGATGAAAAAGGAAAGAAATAGGATCGTAAAACAAAACGATCACGAGTTAAGAAAAGACTTTTAAGGGAGTTGATTATAGAATAAGATCACAACGTGATCTCATTTAAGTTATAAAAAAGAAAGATGGTCTCAGAATGTTTGAATAATTATAGCTTGATGCTATAAAGATAATGTACTATGAAATAGTACGAGATAACTCACGAGGAGTTATAGATGATGAGGTATAAAAAATTCGTATCGAGCAAAGAGCAAGTTATAAGCAAGATAGAGAGTAAGGTGGGATTTCAATTGAAGACTCATGTGATGGCTGAGTTGTACAAACCTTTGTATGAGTGAGGGTTTTGTGCTAGCACTCAGTTTATCACATTGATAATCATTAGAATGTTGGTGTCGCGCTATAAATGTATATGTGGCGAAAAGGTGGTTCTTTTCTCATGTGTATATTTGATAGTTAGAAACTATTAAGATTAGTCATATATTATTAAGATTAGGTAAGGTTCTTAAAACTAATGCATATGGTAAGTTCGTGACTCATAATAATATGGTATGTTTTGAACCCCTCAGCGAATGGACGCCTATGGTCTGACTAGGATAAGTTCTTAAACTTATATTATTGTGGCAAGTCCTGAACTTCCAATGTGTAGTAAGTTTAATGAACTATACTGTGGGTATAGGAAGATTGTAAGTTGAAATACAAGAATACTTAGTATAAGAGCATTGGTGGTGCTAGAAATAAAAGAAGTAGTCAGTAATGAGGTAATGGAGTAAAAATCGAAATTGATGGAGAAAATTAGGTATTCAAAATCTTCTAGCTTTGCTAGATTTTCGAAATTTATTGAATTCGTGCTGATGTTTGCACTTCTATTTTTCTTGAAAAATGTTGGATCAAATGATGGAACCAATGAGTTTTAAAAATAATACCATTATTCGTATGTCTATGCTAATTATTTCTGCTAGACAAAAATGATTTAAAAATATCAAAATGTATTTTGTTTTTTTTTTCGTAGTCATTAAGTCATCACTAAATATGATGTTGATTTGACAAATGAGGAAGTCATTAATGCAATTAAACCTGGTGTTGGATGTGATCATAAGATTGTCAACCCACTATGGTATAATGTAGCATGACAAAGTCATATAATGACTGAATCCTCAACGTACTATCAAGATAGTACGGTATCATGTCATCATTAAAGGATTTTTGGTTTTCTTTAAACTAAGAAAGATATACCATATGAATTGGATAAAATTATTTTGATCGATGTCCGAATTTTTGCTAGAAGTCTATGCTACGTGATTTAGCTAGAAAAATATTAAAAGATGTTCATGGAATTCGAGCATTTTTGATCAAACTATGCCAAACCAAATTGTTTTGGTGCGGATTCAGATTTTAAGAAGCTGAGGTGAACAACCCTATAAAAGGGGACATGTTATCGGAGACAATAGTTCCGAATTTAACGCATATAGTCGTTACGATGTACTATGTTTGGACCTGACGTAGGGGTATGATAGGCTGGCCACCTAGAGTACCGATGCAGTTTATAGTGTGAAGTACCGGGGGTGAAGCACTATTAAACCTAGAAAGAAGTTCAAGGTCTTGCGACCACTCAGCATTATTGGAATCTTTTAAATTCCTGAGTTATTTATATCGCTTCCCAATTATTGAGCAATTGTGGAAGATTCTTATTATTCTGATGGAGAATGTAGCAAGAAGAATAGCCCTTAGAAAGAAGTAGTTGTAGAACGCTTTAATCCAGTGAATAGAGATTAACGTAAAATCTATTTTGATGGATTAAATGAATGAAGATTAATAAATAAAATTTCGAGGATGAAATTCTTAGAAGAAAGGGTGAATGTAATATCCCAAGTGTTTATGATAACGATCCTTAGAAAAGGAAATGAATGGGTTAAAGAATATATAATATTTGATAAATGATTGTGTTTAATTGAAGGTTATGCAATAAAACCTAAAAGTTGTTGAAGAAATGAATGAAGTATATATATATGTAAAACTTTTTGCTAAGTTAACGTGTTGAAGTTATTCAACGATAATTGTGAAAGAGATTTTGCGAAAACCGATTAACGGAGGTTTCATTGATTCTGAGGATGGAATCCTTATAAGGAGGGAATGATGTGACGTCCCCAAAATAGGTCTACGCGACCCATTCTGAGTCGCCAGATATCACACTATAAAAATCAAATACAAACTTCATTTATACAACTCGTTGAAGCTGTCAGATAGAATATGACCACGGTTAACTGTGAGTTTTAATACAAATGTATGTAACTCTCATGGTGCCTCGACCACAACCTTACAATAATACTTTACATAAAAGTATAGTCAAAAACTATTTTAGAAATTAAAATTTTTGGGAAGTACTCAAGGAAACCTTCGTACATGGGAGGCCATGCGTCTAGGTTATGATAGATATCATATGTCCATAGAATTATCCTTGCTTGACCCAATAGACCCCAAAGAAAAACGAGAAGATTACTATTATCTTCTTTCCAATGGTGAGTCTTCTCTTGACATATAACTATCTCCACCGTCTCCTAGTGAAAATTATATTTCAAATAAACTCCAGGATCATATAGGTAGTGCTCGTAGATATACTCAGCAAGTGGATGTGCACAACCCTGTATTATAATAACACGAGGTTGTACGTCACTAGACATCTTGTATGATAGTGGCAAAACACCCTTCCAAAGTTGGGTTCACCTCACCCTATTCGGTTCACCAAAATTAAATATCAAATGACGTATAAAATACGACACACTTATCTAAAGTCATCAATAAAATTATTTTCATACTATTTAGGAAGAACCTCAATAGCTATAGACCGTCGTTCTATTCCCCTGTTATCCCCGCTCGACCCAGCTACACTTTTATTACCTGAAAGGAATTGTGAAGCAAAAAGGGTGAGCACAACTAGTCGAGTAAAGAATATCATGACTAATGATAATTTATATCATCAATAGCCTTCATTAGTAATAAATCAGAGATTTAAAACGTATGGTAGATGATAAAACTTTTCAACCATTGTTGCAACGGAACGAGCAATCCATTAGAAGAGTCAAATAGACCATCATATCTATTATCTTCTCTATATTAAAAGTCCACCGATAATGTTTTATCCCTGTAACATCAATCAACAATTTCTCGCCCACAATCATATGAATAACTCATAATCATAATTGTGATTCTAAATTCATCTTGAACCCGGTGATTTAAGATAATTTTTATCACCTATCTTCACTGAAACATCAAAAATCATGATTATACCAAATCACAATTTACGCTTCATAATTATACTAATAAATTCATCTTTGCACTAACGACAAAAGATATTCATTAACAATTCATCTTTGCACTTCTGAAGCCAAAAGATATAATCAGTATTTTAGAATATTCAAGTAGAGCATGATATCTACTATCTTTTACTTAATTAAAATTTATTATCAATATTTTATCGCCGAGACTCAAACTTAATAAATAATCCACATCATCGAATCATCCCTGCACTTCGGTCAAGGATATTCGTTAATATCACATCCATGAATTAATATTTTATTGCTGAGACTCAGCTCAATAATTAATCCACATCATTGAATCATCCCTGCACTACAAGCCAAGAATATTCGTTAATATCACGACCAAAAATTATCTATGCAATACGGGCCAAAGATAATCGTGTTTTTATCAACGGTTCTGATCATGCCATAAAATAATTCATCTTTGCACCCTTGGACGAAGAGAATCCATAGCCATAATCATACCAAAAACTCTTAAATCAATGCACTACGGGCCAATGAAGACTTTTACCACATCATTTGTAACATTACGGTCATGATTATACCGAATAATCCCTGGTCATAATCATACCAAGTTCATCTATGCACTACAGGCCACAGATGACTTTCATCATAATATAAGCATGATGATAATGACAATGATATAAAAAATCAATCAAATGAGATAAAGGATAAATATTAAACATTTATAATACAATTTATCTAGCGTTTAATAATAACCAAATGTTATCAATCACTTAATAATCTCATAATCTAATATCATTACTATTATAACAATATTTTAATCATTTCTTAAACTTATACATAATTTATTTTAATTGTTTACACTTTACTAATTAATGCATTGAATCATCCTAAAATGCCAAACTCATAAGATTTCATCATCAATAACAAAACTTTCATCACAAATCTGCATATACCTTATATAAGATTTTCAAGCCATAAAATCTTATTTTCCAAATTTGTTACTTCACATAACATATTTAATTCATTTACTCATAACTAGTTTATTTTCATGAAAAATACCAAATCAGTCCGAAAAATATTTCTTTTCTGGGATTTAGCAGAATATAGTCTCATATTAAACATATATTATTCTCAGAATTTTAAAAATTCATTTACTATTTTTTATATGGCCAAAACTGCCGAATATTTAGACATTTTTTATAAACTATACTTTTGTCCAAAAATTCTGAAATTTTCACGGTATACTTCTGTTATATACATGTACTCCCAATAAAAATTTCACCAATTTTGGAGTTAACCACAAGGAGTTATAAGGGTTTATTTTTAAAATACTCTTTTTTCCCATAAAATTCATAACTCTTAATCTATACATCAAAAAATCGCTATTTTGGGACACAATATAAAAAACTCATCAAATTATCATTTCAAATTTTTTCAGAATTTTTGAGGGTCGGAAAAATTACTTAAAGCGCTAATGAATTTTCACACCGCCATGCGTAAGAATCCACACGAGACAGATCATTTCCATAATTTAATAAGGAATGAATACAAAGGATCATTCACCATGCATGCAGTAATCCACATAGATAAAGTTATTCCAACGAATAATAAAGAATGGAATAACGAAGAATTCACCATGCATGTGATAGACCAAATGCAGAAAAGTTATTCAGCTAAATGTAATAATAAAAAAAATAGAACCGTGTCATGCGTAATCGCATGCAGAGCAGGATGTTCCAACAGAATAATAAAGAATGGAACCAGTCATATGTAAACCATACGATGGGATATTCCAGCGATAATAATAAAGAATGGAACCAGTCATGTAAGAAACCGCATGCATGGATATTCAACAAAATAATAAAGAATGGAACCAAGTCATGCGTAAAACACACAGACGGGATATTCCAACAGAATAATAAAGAATAGAACCAGGTCATGTGTAAACCGTACATACAGGATATTCCAACAGAATAATAAATAATGGAATAACAACAGAATTCACCAGGCATGCGATAGACCGCACAAATAGGTTATTCCAAAAGAATAATAAAGAATGGAATAATAGAAGAATTTCACCCTGTATGCAGTACTTCGCATAGACAGGTTATTCCAACATAATAATAAGGAATGGAATAACAATAGCTCTCTTCATGAATACGAAAGAAATAATACCTCTTACCTTATAAAGAAGAGTACTCCGACGAGTAGGGCGGGAATATACTTGAAGAAAACTTGCACTATGCTCAAAGCTTTCTTAAACTCTAAAGAAATACGCTCAAAATTATAGAAGAAGAATTCTCTGAACTTCTGGTGTGTTTCAATTCTAACTAAGCATCCTATTTATAGGAAAATAGAAAGGATACTATGCAATAAAATATAATATATTCTATTTATAATATATATATATATATATATATATATTATTTAAAATCAAAACAAATAACTTTATAAAAGTATTTCATTTTATATAAAAAGATTTTATTATGCAAATACTATGTAGGCACTATGCAAACACTATGCATAATAGAATATAATATATTCTATTTATAATCAAATAAAACAAAACTTTATAAAATATATTCTATTTTATATAATAAGTTTTCTGTTTTATTACATTTATAATAATAATAAAACAAACTTATCACAATTATTATAATTCACAATATTAATCGACCAGGTTGTTCCCAGGAAAGAGGGGGCTTTCCAATAAGGATTTCTCCCTATTGACGCACAATTAGGTGACCAAACCTCTCCTTGGCAGAACTTCTAGACATCGTTAATATTGTAAATAATAATATTAATAAATTCGTCGTCTCAATTATTGATTTAATAATATAAAAAATATCGACAATAATTGAATCAAATAACGTGAGATCTTATGCAAGCAATTACTATAGCAATAATTGAACAAAAACCGAGTGACTTCTCACGTAAGCATCAATAATCAATACCGTGTGTTACTATGCAACCACGCGTATCATTGTATTTTTACTAATAGAGTAGTTCAACAGCTTTTAACAGTAAAACTTCGCAGATTATTTTCATAAAAATATTTTTGTCGTTTTCTCAATCTGACAATAATTCTGTTGTGGGGTCCAAAAATGATTGTGCCGTTGTACGAATATTCCCCGATAAAAAGAATATTCTCCAACACAGCGAATATTTTATATCAACTTGCTTACTTTGTAAAATTTTCAAATATCACCCTTAACTTTAACCCTTTATCAATTTAACCATTTACTAAATAAAATAATAATTATAAGAAAATTGAGTACTTTCATTTCATAAATTTCGGGGTTTCACAATCTCCCCTCTTTATAAAATTTCGCCCTCGAAATTTATGTACGTACCTGATATTCGAAGAGATGAGAATACCTTGCTTTCTTTTAAGATTGTACCTTCCCGGTAATTTCCTCGCTATCATGATTTTCCCATTTCTCATCTTCATATTTTAGATATCATTCTAGAATATAGCTTCAAAACAAAGGTTAATTGACATATCACAATTTGTCAACTTATCAAGTAAACAATTTCAGCTTAGGTAAGTCACACACTAGCGAAGTATATAACTCATCTCTCCCCTCCTAGTTCTAGACTCTTATCTCCGCCAGCGACCATATCCCTAAGCTCTGATACCATTTGTGACGCCCCCAAAATAGGTCCACACGACCCATTCTGAGTCGCCAAATATCACGCTATAAAAATCAAATACAAACTTCATTTATTAATTGTTGAAGCGTCAGATAGAATACGACCACAGTTAATTATGAGTTTTAATACAAATGTATGTAACTCTCATGGTGCCTCGACCACAACCTTACAATGATACTTTACATAAAAGTATAGTTCAAAACTGTTTTAGAAATTAAAATCTTTGGGAAGTACTCAGGAAACCTTCGCATACATGGGAGGCCATAAATCTCAGGTTATGATAGATATCATATGTCCACGTAATTATCCTTGGTTGACCTAATAGACCCCAAAGAAAAATGAGAAGATTACTATCATCTTATTTCCAATGGTGAGTCTTCTCTTGACATATAACTATCTCCACCGTCTCCAAGTGAAAATTATATTTTAAATAAACTCCAAGATCATATAGGTAGTGCTCGTAGATATACTCAGCAAGTGGATGTGCACAACCCTATCTTATGATAACACGAGGTTGTATGTCATTAGACATCTTGTATGATAGTGGCAAAACAACCTTCCAAAGTTGGGTTCACATCACCCTATTCGGTTTACCAAAATTAAATATCAAATGACGTATACAATACGACACACTTATCTAAAGTCATCAATAAAATTATTTCCATACTATTTAGGGAGAACCTCAAGCGACTATAGACCACCGCTCTATTTCCTGTTATACCAGCTTTCGATTCCAAATGCCTACACTCTTATTTACGAAAGGAATTGTGAAGCAAAAAATGGTGAACACAACTAGCCCAATAAAGAATATCATGACTAATGATAATTTACATTATCAACAGCCTTCATCAATAATAAATCAGAGATTTAAAACATATGGTAGATGATATAACTTTTCAACCATAGTTGCAGTGGAACGAGCAATCCATTAAAAGAGTCAAATAGACTATCATATCTATTATCTTCTCTATGTTAAAATTCCACCAATAATGTTTTATCCTTGTAACATCAATCAAAATTTCATGTCCACAATCATGTGAATAACTCATAATCATAATTGTGATTCTAAATTCCTATTCGCACCTAGGACGAAGATAATTTTCATCACCTATCTTCACCTGAAACATCAAAAATCATGGTTATACCAAATCACAATTTTTGCTCATAATCATACTAATAAATTCATCTTTGCACTACGACCAAAAATATTCATTAACAATTCATCTTTGCACTACAGGCCAAAGACATACAACTGTATTTTAGAATATTCAAGTAGAGCATGATATCTACTATCTTTTACGAATTAAAAATTTATTATCAATATTTTATCGCTGAGACTCAGCTTAATAAATAATCCACATCATCGAATCATCCCTGCACTTCGGTCAAGGATATTCGTTAATATCACATCCATGAATTAATATTTTATTGCTGAGACTCAGCTCAATAATTAATCCACATCATTGAATCATCCCTGCACTACAAGCCAAGAATATTCGTTAATATCACGACCAAAAATTATCTATGCAATACGGGCCAAAGATAATCGTGTTTTTATCAACGGTTCTGATCATGCCATAAAATAATTCATCTTTGCACCCTTGGACGAAGAGAATCCATAGCCATAATCATACCAAAAACTCTTCGTCAATGCACTACGGGCCAATGAAGACTTTTACCACATCATTTGTAACATTACGGTCATGATTATACCGAATAATCCCTGGTCATAATCATACCAAGTTCATCTATGCACTACAGGCCACATATGACTTTCATCATAATATAAGTATGAGGATAATGACAATGATATAAATAATCAATCAAATGAGATAAAGGATAAATATTAAACATTTATAATACAATTTATCCAGCGTTCAATAATAACCAAATGTTATCAATCACTTAATAATCTCGTAATCTAATATCATTAATATTATAACAATATTTTAATCATTTCTTAAACTTATAAACAATTTATTTTAATTGTTTACACTTTACTAATTAATGCATTTAATCATCCTAAAATGCCAAACTCATAAGATTTCATTATCAATAACCAAAACTCTCATCACAAATCTGCATATACCTTATATAGGATTTCTAAGCCATAAAATCCTATTTTCCAAATTTTTTACTGCACATAACATATTTAATTCATTTACTCATAACTAGTTCATTTTCATGAAAAATACCAAATCAGTCCGAAAAATATTTCTTTTCTAGGATTTAGCAGAATATTATTCTCAGAATTTTAAAAATTCATTTACTATTTTTCATATGGCCAAAACTGTCGAATATTTAGATATTTTTTATAAACTGTACTTTTGTCCAAAAATTCCGAAATTTACGGTATATGCTACATATATACATGTACTCCCAATAAAAATTTCACTAATTTTGGAGTTAACCACAAGGAGTTATAAGGGTTTACTTTTAAAATAGTCTTTTTTTCCATAAAATTCATAACTCTTAATCTATACATCCAAAAATCGCCATTTTTGGACACAATATAGAAAACTCATCCAATTATCATTTCAAATTTTTCTAGAATTTTTAAGGGTCAGAAAAATTATGAAACTGCAAATGGATTTTCACCCGCCATGCGGTAATCCACGTAGACAGATCATTTCCACAATTTATAATGAATGAATACAAAGAATCATTCACTATGCATGTGGTAATTCATATAGACAGGTTATTCCAACAGAATAATAAAGAATGGAATAACAGGAGAATTCACCATGCATGCGATAGATAAATCGCAGAATGAGTTATTCCCAGCAGTAATAATAAAAAAATGGAACCGTGTCATGCGTAATCCGCATGCATGAATGTTCCAACAGTAATAATAAAGAATGGAACCGGTCATGCGTAACCGCATAGGCAAGGATATTCCAATAGAATAATAAAGAATGGAACCAGTCATGCGTAAAGCGCATGCATAAGATATTCCAAATGAATAATAAAAATGGAACTGTGTCGTGCGTAAGCGCATAGATGGGATATTCTAATAGAATAATAAAGAATGGAACCAAAATTCGTCATGTAGTAAACCATGATACACAAGATATTCCAACAGAATAATAAAGAATGGAATAACAACAGAATTCACCGGGCATGCGATGTATCAAGATGCATGAGACGAGTTATTCCAACGTAATAATAAAGAATGGAATAATAGAAGAATTTCACCATGTATGCGAAGATTAAGCATAGGATGAGTTATTCCAACATAATAATAAGGAATGGAATAACAATAGCTCTCTTCATGAATATGAAAGAAATAATACCCCTTACCTTATAAAGAAGAGTACTCCGATTGGTAGGGCGGGAATATACTTGAAGAAAACTTGCACTATGCTCAAAGCTTTCTTAAACTCTAAAGAAATACACTCAAAATTATAGAAGAAGAATTCTCTGAACTTCTGGTGTGTTTTCAATTCTAACTAAGCCCTATTTATAGGAAAATAGAAAGGATACTATGCAATAAAATATAATATATTCTATTTATATATATATATATATATATATATATATATATTATTTAAAATCTAATGAAACAAATAATTTTATAAAAGTATTACATTTTATATAAAAAGATTTTACTATGCAAATACTATGTAGGCATTATGCAAACACTATGCATAATAGAATATAATATATTCTATTTATAGTCTAATAAAACAAATAACTTTATAAAAGTATTATGTTTTATATAAAAAGTTTTTACTATGTTTCACTATGCAGTCACTATGCAAACACTATGCATAATAGAATATAATATATTCTATTTATAATCAAATAAAATAAAACTTTATAAAAAGTATTCTGTTTTATATAAAAAGTTTCCTGTTTTATTACATTTATAATAATAATAAAACAAACTTATCACCATTATTATAATTGTCAATATTAATCGACCAGGTTGTTTCAAGGAAAGAGGGGGCTTTCCAATAAGGATTTCTCCCTATTGGTGCACAATTAGGTGACTAAACCTCTCCTTGACAGAACTTCTAGACATCGTTAATATTGCAAATAATAATATTAATAACTTCGTTGTCTCAATTATTGATTTAATAATATAAAAAATATCGACAATAATTGAATCAATAACGTTAGATACTATGCAAAAGCAATTCATTTGAAGCAATAATTGAACAAAAGCGGGTGACTTCTCACGTAAGCATCAATAATCAATCTTTGTGTGCTACTATGCAACCCGCCAGACATCGTACTTTTACTCCAAGAGTAGTTCAACAGTTTTAATGGTACCGTTATTTTTACAAAAATATTTTTGTCGTTTTCTTAATCCGCAATAATTTCGTTGTGGGGTCCACCAATGATTGTGTCGTTGTACGAATAGTCCCTGATAAAAAGAATATTCCCCGACTAGTCGAATATTCCCCGACATAACGAATATTTTATATCAACTTGCTTACTTTGCAAAATTTTCAAATATCACCCTTAATTTTAGCCCTTTATCAATTTAACCATTTACTAAATAAAATATTAATTATAAGAAAATTGAGTACTTTTATTTCATAAATTTCGGGGTCTCACAAATGATGTGACATCCCGAATTTTTTTAAGAATTAATAAATGACAATTTAATAAATATAATTCTTATTTTAAGATGTTTAAGTACGAGTATGTGTATATGTGTTATATATTGTGAAATATGTGAATTGGTGTGAAGAGAATTTAAATGTTAATTTAATATTTATTGAAGTAAATAAATATTTTAATTGAATTATTTATTGAGATTATGTGATGAATATGGAGTAATGTAATTAAATGTATTATATTAATTAAATGATTATTTAATATTTAATTAATATGTAATAATTTTATGTTATAGTTCTAATTTAATTGAGATAATGTAGTGATGTGGTAATTTTTACATGAAGTTATAATTAGCAAGTAATTATAATGTGACAATTTTATGTGATTAATTGATGTTAAACTTTAATTAATTAAATTAATGTTAAGATTTAATTAATTAAAGGATAATATTAAGAATATGTGTTAAATGATCTATTAAAAGAGTTAAAAGAGTTTTTCAAACCTGTTTTTACCCAAACAAGACCTTAACTATTAAAGCCTGAATTTTAAAATAGTATGGTTTTGCCAAACAAGCCTTAGGGCTTTTAAAATTCTAATTTTTGTAACTTATATATTAAATTGATAATTAGTATATGTAATTATATTGGGAGTTACATATTCTATAATTATATTTGTTATGTGTATATTGTATATACACTAAGTTATGTTAGTTTTCTAAACTAAGAACAATAGAGAGAGAAAGGGGGATGCAGATTTCGGTAGTTATAGGGAGTCTAGGAGGGGTCTTGGATCTTCATACAACTTAAAATCATAAGCTACTTTGAAGGATCAAGAAGGCTTGCAAGAAGAAAAAGGTAAGAAATTGAAAATTTTCAATTTTTGTGCTCTTTTTTGTTAGATCTGTATGAACCAAGTAACTTTTGTTTTGGATAATTAAAAACTCATGATTTACATGAGTATTGGTATTTTATATGTGTATCAAAGTATTTTTGAAATCAAAAGTTAGATCCAAAGTGAGAAAATCAAGTTTTGTACCAAAAGGTTTAATTAAGTAAGGAATGGTGTTCTATAACATCAAATTCCAAGAAAAAGTAAAATCATAATCCAAATATCTATTAAAAATGAAGAACAGATGAAGAACGCTAAGAATGAGAAGAACACGCGAAGAACGTTGTTGATGGACAAATTTAAAACCATCATAGGATAATTGTTGTTGATGGACAAGTTTAAAACCATCGTGTATAAGTTAGTTTCTTATTGCTTGGTTAGGAATGTTAGAAACATTCATGAAGAACATATTAAAACTGAGCTATAATGAAGTTATGGCAAAAATTTATAAAAGATGAACGAGAAATAGAAAGTATATAAATGAACCCGAACCTATAGGATTTCATAAGAAATTAAGTGAGCGTAGAAAATGTGAGTCATGGATTCAAGAACGAATGAGTTTCGAGTTCGGATGACCGAATTACGGACAAACAAATGAAGAACGTTAAAAATGTAAAACGAACAAAGGGTGAAGATTAAGCCAATCGAATGGCATGTTAACGGATTCAGAACGAAGTTCTGTCCAAGGTTAATTGAAGTATGTAAGGTAAGGAAGAAAATGGCTTTGGAACGACCTCGTTCTGAGTTATAACAAATAAGATATGAGATTTCAAAGTATGCATCTCAAACTTGATACGAGACTTAGAAATTTTTCAAGGTTTTGTGCTCGGCACCGCAACGCCAACTGAGCCTTGGGAGGCAATGCTACTGATCGAGGTGCAGGCCATCGACCATCTTCTTTGAGTGGCGTATTGTGAGAAATAGAGAAGAGTGGAGTAAGAATTTCCAGCCTCAGCAGTTTGACACTGCAGAGTGGCGCTGCAACATGAGGTAAAGGAAGGGGCCTGGCGTTGCGGCGCCGGTGCAGGGAAAAAGCCAGTGATGAGCTTTTAAGTGCTCAATTACTGGGGGATGTGCAAGAAAGAAATATGAACATGTAGTTCAACTAGTGTAACACTTAATCAAGTGTATTAAACCTTTAATGAAGGTTGAACGAAAACATTAAACGAGAGTAAAAGACAAAGAATGTGAATGCGGGTTACAGAACCGATATCCAGGGACCTTAGTCGCGATAAACAAACGTGGGGGATTGCTAATATTGTGATTCCTTAGACGTTTAGTAACAAGCGTAATGTATAACATTTTGATGTTATTACATGGTAATGAGAGATGAATGTAAAGCGTATAGACGCTGTGAACGCAACGTTGTTGCGATGAACTATCGGTCTTAGTATACAACGAACCGTATAGCTTTGAGATTAAGAAAGAATATTAAATATGGGGTTCAGATGATAGTAATGAATGAAAGCGATTAAAACCTTAGATAAAGGTTGAATAAGAGATTAAGGGATGAACAACGTCAACGTTGTATACTTAAACGATTCTCGTGAGTCGTATTCACATCGAGGGAATGTTCTAAGTGTACATTGGTTGTATAACTTAGACGTTGACGAATGTAGTAAGTAAGATATGAATTATCAAGAAAGTCATAACGAACGGTAATAAGATTAATGAAAGCTGAATGTGAGTCGGAGGAGAATGTAAAAATGAAATGTAAGCGTTGAACACTTTAACCGACGTGAAGGTTAAGTGTACGCGAATATTAAACAGGTAGAACCTACACCCCGTGTATGGTTTGACCATAGGATAATGAAAACCAATGATTAAACCTGTGAATAGTGAAGAAGTTGAATTAAAGATAAGTACGTATAATGTAAAATAAGCCGAGTTAATGTTTATAACTTGGATGATGTTCCGAGTCGAATGAACCGGACGTTGTAAATGTGTAGAATGAATATTGAATGATCGTTCTGAGTACAAAGGACTGTATGACTTAGACAATAAAGAATGAACCTTGAGGTATGGCATTTAGTTGCCAGCAAGCCATAAGGAATAAGAAATTGACTTAACGATCGTTATAGTTTAATGGTTCAGATAAGTTAAGATGAATTTAGGTTGTAGTACAATTTTAATCTTTGATGGTTGACATATGGGAGCTGGGCTAAACAATTCCTTCAGAGAGTGAAGGTATATACGAAACTGGAAACCGATCTAACTCACTGTTATGGGCAGTGTAGATGAGACGGGAACTTATTTGTTGGTTGTTTGTGGGAAACCATTTAGAGTACCATATGGACTACTAGCAGAGAAACGATGTGTGCTGAGTCCTAATGAAGTTATAAAAAGAAGATAAGAATGTAAATCATCAAAGATGATGAACGTATTGAGTAAGACATCTCCGTATGTCATGAAGCCGTAATCTGGTAGAGAAAGTGGGTCGCGTAAACTTAGATTGTAAGAACGTGAACCTAAGAAGTGAAGTTAAGTAAACCAATGCATAAGTCATGTATATGACTAATTGGTGTATGTGTTATTTCCTTATGTGCTACATAGGAATTGGAATGAAAGCGATTAAATTGGAAACTATAAGTCGTAGTCGTGCGTGAAGGCAAGTTTCCTAACTTCATTCATATTTTAAATGAATGCTAGTTTCTTAAACGTCTCAGATGTTGAACTTAAGAAGTTTTTTCTATGTGCGAATGTGCGATATTTGTACAAGGTGGTAGAACGTATGAGGCCTTGTGTTTTTATTATATGAACTGTTCTGTGATTAAACTGTTCAATATGAGCATGTTTTATTTATACATGAACCGTTATTGTTAAGTCTGTGCTATTGATTCTAGCTAAACAGAATGTGTATAAAAGAGAGTAGAGAATGAAAGTATTTTAAAGTGAATGTGACGAATGTTTTAAAATGATAGGAATCGAGATTATTCCTATTATTCAAGCTGCTTCATAACCTTTATTCGGTTATTGAAGTCTTAAAGGAATGTTTAAACTCTTAAAGTTGTTTATTCAATTGCTAAGACTTGCTGAGCAATTGAATGCTCACACTTACTTTAAATAAAAATATTTTCAGTGAACGATGTTAGAAGAACTTAAGGATCCCGTAAAGATCAAGTTGATCAGTATTTAGAAGAAGTGCCATTCATTATATGAATGAGCGTGAAGATCAAGCGAAGACTTGTAATATAGAATGATAAAATTAAACTATAGAATAGTTTAATGAACAATTATGTATCCTTGGTGGCGGATGAAAGTCACTCGTGTAAGATGTAAAGAATAATGTAAATATCATTATTTGTAATGAAATAGGTTATAAGATTTTAGACCTGGGATTTGAGAATTTATGTTGTTATATTTAGCTATATAATGATATATGTTTGGAAGAAGATGGGATCGTCACGTAAGAAATCTGGATGTGAAAAATAAGTGGGATTCGGGGCATTCTGATTAGTATCGGAGTCGATAGGTTATAAATCTTAGGTATGAGTACCTAAGACTATAATCGTAGAGAGAAGGATAAAAAGATCACCACGTGATCATAGTAAATCGTAGTAAAGATGAGCTGTTAAACGATGAATGATTCATAGCTAATGCTATGAATGAATGGTACTATGAAGTAGTACGGGAAGAAGAACTCAGATTGAGTTGTAAAGGATAACATACAAATTAAAGAAATTTCGTATTAAGTAAAGAGAAAGTTAGAAGTTGTAAGATTTTAATTGAGGACTCATGTGATAGCTGAGTTATATGAACCTTTGTATGGGTAGAGGTTTGTGCTTGGTGTAACAACCACTCGGTTTATTACAGTGATAATCATTAAAGTTGGTCACGCTATCAAGATGTATATGACGAGAAGGTGAATCTTTTCTCATGTATATATTTGATAGGTAGAGAAGGTTAAGATAAGGTGAGAGTTCTTGAAACTCATACGTATGGTATGTTCGTGACTCATAATGATATGGTAGGTTTTTGAACTTCTCAGCGAATGAACGCTTATGGTCTGTCTAGGATAGTTCTTAAACTCGTATTATTGTGGAAAGTTCCTGAACTCATAATGTGTGGTAAGTTGATGGACTGGACTAAGTTATAGGGATGTGTGGACTGAAAATGAGTTATTTTCAGTAGATTTAACATTGAAGGTGCTAGAGAATATTAAGTATTGTCACAAGTAAGACAATGAATGAAGATGGATAATAGGATATTCCAAGTCATCTAGCTATGCTAGATTTTGAAGTTTCTTGAAATCGTGCTAATGTGCGCGTTTTAAAAAGGAAAGAATTGGTTCACCTTTTCGAACCAATGGATTTTAAAAGAACTATTCTTGGTATGACTATGCTAATTGTTTCAGCTAGACAGAAA
The DNA here is from genome assembly GCA_020205605.1 of Panax ginseng. Lineage (NCBI taxonomy): Eukaryota > Viridiplantae > Streptophyta > Magnoliopsida > Apiales > Araliaceae > Panax > Panax ginseng. The sequence goes on from CM035149.1 coordinate 65,119,188, forward strand.
TTGATGTAAAATATCAAAATGAATTTTATATCATCAGTGCATTTGATGCAAAGATGGTAAAAGGATGGAGTTATTAATGAAACTGAACCTAGTGTTTGAAGTGATCTTAGGATCAACAACCAACTATGGTATGATGTATAATGATGAAGTCATAAACTGACGAAGTCCTCAACGTACTGTGAAAAGTACGGTATCATGACGTCATAAAATGTTTTGATGTATTGTGAAAGAATTTAAAGAAGTAGTCGATGTCAATTAATTTGACTAGACGAATGTTTTAAGTTGATGTCCAATTTATTGGTATGGTCTAAGCTACTTGATTTGTCCGACGGAAGGAGATTAAAGAAGAAAGGTAATCCGAAAACTTAACTTCTAAATAATTTTCTTTAAGTTTTTATGTAAAAAACATAGCTTAATGAGAATAAGAAGTAAATGATGTTAGGAATGATTTTATATGGTTGAAATCATTGATAAAAGAAGAAATAAGAATTAGAAGTTTATTTTATAAATTTCTTAAGGAAGTGTAAGATTCGTAATGAATTAGAATGATCCGAGTGGATTATATGAATGAGTAGGTGAATTAAGTTAGGAATGGTGTTCTATAACATCAAATTCCAAGAAAAAGTAAAATCGTAATCAAAATATCGATTAAAAATGAAGAACGAACGAAGAACGCGAAGAACGCGAATAACACGTGAAGAACGCAAAGAATGTTGTTGATGGACAAATTTAAAACCATCATAGGATAATTGTTGTTGATGGACAAGTTTAAAACCATCGAGTATAAGTTAGTTGCTTATTTCTTGGTTAGGAACGTTAGAAATGTTCATGAAGAACGGATTAAAACTGAGCTATAACAAAGTTATGGTGAAAATTCGTAAAAGATGAACGAGAAATAGAAAGTATATAAATGAACTCGAACGTTTAGGGTTTCATAAGAAAGTAAGAGAGCGTAGAAAATGTGATTCATGGATTCAAGAACGAATGAGTTCCGAGTTTGGATGACCGAATTATAGATGAACGAACAAAGAATGTTAAAAATATAAAACGAACGAAGGGTGAAGATTAAGCCATTCGAATGGCATGTTAACGGATTTAGAACAAAGTTCTATCTTAGGGTAATCGAAGTACATAAGATAAGGAAGAAAATGGATTTGGAACGACCTCGTTCTGAGTTATAATGAATAAGATATGAGATTTCAAAGTACGCATCTCAAACTTGGTACAAGACTTTGAAAATTTTCTAGGTTTTGTGCTCGGCGCCGCAACACCAACTGAGCTGTGACACCCCCAAATCTAGGTACTTTATTCCCACAAGATTTGGTGCTCACTATCCAAACATTCATACTATCTACCCAAATAAAATAATATTTAAACCATAACTCTCCCTTTAAATAGGGTTACATCATTAAGTTCAAAAACATCCCAGGTTATCTAACCTTAAAACATCATTCAAGTGCGGAATTAAATTATTACATTACATCATTATTAAATGTCTATGATCATAATAGTAATCAAAAGAACAAATCAGCATCACTTGTATATTTTTTCCTTTTCTTTGCTAGTTGAAGGCTCATCTACCTTCTTAACTTTAGCTACAATGCGTTTATAAATATGCAAGAGTGAGCAAAACAATTGCTCATTGGATATAATAATAAATCAACATGAGAATAACAATAATAACTGCGAACGAATAGGCTCATCAAAACTGAATAGTACTCTAATAATGATAATCAGGAACTGGAATCCAAAATATGGAATATACATAACTGAGGGTCATAAGACCATAAACTATGTCCATAGTTGCGAGTAATCTTTCAACTCCAACTTTAACAGTCATAAGACTATAAGGACTCCTCGTACTTAGGGGGATCAGCCCTTCGTACAATGTATTGTGCACAAACATTTAAACGCTAAGTGTAAATTATTCCCTAATAATAATAGGGTTGTTCGTCTCAGTATTTAGAGTACAAGTCCGCACCAAAGAGAGTTTGGGTTGGATAAGCTTTCAAGGGTAATTTAAAGTTTAACGAACATCAACTAGAGGATTAGTTGAAGTAATAATGTTTGATAATAACAACAGATGTTTAATAACAACATAACATAGAACAATTGAGAATCATAAATGAACTGATTATACATATTAAACTCATGCTTGAAATAACTATAGAGCATAAGTATTCAATAAAAATGAATAAAATGGTAAACCTTTGCTTGAACAATAAATAAGCTAAGGTTAGAATCTTATAACATTAGAAATGAAATTACTGAACATACATTAACTGGTAGCAAGCTGGAAACTAAAAACTTGCCCAACATGGTATTAATTCATGCAAGGATTAAAAATAGTTCAATAATAGAGATGAGAGTTCAAAAGTTACGTTCATTATATAATAATAGAACTTAAGAAACTTGCTTAACTATAAATAAGTTAGAATGAATCAACCAAATGAGAATTTAAAATAACATTAGAGTTAAAGTTTACTTGAATAAATTTTAGGAACAAATGACTTATTCAACAATAGCTAAGATAGAAAGCTTGCTCAATAAAAAGAATAAAGTTATATAATATAGTAATGAAACTAACTCAACGAAAGTGTAGAGTTAGAAACTTTCTCAATATAAAAAGATAAGGTTTAGAAACTTGCCTCGAGCGTAAGCTACAATATTAACTCACGTTCACCTACACATTGGTTTAAAACCACATTATCTATTAGATATGCTAACATACCTTAACATGTATACTTCTATCTAAACTTATCATTTTAGCACAAGTCTTTATTTACCATCTACATTTCAGAAATTCCAAGTGTTTACTTTGCAACACTTGCCTAACATTAACTTTGTATACCAAGTTATCGCATAATGCGTTCTCGATTTACTAACCATTTTTCACAATTTTGAATACATAATCCACATCATAAGACTCTATTTAACCTTGTTGTTACATGATTCTCACATTACCATAACCTTAGGCTAAGCTACAAAGAATGACCAAAGTCTGCAGTACAAGCAGACTTCAATGTCTGAAAATGGGGCCTTTGCACGCACGGTTTTATCTTTGAATCTGGCGTGCATGTGTTCAAGGCTGACTGTTCGCGCGCCCGCCGCTAAATTCTACGTGTGCCATGCGACTTATAGAACTCAGTTTTGCAGAACAGAGCTTCGACACTTTTTTTAAGCCAACTAACACGAATTTCACCCATCAAATAGTGATAATAACAAGTAAAATAAATATACAACTATCATAAACATTATTGCTAACATATACAACCACTTAACACAATTTAACCACTAAAACTATTTTTATTTCTCAATTTTCATGTTTTCATGAAAAACTCAATTTTCTTGACATTCATCATAAAAATCACCATTGTGAATTCGTTACATGACTAAATCATCTTATTCAAATTACGTTATGTTCGTATCTCAAAAAACTAGCATAAACAAAACTCAATTAACATCTTAGCATACAATTTGACCATCAAAATTGATACTTATATAGATACATATGAAAACATAAACACTACCATCATTTTCTTTTACTGTTATCCGAAATTAGCATGAATTTTTTTCGTTTAAAACATAACTCTAGCATCATAAGCATGTATAATCACAATTAACAATTATTCCTACCAACCATTCAACAATTTGAATTCACAGAGTACATGAAATTTTGCTGTAATTCACATATGTAAACATATATACATATATTAAGGTTGTATAAGAAGTACCTTCAAATTGCTTGCAATCCTTTTTGTTAAACACCACAAACGCTATGAAATTCTTCTCTCTCAAATTCTCTCAATTCTCACAAAACTAAGTACTCTCACACTTGGAAAAATAGAATGCGTAATAAGAAAATCAACTGATATTCAAGCGCAAGAATAAAACTGATAACCCTTAATAACACTACTAATTGCAAAATCAGTTACTAACGTATATAATATAAATATATTATATTTATTATTTTATTTATATTATTTATTTTCAAAAATTAGAAATTCCAAAAGCCACAAGGCTTGTTTGGCAAACTCTTAAAATTTAAAGAATTAAAATACTTTTAAGCCTTGTTTGGCAAAAACTAAATTAAACCCTTTTTAATTTATTTACATAAACACTTTAGTTTATAATTATAATCACATATTATTTATTTGGATTTTCATATCCAGCATTAACCCATTAAATTAATCACATACTATATTTTAATTAAATATAGCCTTTTAGCAAATATCACAAAATTATAATTTTTCATTATAACTTTAGTTAATAATTTAATATATCATATAAATTATTAAGTCAAAACAACAGTATAACATCTCATGTTATTTTACAGCTCTCTAAATTATAAATTAATTTAAATTAAAAAAATTCTCTAATATATTTAGATTCATCACCATCACATCAATAAAATATTTATTTAATAATAAACACCTTGAATAATATTTATATAACTCAATAAATATTTAAATTAAAATTTGAAATTTTGGATTGTTATAGAGCCTTGGGAGGCGACATTTGCGTATGAGGTTCGCCATCGACCATCTTGAGTAGCACCATGACGAGAAATGGAGAAGAGAGTAGCTGGCCAACAAATTTCTCAGCGATTTGACACTCTGAGTGGGCGCCGCGGTATGAGGTAAAGGAAGGGCTGGCGCCCACTTGCCACGGCAGAGGAAAAAAAGCGATTATGAGCTTTTAAGTGCTTAATTACTGGGGGATGTGCAAGAAAAAATATGAACATGTAGTTCAACTACTGTAACACTTAATCAAGTGTATTAAACCTTTAATGAAGGTTGAATGAAAAGACTAAACGAGAGTAAAAGACAAAGAATGTGAACGCGGATTACAGAATCGATATCCAGGGATCTTAGTTGCGATAAACGAACGTGGGGGATTACTATAATTATGATTCCTTAGACGTTGAGTAAAGAGCGTAATGTATAACATTTCGATGTTATGACATGGTAATGAGAGATGAATGTAAAGCGTATAGACGTTGTGAACGCAACGTTGTTGCAATGAACTATCGGTCTTAGTATACAACGAACCGTATGGCTTTAACATTAAGAAAGAATATTGAACATACGGTTCAGATGATAGTAATGAATGAAAGCGATTAAAACCTTAGATAAAGGTTGAATGAGAGATTAAGGGATGAACAACGTGAACGTTGTATACGTAAACGATTCTCGTGAGTCGTATTCACATTGAGCGAACGTTCTAAGTGTACATTTGTTGTATAACTTAGACGTTGATGAAGGTAGTAAGTAAGATATGAATTATCAAGAAAGCTATAGCGAACGGTAATAAGATTAATGAAAGCCAGAATGTGAGTCGAAGGAGAATGTAAAGATATTTTCTATATAAATAAATCTTAAATTTTACGTATAATTTTTTTTTTTTAGGATGAGGATTTGTACAAGATTATGTATATATGTATTTATGTGGTAAATAAAATATATTACATGAATATTTACAAGTAAATTTATTTTAGAATTATTGATTATTATAAAGTATATTCTTATAATAATTAATTTTAAGATAGAAATGATTTTATTAATTATTTTCCATGAATATATAATCATATATTATTTAAATAATATATGAAGTGATTTTAGAATAAATATAATAATTATTTTATTATATGAATTTTTATCTGATTATTAAGTTAATTATTTTACCTTAATTATTAAGGTTAAATATGAAAGAATAATCGGATATGGAATCAAACCCTAATTTTGGATTATTGTCAAGGTATGAGAATAATAATATAATATTACTTATATTTTGATTTTTGATTGCCATAAATATATCTTTGTATATTTCGAGCTGTTGATGGTTGATCGATTATGGTATATTGACAAAACCTAGCATTAATTGATTTGACACATTTTTCAATTTAAATAGGAAATTTAAAATTTATTAAATATCATGTTAGATGATATTTGTTATGTGTTACTTCATGGTATGCTAATTAGGAAACCCTAATTATAAATGTCAAACCTAATTAGATTTGAATTTACGATATTAGAAACCTAATCAGGAAACCTAAATAGGAGGTTTGATCTCATCGAGAATTGTGTTACGATGATTAATAACACGTGTGATAGACTTTAATTGCTAATTAAAATAAGCGTAATTAGTAAATTAAAACCTAAAACCTAGAACCTAATTTAATTTCTAGAAACCCTAATTGTATTTCTAGAAAGCTTAGTAATGATCGATGTTTTAAACCCTAATTGCTTTATTAGCCAAGTTCATTATGATTAAGGGTAATAAACCCTAATGTTCATGTAATTACAAACTTAATTAATTAACAAATTTATTTTGCAAAATTTTAGAAACTAAAAGTTATTTAATTTTATTTATTTAATTTTATTTATTTAATGTGCAAACCCTAAATTGGAAATCCTAGATTTTTGTTTACTTATAAAACCCCAATTGGCTCAAACCCTAAACCCTAAATCAAACCTAAACCTAAGGGTTTGTCGAGATTCTAAGAAAGCCATTTAATTGATTTATCAAATGACCAAAATGCCCTTTTTAGCATTAAAGAGGCTGAAACATAGGTTTTGACAAATTGGTGAAGTTGTTCACCAAACCAACAACTCCCAACAACTCGATATATGCGAATTTGCGGCAACAAATCGGCTCTGAATCGATCGTTCATGCACCTTTGTGGGTCTATTTAAGGATTGAAGGAGAGAAAGTAAGTTTACTAACCTAAAATTGTCCAACACTCGATCAAGAACTTCTCCCACTAGAACCAGCGAAAATATATAGTTATTGGTCTATTATTGAAGCCCCACGAAATCAACAACAAATCGATAGCGAAATCAAGAATTGAGCATAAAAGGTATGAAACCCTAATTCAAAATCATCAATTTTCGGTTGTTAGATGTTATGTTTGGGTGTTAGAATATGTTGTTTATAAGATATTATGATGATGCGGGTTGGTATTTATCAAGTCCATAACATTAAAGTGCTCGAAATTAAAGATTTTCAAAAATGGAAATTTTTAAAAGAGGCGTCGACAACGAATGTAGAATTCGTGTAGATCTCTGTAGGTGTTTGATTTTTGTGTTATAAGTGTTGAATATAGTGATGCATTATGAGATCTTTGCTCTGGATCAAGAATCGGACCTAGATCGGTTGTAGATTATAAGTTATAATAGGTCGAAAGGTCGTTGATTGACATTGGTAGGCCATTTACAGGTAACCGAGAATGAGCCCGCGACTCGACAAGTTCTTAAATGGCTTGGAGTGCGGCGGTGGTTTGATGTATCGTTATGGTTCTTGCATCTAAGTTGTAGTATGTTTGTTAGACTACATCATCATGCCTTAATATCACTTATTTAAGTAAATGGGTTGGATTTGATGGAATGATCGAACTAGCTTAAGCGTCGAGCACATTCTACATTTTACGGGTAACCCGGAAAACATATGAATTGTATGTCGTGACATGGTTTAATAGAGTCATAACTTTTGGATTCTGTTCATATTAGTTGTATTTTATGTAATAGATCTACTCTCTTGCATACTAGCTACTGACTGAACCCTTTATATCTGAAGCAGTTCATGTGTTTGCCGCGTTATAGTCGATCGAAAGTGGTCACTCGAGGTGTTCTTCATTTCAGGCAACCGGAAAATGAAAAACGACTCTGACGACATCTTGGGCAAGCTTAGATCTAGCTTATGTTAGATTGTTTGATCATGTTGTTTATTAGAACATGTGTATCTTGAACTTTGTCTACAACATCTAGCTTTTGTAAATTCCAAGAAACCTGATACAGAGAGAATTAAAGTGGAATTGAAACATGGCCACTTTCGCATTTACCTATGAAGATGCAGGTTTAAGTATGAACATGAAGAACACCTATAGCGGCAGTTACATCGCTATAGGTAACCTTTAGCGACAGAGACAGATTAATATTTTAGGAAATTAATTAATAATTATAGAAAATTAGTTTTAAATTATTAAAAATACAAAATAAATTATTAAAAATTATTTTAAATTCGAAAATTAGTTTTTAATTATTTTAAATATATTTCATAAAGATTTAATATTTTTGGAATATTAAAAGTAATTAATTTATTTAATTATAGTATTAAATAAATTATTTAAAAATGATTTTAATTCATGAAAAATCATTTAAAATTATCTTATGATATAAGAAAATATTTTTGAGATATTTTGATAACTTTTAATATTATGTGATAATTTTCATTAATAAATTAATATTAATGATAATTAAGTTATTTATTAAATGAATTAAATAAATGAATTAAAAATGATTTTATTATATTAAAAATCATTTTAAATAATAAGAAGGTATTTAAAAATATTTTAAGTTATAAAATATAACTTTTAATATTTAAAAGGTAAATTTCATTAATTAATTATGATTAATGATAATAAAGTTATTTAATAATTATATTAAATAATTTAGTTTAAAAATGATTTTATTATTATAATAATCATTTTAAATAAAAATAAAGTGTTTAAAGATATTTTAAGTTATAAAATATAACTTTTAATATTTAAAGGATAATTTCTTTAATAATTTAATATTAATGATTATTAAATTATTATAAATGATATTAAATTTATTTAATAATTATATTAAATAAATAGTTTAAAAATGGTTTTATTTATTTAAAAATCATTTAAAAAAGGATATTAATGATTTAAAAATATTTTAAGTTATAATTATTGACTTTTAATATTTGGATAAATAGTTCATTAATATTTAAATATTAATGGTAATTATTTAAAAATGATTTTAAATGTTTTAAAAATCATTTTAAGGGTAATAATTAATACTTTGAGTTATTATACATAACTTTAATATTTTGGCAATGGTTTCATTAATAATTTAATATTGATTAAATGTTAATGATAATAGAATTATGTAATACTTAAATCATTTAATAATGATTACGATATTTCAAAAATTATGATAAATGATAATAATTATTTAATAATTATTATAAGGCCGTGAAAAAAATAGTGTGACTAATGTTTAAGTTATCAAATGGATATTGAACTACGGTTTAGAGTCTTAGACTCGATAATTACCGAAAAAAATTTGTCGGTAGATCGACATATTTGAGAAATTGATGCGGACTTAGAAATTTAGTTAGTTAATTGTTTATTTGTGATTGATGGTTGTTAAGGTTGTATGACAATGTGATTAGGAAGGTGTTGATGTTTGATTATGAGTCGGCGATTGTTAAACATGTGTGATAAGGTGATTAGGTTATGTCTTTGTTGCTGATAGGCGGTGTTATGTATTACGTTATGATGTCTTAATCGGTAGAATGATCGATTAATGTTAGGTGATTTCATAAAAGATAAAACTAAGTTACAAAGTGTAGCGGTAGCATCGATGATATCCTAACTTTGCATTTTCTTTATCTGATGGATGAGTGTAAGAATGTTTTGAAGAATTATTGTTATTATTATGCAGTTATTAAGCCTATATTATATATGCCCATTGATTATCAACATTTAGTATATGATAATTCGGATAAATATATTACATTCGTTAATTTCTATAAATGATTATACAAGTGTCCCCACTTGGACAATCATTATTTTTCATCGCATGTTGATACCCTTTGATATACATATATGTTGAATTATATAAGACCTTTGTTATGAAAACCAAGCGAGATATGAACATCCGAAAATGGGAAAATTTTATGCGCCCAAAAAGCGGAATGACGATATAACATCGTTCATGTAAATGTAGTATTGATCAATCTGAGAGTACAACTGTGGTAGATCACCCTCCGTGCAAGTAAGTCGTGACAGTTTCTGAGATGAATTCTGTTTAAACCTTTTCGAAAATGAAAAACAATGTTCATGGTATGTCACGAACCCCGTATCTCTGATCGATCGTAGTTTCAAAAATTTGAATGAGGGTTGTTATGTTATTATTATTAGTGCAGATTACTTCTGACTCTTGACTAGTTGTAGAAGAATATTATTAAGAAAACATTTAAATTCTTTCGACATATATATATATATATATATATAATACTTGTTGGGCACTCAAATGCTCATCCTTGCTTAATTTAAATGTTTTCGACTAAGTGTGAAGGACCGAGAAAGTTCGGTAGAGACAAAGGAAAGGAAAGCTAACAAATAAAATTGCGGCGGTATTTGTAATAGTTTTATAAGACTATGAAGACTATATATATATATATATATATATATATATATATATATATATATATATATTATGACATGTAATGAATGTTTAAAGGTTACGTACTTGGGAGAAAGACTACGATGTATATGTAAAATTTAAGTTTAAGTTTTATATTATTGTTATTATTATTAGTATTATTAAAAGCTCATAGAAATGGTATCGTGATGTCTGCAGAGTTAGGGTTTCAAATGTCCGGATTGGGGACCTCTGAGAGAATAGTATCGAGCTATAGGGTTAGAAACCTTAGGTGGGATAGACCTTAGGCTATAACCTTAGAAACGAGAGGAAACATTGAAAATATAAATAACTCATATAGAGTTTAAAAGAGATGAATTGAATAAATTCATCGTCAAACAAAATAAAAGATAATTCATACAAAACTATTATTTGACTATGTGTATATATATAATATATGCTAATCGGGATAATTCTTTGTGTGTAGATGTCGGTGAAAAGGATTAGGATATCCACGGATTGTAAAGAAGGAGCTAATATCGAAGCCGATAGCGGAAATAGAAGCTCTGATGAAACCGACTCGGATGAGGTGGTCATCATAGAAAACATATTACGGATCAGGAAATAGTGGATTTGACGGATAGTGATTGGACCCTAAAATTTGAAGTTGATCAAGCATCGATGGAATGCACGAATTGAGGAACAAGGTATCTTCTCTAGAAGGGTTGTGGAAGGCGAGAAAAAGCTACTTAGCGATCAATTGCGTCAGCGTTAATAGAAACAATGGAAGAAGCGGGATAAGCTTCAAATCCAAATCAATCGGATGGGAGCCTCAAGCAACACTTAGGTGTGCTGCTCAGAGATAAAGGGAAAAGGAAGGTGAAGACCATGATTTAGGAAAAGCAGGGAAGAAGAAATGGAAAAGAATATGTTATCTTTGCGGTTATGAAGGGCATACCACTACTGTATTGTCACGACTATAAGCAGGGAGCATGTTTTGTTTGTGGAAAAAGAAGATCATCGGTGAAAAAGTGTCCGAGGAAGAAGGCGTAGTGAATAGGTAGTATAGGTTAGGTTGTGTGGCGTGTTTAATATAATATGTGTGTTTAGTTTATGCATGTAATGCATTATTATAAAACTTTTTTGTACAAGCGATAAAAGTAAATCCAGACTTTTGTAGTCTGATGGGATGGTGATGTTTAAAGCATTATGTCTTTGTGATATGTAAAATATTTTGAAAGCAATGAATGAATATGAATCAAAGTTTGAGTTATGAGACAAGTTTAATAAGTTTAAACTTATATGATAAGGTTTAGAATGTAAGTTAATTTATGGTTTTTATTTAACGGATAATGCCTCGAGGCGTCGAACTCGAAATCGGAGGCGAGAAGAGTGCATCGACAACGTTGAAGGACAACAACAAAGCGGACCAATCGTGATTCGCGAATATGGTAGCTCGAGAGCCATCTGACGAGGGACCGGTAGGATAATCACTTGGCGAATTTTAAAGATTTTAAAGTAGTAGGACCACGAATTCAAAAGTCTACAATGACGACCTGTAGAAGCCCAAACTTGGGTTAAAGAAATCGAGAAGGCGTTTATAATAGCTAGGGTGGTGAGGGGGAAAAAGACCTCTTTTGCCACCTACATGATGAAAGGTGAGGCAAATTTACGGTGGAAGCGAATCGGATGAGGCGGCGAGGCGGCGGTGTGGTAACATGGGATAGATTTAAGACCTTATTTTTGAGAATTATTTTTTGACTAATCTGTGAGGCTAGAATGGAGGTAAAATTTGGAGTTGAAGCGAGGGATATGTCGGTGGCGGAATATGCATGAAATTTAATGAGTTAGCTAGGTTTGCTCGCATCAAGTCGATCTACGGAGGCTAGGAAGGCTAGGAGATTTGGTGGGATTAAAACCTTGGCTCTATAATAAGGTGGCGATGTTGCGAGATCCCAACATTTGCGACACTCATGGAGAAAGGCGATAATTGCGGAGGAGGAAGTGAGGCTATGAGCCTCTACAATAAGAGAGAAGAAAAACAAAGGGCAAGGTCGGGGAGGTGAGAAGGTGAGAATTAATAGTGGGCGGGAGTCTTGATGAAAAGAAAGGGAAACTACTTTGGTAATGTTCGGGTGAAGCAAGAAGGAGTTAAAAGCAAGCGCTTGATTGCAAAGCGATGTGGAAAGAACCACTCAGGAGAATGTTTGAAAGGAAAATTTGTGTGTTATAAGTGCGGGCGGGAGGGCCATATCTCTCCCATTTGCCCAAATCCTAGAATGAGCGAGTGGTTGTTTTATTTGTGGATCGTTGGAGCATAGGGTTAAGGATTGTCCGAGCAGGAGGGTAGAGAAATTTGGTAGTGTGAATATTGGTAAGGGTAGTGGGACATTAGCAATCGCGGGGCCCGAGCATCATCGAACAAACCAACAAAGTCGACATCAAGAGTCTTCAACATGGCCAGTTCAAAGACACGGTGGCGGTGGCATGATGCGATTCGAGGTAATATTGAATAACTTTTATTTGCGTAATTAGAATTTTTCTATTTATAGTAAATTATTTTATAAAGAAATTTTGAGGAGAAATTTGAGTTCTTTTAGAAATCAAATTTCCGTTTAATCGAAAAACAAGCTTAATGTGATTAATTAAAGATCGGTTCGATTAAAGTTAATCGAGATCTATTTCTTGAAGATCGTGTATGCTATGAACCCGAGTTATGTGTAGGTTTTAAGTGTTGATTAGGGGGCGGAATCCTTATAAGGGAGGTGAATGTGACAACCCGATATTTTCTATATAAATAAATCTTAAATTTTACGTATAATTTTTTTTTTTTTAGGATGAGGATTTGTACAAGATTATGTATATATGTATTTATGTGGTAAATAAAAATATATTACATGAATATTTACAAGTAAATTTATTTTAGAATTATTGATTATTATAAAGTATATTCTTATAATAATTAATTTAAAGATAGAAATGATTTTATTAATTATTTTCCATGAATATATAATCATATATTATTTAAATAATATATGAAGTGATTTTTAGAATAAATATAATAATTATTTTATTATATGAATTTTTGTCTGATTATTAATTAATTATTTTACCTTAATTATTAAGGTTAAATATGAAAGAATAATCGAGATATGGAATCAAACCCTAATTTTGGATTATTGTCAAGGTATGAGAATAATAATATAATATTACTTATATTTTGATTTTTCGATTGCCATAAATATGTCTTTGTATATTTTGAAGCTGTTGATGGTTGATCAATTATGGTATATTGACCGAACCCTAGCATTAATTGATTTGACCACTGTTTTTCAATTTAAATAGGAAATTTAAAATATTAAATATCATGTTAGATGATATTTGTTATGTGTTACTTCATGGTATGCTAATTAGGAAACCCTAATTATAAATGTCAAACCCTAATTAGATTTGAATTTACGATATTAGAAACCCTAATCAGGAAACCTAAGCAGGAGGTTTGATACATCGAGAATTGTATTACGATGATTAATAACACGTGTGATAGACTTTAATTGCTAATTAAAATAAGCGTAATTAGTAAATTAAAACCTAAAACCTAGAACCTAATTTAATTTCTAGAAACCCTAATTGTATTTCTAAGAAACCGTAATGATCGATGTTTTAAACCTAATTGCTTTATTAGCCAAGTTCATTATGATTAAGGGTAATAAACCTAATGTTCATGTAATTACAAACTTAATTAATTAACAAATTTATTTTGCAAAATTTTAGAAACTAAAAAGTTATTTAATTTTATTTATTTAATTTTATTTATTTAATGTGCAAACCCTAAATTGGAAATCCTAGATTTTGTTTACTTATAAAACCCAAATTGGCTCAAACCCTAAACCTAAATCAAACCCTAAACCTAAGGGTTTGTCAAGATTCTAAAGAAAGCCATTTAATTGATTTATCAAATGACCAAAATGCCCTTTTTAGCATTAAAGAGGCTAGCTTGTAGGTTTTGACAAATTGGTGAAGTTGTTCACCAAACCAACAACTCCAACAACTCGATATGCGCGAATTTGCCGACAAATCGGCTCTAGATCGATCGTTCATGCACCTTTGTGGGTCTATTTAAGGATTGAAGGAGAGAAAGTAAGTTTACTAACCTAAAATTGTCCAACACTCGATCAAGAACTTCTCCCACTAGAACCAGCGAAAATATATAGTTATTAGGTCTATTATTGAAGCCCCACGAAATCAACAACAAATCAATAGGAAATCAAGAATTGAGCATAAAAAGGTATGAAACCCTAATTCAAAATCATCCAATTTTAGGGTTGTTAGATGTTATGTTTGGGTGTTAGAATATGTTGTTTATAAGATATTATGATGATCGGGTTGGTATTTATCAAGTCCATAACATTAAAGTGCTCGAAATTAAAGATTTTCAAAATCTGGAAATTTTTAAAAGAGGCGTCGACAGCGAATGTCGGTCGTGTAGATCTCTGTAGGTGTTTGATTTTTTGTGTTATAAGTGTTGAATATAGTGATACATTATGAGATCTTTTGCTCTGGATCAAGAATCGAGACCTAGATCGGTTGTAGATTATAAGTTATAACTAGAGGTCGAAGGTCGTTGACCCGACATTGGTTGGGCCATTTACAGGTAACCGAGAATGAGCCCTGAGCTCGACAAGTTCTTAAATGGCTTGGAGTGCAGCGGTGGTTTGATGTATCGTTATGGTTCTTGCATCTAAGTTGTAGTATGTTTGTTAGACTACATCATCATGCCTTAATATCACTTATTTAAGTAAATGGGTTGGATTTGATGGGCCGGTCGAACTAGCGAGGTCGAGCACATTCTACATTTTACGGGTAACCCGGAAAACATATGAACATGTCGTGACATGGTTTTAATAGAGTCATAACTTTTGGATTACATTCATATTAGTTGTATTTTATGTAATAGATCTACTCTCTTGCATGCTAGCTCTGACTGAACCCTTTATATCACAAACAGTTCATGTATGTTGTTGCGTTATAGTCGATCGAAAGTGGTCACTCGAAGCATTTCTTCATTTACGAGCAACCCGGAAAATGAAGAAACGACTTGACGACATCTTGGGCAGCTTAGATCTAGCTTATGTTAGATTGTTTGATCATGTTGTTTATTAGAACATGTAGTCTTGAACTTTGTCTACAACATCTAGCTTTTGTAAATTCCAAGAAACCTGATACGACAGAGAATTAAAGTGGATTGACATGGCCACTCTAAGCATTTGCCTATGAAGATGCTGGGTTTAAGTATGAACATGAAGAACACCTATAGCGACTGACGGTTACATAAGCTATAGGTAACCTTCTTGACAGAACAATTAATATTTTAGGAAATTAATTAATAATTATAGAAAATTAGTTTTAAATTATTAAAAATACAAAATAAATTATTAAAAATTATTTTAAATTACGAAAATTAGTTTTTAATTATTTTAAATATATTTCATAAAGATTTAATATTTTTGGAATATTAAAAGTAATTAATTTATTTAATTATAGTATTAAATAAATTATTTAAAAATGATTTTAATTCATGAAAAATCATTTAAAATTATCTTATGATATAAGAAAATATTTTTGAGATATTTTGATAACTTTTAATATTATGTGATAATTTTCATTAATAAATTAATATTAATGATAATTAAGTTATTTATTAAATGAATTAAATAAATGAATTAAAAATGATTTTATTATATTAAAAATCATTTTAAATAATAAGAAAAGTATTTAAAAATATTTTAAGTTATAAAATATAACTTTTAATATTTAAAGGTAAAATTCATTAATTAATTATGATTAATGATAATAAAGTTATTTAATAATTATATTAAATAATTTAGTTTAAAAATGATTTTATTATTATAATAATCATTTTAAATAAAAATAAAGTGTTTAAAGATATTTTAAGTTATAAAATATAACTTTTAATATTTAAAGGATAATTTCTTTAATAATTTAATATTAATGATTATTAAATTATTATAAATGATATTAAATTTATTTAATAATTATATTAAATAAATAGTTTAAAAATGGTTTTATTTATTTAAAAATCATTTAAAAAAGGATATTAATGATTTAAAAATATTTTAAGTTATAATTATTGACTTTTAATATTTGGATAAATAGTTCATTAATATTTAAATATTAATGGTAATTATTTAAAAATGATTTTAAATGTTTTAAAAATCATTTAAGGGTAATAATTAATACTTTGAGTTATTATACATAACTTTAATATTTTGGCAATGGTTTCATTAATAATTTAATATTGATTAAATGTTAATGATAATAGAATTATGTAATACTTAAATCATTTAATAATGATTCTGATATTTCAAAAATTATGATAAATGATAATAATTATTTAATAATTATTATAAGGCCATGAAAAATAGTGTGACTAATGTTTAAGTTATCCAAATGGATATTGAACTACGGTTTAGAGTCTTAGACTCGATAATTACCCGAAAAAGCTGTCGGTAGATCGACATATTTCAGAAATTGATCTGGACTTAGAAATTTAGTTAGTTAATTGTTTATTTGTGATTCAATGGTTGTTAAGGTTGTATGACAATGTGATTAGGAAGGTGTTGATGTTTGATTATGAGTCGGCGATTGTTAAACATGTGTGATAAGGTGATTAGGTTATGTCTTTGCATTATGATAGGCGAAGTGTTATGTATTACGTTATGATGTACTAATCAGTAGAATGATCTGATTAATGTTAGGTGATTTCATAAAAGATAAAACTAAGTTACAAAGTGTAAGCAGCGCATCAGGCAAGTATCCTAACTTTGCATTTTCTTTATGCAATGGACAAGTGTAAGAATGTTTTTGAAGAATTATTGTTATTATTATTATGCAGTTATTAAGCCTATATTATATATGCCCATTGATTATCAACATGCTGCTAGTATATGATAATTCGGATAAATATATTACATTACGTTAATTTCTATAAATGATTATACAAGTGTCCCCACTTGGACAATCATTATTTTTCATCGCATGTTGATACCCTTTGATATACATATATGTTGAATTATATAAGACCTTTGTTATGAAAACCGAGCAGATATGAACATCCAGAAAATGGGAAAATTTTATGCGCCCAAAGTGAGACGAATGACGATAACATCGTTCATGTAAATGTAGTATTGATCAATACGAGGTACAAGTGGTAGATCACCCTCCGTGTACCAAGTAAGTCATGACAGTTTCTGGATGAATTTCATTTAAACCTTTTGAAAATGAAAAACAATGTTCATGGTATGTCACGAAACCCCATATCTGATCAATCGTAGTTTCAAAAATTTGAATGAGGGTTGTTATGTTATTATTATTAGTGCAGATTACTTCTGACTCTTGACTAGTTGTAGAAGAATATTATTAAGAAAACATTTAAATTCTTTCGGCCTATATATATATATATAATACTTCTTTGGGCACTCAAATGCTCATCCTTGCTTAATTTAAATGTTTTTCGACTAAGTGTGAAGGACCCGAGAAAGTTCGGTAGAGACAAAGGAAAAGGAAAGCTAACCAAATAAAATTTGTGGCAGTATTTGTAATAGTTTTATAAGACTATGAAGACTATATATATATATATATATATATATATATATATATATATACATGTAATGAATGTTTAAAGGTTACGTACTTGGGAGAAAGACTACGATGTATATGTAAATTTAAGTTTAAGTTTTATATTATTGTTATTATTATTAGTATTATTAAAGCTCATAGAAATGGTATCGTGATGTCTAGGAGTTCGGGTTTCAAGTATCCGGATTTGGGGACCTAAATAATTTTGGAATTATTAATTACCACAAATTATATGGTAATAAATTTTAAAAAGAAGAAATGTTTTTATTAATTATTTTTCCATAAAAACATGATTGAAAATAATATATGAAGTGATAATTAGATTTATATAATAAATATTTTATTATATGAATTGTTCATAATATTTAAGTTAATTATTTTAACTTGATTATTGATGTTGTGTACGTAAGAATAAGTCGAGACATGAGATCCAAATCCGGATTGGGATTGTGATCAAGAGATGAGAATAATAATATTATATTATTTATATAATGATTTTACAATTACCATAATTATGTAATTGGTAATGCTTATGACAGATAATATTGAGCAATGACTTTACCAATTAGGTCATAGCATATTACCGCAGGTTGTGAAACCCTAATTATTAAACTCGGTTATGGGATATCTCGAGAGTAGTGATTGTGTATACGGGTTATCGTGAATAAGAATATCGGTAATTAGAAGAAACCCTAATTATCTTTGTGATGTCGATAATTAGGACAAACCCCAATTATTATAACCTAATTGGTTGAAATTAGAAACCGTGAACGATCGTGTTAGTAACATACATAGATAATTAAAGAACCACTAATGGTCAATTAGAAACCCTAATTGATGACGTTGAGAAACCCTAATTTTAATTTGGGTTTAATTTTGATGTTATTGTATAAGTGTTTTAATTTATCAAAGGATAGAAGTTAATTGGTAAAATTATAAGAATTAAATCTAGTGATTAAATATTACATTTAATTGCCTTGTACAAGATTGCCCATACACTCTTAAACAAAGCCCAACCATCACCCATAACAAATCGTAAGCAAGAATCAAGAATTTTGGCAAAAAGGGTATAAGAACACTAAACCTAGAAATCCTTTGATTCGATGTTATTTGATGCAATTGATTGTTTAAAGTTGTGTAATAGAATGTTAATTGATGATATGGGTTGATAAATCAAAGACCCATACCATCAAAGTGCAATTTAATTTGAAGATTTAAGCAAGTTGGAAAACCGAATTTCGTTATTTTTCACCAAATGTCGAGGCCATAACTCTTTGCTCGATTATGAGTTTTGTTCTTCAAAAGTTGTTATGTGTAGCGATATGTGGCCTTTAATCGCAAAAAGAATCAAGTCCATATCATGTATAGATTAGAAGTTATAGATGGTCAAATATAGTTGACCGATCATGATAAACTGCTTTTAGGCGCCTGTAATGGGGGCATTCTCGCCCACTTTTTGTGCTTTAAAAGGTCTGGGCTTTTGATATGTTGTAGTGCATCTGAGTTAGGAAGCCATAGGTTTTGGAATGACCTCATTCAATTCCTCGGATGAGGGAATTACGGTGATTGAAAGGAAATGTGTCAAATTTCAAAGCTGAAAGTCACAAATGGATGTGCTATTCGGGACACTGTTTTGATGGCTTAATGTTTCCAAACCTTCGGGCTTTTGGTATGTTATAGTACACCTAATAAGCTTTCTATAGACTCAAAACGGACTAAATCGATATCGGAGGAGAGAGAGTTATGACATTTCAAAGTAGTAGTGTCAAAACTTCCCAACAAGTTCTGGTGCGACCATTTGAAGCGGAATTTTCCGGCTGATGTTTTGGAATTTGGAAATGGTCAAAGAATAAAAGTTGTAGCCCCAGAAGTTAGCTTAGCATGTGGGCTTAAGAATCGCCAAAAATGTTTTAAAATGAAAGAGTTATGACTGTGTTTTAGCGAAAGAGTGTAAAGTTTGAAACTAGATTGAAAACTGTTATGAACGCCCACTTTTGACTTAACCGTTTGGGCTACCTAATGAACCCGAATTGGGTAATTCGTATTTTTTAAAAATAGTCTTACATATCATGTATAACATATCCAAAAATTAGATTAATCGGAGTTATGAGCAATGAGTTAGAAAATCGCAAAGTGAGCTATTGAAAAATTAGTATAAACCAAGTCCCACATCGACTAAATTGAGAACTTCACCATTTTCTAAACCTATAAATAGAAGGGCTTGGCCTTTGTTTCATTCACCAAACAATAAGGCCTCCAATTTTTGAGAAAGGGTTTTGTTGTGGGAGAACTTTTTAAAGATCTCCTTAGTTAAATTTTTATGTAAGTGGAAGTCATTGATTCAATTGTGGAATTGTATTTAGGGTATATTTCTTATTTAATTTTGTAATGTTATTATTTTTAATTGTTAGTTAAAGTTTGAATTTTTGAAGTTTAGTTAGTGTTGTTAATAAACTAGTTAGTTTACTATGTTTATTTTGGCTTGGAATTGATTATGTAAATGAGTTATTTGTGATGACTTTTAATATTTTGTGATGAATTTCATTAATTAATAATTATTAATGATATTAAAGTTATTTAATGATTATATTAAATAATTTAGTTTAAAATGATTTTAATATTATAAAAAATCATTTTAAATGAAAATAAGGTATTTAAAAATATTTGAAGTTATAAAATATAACTTTTAATATTTAAATGATAATTTCATTAATAATTAAATATTAATGATATTAAGATAATATTAATGATATTTAGTTTATTTAATGATTAATATTAAATAAATAGTTTAAAAATGGTGTTACTTATTTAAAACCATTTAAAAGAGGATATTAAGGATTTAAAAATATTTTAAGTTATAATTAATGACTTTTAATATTTGGATAAATAGTACATTAATATTTAAATATTAATGGTAATTATTTGGGTAATATAAACGTTTTAAAAATAGTTTGAGTTATTATAAATAACTTTTATATTTTGGCAATGGTTTCATTAATAGTTTAGTATTAATTAAACTATTAATGATGATGGAATTGTTTAATGTTTAAATCATTTAATTATGATTCCGATATTTGAAAGTTATATTAACCAAACTAGTGACTTGAGAACCGATTATGAAGTTCGAATTTGAAAGAAGAACACCTATAGTAGCAGATTATATCACTATAGGCCCTTTAGTGATGATTTGAATTATTTTAAAATTTTCAATTTCGGAAATTGCGAAAATGATTAAAAATAAGATGTCCGATATTTAGAGATGTTGAGGTATAGAATAAGAGTCTTAGACTTTGGTATTTGCCGATAAAGTCATGTCGAGACGACGACAAATGTTAGACCTTATACAAGAAAGAAAAGACTACCTGAAGAGCATGGATGAGATATTTGAAAAATGTATAAAAATATTTCAAGTATAGAATAGAACTAAAAGTATGATCACTTTGTGATTATGTGATTGGATTTGTGTCAATCGTAATAATAAAAGACTATGTGTTAAGATATATTGTTCTAATCGAATCTAATGATCCGATTATTGATAGGTTGTGATAAAGAGATAAAACCTAAGTTGAGATTTGTAATCAAATGAATCAAAAGTATCTTACCTTTGCATTTTCTTTATGCAATGGACATGAGTAAGAAGTTTCAGAATTATTCTATTCTCGCATGTATTATGTACGCTTTGATTATCAACATGTTAGCTCAGATATATATTCTGTTAAGTTGATTTCTAAATGGTTATACAAGTGTCCCCACTTGGATAATCATGGCATTTATTCACATGTTGATACACCTTTGTCAATTACCCGTATATATATGTTGAATTACATATTATTGTTGAGCAAGATTAAAAACCTTCGGGTTTGGAACCAGGCATGTATGAACATCCCTATATGGGAAGATTTTTGCGCAAGGCGGATAGAGTGAGCGATGAATTTCGTTCAAGTTATGTAGTATTGATCAATACAGGGTACAACGGGGCTGATCACCCTCCGTGCCCGTAAGTTATGACAGTTTGAGGATAGAATTCCGCTAAACCTTTTCGAAAATGAAAAGAATGTTCATAGTATGTTTCTTAAACCCTATTCAAGGGTAGAGCCAGAGCCAAATTTAAAGAATTTGAAAGAGAGTTGTTATGTGAATTTTTATCAGTACAGATTACTTCACAACTTTCAATTCGTTGTAGAAGTGTTATGTAAAGAGAATACTTATATTCTTTCAAACTTATATATAATTGCTATTACTTGTCAGGGCAATTAAATGCTCATCCTTGCTTAAATTAAATATTTTCATTATGTATGAAAGCAACTTTCAAGGTTCAGTACCTAACAAAGGAAAAGGAAAGCTGATCGAATAAGTGTGTATTATGAGTTAATGGTTATAGTTGTATTGATATCTATTCAAGTATTGTAAGGAATGTATTTGAAGGTCACGTACCTGGGGAAGTAAACTTTGATGTATGTAAATTAAGTTCGAATGTATTATTATTTAGTATTATTCAGCTTAAAGAAATGGTATCGTGGAGAACCGAGTTCGGGTTTCAAGTACCTGGATTTGGGGTCGTCACATGCGATATTTGTATAAGGTGGTAGAACATATGAGGCCTTGTGCCACAATGTGAACACTTCGGTGTTTGTATGATATGAACTGTCCTGTGATTGAACTGTTCAATATGAGCATGTTTTGTTTATACATGAACCGTTATTATTAAGTCTATGCTATTGATTCTAGCCAGACAAAATGTGTATGAAAGAGAGTAGAGAATTAAAGTATTTTAAAGTGAATGTGACAATGTTTAAAAATAATAGGAATCTAGATTATTCCTATTATTCAAGCTGCTTCATAAACTTTATTCGGTTATTGAAGTCTTAAAGGAATGTTTAAACTCTTAAAGTTGTTTATTCAACTGCTAAGACTTGCTGAGCAATTGAATGCTCACACTTGCTTTAAATAAAAACATTTTCAGCGAACGATGTTATAAGAACTTAAATATCCCGTAAAGATTAAGCTGATCGGTATCCAGAAGAAGTGCCATTCATTATATGAATGAGCGTGAAGATCAAGCAAAGACTTGTAATATAGAATGATAGAATTAAACTATAGAGTAGTTTAATGAACGATTATGTATCCTTTGTGGCGGATGAAAGTCACTCGTGTAAGATGTAAAGAATAATGTAATTATCATTATTTGTAATGAAAGAGGTTATAAGGTTTTAGAACCTGGGATTTGAGAATGTATGTTGTTATATTTAGCTATATAATGATGTATGTTTGGAAGAAGATAGGATCGTCATGTACGAAATCCGGATGTGAAAATAGTCTGAATTTCGGGGCGTTACAACTCATTTCAGTACTTGTTCTGACAATACCATCTAGTTCAGAGGGATTTGTCATGTACAGTGATGCTTCAGGCAGAGGGTTAGGATGTGTTCTCATGCAATATGGGAAAGTCATAGCTTATGCCTCATGACAACTCAAAGAATATAAGAGGAATTATCCTACTAATAATCTAGAGTTGGCAGCGGTCGTTTTAGCGCTTAAAATCTGGAGGCATTACCTGTATGGGGAGAAAGTAGAGATCTATACTGATCATAAAAGCCTCAAATATTTCTTCACCTAGAAGGAACTCAATATGCGGCAACGACGTTGGCTCGAGCTATTGAAAGATTACGATCATACCATTCAATACCATCCGAGAAAAGCAAACATAGTAGCTGACGCATTGAGTAAAAGATCATATGCGGGTATGAGTGCGATATTGTCAACGCAAAGGCCCTTTTTGTATGACTTACAAAGGATGGAGATAGAGATAAAGACTCCTGGGATCCACGTGCTGATGTTAAATATATGAGTGGAATCGACTTTAATTGATAAAGTTAAAGATGCTCAAGCTACAGACCTGAGCTGATGCGTATGAAGAAGAAAGTGCAAGAAGGTGCTATTCCGAAAGCAAGAATCGATGAAGAAGGAATACTTCGAGTCAACTCCAGACTTTGTGCTCCTAATGACCCTAATTTAAAGTATAACATCATGATAGAGGCGCATAACACACCATTTGCAATCCATCCTGGGAGTACCAAAATGTATCGTGATCTTCGACATACATTTTAGTGGAGCAATATGAAAAGACAGATCGTAGAGTTTATCTCAAGGTGTCTAACTTGTCAACGAGTCAAGGCGTAGCATCAAGTGCCAAAAGGTCCATTTCAACTACTTGAAATTCTATAATGGAAGTGAGAGAAAATTACCATGGATTTCGTTACTGCTCTTCCCATGGTTTCTCAAGGCATAGATGCGATTTGGGTCATTGTTGATAGATTGACCAAGTCTGCTCATTTCTTACCTATACGAGAAACTTATTCACTTGAACGACTTGCTCGTATATACATAAATGAGATTGTAAGACTGCATGGTATGCCAGTATCCATAGTTTCTAATCGAGACCCAAGATTCACTTCACGATTTTGGGTTAGTTTGCAAAAAGCTATGGGCATGGATTTACGATTTAGTTCGGCATATCATCCTCAAATAAACGGGAAATCGAAGAGGACTATTTAAACTCTTGAAGATGTATTAAGACTCTATGTCCTTGAGTTCAAAGGAAGTTGGGACAAGTTCTTACCGTTGGTGGAGTTTTCATATAACAACAATTATCAAGCAAGTATTGACATAACTCCATTTGAGGCGTTGCATAGATGCAAGTGTCATTCTCCAGTATGCTAGGATGAGATAGGTGAAGCAACATTGTTGGGACCGAAATTGGTATGCATGACAACAAAAAAGATTCAAATGATCCGACAACGTATAAAGACCTCACAAGATCGACAAAAGAGTTATGTTGATCTTCATCGAAAGGATGTGGAATTTAATGTTGGTGATCATGTGTTGTTACGTGTGGCTCCATAGAAAGGAGTTACAAGATTTGGAAAGAGAGAAAAGCTCAATCCTCGATTTATTGGCCCATTCAAAATCCTCGATCGAGTAGGAACTATGGCATATATACTCGCCTTACCGCCAAGTATGTCTCATGTTCATAACGTTTTTCACATATCTATGCTACGTAAATACATAAAAGACCCAAACCACATTATTGAGTTAGAATTGGACGAAATAGCTGAAGATTTAACGTATGAAGAGGTACCTGTTAAAATCTTGGATAAGAAGGAACATATTTTACACTCCAAGGTTATAGCTCAAGTCAAAGTTTTGTGGAGAAACCACGATGTTGAGGAAATGATCTGGGAGTTAGAATCTGAAATAAAATCAAGGTATCCTCACCTCTTCGACATACCAGGTAAGTACACCAATTTTGAGGGCAAAATTTTATAAGAATGAGAGGTTGTAAGACCCCAACTTTTATGAAAAAAGATTAATTTTTCTCAAAATATTTTTTTAATATTATGGTGTGGATTTAATATAATGTTATAGTTGTGGGTAATATTTATAAATTTTTCAAAGTATGCAAGTTGTTATAAAATATTCGATTGGTCGGGGATTCGTTTTAACAGTGAATATTCGTACGACGACACAATCATTGGTGGACCCCATAACAAAATTATTGTCGGAGTTAGAAAATGACAGAAATATCTTTTTATGAAAATAACAGCGGAAATTTTACCGTTAACTGTTAAAATACCCGTTGATAAAGTACAAGAATACACGCGGTTGCATAGTAGTAGCACCTCAGATTGATTATTGATGCTTACGTGAGAAGTCACTTTCGCTTTTGTTCAATTATTGCTACAATAATTGTTGCATAGTATCTCACATTATTTGATTCAATTATTGTCAATATTTTATATATTATTAAATCAATAATTGAGATGACAAGTTATTCATATTATTATATGCATAATTAACAATGTCTAGAAAGTTCTATCGAGGAAAGGGGTTTGGTCACCTAATTACGCGCTAATATGGAGAAATATTTATCAGAAACCCCCTCTTTCCTGGAAACAATCTGGTTGTTAATATTGCGAGTTATAATAATTATGAATAAATGTTGTTAAAAACATTGAGGGGATTTTTTTGAAGTATTTATTGTAAATTTCCTTATTATTTGGACCCCCATTTACTCATTTTTCAAAATAATCGATATATATATATATATATATATATATATATATATATATATATATATATATATGAGATGTGTGTGTGATAGTGAAATGTGTGTGAAAGTGAGGTGTGTTTGTTTGTGCCGTGTGTGTGTGTGGTGTAAAAGTAGTGGTGGTGGGAAGAAAAAAAAGAAAGTGATGTGTGTGTGTGTGTGTGGTGGATGATATGTGGTGGGGGTGGGGGTGATAGTGATGTGTGTGTATATTTATATATATAAGTTTTTTTATGTGAATAATTTTGTAAGATTACTATTTACTATTTATATATATAAGTTTTTTTATGTGAATAATTTACGGGGTACTATTCACTCGATTACTATTTACCCGGGATACTATTCATGACAAAAATTGATTTCTTTTTTGTCCAAATCATTTTTGATACAATATTATTCTTTAATTTTACTCCACAAATCAGTATCATGTTGACAATTTGGACATTTTTGTATTCTGGATAAATTAAATTATAAATTTTTAAAATTTATTGTTTGCTTTTATTTAATTGAATTCTTATATCATTGTCATCATTTTCATGCTTATATTTTGATGAAAGTGATCTTTGGCCCGTAGTGCATAGATGGATTGTTGATTGGTATGATTATAACCAGGGATTGTTCGGTATAATCATAACTGTAATGTTACAAATAATGTGGTAAAAGTCCTCATTGACCCGTAGTGCATTGATGGACAGTTATTGGCATGATTATGACCATTGATGATTACACAAATATCCTTGGCCCGTATTGCATGGATAATTCGTGGACGTGATACTAATGAATATCCTTGGCCCGTAGTGCAGGAATGATTCGATGATGTGGTTTATTTATTATACTGAGTCTCAGCGATAAAATTGATGATAAACTTTTTAAATCATAGAAGATAGTAGATATCGTGCTCTACTTGACTCTTCTAATTGATTGCTTATTCCGCTGTCGTTAAACTTGATGTTTATTGTATTTTATCAGTTTAACACTATTGTAGGCTAACGATAATTTATTCTGCATTATCTTAGTCATAATATTTCTTACTGGGCTAGTTGAGCTCACCCTTTTGCTTTTATTATTCTCTTCAGGAAATGAAAACGTAGCCGGGACTAGTCGGGGAATGGAGTGATGGTCCGAGATGGTTGTTTTAGTAGTCCTCACTATTTATTGTGATAATAAATGTAATGAGGATTGAATTTGAGTTTGGATATTGTCTAGAAGATAATATTCGTGTTGAAACTCTCAGCTTATGTTTTGTCGTATTTTACACGACAGTTGTATAATTAAGTTGTATTTGAATTCTGTACCGTGTATTTAGCGACTCAGAATGGGTGATGTATACCTATTTTGGGGGCGTCACACTTATAACTTCCCTTCGTATATTATCGGCATTCCTAACATCTCTAGAATACTTCCTTAGAATGAGTATCTAAACTTATCTCTTAATACTATATCTAAGTTTATCTCCTTATTGCCTTCACTACGTTCTCTCAGGTCATATCCTAAGGTATTCCTACCCTAGATCTATAACATACTGCTCTGATACCAAATTGTGACGCCCCCAAATTCTCTACATTTACTATAACCAATTTGGCGCTCACGTAAATATTCCATAAGATAATAATTCCTATAAATCCAAGATTCACAGTACTCATAGAAAATAGTAGTTCTCGTCAGAACAATTATCATAATTAAGTAGCCTCACTTGGATGTACAGGTTTAATATCTTACAGATATTTCTTTTATATCAATAATTCCTATCTATTTGAACTCCATAGTATTAATGGTAGGGTTCTTGGAACTAAGAAGCGCTATCTCAGTGCATCAGAGAATCCCAATGTCTGTTAATACTATTATTCAGATGTATAATTCATATAGATATTATACTCATTTCTAATTTCATTAGAATGTAAAACTAAACACTTGAAACTAATAATACATTACATAATTAATATACCATTACATCGATTCGAAATGTCGTTAACTATTACATTATAGTCCTCAAAAGGATATCCATGTCTTAAGCCTTTTTATCCACAAATACCGGAACCGCTGGAATACATTCTTTCTATCTGCAAATGAAAAATATTTGCAAGATGAGCTACAGAAAGCTCAACAAGTTTTGAACAAGTAACAAATCATACTCACAACAAATCTGTATTGAATGAACATAGAGTTCAGAGTTTTTCCACATATATATACTGAGGTTTATCTGCCAAACCTGTGACGCCCCCAAAATAGGTATACATCACCCATCTTTAGTCGCCAAATACATGGTACAAAATACAAATACAAACTTAATTATACAACATGAGCTGAGAGTTTTTACACAAATATTGTCTTCTAGACAATATCCAAACTCAAATGGCGTCCTTATTATAATTATTATCACACTATTTCATAGAATAACGAGGACTACTATGACACCATCTCAGACCATCACTCCATTCCCCGACTAGTCCAAGCTACGTTCTCATTTCCTGAAAAGAATAATGAAAATAAAAGGGTGAGCTCAACTAGCCTAGTAAGAAATATTATGACTAAGGTAATGCAGAATAAATTATCGTTACCCTTCAGCAGTGTTAAACTGATAAAATACAATAGACATCAAGTTTAACTACAGCGAAACAAGCAATCCATTTGAAGAGTCAAGTAGAGCATGATATCTACTATCTTCTATGATTTAAAAAGTTTATCACCAATTTTGTAACGATCCAAAATTTCAAATTGTAATATTAAATATTTATTGAATAATATAAATATTTATTTGACGTGTCTATTGTTGAATTGATGAAATAAATATTTTATTGATGTGAGGGTTGTTGAATCTAAATTTATTAGAGAATTTTTCTAAATATATAATTTAGAGAATTGTAATATGGCATGAAGTGTTATATTATTAATTAATAATTTAAAATGGTATATTAAATTATTAAATAAAGTTATAATGAAAATTATAATTTTGGTGATTTTTTGCTAAAATGCTATATTTAATTAAAATATAGTATGTCATTAATTTAATGGGTTAATGTTGGATATGGAAACCAAATAAATAATATGTGATTATAAATTATAAACTACATTGTTTATTAAAATAAATGAGTTTAATTTAATTTTTTTGCCAAACAAGGCTTAAATATATTAATTCTTTAAAATTTAAAGGGTTTTGCCAAACAAAGCCTTATGGCTTTTGAATTTCTAATTTTGAATTTAAATAAAATAAATAATATAAATAAAATAATAAATATAATATATTTATAATATATACGTTAGTTTTGTAACTGATATTATAATAAGTATACGTGTTATTATGTCTATCAAATATTTTTTTTGTATTATCACGCATACTAATTGGTAAGTTGGATATTGGCTAAGTCTGAGTTCAGAGAGAATTGAGAGAGAGTTGAGAGGAGACCTGAGGATTTCATAGTGATTGTCAGTGGTGATAGCAAGGATTTCAAGCAAATTAAAGGTATTTTCACATAACCTTAGTATTGTGTGTGTACATATATATATATATATATATATATATATATATATATATATATATATATATGTGTGTGTGTGTGTGTGTGTGTGTGTGTGTGTGTGTGTGTATCAGCATAAACCTTCTAAGTCTGTGAATTCAATTTGCG
Source organism: Panax ginseng (assembly GCA_020205605.1). Classification (NCBI taxonomy): domain Eukaryota; kingdom Viridiplantae; phylum Streptophyta; class Magnoliopsida; order Apiales; family Araliaceae; genus Panax; species Panax ginseng. The sequence continues at coordinate 65,148,752 of CM035149.1, forward strand.
AAATTGTTGATATGTATAACTGTTAATTGTGATTATACATGTTGGTGATGCTAGAGTTTATGTTTAAACGAGAATTCCATGCTAAATTCGTTGACAGTAGGAAGAAAATAATGTTAGTATATGTATTTTCATGTGGTTCATGAAAAGTATCAATTGTAGTGGCTAATTAGTATGTGAAATTGTAAATTGAAGCTTGATTATGTTAGTTCATTAAGAAACGAGCATAGCGTAATTTGAATGGAGTGATTTGGCCAAGTATTGAATTCACAGTGATGGTTTTCGGGATGAATATCAAAAATTGAGTTTTATATGAAAAACATTGAATTTGAGAAATTAACCTAGCTTAAATTGTTGTTAAATTTTTTTAATTGGTGGAATATGTTCACAAATATGTTTGTGATAGTTCTATACCATTTTTGCATGTTATTATTACTGTTTGGTGGGTGAAATTCGTGTTAGTTGGCTTAAGAAAACTGGTCAGAACCATGTTCTCGCAAAAATCGAATTGCATATGCGTGTGGCATGCGTGCACATGAAATTTCTGGCGCAGCATGATAAGCCAAGATAAAATTGGGCGGCAGCGCAAGATACCTCATCCGCATACGTGAAGTCTGCTAATTATGAAAACTTTGGATGTTCAATGTAACTTAGCTTAATGTTAGGTTAATGTGAGAATCATGTAACAATAAGGTTAAACAGAGTCATGTTATGTGGATTATGAATTCAAAGTTGTAAAAGTGATAAGTAAGTTATGAACGCATTATGTGATAACTTAGTTTATACAATGAATGTTAGATAAGTGTTGTGATGTTAACACTTGGGGATTCTGAAATATATATGGTAGCATAAGAATGGTGCTAAAATAACAAGTTTAGCTAGTAATGCGTTTTATATTGAAAAGTAAATATTAGTATGTCTAATAGATGTTGTAGTTTTAATACTGTGTATAGGTGAACATGAGTTTAATATTATAGCTTACGCTCGAGGCAAGTTTCTAAATTTTTCTTTTTACATTGAGCAAGTTTTCTAACTCTACACTCTCGTTGAGCTAGTTCTACTATTACATTGTGTAACTTTATTCTTTTGATTGAGCAAGTTTCTAAACTTCTCTTTTTACATTCAGCAAGTTTCTTACTTTAAACTTTCATTAAACGAACTTTGGTATTCCTAGTCATTATTTGAGCAAGATAGTTATGACTTTAAATTTATTCGAGCAAGTTTGAATTCCAATATTTATTGATGCATTCTAACTTGTTTATTGTTAGACAAGTTTCTTGATTGTCATTCGGATATTATGAATGCAGTTTTCTTGAATTCTATTTTCTAATGTTGAACTATCTTATCTCATTTACTTAACACAAGCTATTCTCATAATGAGCAAGCTTTATTTTCAGCTTGCTATTACTCAAAGTATAATTAATAATTCATAATTCTAGCTTAATTTTATCCAAGAAAGGTTTATTGTCATTCAATACTTATGCTTTGTAGTTTTTTCTAAGCATGAGTTCAAGATATAGTTAGTTCACTTACACATATTCATTGTTTCATATTATGTTATTATTGATCAAATGTTGTGTTATTAAACCCTATTGATTCAACTAGTCCTCTAGTTGATGTTCGTTAGACCTCAAATTACCCTTGAAAGCTTATCCAAACCAAACTTTCTTTGGTGCGGACTTGTACTCTAAAACTCAAGAAGAACACGTGGAACACTTAAGTCTGACGTTGGAAACGTTAAGAAAAGAAAAGTTGTAAGCAAATTTTTCTAAATGTGAATTTTGGCAAGAACGTGTACAATTTCTTGGTCATGTAATCGATAAGGATGGGATTTCAGTGGATCCATCAAAAGTCAAAGCTGTGATAAATTGGGAACAACCAAGAACACCTTCGGAGGTGAGGAGTTTCTTGGGACTGGCCGGTTATTATAGACGATTTATTCAAGATTTTTCCAAGATTGCCACTCTGTTGACAAATTTGACGAGAAAATCTGTAAAATTTGTTTGGACGGAAAAGTGTGAGGAAAGTTTTCAAGAACTGAAAAAGAAGTTAAGTGTGGCACCTGTGTTGTCGTTACCAGATAATCTGAGGAAACTTTGTGGTGTATAGTGATGCTTCACATTAAAGGATGGGGGTTGTGTCCTTATGCGTAACGACAAGGTTATTGTGTATGCATCAAGGCAACTGAAAGACTACGAGAAAGGGTATCTGACTCATGATTTAGAGTTGGCGGCGGTTGTGTTTGCACTGAAGATATGGAGACACTATCTCTACGGAGAGAAATGTGAGATCTACATAGACCATAAAAGTCTGAAGTATATTTTCACATAGAAAGACCTGAACATGCAGCAAAGGAGATGGATGGAATTGATAAAGGATTACGATTGCGAGATCTTTTATCATCCGGGCAAAGCTAATGTGGTTGCAGATGCCTTGAGTAGGAAAGGCCGAGAGAAGTTGATGATGTTAACCGATAAGAAGGAGCTCATTTCAGAAATGGCAAGGCTAGAGTTGGAAATAAAATTTCTAAAAGAATCCGATGAAAAATTGTACCAGATAGAAGCTAGTCCAACTTTGGTGGACAAAGTGAAAAATGCTCAGCTCCATGATGAAGAATGCAAGAAAATAAAGGAAAGCGTGGGTGAGGGTAAAGAAGTGAAGTATCAGGTCGATGATGTGGGAATGCTAAGATTCGAGGGACGAATTTGGGTTTCAGCAGCTCAGGATATTAAAGAAGAAATCTTGACAGAAGCTCATAGCTCAAGATACTCGATTCATCCAGGAAGTACGAAAATGTATCAAGATTTACGACATCATTTCTGGTGGCCGAACATGAAAAGGGACGTTGCAGAATACGTTGCAAAGTGCTTGACATGTCAGAAAGTGAAGGCCGAGCATCAAAGACCAAGCGGATTACTTCAACCGTTGGAAATACCGGAATGAAAATGGAAGCATATCACAATGGATTTTGTGGTAGGTCTTCCAACGACTCAGAAGGGATATGATGCAATATGGGTGATAGTGGACAGATTGACAAAATCTGCACACTTATTATGACACCCCCAAAATAGGTATACATCACCTATCTTGAGTCGCCAAATACATGGTACAAAATTCAAATACAACTTAATTATACAACAGTCGTGTAAAATACAACAAAACATATGATCTGAGTTTTAATACAAATATTGTCATCTAGACAATATCTACACTCAATTGAGTCCTCATTACATTTATTATCACACTATTTAACAGAATAGTGAGGACTACTAATGCTAATATCTGGACCGTCACTCCGTTCCCCGACTAGTCCCTGTTACGTTCTCATTTACTGAAGAGAACAATGAAATTAAAAGGGCGAGCTCAACTAGCCCAATAAGAAATATTATGACTAAGATAATACATAATAAATTATCGTTAGCCTTCAACAGTGTTAAACTGATACAATATAACAAACATCAAGTTTAACTGCAGTGGAACAAGCAATCCATTAAAAGAGTCAAGTAGAGAATAAAATCTACTATCTTTTATGATTTAAAAGGGTTTTCATCACTTTTATCGCTGGGACTCAACTTAATAAATAATCCACATCATCCTTGCACTACGGCCAAGGATATTCATTAGTATCACAACCACAAATTATCCATGCACTACGGGCCAAGGATATTCGTGTATTCATCAATGGTCATAATCATGCCAACAACTGTCCATCAATGCACTACGGGCCAATGAGGACTTTTACCATATTATTTATAACATTACGGTCATGATTATACCGAATAATCCCTGGTCATAATCATACCAAGTCCATCTATGCACAACAAGCCACATATGACTTTCATCATAATATAAGCATGAGGAGGATGACAATGATATAAGAATCCAATAAAACAAGTTCAAGAATTAATTTATCCAGAATTCAATAACGTCCAAATTGTCAACATGATACTGCTTTGTAGAGTAAAATTCAAGAATGCTCAGAAGAATATTTCCATGAAAAGATACTGGATGAAGCGCAAATATCAAGGATATTCCACTAATTTCATGGAGTATAGAAGTCAAAACTTTAACCAATCGAGTATAAATAAGAATGGAATAACAAAAGAAATCACCAAAGCGCATGCGATAGACCATGATGACAAGTTATTCCAAAAGAATAATAAATAACAGAACAGTCATGCGAACGCACAAATACGATATTCAATGAATAATAAAATAACGGAACGGTGTCAAAATAAATTGCACCGATGGGATGTTCCAACAAAATAATAAATAACGGAATCTGTGTCATGCGTAAACGCACAGCGGGATGTTCCAATAGAATAATAAAGAATGGAATAATAGAAGAATTTCACCATGTATGCAGTATCTTGGCAGACAAAAGTTATTCCAACATAATGATAAAGAATGGAATAATGTAAGAATTTCACCAAGTATAGTGTAGATCATGATACAAAGTTATTCCAATGTAATAAAAAACATGTAATAACAGAAGTTCTCTTCATGAATATGAAAGAAATAATACCCCTTACCTTAGAACAACTGGATATAGGAGTAGTGAAGTAGCAGAATACTTTTCTTCTTTCTCTCTATAGTTTCTTTCTCTAGAGTTTCAGTGAATTCGTAAGAAATAATTAAGGAATGAGCTTCTATTTATAGGAGAATGGACTGAATAGTAACTAATTCATGAACGGTCCAGATTGATTTACTTTTACACGGACGGTCCATATTGGTTTACTATAAAATATTCTAATAAAACTAAATCTTTTAAATAAAATATAATATATTCTATTTATAATCTAATAAAACGAATAACTTTATAAAAGTATTCTGTTTTATATAAAAAGATTTTACTATACAAAACACTATGCAGGCACTATGCAAACACTATGCATAATAAAAGATAATATATTCTATTTATAGTCTAATAAAACGAATAACTTTATAAAAGTATTTTGTTTTATATAAAAAGATTTTACTATGCAAAACACTATGCATAAAAGAATCTAATATATTCTATTTATAGTCTAATAAAACGAATAACTTTATAAAAGTATTCATTTTATATAAAAAGCTTTTCCATTTTATTACATTAATAATACTAATAAAACAAAACTTCATCATCATTATTATAATTCACACTATTAATTGACTGTGTCGTTCCTGTGAAAGATGAGGCTTTTAATAAGGATTTCTCCCTATGGCGCGCAATTAGGTGACCAAACCTCTCCTCGCGTAACTTCTAGACATCGTTAATATTACAAATAATAATATTAATAACTTCGTCGTCTCAATTATTGATTTAATAATATATAAAATATCGACAATAATTGAATCAATTAACGTGAGATCTTATGCAACAATTACTAAAAAAAATAATTGAACAAAAGCTGAGTGACTTCTCACGTAAGCATCAATAATTAATCTGTGTGCTACTATGCAACCACAGCGTATTCGTAAGTACTTTAACATCGGGTGTTTCAACAGATTAATTATAAAACTTCCGCCGTTATTTTCATAAAATATTTTTGTCGTTTTCTTAATCCGACAATAATTTCGTTGTGGGGTCCACCAATGATTGTACCGTCGTACGAATATTCCCCAACCAATTGAATATTATATAACAACTTGCGTACTTTGCAAAAATTTATAACTATTATCCACAACTATAACATTATATCAAATTCATTCCATAATATTCAAAAAATTATAATTATAGAAAATTCATCTTTATTCATAAAAGTTGGGGTCTTACAATCTCCCCTTCTTATGAAATTTTGCCCTCGAAATTAGGGTACGTACCTGGTATGTCAAAGAGGTAAGGATACCTTGATTTTATTTTAGATTCTAACTCCCAGGTCATTTCCTCAACATCGTGATTCCTCCATAAAACTTTGACTTGAGGTATAACCTTGGAGCGTAGAATATGTTCCTTCTTATCCAAGATTTGACAATGTACCTCTTCATACGTTAAATCTTCTGATATTTCGTCCGGTTCTAACTCAATAATATTGTTTGGGTCTTTCACATATTTACGTAATATGGATATATGAAAAACATTATGAACACGAGACATACTTGGTGGTAAAGCGAGTCTATAGTTTACAGTCCCTACTCGATCGAGGATTAAAAATGGGCCAATGAATCGAGTATTGAGCTTTCCTCTCTTTCCAAATCTCGTAACTCCTTTCCATGGAGCAACATGTAACAACATATGATCTCCAATATCGAATTCCACGTCATTTCGATGAAGATCAGCATAACTCTTTTGTCGATCTTGTGAGATTTTTATACGTTGCTGGATCGTTTGAATCTTTTCCGTAGTCATACGTACCAACTCTGGTCCCAACAACGTTGCTTCACCCACCTCATCCCAGCATACTGGAGAACGACACTTTCTTCCATATAACGCCTCAAATGGAGCCATGCTAATACTTGTTTGATAACTATTATTTTGAAAAACTTCATCAATGGTAAGAACTTGTCCCAACTTCCCTTGAAGTCAAGGACACAGTCTTAATATATCTTCAAGAATTTGAATAGTCCTCTCTAATTGTCCGTCCGTCTGAGGATGATATGCCGAACTAAATCGTAAATCCGTGCCCATAGCTTTTGGTAAACTAACCCAAAATCGTGAAGTGAATCTTGGGTCTCGATCTGAAACTATGGATACTGGCATACCATGCAGTCTTATAATCTCATTTATGTACGAGCAACACGTTCAAGTGTATAAGTTTCTTATATTGGTAAGAAATGAGCAGACTTGGTTAATCTATCAATAATGACCCAAATTTCATCTATGCCTTAAGAAACCTTGGGAAGACCAGTAACGAAATCCATGGTAATGTGCTCCCACTTCCATTCTGGAATTTCAAGTGGTTGCAATGGACCTTTTGGTACTTGATGCCCTGCTTTGACTCGTTGACAAGTTAAACATCTTGAGATAAACATCGCTATCTCTCTCTTTATATTGCCCCACCAAAATGTATGTCGAAGATCATGATACATTTTGGTACTCCCAGGATGGATTGCAAATGGTGTGTTGTGCGCCTCCATCATGATTTTATACTTTAACTCAGGATCGTTAGGAACACAAAGTCTGGAGTTGACTCGAAGTATTCCTTCTTCATCGATTCTTGCTTCCAGCATAGCACCTTTTTGTACTTTCTTCCTTATATGCATCAGCTCCAGGTCTGTAGCTTGAGCAACTTTAACTTTATCGATTAAAGTCGGTTCTACTCGTATATTTTCCATCATCACGTGGGTCCCTGGAGTCTTTATCTCTATCTCCATCCTTTGTAAGTCAAACTTAATGGGCCTCTGCGTTGACAATATCGCACTCATACCCGTATATGATCTTCTACTTAATGCGTCAGCTACCACGTTTGCTTTTCTAGGATGGTATTGGATGGTATGATGATAATCTTTCAACAATTCAAGCCAACGTCGCTGTCTCATGTTGAGTTCCTTTTGAGTGAAGAAATATTTGAGGCTTTTGTGATCCGTAAAGATCTCCACTTTCTCCCAATACAAGTAATGCCTCCAAATCTTTAGTGCAAAAACAACAGCTACCAACTCTAGATCATGAGTAAGATAATTCCTCTCATATTCTTTGAGTTGTCGAGAGGCATAGGCTATGACTTTCCCATGTTGCATGAGAACACATCCTAACCCTTTGCCTGAAACATCACTGTAGATGACAAATTCCTCTAAGCAGGATGGTATTGTCGAGCAGTCTTTGAAATGAGTCTCTCTTGAGTTCTTGAAAACTCTTCTCACATTCCTCGTTCAACCAAATTTTGTATCTTAAAAGTCACCGAAGTTAAGGGAGTAGCGATTCGAGAAAACCCTTCTCTGAATCTCCGATAATAACCAACTAAAGCGAGAAAGCTACGTGCTTGATCCATCGATTTGAGTTTGTTTGACTTTGAATAGCTTCAATCTTTCTTTGGGTCAATGATATTCCATGACTTGATACCACATGCCTAAGGAATGCTACTTCCTCAATCCAGAACTCACATTTCTTCAACTTGGCATAAAGCTTATATTCACGAAGCTTTTGAAGTATCAACCTCAAGTGTTGCTCATGATCTTCATGGCTTTTAGAATAAATAAGGATGTCATCAATAAAGACGATGACAAAGTGATTTAAATATTCCTTGAATACCCGGTTCATCATATCCATGAAGGCAGCAGGAGCATTAGTCAATCCAAAAGACATGACTAGGAATTCATAATGCCCGTACCGAGTTCTGAAAGCCGTCTTTGGAATGTCATCGGTTCTAATCTTCAATTGGTGATATCCAAAATGAAGATCAATCATTGAAAAGAATTTGGCACCTTGCAACTGGTCAAACAGGTCATCAATACGTGGCAATGGGTACCTATTTTTTATGGTGACATGATTCAACTCCCGATAATCAATACAAAGTCACATACTCCCGTCTTTCTTTTTCACGAATAGAACAAGGGCACCCCAAGGAGACGTACTAGGATGAATGAAACCGATGTCTAACAATTCCTGCAGTTGGGTCTTTAACTCCTGAAGTTCAATAGGAGCCATTCGATATGGGGATTTGGAAATAGGTTTTGTACCGGGTTCAAGGTCGATACAAAATTCAATTTCACGCTCTGGGGGTAGGCCAAAAAGTTCTTCAGAAAATACGTCAGGAAATTCATTAACAATAGAAATATCATTCAAAACTGATGTATTTTTGTTTAGATCCATGACATGAGCTAAGAAAGCTTGACATTCATTTTTTTAATAAATGAATAGCTTTATGGCTTGAGATGACAGTGATTGATTTTAATGGTTTGGTTGCTTGAATTCACATAATAGGTTGGTTAGGAATATGAAAGCTAACAACCTTACGAAAATAATCAATTTTTGCATGATGAGTAGTTAACCAATCAATCCCTAGAATTATGTCAAATGCAAGTATTTTCAATGAAATAAGATCGACAGGTAATGTGAGGGTACCGATTTGAACCAAACAAGACTTATAAACAATGGATGTAATGAAGGTTTCTCCAAATGGAGTTTCAATAGATAAGTCAAAGTCCAATTTCTCCGGAGTCAAATTTAAACATTGAGCGCGAGTAGGAGAAATAAAAGAATGGGTAGAACCGGTATCAAATAAGGTATATACTTCGCTAGAGTTTATGATAAGCTTACCCGTGATGACCTCGTTCGGGTTCCTTACTTTCTGGGAGGTCACGACAAACGCTCTCCCTTGCACTACTGGCTTTGACTTTTCTTGGACGTCCTTTGGTACCTCCATCCTAGCTGAACTTTTCTTCGGTGAACGACAAAATCGAGCTAGGTGACCTTCTCTTCCAAAATTATAACATGCTTTGGACGACATCGCACAGTTTGGACTGATGTGTCCCTCCTCTCCGCATTTAAAGCATATGATAGGTGGTCGTTCTCCTTCCTTAACAACTGGTGCTGGTACTGATGTCTTTCCATCATTGTTGAATCTCATCTTCTTGAAATGTCCATTCTTATTATTTTGGCCATGATTACCAAGAAGTGGTTACCATTTACGCATGTTGATTCCCTCCATGCTTATTATCCACCGCTCGATGGATTGTTATCACTTTGGTATTATCATTTTTCCTATTTGCTCTCTTTTGGTTGGGTTGACTCATTATCGCGCTCCAATAATTGAGCCCTATTAACAACAATCGAATACAAACACAGTTTATGAGAGATAAGATATTGACATATCTCTGGTTTCAAACCTCTTAGAAACATTCGTGTCATTCTCTCCTCATTATCAACTAAATGGGACGCAAACCGGGACAACTCGAAAAACTTGGCTTCGTACTGCGACATAGTCATGTTGTTTTGCTCCAGCTTGATGAACTCTACCTCTTTCATGCGACGAATACTTTCGGGAAAGTCTTGTCATTGAACAATTCTTGGAACTTCTCCCAAGTTAACTTCAGTGCGGCATGTTGAGTCGTTTCTGATTCCCACCGATGTCGACTCTGACGCATAACATGAAGGTGGCAAAGGGAACCTTTTGCTCCTCAGAGCATCCCAGGACATCAAATATCTTTCAAATCTGCTTTATCCACGTCTCCGCCTTAAGTGGTTTTGGCTCTCCAAAAAACTCTGGTGGTCCCAGTTCCTTGAACTACTTAGCGGTGACCATCCGAGAGTTGTCAGTGTTTCCACCTGCATTTTTTACATGAGCCACTCTTGCCTGATGTTGCATGAATTGCATAAAGCCTCTTAACATTCCATCGTTCATCATCTGGTCAGTGTTGTTGTTTGCCTAAGGATTGTCGCCTTCCTGATGCACATTATCCTGATCTGTGGAGACTCAAAGGTCTCCTGTTCTCCATTGATGTTCTCAACATTCTCGGATGTCATTTTCAAATACTGCCACAAAACAAGGGTTAATTAACATATCACATATTATCCCTATACTATGACCGACCAATTAAATAACAAATAAACTTAGGTAGGTCATACTAGTGAAGGAATTCCCCGTCTCTCCCCTCCTAATTCTTGTCTCACATCTTAGTCAGGGATCATATTCCTAAGCTTTGATACCAACTGTGACTCCCCCAAAATAGGTATACATCACCTATCTTGAGTCACCAAATACATGGTACAAAATTCAAATACAACTTAATTATACAACGAATCGTGTAAAATCACGACAAACATATCTTTGTGAGTTTTAATACAAATATTGTCATCTAGACAATATCCACACTCAATTGAGTCCTTATTACATTTATTATCACACTATTTAACAGAATAGTGAGGACTATTAATGGTATTATCTGGACCGTCACTCCGTTCCCCGACTAGTCCCTGCTACGTTCTCATTTCCTAAAGAGTACAATGAAAGTAAAAGGGTGAGCTCAACTAGCCCAGTAAGAAATATTATGACTAAGATAATACAGAATAAATTATCGTTAGCCTTCAATGGTGTTAAAGCGATACAATATAACAAACATCAAGTTTAAGCTGCGGTGAACAAGCAATCCATTAAAAGAGTCAAGTAGAGAATAAAATCTACTATCTTTTATGATTTAAAAGGTTTTTCATCACTTTTATTGCTAGGACTCAGCTTAATAAATAACCCACATCATCCCTGCACTACGACCAAGGATATTCATTAGTATCACAACCATAAATTATCCATGCACTACGGGCCAAGGATATTCGTGTATTCATCAATGGTCATGATCATGCCAACAACTGTCCATTAATGCACTACGGTCCAATGAGGACTTTTACCACATTATTTGTAACATTACGGTCATGATTATACCGAATAATCCCTGGTCATAATCATACCAAGTCCATCTATGCACAACAAGCCACATATGACTTTCATCATAATATAAGCATGAGGAGGATGACAATGATATAAGAATCCAATAAAACAAGTTCAAGAATTAATTTATCCAGAATTCAATAACGTCCAAATTGTCAACATGATACTTCTTTGTAGAGTAAAATTCAAGAATGCTCAGAAGAATATTTCCATGAAAAGATACTGGATGAAGCGTAAAATCAAGGATATTCCACTAATTTGATGGAGTATAGAAGTTAAAACTTTAACCAACTGAGTATAAAAAAGAATGGAATAACAAAAGAAATCACCAGGCATGCGATAGAAGCGCATGCAGACGAGTTATTCAGCGAGAATAATAAATAACGGAACCGGTCATGCGTAAACACACATACAGGATATTCCAACAGAATAATAAATAACGGAACCAGGTCAGGCGAAATTCGCACCGACAGGATGTTCCAACAGAATAATAAATAATAGAATCAGGTCATGTGTAAACGCACAGATAGGATGTTCCAACAGAATAATAAAGAATGGAATAATAGAAGAATTTCACCATGTATGCGGTACTTGCATAGGCGGAGTTATTCAACATAATGATAAAGAATGGAATAATGAAGAATTTCACCAAGTATAGGGTAGATCAGCGTATCTGAGTTATTCCAATAGAATAAAAAAAATGGAATAACAGATGTTCTCTTCATGAATCTGAAAGAAATAATACCCTTACCTTAGAATAACTGGATATAGGAGTAGCGAAGTAGCAGAATACTTTTCTTCTTTCTCTCTATAGTTTCTCTCTCTAGAGTTTCGGTGAGTTCGTAAGAAATAATGAAGGAATGAGCTTTTATTTATAGGAGAATGGAGTGAATAGTAACTAATTCATGAACGGTCCAGATTGATTTACTTTTTGCAGACGGTCTTGATTGGTTTACTATAAAATATTCTAATAAAACAAAATCTTTTAAATAAAATATAATATATTCTATTTATAATCTAATAAAAGCGAATAACTTTATAAAAGTATTACATTTTTTATATAAAAAGATTTTACTATGCAAAATACTATGCAGCCATTATGCAAACACTAGGCATAATAAAATATATTCTATTTATAGTCTAATAAAACGAATAACTTTATAAAAGTATTCTGTTTTATATAAAAAGATTTTACTATGCAAAACACTATGCATAATAAAATATAATATATTCTATTTATAGTCTAATAAAATGAATAACTTTATAAAAATATTCTGTTTTATATAAAAAGTTTTTCTGTTTTATTACATTAATAATACTAATAAAATAAAACTTCATCATCATTATTATAATTCACATTATTAATCAACCAGGTCATTCCCAGGGAAGATGGGGCTTTCCAATAAGGATTTCTCCCTATTGGCGCTCAATTAGGTGACCAAACCTCTCTTTGACAGAACTTCTAGACATCGTTAATATTGCAAATAATAATATTAATAACTTCGTCGTCTCAATTATTGATTTAATAATATATAAAATATCGACAATAATTGAATTAATTAACGTGAGATACTATGCAACAATTACTGAAGTAATAATTGAACAAAACTGAGTGACTTCTCACGTAAGCATAAATAATCAATACCGTGTTCTACTATGCCACCACGCGTATTCCTGTACTTTTAACATTGGGTGTTTCAACAGTTAACGATAAAAATTCCGCCGTTATTTTCATAAAATATTTTTGTCATTTTCTCAATCCGACAATAATTTCGTTGTGGGGTCCACCAATGATTGTGCCGTCATACGAATATTCCTTGTTAAAACGAATATTCCCCGACCAATCGAATATTATATAACAACTTGCGTACTTTGCAAAATTTATAACTATTACCCACAACTATAACATTATATCAAATTTATTCCATAATATTCAAAAAATGATAATTATAGAAAATTCATCTTTATTCATAAAAGTCGGGGTCTTACAGCCGGTATCAAATAAGGTATAGACTTCGCAAGAGTTTATGATTAACTTACCTGTGATAACTTCGTTCGGGTTCCACGACAAAACTCTCTCACTTAAACTAACGGCTTTGACTAGTCTGGGACATCTTTTGGCTTCACCATCCCAGCTGGACTTAACTTCACTACACGACAAAATCGAGCTAGGTGAACTTCTTTTCTGCAATTGAAACACGCTTTGGGTTGCTACGTATAGTTTGGACAGATGTATCCCTCCTGTCCGCATTTGAAATATACGACTGGTGGTCGTTCTTATTCCTTTGAAACGGGTTCTGGTGTTGCTGTCTTTCCATCATTATTGAACCTTCTCATCTTGAAATTTTCACTTCTATTATCTTGGCCATGATTACCACCGAAGTGGTTACAATTCTTGGCATGATAATTTCCCCCACGATGGTTATCATTGTTCCGATGGTCGTTGCCACTGGTAAGATTGTTATCGTGTTACTGGTCGTTATCTTTTGGTTGAGCTGACTTATTATCGCGCTCCACTAACTGAGCCCTATTCACAACATCTGAATACAAACAAAGTTTATGAAAAATGAGGTATTAACATATTTCAGGTTTCAAACCTCGCAGAAACATTCGCGTTATTCGCTCTTTATTATCAACCAAATGGGATGTAAACCGGGATAACTCTGCAAACTTAGCCTCGTACTACAACACGATCATAGTTTTGCTCCAACTTGATGAATTCCACCTCCTTCTCCCAAGACATTTTGAGTGCGGCAGGCTGAGTACGTTTTACTGATTCCCACCAATGATCTGCCTCTTCTCGCAACATAAAGGTGGCGAAGGGAACCTTTTGCTCCACTAAGCATTCCAAGACATCATTTATCTTGGTGATTTGCTTAATCCACGTCTCTGCCTTAAGTGGTTCTAGCTTTCCCAATTGCTGAGATTTAATACCCATGTCCCATATTCAGTGACCCTCACAGTACGTAAATAGTAGTCTACTCCTTCATTACGTAAACTCCAGCAAAACCAAAAGGCTACAACTCCATGGTTATGATGGCTACAAGTTTGGGAAGTTGGCCAACTCTTCTTTATCCCACATTTCTTCTCAATTTCTGTTGGATCAAACCATGGTGTAATGCCATGAACTGGACACTCTATTCTCTATATATATCATGATTTCTTCTCCATTCTCTGATTGCTTGAATTGTCTGTTAAGTGTGAATTGAGAGTGTGAGTTGCTGAGCTTTGTAGAGGTATAATCAGAGTAGTGAGAGAGTTTAATTTAAGCATCAAGGAGGTATAATCCCTAACTTTGTTCTTAGTTTGAGTTTTGTCTAAATTCTTGCAACTGTATGAAATCTATGTTAATTGATGTAGAATAGCTTGCCATTGTGTTATTTGAGTTGGTACAAATGTTTTGGAACATGGTAGCTGGTCTGGTTGCAGGTTTTGCATCTCATGTGTTAAGGCTCTGCAGAAGCAGAGCCATTTTTTTTAGTCTGCTCAAAGTGGCGCGGTCGCGCAACTTCCATAGGCTAATACCACGCGGCCGCGCGTGGTGTTGTTCTTAGATGCTGAGTTGAGGTTTCTGATTTGTTTTGAGCATGCTATGATAGTTAGGTTAAACATATAAATAACCCTAGAATGTGGTTAGATATTGTTTTGAATATAGTACGTTGTTTTAGCTTGACTTAAGTTAAAGTTTTCAAGAAAACTTCAAGATTTGGAAAACTAAAAATCATGAACTTGAAGTAATGCACATTCTGATCTTGCAAGCATGTTAGTATGGTGTTGAAATGTGTGTCGGACATACTAACTCAAATAAATGGATTTCATAGTGAAGCATGATCATGTTGGATTTAGTAGTAAGCTTTGTTAATGAAAATGCGAACTTTGAACGTGAATGTTAATGTGCTACTTTGAAAGTTAGAATCTGATTATTATGAACATGTTAGATGATACTCTTAGACGCACTCATGTATCATAAATGTATATATACCATGCTTAGGTATCATAACTCAAGGAAAGCATTAACAAAGCATTTTTTTTAAAAAACAAAACAATGTTAAATACACATATGTGATATGAATACTCACAAGCATGTCTAATATGAGTTATATGACTACTTTATATGTTTAAGAATCAAACATGTTTGACTTTTTGATTTCATACCCTTAAATGGCCTTAAATTGTTGAGATGTCCAACTTAGGACCGTATTATGCAAGATGGGACCTAGATTAAACTTGAAAAGTGTGAAAGGACCCTTAACATGTTAATATGTGTTATGTATGTAAGGATGTGCAAGCTAGGCCAAACAAATAGTTTCTTAGTCCAGGTTTAAACTGGGAGCCGCGCGGTCGCGCGTCTTCTTAGTACAAATCAGGCGCGACCGTGCCATTCTGCAAACTTGGAAAGTAACTTCTGTGATTTCTGATGTATGTAGCATGCTAGTATAACTTCATTATGATTATTTCTATTCATGACACACTAACAAAGGTAACTTTGCATGTTAACACCTATCTTAGCTTGAATTGACAAAGTGTTTTAAAATGATGAAGTCTAACGATAAATCTGAGCTACGTAATAACATACATATAAGGTTTCTTATTTGAGTTGTGTGTATACACTTGGACTATATTTATCAAGATTGTTTATCGAATATGTTTAACTAATGAATGTCCTATATGCATATCACATTATGTTAGGATTCAAAATTGTATTGATAAGCAGTTTTTTGGTAAACTACGCTTAAGGAAAGTATCCGAACCCCACTCTTATTGTGAAAATATGTTTACATTTCATTATTCAAGCGAATATCGTAAACTTATCTCTTTGAATGTAAGTTATCCTACTTATTCATTCAATCGAGCTAGTATACTTAAACTCGGGTGTAAACTATTATTCATGCTGAACTTGGAATTGTTCTTGAATATTGTAAAAGAGTCAATGCCATTTGATTCGGCTAGACTATATGTATGTTTATAAAAATTTCCAAACCAATTGACTGGTGCGGAAATCACAAAAACTGAGTTGAACAACCCTTATGGTAAGGGGAGTGTATGTTGTTGGAAACCCCAACACATAAGTGGTTTATTATTGTGGTGTTATGCTTAACGTGAAGTATTTTGGACTGATCATCTATGGTACTTGCTTCTTTTGGATTATCAATTTAATATTGGTAATTCTAGTAGATGTTCAATAGTCCTTAGTGACTGCTTAACATAAATTATTTGTCCAGTTGGATACGTTGATAGTCGTTGAATTCATATATATCTGTTGATTTATATTGAATTATCGTTCTTATTCCAAGAATTATTGATATTCATTATTCATGATATTATTTTGAAACTCTGAACTATCTTAGATATGATACTTTGATATTTCAAACTCGTGTTATGAAACTCTTTCCCCTTGTTGTATATTACTTGCTGGGAAATTTGTGTTCATCCTTACTTATTTAAAACCTTTCAATTAAGGAGGAACGAGGAGGTGTCTCTGGAACAGACAAGGGCAAGGGCAAGGCTACCGACTAGCTTGTCCCTTTTATGTTTAGGACTATTATGTTATGTCAAGTATTAAGACTATGTTTAAAGCTTAAGTAGGATTATGTAATAAGTCTTTATTCGATGTTATTATGTAATCTATTAAAGTATTAGAGGTCTTGAGACTTGGGAAATAATTATAATAAATCATTGTATATTATTCTAAATTAGATTTTCCGTTGTGAATGTGTTATTTTAGCTATTATGGTTTTACCACAAGAACGTGATGAACCGAATTCGAGTGACCAAGTGGAGGTCCGAATTTGGGGGCGTCACAGGTTGGTATCAAAGCTATAGTTATAAACCTTAGGAACGAGAGTCCTTAGATTATAAATTAAGAAAACTTAGAAGTTAAGAAGGAGATAAAACTTATGTATAGTTTTCCTTGAGAGATTTAGTGTGTTATAAAATGTAACATCATTCTATTCAATGAACTTATGTTTATTTAACATTCTAATGGAGTTGTTGTTTGTGTTGTCTTATATTGGTGATTGTAGGATGACTGACATGGGAGGACCTAGCCGAGTAGTAGAGGAGGAGCCACGTGATATCCACATAGTATTTGAGACACCCTTGATAACAGAGCCTATTTCAGTAGTGGCCCCTATTGATGATGACAATGAGGAAGAGGTGGAGTCTGACCCTGAAGAGGACCCTATGGAGGAGGAGCCCGAGCTTATGGAGGACTCCGACGAGGCTACTTTTGAGGATCAGATGTTAGGAGAGTATGAGGAGCAGATATTAGAGTTGGGATGTAGAGTAGAGGAGCTTGAGGCTGAGGCTAAGGAGAGGGATTATGCGTTCCAGAAGTTGAGGGACGAGGACCATCAGAGAAAACTAGTGATGCAGGAGATGGAGGTTGTAATTACTCACCGTAAGGAGGCAGGGATCCAGATGGGAGCTTTGTTTCACCGAGCAGTGGTGAGGAATGTTGAGGTGGCAGGAAAGCTAGAGGAATTAGAGCAGAAGGTTTTGAGTGAGAGGACGGAGAAGGAGGCTCTCCAAACTTAGTTAGAGATGGAGGTGATGGATAGAATTCACTTGGAGGAGAAGTGGGAGGAAGCCAATGATAGGGCAAATGATCTAAAGGATGAGGTGTGGTGCAAGAGGAGAAAGATGAACAAGATAGGCTATGCTCTACGCACGGCCATGGAGAGATTGATCGATGGGGTAAACCAATACGCAGCTGAGCAAGGACAGACCCGGCATACCATAAGTTGGGATATGGTGGTGCACATTACGCAGAAGGAATATCAGAGCGCTGTGGAGCGTGGGATGTTAGATTGAGTTTAGAGGAGGAAGATCAATAGTGTAGTAGTTTTATTTATGTATTGTTAATATGTTGTTGTAATCTCAGTCTTTTGTGTAAGACGTGAGATAATAGTAAAACCCCAACTTTTGAAAAATGTTAGAGGGGTAGTATGATGTGTTGTCCCCGTCTTTGTGATGTTAGGGGATATGTGATATCATTTATAGCAGTATGCTAGAAAGAACATGTAACGTAACCATTTGGAATATGAATATAAATGATCTTATTTCAGAAACGTGTTATAAACTTGTAGTTCTTTTCTATTGAGAAATGCCTAAGTATTATAACTAGATAATAAAATGAAAATTTTGTGACGCAGATCATGGCATCAAGACGTAGAATAACTATCCAATAAGAGTCAGTTAATGATGAGAGAGGACCAGTAGATCCGATATAGCGAAAGGTAGATTTATTGGGAGAAGCTCTGAGGGGAAGAAACGAAACCATACCCCCCATTCCTCGAGTTGTCCCAGTAACAACCTTCAAAGACTTTAAGAGTGTAGGACCCCTAGAGTTCGTAGGAACAACTGACCCGATAGTTGCGCAAACCTGGATCAAGGAGATCGAGAAGGCCTTCACTATAGCTCGCGTAGGTGAAGACCAGAAGACAGTATTTGCCACATACATGATGAGGAGCGAGGCAAACTATTGGTGGGAAACTAACAAACAGAGAGCGGAGGAAGGAACGATAACATGGGAGAGGTTTACGATGCTGTTTTTCGAGAATTATTTTCCGAAGAGTATTAAGAGTAGGATGGAAGTAAAATTCCTAGAGTTAAAACAAGGTGATATGACGGTGGCGCAATACGCAGCTAAGTTCAATGAACTAGCGCAGTTTGCAGAACACCAAGTTGTGGATGAGGAGAGGAAGGCGAGACGTTTTGAGCAAGGGTTGAAACTCTGGTTGTATAATTAGGTATCGGTCTTCCAGATTAATTCCTTTACAACGTTGTTGGAGAAGGCAATCATTGCGAAAGGTGGAAGTGAGGCCTTAAGTCTATATCATAAGGAGAAGAAGAACAAAAACACCGGTAGTGAGCATCGTGGAGGAAGTAGCAGCAGAGGAAGTAATTTTAGAAAGAGGAAGTAGGAAAACAACAACAACAACAACAACAACAACAGAAACAATAACCAAGGTGGAAGTCACCAGGGAAACTTCAAGAAGAGGACCGAAGTTTGCAACAAATGTGGAAGAAGTCATCAGGGAGAATGCTGGAAGGGGAAAAGCACCTGCTATAATTGCGGCCAAGAGGGGCACATCTCGCCAAACTGCCCATAGCCAAAGAAGATCAGAGGATGTTTTGCTTGTGGATCAACCGAGCACCAGATAAAGAATTGCTCGAAGAAATAAAGCGGTGGAGCTGGCGGAATCCAGGGAGGAGGAAGTAAGTTAATGATTAGTGGACCTGCGCAACCCAACCGATCGACTTCTTAAACCTTTAACATGACCGTCCAAGACGCTTTAGCTACAAAGGACGTGGTGTCAGGTATAATCCCAATCAATAATATAAATGCTTATGTATTATTTGATTCGGGTGCCACCTATTCGTTTGTATCTGAAGGATTTGCTAATAAACATAGTACGCCCCGAGAACGTTTAGAATATCCTTTGAACATAGAAGTTGTGAATAAGGAAATAATCCATGTAGAATACGTCTATCAAAATTGTCACACAAACATTAGATAATATGAACTAAGCGTAGACTTGATTCCTATTAGACTAGGAGAATTTGACATAATACTGGGAATGGATTGGTTATATAACCATGCAGCAGTAATTGATTGTCAGAACAAGTGTGTGAACCTTCAGACTCCGAGTAAGTCTATGGTAGTGTTTTATGGTAGTTCATCGCTCAAGCAATCGTGTTGTGTTACGATGATGCAGGCTAAGAAATTATTAAGGAAAGGATGTGTAGGTTATTTAGCTTACATCGTGGATACTCGAAAAAAGGAAGTAGAGATTAAAGATATACCCGTAGTGAGTGAATTTCGGGATGTTTCAGAGGACGATCTACGGCCTTAGCATGAGAGACGGAGAAATCGAATTTATAATAGACTTGGCACCGGGAACGACACCGATTTTGAAAGCTCCATATCGTATGGCGCTAGTAAAAATTAAGGAATTGATGATACAACTTCAAGAATTATTGGATAAGGGTTACATTCGACCGAGTGTATCTCTTTTGGGAGCACCAGTGTTATTTGTTAAGAAGAAGGATGGATCGATGAGGCTTTGTATCGATTATCGAGAATTAAATAGAGTAACGATCAAGAATAGATATCCACTACCGAGGATAGACGACTTATTTGATCAACTAGAGGTAGCAAAATGTTTCTCGAAGATCGACTTATGGATGGGATATCATCAACTGAAAGTGAGGGATGAGGACATACCAAAGACTGCGTTTAGAATCCGTTACGAACATTACCAGTTTTTGGTAATGTCATTTGGTTTAACTAATGCTCCGGTAGCATTCATGGACTTGATGAATAGAGTTTTCAAGCCATACTTGGATAAATTATTCGTGGTGTTCATCGACGATATTTTGATCTACTCGAAGACGGGGGGAAAACACGCCGAACATCTGAAGATGGTTTTAGAGGCAATACGAAAGGAGAAAATGTATGCAAAAATTTTTAAGTGCGAATTTTGGATGAAGAAGGTTCAATTCTTAGGCCACGTGGTGGATGAGAATGGAATCTCAGTAGACCCTGAAAAGGCCGAAGCAGTAAGTAATTGGGAACAACCGAGAACACCGACGGAGGTGAGAAGTTACTTAGGGTTAGCTAGGTATTATCAAAGATTCATCCAAGATTTTTCTAAGATAGCAACCCCGTTGACTAATCTGACGAAGAAGACGGTAAAATTTGTATGGACCGACAAATGCTAAAAGAGTTTTCAAGAATTGAAGAAGAGATTAAGCGAGGCACCTGTATTATCATTACTGGATGATACGGGAGGATTTATGGTGTATAGTGATGCCTCACATAGAGGACTTGGTTGTGTTCTTATGCAACACGACAAAGTCATTGTGTATGCATCACGACAATTGAAGGATTACGAAACACGATACCCTACTCATGATTTAGAGTTAGAGACAGTAATTTTTGCGTTAAAAATATGGAGGCATTATTTGTACGGAGAGAAATGTGAGATATACACGGACCACAAAAGTCTAAAATATATCTTCACACAGAAGGAGTTGAATATGCGTCAGAGAAGGTGGTTGGAATTTATCAAAGATTATGACTGTGATATTTTTTATCACCCGAGGAAGTCAAACGTAGTTGCCGATGCTCTAAGTAGGAAAGGAAGGGAGAAATTGTTTCAACTGACAACTCATGAGGGGTTAATAAGAGATATGGAGAAGTTAGAAATAGAGGTGAAAGGACCTGAGAGGTCTGAAGAGAAGTTATTTGTAATGGAAGCTTATCCGACATTGTTAGATAGAGTAAAAGAAGCTCAGGAGAAAGGTGGAGAATGTGAAAAAATTAGAAAGAGGATAACAGAAAATGATGTAGAAAAATTTCGAATAGACAAAGACAGTATCTTAAGATTCCAAGGAAGAGTGTGGGTACCGGCGGTAATCGAGTTAAGAGAAGAGATTTTGTACGAGGCACATAATACGACGTATTCCATTCATCCGGGAGGCACTAAGATGTACGAGACTTGAGGCAACATTTTTTGTGGCCAAATTTGAAACGAGAAATCGCGGAGTACGTTAGTAGATGTCTTACATGTCAATGAGTCAAAGCAGAGCATCAGCGGCCGAGTTGTTTGTTACAACCATTGGAAATACCAGAGTGGAAATGGGAGCATATTACGATGGATTTCATGGTAGGACTTTCACTCAGACAGAAAGGTTTGGATGTCATTTGGGTTATCGTGGATCGACTTACGAAGACCGCACATTTTCTACCTATCAAGATCCGTGACAGTTTAAATCAGTTAGCGAGTCGGTACATAAAGAAAATTGTTTCAAGACATGGAGTGCCGGTATCGATTATTTCAAACCGAGATCCGGGCTTCACGTCAAAATTTAGGAAAAGCTTGCAAGAGAGGATGGGAACAAAGTTAAGGTTAAGTACTGCTTATCATCCTCAGACAGATGGACAGAGTGAGTGAACAAAACAAATGCAAGAGGACATGCTTAGGACTTGCGTGATGGACTTCAAGGGAAATTGGGACGACCACTTACCCTTAGTCGAATTTGCGTAAAATAATAGTTACCATGCGAGTATCGGCATGCCACCATATGAAGCTCTTTACGGAAGGAAGTACAGAATGCCATTATGTTGGGACAAAGTTGGAGAACGATGAATACTTGGACCGAAGGTTGTACAACAAACCGCAGACGTGGTGACAATAATAAGGGCCAGGCTAGTTGCAGCTCAAGATCGCTAGAAAAAGTACGCAGATTTACATTGGCAAGACCGAGATTTTGAAGTCGGTAGTTTTGTATTCTTAAAAGTATTTTCATGGAAGGGAAAGATCCGTTTCGGCAAGAAATGAAAACTGAGTCCAAGATTCATAGGACCGTTCGAGATACTAAAGCGAGTGGGTGAAGTAGCATATAAAGTTGCACTACCATCTGAGTTGGAGCACATCCATAACGTGTTTTACATATCTGTGTTGCGTCCGTACAAGCCTGACTACAAGCACATGATTTCTTATGAACCCATTCAAGTGGAAAAGAACTTAGCGTATGAAGAAATTCCTGTCCAAATTCTAGATAGAAAAGAGCAAACTCTAAGAAACAAAGTTATTTCTTCTATAAAAGTGCTTTGGCATAACCACGATGTCGAGGAGGTAACGTGGGAGTTAGAAGATAGGATGATGAGGGATTATCTCCATCTGTTTGTGTAACCTTGTAGCAATTCCGGGATGGAATTTTTATAAAGGGGGAGGATGTAATACTCGAGAATTTCCACGTATTAATAAATGGAAATATCAATGGAAATGAATATTTATTTAAATATAAACGATTTTTATACTTCGAAATGAGTTCACTCAATTATATTAAATAACTGAAAAATTGAGAATATGTGGAGTTTGTGGTAAACTCGTTGAAAGCCTTGTGTGGCATGGTGATGGGAAATACTAACAGTAATATTAATTAACGAAGGAATTATAAAGTAAACAATTAAGTAATATTAATTGTTAATTGTTGTTGTAGTATATTTATGGATTGTTAATTGAAGTTAATGAGGGTTAATTAATATATGATAATTAATTGTTATATTAATTAATTGATAATGGTTGTGGTAGAATATTGATTAATTAATAATGGTAGTTAATTAATAATATATGATTATTATTGTTAGCAAATGTGATAAGGATTAATGGCTATATACGGTAATTGATGAATAGAATGGTATGATTTATTTAATTTATGAAGACATATGATATTATATAATTCTTAAAATTAATCAGAAGATGTAGTGTGACACATTAGTATGGCTATGTAATGTATGTAAACTATATAATAAAGTGTAAGGAACTATAAGTTACATAAACAATTATTTATGTGACAATAAGTATGAGTGGATATATTAAAAGATATACTCTGTCAAAGAATTATAAATTATTTTAATAAGTGAGTCTACTTGAAATAATAAAGTTTTAATGAGATATTAATTACTAGTGGGTAATTAAATGGAGTCCATACATATAATAATTAGACTGGACTAATGTTCATGGATTATTTGATGTGAGTACATAAATAATCCTTAACTCTCCATTGTGTAGTAGCATTAACACATTAAAATTATATTTTGGGAATTAAAGGAACCAAAGTAAGCTTTATAAACACAATTGCTGAGATTTAATACCCATGTCCCATATTCAGTGACCCTCATAGTACATAAACAGTAGTCTACTCCTTCATTACATAAACTCCAGCAAAACCAAAAGGCTACAACTCTATGGTTATGATGGCTACAAGTTTGGGCAGTTGGCCAACTCTTCTTTATCCCATATTTCTTCTCAATTTCTGTTGGATCAAACCATGGTGTAATGCCATGAACTGGACACTTTATTCTCTATATATAGCACCATTTCTTCTTCATTCTCTGATTACTTGAATTGTCTGTTAAGTGTGAATTGAGAGTGTGAGTTGCTGAGCTTTGTAGAGGTATAATTGGAGTAGTGAGAGAGTTCAATTTAAGCATCAAGGAGGTATAATCCCTAACTTTGTTCTTAGTTTGAGTTTTGTCTAAATTCTTGCAATTGTATGAAATCTCTGTTAATTGATGTAGAATAGCATGCCATTATGTTATTTGAGTTGGTACACATGTTTTGGAACATGGTAGCTGGTCTAGTTGCAGGTTTTGCATCTCATGTGTTAAGGCTCTGCAGAAGAAGAGCGATTTTTTTTCAGTCTCCTCGAGGTGGTGCGGCCGCGCCACTTCCATAGGCTAATTCCGTGCGGCCACGCGTGGTGCTGTTCTTGGATGCTGAGTTGAGGTTTCTGATTTGTTCTGAGCATGTTATGATAGTTAGATTAAGCATATAAATAACCCTAGAATGTGGTTATATATTGTTTTGAATATAGTACGTTGTTTTAGATTGACTTAAGTTAAAGTTTTCAAGAAAACTTCCCGATTTTGAAAACTAGAAATCATGAACTTGAAGTAATGCACATTCTGATCTTGCAAGCATGCTAGTATGGTGTTGAAATGCGTGTCGGACATACTAACTCAAGTATATGGTGTAAGACCCCAAATTTTATGAATAAAGATGATTTTTCTATGAATATCATTTTTGAATATTACGGAATGAATTTGATATAATGTTATAGTTGTGGGTAATATTTATAAATTTTGCAAAGTACGCAAGTAGTTATATAATATTCAATTGGTCAGGGAATATTTATTTTAGTAGGGAATATTCGTACAACGGCACAATCATTGGTGGACCCCGCAAAGAAATTATTGTCGGATTGAGAAAACGAAAAAAATATTTTATAAAAATAACGACGGAGGTGTTACCGTTAAAACTGTTGAACTACTCGGTAGTAAAAGTACTGTAATACGCATGGTAGCGTTGTAGCACACGGTATTGATTATTGATGCTTACGTGAGAAGTCATTCAGTTATACTCAATTATTGCTATAGTAATTGCTGCATCATATCTCTCATATTATTGATTCAATTATTGTCACAGTATCATCTGCATAATATGATATATTATTAAATCAATAATTGAGATGACAAAGTTATTCATATTATTAAATTACAATATTTACAATGCCTAGAAGTTCTGTCGAGGAGAGGTTTGGTCATCTAATTGCGCGCCAATAAGGAGAAATCCTTATCGAAAAGCACCCTCTTTCCTGAGAACGACCTGGTTGTTAAATATTGTGAATTATAATATTAATGATGAATAAGTCCGTGTTGATTAAAGATGAAATTGATAGTTCCATTGTGTGAGAATTATTAGTGTTAGTAGAAATCGATATTTATTTCGATAATAATTGATGTCTGAAGGTTATATTGACACTCGGGTATTCGGGGCACTTTTTGTGTCGGAGTACTATTCACAGGTTACTATTCACCCAGTTACTATTCACTCTAGTATTGTTCACTCGGGTATTTGGGACACTTTTCGTGTCGGGATACTATTCACGGGGTACTATTCCCGAAGTACTATTCACGGGATACTATTCACCCGAAAAATATATTTCTTTTTTGTCCAAATCATTTTTGAGTACAATATTATTCCATGAGAAGATGTGATAATTTTTCAGACAGTTGGTTGAAATTATAATAGTAAATCAATATGGATCGTTAGTTTAAAGTTTTAATAGTAACTTGTCCTTTTGGTTTTCCAAGAGTTACTTGTCCTTTCGATTTTCCAAGAGTTACTTGTCCCTTCGATTTTCCAAGAGTTACTTGTCCCTTCGATTTTCCAAGAGTTACTTGTCTCTTCGGTGTTCCAAGAGTTAATTTCCCCTTCACAAATAGTAGTTGTCTCTTCAATATTACCAAGAGTCATTTTGACCCTTCGTTAAGACCAAGAGCTACTTTCAATTCTTCTATAAATAGAAGCTTATTCCTTCATTATTTCTTATGAATTCACTGAAACTCTAGAGAGAGAAACTATAGAGAGAAAGAAGAAAAGTATTCTATTACTTCACTACTCCAGTATTCAGTTTTCTAAGGTAAGGGGTATTATTTCTTTCGTATTCATGAAGAGAACTTACATTATTACATTCTTTATTATTACATTGGAATAACTTTGTACACTGTGGACTACCCTATACTTGGTGAAATTCTTACGTTATTCCATTCTTTATTATTATGTTGGAATAATCATACATGCTAAGTACCACATACATGGTGAAATTCTTTTGTTATTCCAATCTTTATTATTACTGTTGGAACATCACATGCAATGCGTTTTACGCATGACACGGTTCCGTTATTTATTATTCTATTGGAATATCCCGTCTGTACGTTTACGCATGACCTGGTTCCGTTATTTATTATTCTGTTGGAATATCCTGTCTGTGCGTATATGTATGACCTGGTTCCGTTATTTATTATTTTGTTGGAATAACCTGACTGTGCGGTCTATCGCATATCTGGTGATTTCTTTTGTTATTCCATTCTTTATTATACTCAGTTGGTTAAAGTTTTGGCTTTTATACTCCATGAAATTAGTGGAATATCCTTGATATGTGCGCTTCATCCAGTATCTTTTCATGGAAATATTCTTCTGAGCATTCTTGAGTTTTACCCCACAAAGCAGTATCATGTAGACAATTTGGACGTTATTGGTTCCTGGATAAATTAATTCTTGAACTTGTTTTATTGAATTCTTATAACATTGTCGTCATCCTTATGTTTATATTATGTTGAAAGTCATCTGTGGCCTGTAGTGCATAGATGGACTCGGTATGATTATGACCAGGGATTATTCAGTATAATAATGACCATAATGTTACAAATGATGTGGTAAAAGTCCTCATTGGCCCGTAGTGCATTGATGGACAGTTGTTGGCATGATCATGACCATTGATGAATACACGAATATCCTTGGCCCGTAGTGCATGGATAATTTGTGGTTATGATACTAATGAATATCCTTGGCCGTAGTACAGGGATGATGTGGATTATATATTAAGCTGAGTCCCAGCGATAAAAGTGATGAAAAACCTTTTAAATCATAGAAGATAGTAGATTTTATTCTCTACTTGACTCTTTTAATGGATTGCTTGTTCCGCTGCAGTTAAACTTGATGTTTGTTATATTGTATCAGTTTAACACTTTTAAAGGCTAATGATAATTTATTCTGCATTATCTTAGTCATTACTGGGCTAGTTGAGCTCACCCTATTGCTTTCATTGTTCTCTTTAAGAAATGAGAACGTAGCAGGGACTAGTCGGGGAACGGAGTGACGGTCCAGATGATAGCATTAGTAGTCCTCACTATTCTATGAAATAGTGTGTTAATAAATGTATTGAGGACTTATTTTGAGTTTGAATACTGTCTAGAAGACAATATTTGTATTAAACCTCACAGCTCATGTTGTATATTTAAGATTGTATTTGTATTATGTACCATATATTTGGCGACTCAGAATAGGTGATGTATACCTATTTTGGGGGCGTCACATATGGATTTCATAGTGAAGCATGATCATGTTGGATTTAGTAGTAAGCTTTGCTAATGAAAATGCAAACTTTGAACGTGAATGTTAATGTGCTACTTTGAAAGTTAGAATCTGATGATTATGAACATGTTAGATGATACTCGTAGACGCACTCATGTATCATAAATGTATATATACCATGCTTAGGTATCATAACTCAAGGAAAGCATAAACGAAGAATTTTTTTAAAAAAACAAAACAATGTTAAATACACATGTGATATGAATACTCACAAGCATGTCTAATATGAGTTATATGACTACTTTATATGTTTAAGAATCAAGCATGTTGGATTTTGTGATTTCATACCCTTAAATGGCCTTAAATTGTTGAGATGTCCAACTTAAGACCGTATTATACAAGACGGGACCTATATTAAACTTGAAAAGTGCGAAAGGACCCTTAACATATTAATATGTGTTATGTATGTAAGGATGTGCAAGCTAGGCCAAGCAAATAGTTGTTCAGTCCTGGTTTCAACTGGGAGTCGTGTGGCCGCGTGTCTCCTTAGTACAAATCAGGCGCGGCCGCGCCATTCTGCAAACTTGAAAGTAACTTCTGTGATTTCTAAAGTATGTAGCATTCTAGTATAACTTCATTATGATTATGTTTGTTCATGACACACTGACAAAGGTAGCTTTGCATGTTAACACCTATCTTAGCTTGAATTAATAAAGTGTTTTAAAATGATGAAGTCTAACGATAGATCCGAGCTACGTAATAACATACATATAAGGTTTCTTGTTTGAGTTGTGTGTGTACACTTGAACTATATTTATCAAGATTGTTTATTGAATATGTTTAACTAATGAATGTGTTATATGCATATCACATTATGTTAGGATTCAAAAGTTTATTGATAAGCGGTATTTTGGTAAACTACGCTTAAGGCAAGTATCCGAACCCCACTCTTATTGTGCAAATATCTTTACATTTCGTTATTCAAGTGAATATCGTAAACTTATCTCTTTGAATGTAAGTTATCCTACTTATTCATTCAATCGAGCTAGTATACTTAAACTCGGGTGTAAACTATTATTCATGCTGAACTTGGAATTGTTCTTGAATATTGTAAAAGAGTCGATGCCATATTATTTGGCTAGACTATATGCATGTTTATAAAACTTTACAAACCAATTGATTGGTGCGAAAATCTCAAAAACTGAGTTGAATAACCCTTATGGTAAGGGAAGTGTATGTTGTTGGAAACCCCAACACATAAGTGGTTTATTATTGTTGTGTTATGCATAACGTGAGGTATTATAGACTGATCATCTATGGTACTTTATTCTTTTTGATTATCAATTTAATATTGGTAATTCTAGTAGATGTTCAATAGTCCTTAGTGACTTCTCAGCATAAATTATTTATCCAGTTGGATACGTTAATAGTCATTGAATTCATATACATCTATTGATTTATATTGAATTATCTCGTTCTTATTCCAAGAATTATTGATATTAATTATTCATGATATTATTCTGAAACTCTGAACTATCTTAGATAAGATACTTCAATATTTCAAACTCGTGTTATGAAACTCTTTACCCTTGTTGTATATTACTTGATGGGCAATTTGTGCCCATCCTTGCTTATTTAAAACCTTTCAGTTAAGGAGGAACAGGGAGGTGTCTCTGGAGCAGACAATGGCAAGGGCAAGGCTACTGACTAGCTTGTCCCTTTTATGTTTAGGACTATTATGTTGTGTCAAGATTGTTTCCAGACTATGTTTAAACTTAAGTAGGATTATGTAATAAGTCTTTATTCGATGTTATTATGTAATCTATTAAGTACTGTAGGTTGCGAGACTTAGGGGAATAATTATAATAAATCATTGTATATTATTCTAAATTAGATTTTCCGTTGTGAATGTGTTGTTTTAGCTATTATGGTTTTACCATGAGAACGTGATGAACCGAATTCGAGTGACTAAGTGGAGGTCCGAATTTGGGGGTGTCATAGTTGTTATTTACCGGAGGATTATTACCTTCTTGATGCATGTTATGCTGGTTATTGATCGTTAGTGACTTAACGGTTTAATGTGCTCCATTGCTTACCTCAACATTTTCAGATGTCATTTTCAAATACTTCCACAAAACAAGGGTTAATTGACAAGCCACATATTATCCCTATATTCTGACCGACCAATTAAATACAAATAAGCTTAGGTAGGTCATACTACAGAAGGATTTACCCGTCTCTCCCCTCCTAGTTCTAGCTTCAAATCTCAGCCAAAGATGATATGTGATGCCCCCAAAATAGGTATACATCACCCATTCTGAGTCGCCAAATACATGGTACAAAATTAAAATACAACTTAATTATACAACTGTCGTGTAAACTACGACAAAATATAAGCTGGGAGTTTCAATACGAATATTGTCTTCTAGACAATATCCAAACTCAAATTCAATATTATTATATTTATTTTCACACTATTTCACAAAATAGTTAGGACTACTAATGCAAACATCTGGACCGTCACTCCGTTCCTCGACTAGTCGCAACTATATTCTAATTTCCTGAAGAGAACAATGAAATCAAAGGGTGAGCTCAACTAGCCCAGTAAGAAATATTATGGCTAAGATAGTGTAGAATAATTTATCGTTAGCCTTCAACAGTGTTAAACTGATAAAATATAACAAACATCAAGTTTAACTGCAGCGGAACAAGCAATCCATTAGAAGAGTCAAGTAGAACATGAAATCTACTATCTTCTATGATTTAAAAGTTTATCATCAATTTTATCGCTGAGACTCAGCTTAATAAATAATCCAAATCATTGAACCATCCCTGCACTACAGCCAAGGATATTCATTAGTATCATGACCATAAATTATCCATGCACTATGGGCCAAGGATATTCGTGTTTTCATCAGTGGTCATGATCATGCCAACAACTGTCCATCAATGCACTACAGGCCAATGAGGACTTTTACCACATCATTTGTAACATTACAGTCATGATTATACCAACTAATCCCTGCTCATAATCATTCCAAGTCCATTTATGCACTACGGGCCACAGATGACTTTCATCATAATATAAGCATGAAGATGATGCCAATGATATAAGAATTCAATTAAAAGAAACAAAGGATAAATTTTTAAAGATTTATAATTTAATTTATCCATAATTCAATAATGTCCAGATTGTCAACATGATAATGCTTTATTGAGTAAAATTCAAGAATAATATTGTTTCAAAAATGATTTGGACTGAAAAGAAATTAATTTTTGTCATGAATAGTATCCCAGGTTAATAGTAACTGAGTGAATAGTATCTCATGAATAGTACTTCGGGAATAGTACCCCGTGAATAGTACTCCGACATGAAAAAGTTAAAACTTATCAAGAGAGCTCAGAATAATATTTCCATGAAAAGGTATTGGATGAAGCGCAAAATTCCAAGGATATTCTACTAATTTCATGGAATATAGAAGCCAAAACTTAACAAAATGAGTATAGAATTCAGAATTTGAAATGAAATAATATTACTTACGTACTACAGAGTATGTGACGCCCCCAAATCCAGGTCCCTTCGAACCTCGAATCCGGTCCGCCACGATACTACTATCGGCAAACTATTATATCTTTTATTCATAACTTAAATGAATATAACCTTACTTATTATGATTTAGAACATAAATTCTTTCCATTTCCAGGATATATGTATAATGACCCCAAACTATTATAAGTTTCAAATATTGGTCATTTACCATTCCTTCCTTACATCATATTCGATGTTATAAAAATATGCAGAATAATTTAAACTTTTCAATCTCCTTTGAAAAATAATCTTTTATTGATTTCTCAACCTGAATCAATTACAAATCCCTGAATCAAATTATGTTATGATTCCCTCTATTCGAATTACTATATAAATCTTTACATATCGATTCAAATTTCTCTATGTATATCATAGTACAACTTAACATGTATTACACATCGTAAACTACTATCATGTACCACTCCTAGAACCTAGACATGGTTCAAGAACATATATTTAAATAAATAGATCAATCTCCTTCGATACTATTGAACTTTCTCAATCAAGTAGCACGTAATCTTTACCGTGAATCCTTAACCAGCAAAAGTGGTTATTTGCAAGGGTGAGCTCGACAGCCCAACGATTCTAACAGTTTTCATGTAGCACGTATCATATAATAACATATACAGTTCATGCATTCATAGTCAATCAATATTTACTACGCATGTTACTTCTCATATAACAGGCATATAAGTTTATATCACAAGCATATCATCAAGATCAACTTTCACATTTCATACATATCTCATATGCATTTCATATATATACATCAACATTCGCATAGCATAATATAGCTCAACTAACAGTTATGTAATTCATATATCAAATACGAACTGAAAGACTTGACTGATTCGTAGTTTATGAACTATGACTTAACTGCTTAATGCTTATCTGCACTTCGTGTATTCCTACACATTTATATAATCATGGATTCATATCCAGCAGTAACATATTTCATGCATTCTTAATGTAATAACAATGTTACATTGTTTCCTAACTAGGTTCATAAAACCTACACCTCACTTTCTCATCGTACCCTAGGTATGTATAAGTATACCTTAACCACTCGTACTTGACATCAACATTCATATATATCTACCACACACTTGACTCGCTATGTGTTCGACACATTTAAAACTCATATAGGTAAGTTCAACCATACACACAAACGTCTAACTTAGTTGTTACTTTATACAACACCACCTATATAGCACAAATCAGATTGTAAGACATCACAAATTCAAACAACGTATCATTGTTTATATCTTGAAAATATTCCTTTGGACTTTAACATTTTGAAAGTCTTAATTAACATTCATCTTTATCACATTGCATGCTTCATACACATTACATAGCATAGCGGTCACATATTGCAATTTAAAGTAATCATACAAGCATGCTTCAAACATCAGATCAAAAATAGAACTTATTTATAACTGCAGGATGGCGCAGCTGCGCCATGTCTAGGCTTAGGGACGACGCAGCTGCGCTGTCCTTGGCCAGACCAAGGTTGAGCTTTGCACTCCTAGTTTCAGTCCAAACTTTAACACACTTAGACACTTACACTTCTCATGCATACACACAAAAGGTCTTTTCATACTTGTATGACCACTTCAAGATCAACCTTATATGTTAGGGAATTTAGTTTAGGATTTTCACGAAATCAAAGTCAAATAGGGTCATGTAATCACCAGGTGCACTAATTAGTCTTATGATCACAAAAAGGGGTCACATAATCTGTATTACACATGCTCATTCATATTCATATCATTTACTCATAGCTAGCATTGTTTAACACTTTAAAACATACTTTAACCTCATGCTTGGTTTACTTCCATTATGTTTAACATATAGGACTTATGTTTAGAGACATAATGAAACATAACATGGCATCTCAAGCCTTTAAAATCTAAATACTCATATGTAATACAACTTAAGTTCGAAAACATGCTCGAGGTTGCCTTTGAAATCATTTTATCATAAATGATACAATATTGCACATATAAATCATATCAAGGGATATTATAAACATAACATAACTTATAAATCCTTTAGAATCTAGATATCTATGTGATGCAACTAGATTTTGAAGATATGTTCTAGTTTGCTTTTGAAATCATTTTAAACTTGAACAATGCCATTAAACACATACAAAGCAACTTTAAGGCTCTATTCATATGTAGTCAAGTCATGTTAACATGCTCGCAAGATCAGAATTTATAGCAAGTAGTATTTATGCACCTTAGTTCTTTTATACCAAGTTTTCTTAAAAACTTCTTTCACACAAGGTCTAACGAGTTTGATTATGAACAAGGAACTATGTACAATAAGCATGCTCATTTATGTGTAAAATCAGTCATGTGTATAAACTACTAAGCTCAAAATTTGCAGAACATGAACTTTAACAAAGTTTGTTTTCAAAACTTAAAGTCCTTGTTAAAGATCTTCTACCAAATCATGCTAATCTTAGTAAAACGTGCTCACATTAGGTTATTATACTTATATATACATGTTACACCTGTTTGCATGTTGGCTTAAGCCATAATAACTGATCACACACTTAGCAGATTTTTAAAATAGAAGACTCAATCAAACTGAGGAGGAGGGCGGTAAAATTTGTCTTTTGCACCCTAGTTCAATTAGAGGGCAATGTTGCCATGAATCTAGTTCAGGAGCATAAGCACTCTATTTTACATAGTCTTAGCTAACTTGATTTCTAACAATTTTAAACTTGTTCCAACTATCATAAAAGAGTTCATACATGTAAGTGAACTTCTTAAACACATAATAACATGATAATTCATCATGCTTGACATAGAAATTCAAGAAATTTCAAGAATTAAACAAGACCCATTTCAAGAACTTAACTAGGACTTATACCTTCTTAAGCTTGAATTTGACTCCTCACCCACTGAATATGCTTCTACAATTGCTTAGCCACTTAAAGCTCTCAAACTCAGAAAATTACCAACCACAAAAACTAAAAAACAAGCTTCTATTTATAAAGGAAATTTGGACTAGACAATGGCATTACACAAGATTGGAGTCCATGGTGTAAAGGGAGGAAACAAAGGTTTTTAAGGAGTTGTTCAACAACTCAATACCAGCCACCTTGCTAGCCATGATCACCTATTCCATAGCCATTTGGAAGTTACGTAACTTAGCTTCTAAGTCACTGTTAATGTACCTTTGTGCCACTTAATTGGGGACAGGAGCAAATATCTCAGCATTTGGGCATGTAAGGCTTGGTTTGGTTCTTTTAATTACCATAATGTAATATTAAGGTACAATTGTTACCATATTAGGAATTTAAGGATAACTTTTATACTCACATCATATAATCCATGTACATTAAATACATGTAATAAAAAATATCGCAGTCATGTATTATTATCCGAGTAGTTCCATAATTATTTCTACTACTCACATAATCACATTATACCTTATTTAATATTAATGTTTATTTAAACTTTTAATCTCCTTCCAGTTTCTAGAATACACAGATATTTAATCATTTCTGTATTAAAATCACTTATGATTTTATTGTACTACTTGGTTCCTTATATTAACATAATGTACTCTTATCTTGTGTTTTATTAATGTCACACATATAACATTACTATCCCAATTCGATGCTCTGAGTGAAAGTAACCAACTTCAATGATCACTAGAAGCATTTGCGCCTTGATTTGTATTCTTTGGAATGGCCTTGTTTTGCAATCTCGACAACGATCTTGAGACTAGTTTAACTTCAAGCCAGTATCAACCTCCATCGCCAAACTCGTTTTACACGACATGAATTAATGTCCACAAGAGTGATATTGCCAATCTAAGAGTGTACTCATTAACTACATGAAATCATATGATCAAACATGATTAATTTTCCTAATTCCCTTTTTAACTCGCTTAGTGAATTTCCTCATTTCACATTATGCTACACAAGGCATTTCATAATTCTCATTGTCAATTCCAAACTTCTTAATACGTATTAATCTAGTGCAACTCAATTAAATTAATCAACTTACAAAACATTAACACTTATATTCACATAAATAGTATTTCCATTAATATATTCATTTAATAACACGTGGAAATTCTTAGGCATTACATCCTCCTTAAGTGTTAACTCGTCTAACATCAATCCCCTCTTCGGTTTCACACCACCGGTTACTATTTTCCTTAACAATTTAAGGATCACACTTCGAGTTCTAAAACTCTATTTTCCCTTATTAGTTTAACCAACTATACATCTCTTTTATGGTTTCATACCACCAATAACACAAAACTCGAATGTAACACATACATATATTCCTTAAATCTTCACTTCTCACCGTGTATCATTTTACTCAATAATTCTCTAACCACTTTAAAGGTTTATCAATTTTTTCCCTCGTCAACAACGTGCATATATACAAGTCTAAACCTAACACACATCGAGTCTTTAATTGTATTCAATATAGTACACTGAGTGGTTTTCCACAAATAACCAACAAATTAGTTTCTGTCTAGTCTACACTGTTTTCACAGTGAGTTAGATAGGTTACTAATTTGTATATACCTCCGCTCTCTGAAGGAATCATTTAGCCCAGCTTCTATACATCCACCATTAAAGAGTACGGTTGCACTACCTTAGAATAGCATAATAATATAGCTCAACTAACAGTTATAGAATTCATATATCAAATAGGAACTGAAAGACTTTCCTGATTTGTAGTTTATGAATTACGACTTAACTACTTAACGCTTATTTATACTTCGTGTATTCCTACACAGTTATATAATCATGGATTCATATCCATCAGTAACATATTTCATGCATTCTCAATGTAATAACAATGTTACATTATTTCCTAACTAGGTTCATAAAACCTACACTTCACTTTCTCATCGTACCCTAGGTATGTATAGGTATACCTTAACCACTCGTACTTGACATCAGCATTCATATATATCTACCACACACTTGACTTGCTATGTGTTCGACACATTTAAAACTCATATAGGTAAGGTCAACCGTACGCACATACGTCTAACTTAGTTGTAACTTTATACAACATCACCTATATAGCACAAATCAGATTGTAAGATCACAAATTCAAACAACGTATCATTGCTTTATATCTTGAAAACATTCCTTTGGACTTTAACATTTTAAAAGTCTTAATTAACATTCATCTTTATCACATAGCATGCTTCCTACACATTACATAGCATAGTGGTCACATATTGCAATTTAAAAGCATGCTTCAAACATCATATCAAAAATAGAACTTATTTATAAGCTGAGGATGGTAGCAATTACCATGTTTGGAAGCTTAGGGACTGGCATGCCTCTGGTTGTCCCTTAGCGGCACTCAAGGTTGAGCTTTGCACTCCTGGTTTCAGTCCAAACTTTAACACACTTAGACACTTACACTTCTCATGCATACACACAAAAGGTCTTTTCATACTTCTAAGTCACTGTTCATGTACCTTTGTGCCACTCAATTTGGGACAAGAGCAAATATCTCAGCATTTAGGCATGTAAGGCTTGGTTTAGTTCTTTTAATTCCCATAATGTAATATTAAGGTACAATTGTTACCATATTAGGAATTTAAAGATAAGTTTTATACTCACATCATTTAACCCATGTACATTAAATACATGTAATAAAAAATATCATAGTCAGGTATTATTATCCGAGTAGTTCCATAATTATTTCTACTACTCACATAATCACATTATACCTTATTTAATATTAATGTTTATTTAAACATTTAATCTCCTTCCCAGTTTCTAGAATACACAGATATATAATCATTTCTGTATTAAAATCACTTATGATTTTATTGTACCACTTGGTTCCTTCTATTAACATAATGTACTCTTATCCTATGTTTTATTAATGTCACACATTTAACATTAATATCTCAATTCCGTGCTACAGTAGAAAGTAACTAACTTCAATCGATCACTAAGCGCCATTTACTTGATTTATCTTCTTTGGGATGGCGCGAGATCTGCTATTCATACTGACGATGCTGAAGACTGGTTTAGCTTCAAGCCAGCGTCAACCTCCATCGCCAAACTCATTTTACACGACATGAATTAATGTCCGCAAGAGTGATATTGCCAATCTAAGAGTGTACTCATTAACTACATGAAATCACATGATCAAACACGATTAATCTTCCTAATTCCCTTTTTAACTCACTTAGTGAATTTCCTCATTTCACATTATGCTACACAAGGCATTTCATAATTCTCATTGCCAATTCCACATTTCTCAGTACGTATTAATCTAGTGCAACTCAATTGAATTAATCAACTTACAAAACATTAACACTTATATTCACATAAATAGTATTTCCATTAATATATTCATTTAATAACACATGGAAATTCTCGGACATTGCATCCTCCTTAAGTGTAAACTCGTCTAACATCAATCCCGTCTTTGGTTTCACACCATCGGTTACTATTTTCCTTAACAATTTAAGGATCAAACTTCGAGTTCTGAAACTATATTTTTCCCTTATTAGTTTAACCAACTATACATCTCTTTTATGGTTTCATACCACCAATAACACAAAACTCGAATGTAACACATACATATATTCCTTAAATCTTCACTTCTCACCGTGTATCATTTTACTCAATAATTCTCTAACCACTTTAAAGGTATATCGATTTTCTTCCCTCGTCAACAAAGTGCATATATACAAGTCTAAACCTAACACACATCGAGTCTTTAATAGTATTCAATATAGTACCTTTCCAGTGGTTTCCACAAACAACCAACAAATTAGTTTTACATCTCATCTACACTATTTTCACAGTGAGTTAGATTGGTTACTAATTCGTATATACCTCCGCTCTCTGAAGGAATCGTTTAGCCCAACTTCTATACATCCACCATTAAAGAGTACAACTGCACTACCTTAGACTTGATACTTACTCGTACAAATACTCAAGAAATTGGTGATTATCAAAGTATTTAATGTCACCAACTTACTATAATAAAATAATTCTATAAATTATTTAATGTCGAAAGATAAATCTTATCCATCTTCATATTAATTCATCTCTACAATTTATAACAAATATATAATAATGATATATATATTTATTAAACACAACCTCACTTTTTGCATAGTTTATATTACCTATACAAAACCACATCACATAATGCATTATATATTTGTATTTGAACCCTTCACATGCCTTACGAATTTTATCCACAAAATTCTTATTTTAATATTTTCTAAAAATTCGGGTTCTTACAGAGTATGGAAGAAAATATTATTTCTTACGAGTATTGAACAAAAATAATATCCCTTATCTTAAAAAAAAGAGTATTCTGACTGGTATAGCGGGGATATTCTTGAAAAAAACCTTTACTATTTTCTACGCTCAAAGCTTCCTTAAACTCTAAAGAAATATGCTCAATATTATAAAAGAAGAATTCTCTGATTCTAGTGTGATTTCAATTCTAAACTAAGCATCCTATTTTTTGAAAAATGGAATGATACTATTTAGAAAAAAAATTCACAGACCAACAGTAGATTTCAAAAGCAACAATCACGGGCAGAAGAAAATAAAAAGTAGACGCCCGTTTTTTCAAATTATTAATATAATATTCAATAAAATATAATATATTCTATTTTTCATAAAAAACAAAACTTATTATAATATATATATATATATATATATATATAAATTAACACATGTCCTTTGAAAAATATCACTCCCCCGTGACAATTTTCATTAGGTTCCCCCCCTCATTTTTTTTCTTCCAACATGGGCCCCGTGTTCCCCCCCACCAACAAATCACCATCACAGGTGGATCCCACAATATAATATATATATTGAATAACTTTCTACCGATTATTTTGTAAAATGAGTAAATGGGGGTCCATAAAATAAGCAAAATTTACATCAAATACTTCATAAAAAATCCTCTCAATATTTTCAACAACATTTATTCATCATTATTATTATTTTCAATATTTAACAACCAGATCATTCCCAGGAAAGAGGGAGCTTTCCAATAAGGATTTCTCTCTATTGGCGGTATGAATTAGGTGACCAAACCTCTCTCTGATAGAACTTTCTAGACATAAATCGATATTACAAATAATAATATGAATAACTGTTTTGTCTCAATTATTGATTTAATAATATATAAAATATGGACAATAATTGAATCAAATAACGTGAGGTATTATACATCAATTACTGTAGCAATAATTGAATAAAACTAAGTGACTTCTCACGTAAGCATCAATAATCAATACAGTGTGCTACTATGCAACCACGCATGTTACTGTACTTTTAACACCGGGTATTTCAACAGTTAACGGTAAAACTATCCCTATTATTTTTATAAAAAGATATTTCTATCATTTTCTCATTCCGACAAAAATTCCGTTGTGGGGTCCACCAATAATTATGTCGTCGTATGAATATTCCCAGTTAAAACGAATATTCCCCGACCAATCGAATATTTTATAATAACTTGCATACTTTGCAAATTTTATAAATATTATCCACAACTTATAACATTATACCAAATCCACACCATAATATTCAAAAATATATTTCGAGAAAAATTAATCTTTATTCATAAAAGTTGGGGTCTTACATCATATCCCTAAGCTTTGATACCAATTGTGATGCCCCCAAAATAGGTATACATCACCCATCTTGAGTCGCCAAATACATGGTACAAAATACAAATACAAACTTAATTATACAACATGAGCTGAGAGTTTTTACATGAATATTGTCTTATAGAAAATATTCAAACTCAAATTGAGTCCTCATTACAATTATTATCACACTATTTCATAGAATAGTGAGGACTACTATGACACCATCTCGGACCATCACTCGATTCCCCGACTAGTCCCGGCTACGTTCTCATTTCCTGAAGAGAACAATGAAAGCAAAAGGGTGAGCTCAACTAGCCCAGTAAGAAATATTATGACTAAGATAATGCAGAATAAATTATCGTTAGCCTTCAAAGTGTTAAACTGATAAAATACAATAGACATCAAGTTTAACTACAGCAGAACTAGAAATCCATTAGAAGAGTCAAGTAGAGCATGATATCTACTATCTTCTATGATTTAAAAAGTTTATCATCAATTTTATCCATGAGACTCAGCTAAATAAATTATCCACATCATTGAATCACCCCTGCACTACGGCCAATGATATTCATTAATATCATGACCATAAATTAACCATGCACTACGAGCCAAGGATATTCGTGTTTTCTTTAATGGTCATGATCATGCCAACAACTATCCATCAATGCACTACGGGCTAATGAGGATTTTTACCACATCATTTGTAACATTACGATCATGATTATACCGAATAATCCCTGGTCATAATCATACCAAGTCCATATATGCTGATGAGTAGGTTTTTAAACCATGAATTGTGTTCAGTTGGTCTGTTTTTGTGTTTGTTTTTATGCATTTTTATGGTACTGTTGATGGGTTTTTCGTTTAATATAGGAAAAGAAGAGGCGTCTTGCGTTTAGAAGCATTTGAGATTGTGTGATCAGTTCATGAAGTTAGCGATGGTGTAACCTTTGGCATTGTTGTTCGTGAGGAATATTGGTTGTCTTTGGAATGGGCTAGATATTGCATACCTATACATTTACTTGTTGAAATTTGTGTTGTTATGTGTGGTCGATTATCATCTTGATGCCTTGACGTCATGGCTATGACTTGAGGAAAATGACAATGATATTGGATCGCTTTTGGGCTAGGAATTGTTTTCTAAAGAGGAGTTAGATGGTAGTAGTTGGGGAGAATTAGAATTGTTTGAAGTTGTTTTGGATAGGAAGTGGAGGCAAACTAGGAGAGTTTCTAGACAAGAGATGGTCTACAAGTAAAAAAAGAAGTGGGAAAAAAAGAAGAGATATACACAACTTGGAAAAAGAACGACATTGGGGATCAAGCTTGAAGGTCTAGAGAAGAAGGAATAACTTCACGAAAATTGCAAGAATCAAATTCAGAGAAGGGTGGTGTTTTATTATTCTTCCTTAATTTTTATTATCTTTAATTGGGATGATGTCTCCTTTTATTTATTCAATAGTTAATTTATTTATGATGAAGTCATTATCTTTTTAGGCAATTGATGGATCTTTGAGTGGAACAATGGTTTATTAGCTTTAATTCTTAGTTTAATAAAATATTCAACAGTTTATCTATATTGATTTGAGCTTGAATTTGAGAATTGCCTGATCAACAATTCTTTGTGGATTTGAATGGATTCGAGAGAAGATGTTTAAATCTAGACTTAATTGATAGCATGTGTTCATGAATTTTGTAAATAGCAGAATTGTGATGAATGTTAAGGTAGAGATATGCTTAACATCGCATGTAATCGTTAGAGAACTTAATCTTAAACTTCTTTTGATTTAATTTGCATAGAGATATTGTGAGTTAATTGATTGGAGTGTTTGGCTTAATTCTGTCTTAATTGTGGATTTGAGTTAATTTGGTATTAGTGCACTGAGAGGTGGTTAATGCTACAATCATGTTCTTGATTAATAAACTGGAATATTGAATTGAACTGGGGTAAAAGTGAATTAATTTGAGTAAAGCTTAGAGTGAAATCATGAGCCTAATTATTCAAGTATTATTTGAAAATTGAGTTCTATCTGTGTGGGTTATTAGTGACAGTTAGAGTATTAGTTGTTAAGATTTTCTCCTCATTTATTCAAGTTAGTTTAATAAAATTCGAATTAGTTAAAAATTGATAGTTGTAAGCTTGAGTTCTTGCTATTTGTCTCTGTGGGAACGATATTCAACTTATCACTTTATTACTTGTTGACCACGTATACTTGCGTGTTGCGCGTAATTTGATTTTACCCAACAAGTTTTTTAGGCGGTAATTCTTGGGGACATATTAGCCTAGATCTTAATTTATTACAATATCGTTAAATTAATTGGTTTTACTTAAACAATTTTTTATTACATTTGTTATCTTATTTGGTGATTTGAGCGGTTTTATGCAAAC
Organism: Panax ginseng; assembly: GCA_020205605.1. NCBI lineage: Eukaryota > Viridiplantae > Streptophyta > Magnoliopsida > Apiales > Araliaceae > Panax > Panax ginseng. The sequence continues at coordinate 65,191,109 of CM035149.1, forward strand.
ACGGTCCAAAAATCTCGACTGCTTTCCTTTTGAGGCGACATCGAGAAAAGATTTCAAAGATTGAGTAAATGGATTAAGGAAACAAGGCGAGAATTTGAGACACTGAAAAAGAAGAAGAAATGGCGGTAGAAGATCATAAAGCACTAAGGGACTTCGCCACACACAAAAGGTGGTGAGCTGCGATCAAGCATCACGAGGCCGCATAATAATGCAAATATGTTTGAAATTAATGGAGAGCGATTCAAATGATTGTAATTCGGTTCAGTTTGGGGGGTTGGCGAATGACAATCCAAACGAGAATCTGGTCAGTTTCCTTGAGATATGCGATACTTTCGGTATAATGGAGTGTCGGATGATGCGATGACGACTTTAAACATTCTCTCATTCACCTTACGGGACAAAGGCGAAGAGTTGGCTACACTCCCCTACCATCCGGATCTATAACTACATTAGGAAGACCTAGCTCGAAATTCCTCCCAAAATTTTCCCCGCAAAAGCGGCAAAAATGAGGAGCGAGATAACGATGTTTGAACAAAGAACACACGGGAGTCATTGTATGAGGCATGGGAGCGATATAAAGAATTACTTGAAAATGTCCACATCATGGGTTGCAAAGAAATGGTTGCAATTGAACAAATTTTATAATGGATTGAATGAAAACATCAGAACGAGCATTGATGCAGCTTCAGGTGGATCATTTATGGCAAAGAGCTATGAGGAAGTGTATGAGTTGATAGAGACTATGGCAGCTAACAATTACCAGTGGCCCACGGTGAGAATGAATCAAGCAAAGGTCGCAGGAGTGTTAGAAGTTGATGGAATGACTGCAATACAAGCACAAATTTCAGCTCTCTCAAAGAAATTTGATTCTATGGCGGGGGTACAATTGCAACAAGTTCAACAGATACAGCAAGTGGCAAATATATGTGTGCTGTGTGCGGGAGAACATTCTACGGACCAATGTCCAATTAATCTAGCCTCTGTGCAATTTGTGGGTAGCTACAATAGAATTCCGCAAAACACCTATCAGAATACATACAACCAAGGGAATAGAAACCATCAAATCTATCGTGGAGTAATAACAAAGAACAACAAGCTCCAAGGCCATCTTATCCCCGAGATTTGGACACATCAACAACCAACCCAATACCAAGAAAGGAAATCGGATCTGGAGGAGTTAGTGACAAAGTACATAACTTGTGAATGAAGCGACCATGAAAAATCAAGCAATGGCTATGAAAGCACAAGAAATAGCCATGAAATCACAAGCGCAATCAAAAATTTGGAGAATCAATTAGGACAAATTGCACTAGCATTGAATAATAGACCACAAGGAACACTACCTAGTGCTACCGAAAGAAACCCCAAAGGTAATCACGAGCAATGTCAAGCTATTATGTTGAGGAGTGGAAGACATCTGGAGGGGCAAGAAACAAATAAGCGGGTGTAAAGGAAGTTGAGACAGATACAGAAAATGCAAAGATCGAGACGGAACAGGGGGCCGATAAACTGCGAAAATGAGCTTCCCGGTGAGCGAACCAGTTAGCTATCCTCCCCCTCTATTTTAACACAGAATTCAAAAGCAGAAAGTAGACAAATAATTCGCAAAATTTTTGGAAGTTTTTAAGAAACTTCAAATCAATATCCCGTTCATGAAGCCACAGGCGAGATGCCTAGTTATGCCAAATTCATGAAAGGGATTCTATCGAGACAGAAGAAGTTGGGAGACTATGAGACAGTAGCTTTAACAGAAGAGTGTAGTGTAGTGTAGTGTTACAGCGAAAATTGCCACCAAAGTTGAAAGACCCAGGTAGCTTCACCATTCCATGCACAATTAGGAATACGGCGTTCAACAAATGTATGTGTGACTTGGGAGCAAGTGTGAATCTTATCACAGTTATCGATCACACAGAGTTGGGGGGTTGCACCCAAGCCTACAAACATTTCTTTGCAATTGGCAGATAGGTCAGTAACATATCCAAGAGGCATTGTGGAAGACATCCTAGTGAAGGTGGACAAATTCATATTCCCTGCAGACTTCATTATCTTAGACTATGAGGAAGATAAAAACATCCCAATCATTCTAGGGAGGACTTTCTTGGCTACGGGTAGGATGTTCATCGATGTACAAAAAGGGGAACTGACTATGAGGGTTCAAGACCAGGAAATTAAATTCAATGTGTTTAAGGCCATGAAATTCCCGACGGATGGTGAAGAATGTTTTAGGATGGATATTATTGACCACATAGTTGGCGAAGACATAAACAAGAGCTCGGAGAACGATCCATTGGTAACAACATTATTGGGAGGTGAAGGACTTGACGATCCAGAAATTGGAGAATATTTGCAAGTATTGGACTCTCTGCCACGAGTAAGCAGATTTAAAGCACCATTCGAAACATTACACATGGAAGAGCAGACAACGACAATAATGAAATCGTCATTGGAGGAACCACCAATTCTTGAGTTGAAACCACTCCCTAAACACCTCAGTATGCCTATTTAGGCGACCAAATTCTTTATTGTTATTATTTCGCCGCTATAATAAGCGAATTGCGGGAAGAAAATTCTTTGCCGATGCTTTGGGAACATAAAAAAGCGATAGGATGGACAATAGCCGACATCAAAGGAATTAGTCCATCCTTTTGCATGCACAAAATTTTGATGGAGGATGGTGCTAAACCGGTCATGGAACAATAGAGACGGCTCAATCCGATCATGAAAGAAGTACTCAAGAAGGAAATTTGAAGTGGTTAGACGCAGGTATCATCTACCCAATTTCAGATAGCAAATGGGTTAGGCCAGTGCAATGTGTGCCGAAAAAGGGAGGTATGACTGTGGTTCAAAATGAAAACAATGAACTGATTCCAACAAGAACAGTGACTTGATGGAGAGTTTGCATGGACTACAGAAAATTGAATAAAGCAACTCACAAGGATCATTTCCCTTTGCCCTTCATCGATCAAATGCTAGACAGACTGGCGGGTCATGCATACTATTTTTTATGTGATGGATACTCAGGGTATAATCAAATTGTCATCGCTCTGGAGGATCAAGAAAAGACAACATTTACGTGTCCGTACAGTACATTCGCATTCAGGAGAATGTCATTCGGACTGTGTAATGCACCTGCCACTTTCCAACGGTGCATGATGGCCATCTTCTCAGATATAGTGGAAAAGAATGTGGAAGTCTTCATGGACGATTTCTCTGTCTATGGGGATAATTTTAACATGTGTTTGGAAAATCTAGTAATGGTCTTACAGAGATGCACTGACACAAATTGGGTACTTAATTGGGAGAAATGCCACTTTATGGTATAAGAAGGCATAATTTTGGGACACAAAGTCTCGATGCAAGGATTGGAGGTCGATAAAGCCAAGCTGGAAACAATTGAGAAATTGCCTCCGCCAAGTTCAATCAAGGGTATTAGAAGCTTTCTAGGACACGGAGGGTTCTATAGGAGGTTCATTCAGGATTTTTCAAAAATAACAAAACCATTGTGTAGCCTCCTGGAGAAGGATTCAGTATTCAAGTTCGATGAAGAGTATAAGTTGGCCTTCGAGTTGTTGAAGAAAAAGCTAACTACAGCCCTCGTTATCGTCGCTCCTGATTGGAGCATGTCGTTTGAATTAATGTGTGATGCAAGTGATTATGCAATCGGGGCTGTGTTAGGCCAACGCCGAAACAAGATATTCCATGTTATTTACTATGCAAGTAGAACACTCACAGAGACCCAATTGAACTACACAACAACAGAAAAAGAATTACTTGTAGTGGTGTACGCATTTGATAAATTTCGGGCCTACTTGATTGGAACAAGGGTAATAGTTTATACGGATCATGCGGCCATTCGGTATTTGATAACAAAGAAAGACGCAAAACCACGTCTTATCCGATGGATCCTCCTCCTACAAGAATTTGACTTGGAGATCAAGGACAGAAAGGGGACAGAGAACCAAGTTGCTGATCATCTGTCAAGGCTGGAAAATTTTGATAAAGAGAAAGAGGATAAGTGTGTCATCAACGAAACCTTCCCGGATGAGCAATTATTAAAGGATTCAAATGAAGTACCATGGTATGCAGACTTCGTAAATTATCTCGTCAGTAACATACTACCTCCTGATCTTACACGACAGCAGAAAAAGAAGTTTATGCACGATGTCAAATGGTATATATGGGATGAGCCGTACTTGTTCAAATAGTGTGCAGACAAGATGATCCGAAGATGTGTGCCTTACAGCGAAGTGAAGAACATCTTGCATGAATGTCACTCATCTGCATATGGCGGGCATTATGGTAGTACAAGAACAGCAGCAAAGGTGCTTCAATAAGGGTTTTATTGGCCAACCCTGTTTAAAGACGTTCACCAATTTGTCAAAACATGTGATCGCTGTCAAAGAGTGGGTAACATATCAAAAGTAAAAATGAGATGCCGTTACAAGTAATATTAGAGGTTGAAATCTTCGACGTATGGGGCATTGACTTCATGGGACCATTCCCTCGTCTCTCAAAGAATCAATATATTCTACTTGCGGTGGACTACGTCTCAAAATGGGTAGAAGCCACAGCACTACCATCGAACGATGCCAAAGTGGTCCTAAGATTTTTACAGAAAAATATCTTTACAAGGTTTGGAACACCGAGGGTCATAATAAGTGGGCATTACTTTACTTGGGTCGTCAAGTCACTGCTTTGCTTGGGCGCCATCAGCCCTTGCGCGGCTAATTAGTCGGCGACTTTGTCACTTTCACTTGGGCATTAGTATCGGTAAACCTCGACGACAGTTCGGGCAAAAGGAGATGAGTTGTTTTGAGGAATGGAGGGGGAGGGACGAATCGGAGCGACGCAGGGCTGAATCTCAGAGGATCGTGGCAGCAAGGCCACTCTGCCTCTTACAATACCCCGTCGCGTATTTAAGTCGTCTGCAAAGGATTCTACCCGCCGCTCGGTGGGAATTGTACTTCATGGCGAATTGCATGCGGCTCGTCGCCACGCACGGCTTCTGGCCAACGACACGCGTGCCTTCAAGGTAGTAAGGCCCTACTTCTGATCGACAAATGGTAAGGCGAGCGCGTCGCTTCTAGCACGGATTACGACTTAGAGGCGTTCGGTCATAATCCGGTAGACGGTAAGCTTCAGCGCGCGGCTTTTCAAACAAAGCGCGATGACCAATTATGCGAATCAACGGTTCTCTCGTACTAGGTTGAATTACTATTGCGATTAATTGTCATCGATGAGGGGTAAAACTAACCTATCTCACGACGGTCTAAACCTATCTAATAATATTATTCAAATAATATGAATTATTGATCCGATAATGGAAAATATTGTGTAATGACAATTATTGAAACAACAATAATATAAAATATTAACACAGTAATTATTAATAAAATAAAATATTGAACAGTAATTACTGTAACAATTATTGAGTAGTGCCTTCTTACGTAAGAATCAATAATTGGTGCAATACCGCGGTGTCTTCTTGTATTTTAACCATCAAGTATTTCAACAAGATAATTGGTAACAACTACTATTCGTTATTTATAAAGAACTTATACTTGTCGTTTTCTTCATCCAATCGCTTTCCGTTATGGGGCCCACACAAGGCTGCACCGTCGTAAGAATATTCCCCGACAGTAAGAATATTCCACGACCAAACGAATATTCCCCGACAACAATGAATATTTTATAACCACTTGTTTATTTGAAATATTTGCGCATTTTACTCATAACTAACCACATTAATCAAATCAACCCTTACTATAATAAATAGAGGAAATTTAATTTCATTTATAATAAGTTGGGGTCTTACAACCCAGATCATCAATGACACCCTCTAAGATAACTCTAAACAACAAATTACAAAATCAAACATCAAATCATATGATTTAGAAATTTTGGGGTTTGATACCTTTAAAACTTTGATCTTTGATCCCTGATCCTTGAATCTGTTCTTGTTAAGCTAAGAGATGATTTTGTCTTAACTTCTCACTCCTTTTCACTCTCATACCCGAATTTCTAGAGATAGAATGGTCTTGGTTATTTTGACAAGTAAAGTGAATAACTTTACTTACTTTTCTCTTTTTATTTTTGGATTCAATGAACCAAGTTGATAGATATAGATGTGGATTTGTGAGATATAACTCACATTCTAGGCTTAGGGTTGGTGAACAACCCACATTAGGTCAAGATCTACACACCAACTCATTAAAGAATTGCAAAAAGGGTAAAATGGTCATTTCCATAAAATTTTAATACTAGAATTGTCATTTGATGCAAACCCTTAGGGTTTGACCCTTAGGGTTTAACCCTCAGGGTTAAAACTTAAGGTTCCCAAAATCAATTTTCTAGGATTTCAAGTTTAGGTTTTCAAAATAGAAAATTATGATTTTTAAATTATAATTAGGGTTTCGTAATTATATTATAATTTTCTAATCACATTAGGACTTAAATGAAATTAGGATTAATATTTCCTAATTAAAAATATAAAATTACCTAATTATCAATTAGGGTTTCAAATTTACAAATTAGGGTTCCTAATAATTAAGGTTTCTAATTATTAGAATTTCTAATTAATCAATTAGGGTTATCACTAATTAGATTTGAAATTAATACACAAAAATCTTTTTCATAGCATTTAAATTCCTAGATTATGGTTCTAATATCCCGACTTAGGGTTTTAAATAATCTTTCTAATTTAGAAATTAGGTTTTCTAATTAGATTTGTGATTACTACACAAAAACCTTATACCTTGTATTTAAATCCCCAAATTAGGGTTTTAGATTCCCGGAACTAAAATTAGGTTTTCAGAACCGGTTTCTAGGGTTTCTTATCCATTGCTAGGGTATTCTAACTGAACGTTGACGTTCTTAATATATGATTAGGGTTTGACACAAATATAGTTTATCTGGTCAACCCTTGACCCTTAACCACATTCTGAACACATAAATGACCAAATACACAGAACATAACCACCTATACACTTAATCCCGAATAGTTCACATAAATCCTTCACAAAATTTTGAAATCCTCAAAATTCCTTCCCAAAAATATCAAACGCATACACTAATTTTCTGTCTAGGTCCTAATATTGAACCTTAAATCAATCAATTAAGATTTTAAAATTTTTTTAAATTATCGGGTTGTCACATTCACCCCTTCTTCTAAGAATTTTGTCCCCGAAATTCACCTTACACCTTACACCATACTGCTTACACCATTCATACACATCATCACATACTACCCAATACACAACTCACAAGAGTAAAAATTTTCAAATTGTGCTGAGGATTCAAATAGTCTATTTTTCTGTCATTTTCGCAAAGGTTTTTATGGAAATTCATCCGCAAACCGTCATAACTTACGAACACATAGGGTGATTAGCCCGATATGCCCTATACTGGCCAAGTACTGATTTTATCTATTTCTCGTCACTGCCATAGGCACAAAATTTCTACCTCAGTCTTATTAGATTCCGCACCAAAATAATTTGGTTCGGGAAATTTCTTTCAATGAACACTTAGAGTTTTCAAAAACATTAGTCTAGCTGAATCGAATAGCGTAGACTCACATCAATAATTCAATTCAATCGAATTATTTAGGTGTAGCCAAACCCCGTTGGCAAATTAAAATTTTGAAAATATTTTTGAGAATGACGTCATGATGTCGTACTGTATTAACAGTCTGTTTGAGGATGCCGTCATCGTATGACTTTGTCATAACACATCATACAATAGTGGAATGGTATATAAGTGATAAATAAAATGATTTTTAGATCGAATTCACACTAAGTATTCCTGTATTTACAACTTTGTCAACTTTTTATCATCTATGTACCAGGTTACATGGTACATAAGTGATAAATAAAATAAATTCTAATATTTCAATTCATTTGCGTCTAGCCGAAATAAGTAGAATAGACTACACTTTAAACCGTTTCAAAAATGATTACGAGTCTGCATATCTTTTTTTTAAAAGCACATAGTGCATATTTAGCTTGATGTCAAAATTTCGAAGTCTAGCACAGCTAGGAGTTTTGGAAAACTTATGTCTCAACTAATAATCATTTGCTTAACAATCTATCTGTTCCTATAATCCTCAATACTCCATTCACACACAACTATACCCAGTTCGTCAAACCACACTTATGAGTTCATAAACTTGCCACAATCATATGAGTTTAAGAATTTACCCTAGTATGACCTTTGGCGTCCATTCGCTGAGGGGTTCATAAACATTTCATATAACTATGAGTCAAGAATGTCACATAAGTATGAGTTTTAAGAACTCGTACTTAACCTTATATTCTCTACCTATAACCTATCTATCTGTTATACACATGAGAAAGGAATCACCCTCTTAACATGCATATAGCAATTAGCGCGACATAAATATTTCAATGATTATCAGTGCCAGAAACTAAGTGGTTTTTATACCAAGTACAATTCCCCGCCCATACAAGGAATCCTACAACTCAGCTGCTGACATGAGTCCTCAATTGAAATCCCCACCTAATCTTAACTCCCTTCTCAATACGAATTTTATTCAACTCGTATTCATAATCCTTTCCTGAATCTGTACCAATTTATAGTATAACTGACATACAACAATCTTTGCTGTAACTTTTCAATCATTAGATTGATTCTTCTCTCTGCTATCACCTTATCAGATCATGGGGTGATCTCATCGTATAAATTATAATTCATTTCTGTACTATGATCATTTTGTTTTATGATCTCCTATCCCTGAACTTTTAGTCTTTTAGACTCGATCTATTCACCACTACTGCTCACCTTTATTATCAGAGTTAGGGGACTCCGTATCTTTACAACTCGCCGAGATTCGTCTTTAAATCTTACCGACCAACTAACTCTATGCGAGTTAGATCTTATACTAATCACTACGATTATTGGTCTCAGGTATTCCTACCTAAGGTTCATAACCAACAACTTTGATACCAACTGAGACAACCCCAAATTCGGGTCTCAAATCACCACGGATCTGGTACAAACATTCTATAACTATTGCGGAAGATATAAACATAAATTGTTTATACATTAAACCTTATACACTCTTCCCCAAGGTCGAGTAACCTTAACTTATACACAATTCATAACTTGACTAACACATAACATTATTATCATATAATACTATTACAAATCTAATCGCACACATTAACTTTAAGCTGGAACTGTCTTTAACCTTTCCTTGTATCCGACGTATTCGCCTTATCTGCAATGTTTATCATGATATAGCAAGGGTGAACAAGAATGTAAGACCCCAACTTTTATGAATAAAGATTAATTTCTCTCGAAATATATTTTTGAATATTATGGTGTGGATATGATATAATGTTATAGTTTTAGGTAATATTTACAAATTTTGTAAAGTAAGCAAGTGGTTATATAATATTCGATTGGTCGGGGAATGTTCGTTTTAATAGAGAATATTCGTACGACGACACAATCATTAGTGGACCCCACAACAAAAGTATTGTCGTAGTTAAAAAGCAGCGGAATTATCTTTTATAAAAAATAACTTGCGGAAGTTTTACCGTTAAACCGTTGAACTACCCGGTAGTAAAAAAGTACAAGATGTCTGGCGTGGTTGCATAGTAGTAGTACGGTATTGATTATTGATGCTTACGTAAGAAGTCACTTCGTTATACTCAATTATTGCTACACGATAATTCTTTGCATCATATCTCTCATATTATTGATTCAATTATTGTCACAGTATCATCTGCATAATATGTTATATTATTAAATTAATAGTTGAGACAACAAAGTTATTCATATTATTATTTGCAATATTGATAATGTCTAGAAGTTCTGTCAAGGAGAGGTTTGGTCACCTAATTGTGCGCCAATAAGGAGAAATCCTTAGCGGAAAGCCCCCTCTTTCCTGGGAACGACCTGGTTGTTAAATATTGTGATTTATAATATTAATGATGAATAAGTTCGTGTTGATTAAAGATAAAATTGATAGTTCCAATGTGTTGGGATTATTAGTGTTAGTGGAAATCGACATTTATTTCGATAATAATTGATGTCTGGAAGTTATATTGACCAATCGGGTAATTAATCGGATAAATGAGCAATTAATTGCTATTAATTCACATGCTTATAACTATTTGTTCACATGTGTGTACTATTGATTCACATTCATGTACTATTAGGGGAGGTGGTGCAAGATTGATAATACTTGCATGACTAAATCAAAAATAGAGGTATAGATGAAGGTATTATACTGTAATTATTTTTTTCACATGATTGAACTATTGAGTCACATGATTGTACTATTAATTCACATGATATACTATTAGGGGAGGTGGTGCAAGTTTGATAGTACTTACAGGACTAAATTAAAAATGAAGAAAAAGATGAAGGTATTATACTGTAATATTTCGAGCTCCAAAACGTGTAATTATTGAAACTATATTTTCCTATAAATAAAAGCTCATTCTTCCTTCATTCTCACCAATTCACTAAGACTTACAAGAGCAATTATAGAGAGAGAAGATATAGGGTGAAAGAAGAAGAGTAGTCTGCTACTTCACTACTCCAGTATCCAGTCTTCTTTTGAGGTAAGGGGTATTATTTATTTCATATTCTAAAGAGATATTATTTTTCGTATTCGTATGAATATTATTTTTGTTTAATATTCATAAAGAATATTATCTTCGTTCAATATTCGTTGGAATATTATTTTTCGTTCAAGGGATGTTATTTTTGTTCAATATTCGCTTTAAATAATATTTTCTTCCATACTCTGTAGTATGTAAGTAATATTATTTCATTTCAGATTTTGAATTTTATACTCATTTTGTTGAACTTTTGGTTTCTAAACTCCATGAAATTAGTAGAATATCCTTGATATTTACGCTTCATCTAGTATCTTTTCATGGAAATATTATTCTGAGCTTTCTTGATAATTATTGATCTTTTCGTGATGGAATACTATTCATGAGTTACTATTTATGGGTTACTATTCACTCAAATATTATTCACTCGGGTATTCGGGGCACTTTTCATGCCGGAGTACTATTCACGGGTTACTAGTCATCCTAATATTATTCACTCGGGTATATGGGGTACTTTTCATGTCGGGATACTGTTCACGAGGTACTATTCTAGAAGTACTATTCACAGGGTACTATTCATGGGGTACTATTTACCCAAAAATATATATTTCTTTTCTGTCCAAATTATTTTTGGAACATGAATATTATTCTTCAATTTTACTCTACAAAGCAGTATCATGTTGACAATTTGGATATTTTTAAACTCTGGATAAATTTAAAGTCTTTAATATTTATCCTTGATTTCGTTTGATTTGATTTCGTTTGATTATTGCTTATATCATTGTCATCATCCTCATGCTTATATTGTGATGAAAGTCATCTTTGGCTTACGTGCATAGATGGACTGTTGATTGGTATGATTATGACTAGGGATCATTCGGTATAATCATGACCCGTAATGTTATAAATGATATGGTAAAAGTCCTCATTGGCCCGTAGTGCATTAATGGACAGTTGTTGGTATGATTATGACCAGGGATTATTCAGTATAATCATGACCATTGGTGATTACATGAATATCCTTGGCCCGTAGTGCAAGGATGATTCGATGATGTGGTTTATTTATTAAGTTGAGTCTCAGCGATAAATTTGATGAAAAACTTTTTAAATCATAAAAGATAGTAGATATCATGCTCTGCTTGACTCTTCTAATGGATTGCTTGTTCCGCTGCAGTTGTTGATCTAAAACTTGTTGTCTATTATATTCTATCAGTTGTTATACTGTTGAAGGCTAAGGATAATTTATTCTGCATTATCTTATTCATAATATTTCTTACTGGGCTAGTTGAGCTCACCCTTTTCTTTCATTGTTCTCTTCAGGAAATGAGAATATAGCTGGGACGAGTCGGGGAATGGAGTGATGGTCCAGGATAAGTGGCTGTAGTAGTCTCACTATTCTGTGAAATAGTGTGATAATAATTGTAATGAGGACTTCATTGAGTGTGGATATTGTCTAGAAGACGATATTCATTTTAAAAACTCAACTATGTTTTGTCGTATTTTTACACGACAGTTGTATTAAAGAAGTTTTTATTTGATTTTTGTACCATGTATTTGGCGACTCAAGATGGGTGATGTATGCCTGTTTTGGGGGCGTCACAGTTGGTATCAAAGCTTTGGGATATCGTAGGAATATTATCTTCGTTAAATATTCATTGGAATATTATTTTCGTTCAAGGGATGTTATTTTTGTTCAATATTCGCTTGAAATAATATTTTCTTCCATACTCTGTAGTATGTAAGTAATATTATTTCATTTCAGATTTTGAATTTTATACTCATTTTGTTGAAGTTTTGACTTCTAAACTCCATGAAATTAGTAGAATATCCTTGATATTTACGCTTCATCTAGTATCTTTTCATGGAAATATTATTGTGAGCTTTCTTGATAATTATTGATCTTTTCGTGATGGAATACTATTCATGAGTTACTATTTACGGGTTATTATTCACCCGATTACTATTCACTAAAATATTATTCACTCGGGTATTCGGGGCACTTTTCATGCCGGATTACTATTCACGAGTTACTATTCATGAGTTATTATTCACCCAATTACTATTCACGAGGTACTATTCCTGAAGTATTATTCACATGGTACTATTCACGGGGTACTATTTACCCAAAAATATATTTCTTTTCTGTCCAAATTATTTTTGGTACATGAATATTATTCTTGAATTTTACTCTACAGGGCAGTATCATGTTGACAATTTGGATATTTTTAAACTCTGGATAAATTTAAAGTCTTTAATATTTATCCTTGATTTCATTTGATTTCGTTTGATTATTGCTTATATCATTGTCATCATCCTCATGCTTATATTGTGATGAAAGTCATCTTTGGCTTACGTGCATAGATGGATTGTTGATTGGTACGATTATGATCAGGGATCATTCGGTATAATCATGACCCGTAATGTTACAAATGATATGGTAAAAGTACTCATTGGCACGTATGGCATTGATGGACAGTTGTTGGTATGATTATGACCAGGGATTATTCAGTATAATCATGACCATTGGTGATTACATGAATATCCTTGACCCGTAGTGCAAGGGTGATTCGATGATGTGGTTTATTTATTAAGCTAAGTCTCAGTGATAAATTTGATGAAAAACTTTTTAAATCATAGAAAATAGTAGATATCATGCTCTACTTGACTCTTCTAATGGATTATTTGTTCCGCTGCAGTTGTTGATCTAAAACTTGTTGTCTATTATATCCTATCAGTTGTTATACTATTGAAGGTTAAGGATAATTTATTCTACATTATCTTAGTCATAATATTTCTTACTTGGCTAGTTGAGCTCACCCTTTTCTTTCATTGTTCTCTTCAGGAAATGAGAATATAGCTGGGACGAGTCGGGGAATGGAGTGATGGTCCAGGATAAGTGGCTGTAGTAGTCCTCACTATTCTGTGAAATAGTGTGATAATAATTGTAATGAGGACTTCATTGAGTGTGGATATTGTCTAGAAGACGATATTCGTTTTAAAAACTCAACTATGTTTTGTCGTATTTTTACACGACAGTTGTATTAAAGAAGTTTGTATTTGATTTCTGTACCATGTATTTGGCGACTCAAGATGGGTGATGTATACCTATTTTGGGGGCGTCACAATGAAGGTTGCCCAGCAAGTTTAAATTTTATTTAAGGATATATCATGATTAAAAGAGTCTAAATAATAAGCTGGCTATAATTCATCAATATAGTTGAGAACTAGCACGAACAAACTTTTGATTGAACAAATTTATCTGGACCGAATGGTACTGAAGGTGATCAGCCTTTTATACCTGACTTATACATGCAATATTTACAGAGTACAATTCTACATGGCAATCAGCAATGATTAACCATAAGCATATCTGAATGAAACAATACTGAGTAGAGTTAAGAAAAACTTGTCTGTTTCGTTGATTACCGTTACGCATTTTAATAAGCTTTGACTGAATACCTAATATAGATAATATCGATATACAAATTAGAATAATATCATCACAATATAATACAATCATATATATATATATATATATATACATATATATATATACATAGAATAACCTAAAAACATAGCACATAACCCTATCAGTTTATTCAGCACATAAAACTTAGCATCAAGTCGACTATTTAAGTCCGAGTTGAATCCAGGCAAAATTCTAACATCCCGACGATTACAATGAGGACAATACTCGAAGTTTAAGTTCAATTAAACTCTGCTAAACACTTAACAATTATCTTAGATAATTTATTATCGATCAAAATATTTTCATCTATTTCATAATAATTTTCGGATAATTAATATCATTTATCATAATTTTCAATCACTTATATCATTATTTATATAATATAAATACCACATTATTCCTTTATCATTAATATTTATTTAATACTAAATATTAATGGAAATCATAACATATAATATTATAATATATTTATAATATTACAAAGTATTTTAATGCCTTAAAATCATATTTATATAATTTTAAACAATTAAATCCATTATCCAGATAATTGCTATTAATATTAAAATTTTAATATTTTCATGACAAAATATCAAAAGTTATATTTTATAACTTAAAATATTTTCTAACACTTAAATCTTTTTTATATGATTTTTAAATCATTAATTTATTTTTCCATAATTTATTTAATATAATTATTAAATAAACTAATTACCATTAATATTAATTTATTAATGAATTTCATCACAAAATATCAAAAGTTATTAAAAATAACTTAAAAATATTTTCTTATTTCATAATATAATTTTTCATGATTTTAAAGTATTAAAATCATTTTAAATAATTTATTTAACATTATAATTAAATAAATTAAATACCATTTATATTCCCAAAATATTAAATATTTATGAATTATACTCTAAATAATTAAAAACTAATTTTCAGGCTTTAAAATAAATTTTCATAATTTATTATGTATTTTTAATAATTTAAAACTATTTTTCTCTAATTATTTATTAAAATAATTAATTTTCTAATTAAACTGTCGCTAAAAGGGCCCTATAGTGACAGAACCGTCGCTATTGGTGTTCTTGAAGAAACCCAGAACATCATGTCAGTCTGCAGGGTGGGTACTTTGACCAACAATAGATTCGTGTTCTTGATGTTTTTTCTCGGGTCAGTATAATGTGATCATTGTAGTCTCGATGTAAGACTACAACCCTAAATAAATTCCATGGTCAAAACATAAACAACCTGCAAGATCTAAGCTACAGAAACACTTGTCAGACCTGTTCTTCATTTCTGAGTTTTCCAGAAATGAAGAACAGTTCGAGGGGGGTAATGCTTTGGTCCGTTGAATCTACACGTTCCCAGTTTGCTTAGTGTGATTTAAAGGTTCCATCGTGTAGTTATCATGTCAGGGTACCATAATATATCATCATATTAGTATAGCAACAACATTAAAGAAAGATTTGAGCTGGTCAAAGTAGGGGTCACGAACTGTTCTTGGTAAATTCGGGTTTCTAGAAGAAGAATGCATATTGTGATTTGATGTTTAATATAAATGCTCATGATTATGTGTAAAGTCCTTCCAGGAATATATGTACAAGGACTTAGTGATAGATCAAAATTGTTAGGTTGATCTTAGCCTTTAATGTTCACTTGTATAGAGAAAGAGATCAAATATGTTAGGTTGATCTATGGCTAGAAAGAAATAGATAGGCCTTGAAGAGAATCATAGTCTATCCGGCTGATCAAGAACATGCAGAAGTTAAGGCAGGATCGTAGTGCTGAGATGATCGTTGTATATTTGCCTTGAAGGGCCTCTCCAAAGTAAATCAGAGAGTGGTCCAGACGTTTGCCGAAGCTAACTCTGAGATCGTAGTGTGCTCTCGGAAGCATAGAGACTGCAAAACGAGCAAGTGAAGATCGTAGTATGCAAAACTATTGAAAGAAATCGTAGTGTTCTATTCAGACCAAGCACAAATATGACAAGACACCACGATATGTATCGTAGAGTATCATCTGTCTTGTGTCAGAAGCGTCGAGCCCTATCTCTTGTTTGGAAACAAATTCCAACAAATGTGGAATGGGTTTTGAACGTTGAAGTTCTCACCAAATTCCAATGGTATAAAAAAGATATCCTTAGTATTGATCAAAAGAAACGATTCAAGAAGCTAAGAAAAGGACCATTGGTAGAGGAAAACACCTTTTTTCGTGTTAGTGAGAAAGCAAATCATCACGTCAAGGGCAATGATTGCAATTCGTAAGATGTGCGTAAAAGTCTCCATCAAAGCTCAAAATGTCAAACGATTTAATGGCTCATCGATGACTTCAACGGATAGATTTAAAGAGATCATATATATACGTAACAAAGACAGATGAGAAAGTAAGCAAGCATTTGAACAAAAACGCATAAGGACACTCAACGCTCAACTCTACGATCCGAGAAAAAAGAGAAAGCTTGCTCACCTACTCGTTCTTTTTCAAACAAGTGCTTAATAAGAACTCAGAAAGCACCAATCACGATCTCAACAAACAACCAATCAATTAAAGTGAGAGTTCCAAGTCCAAGGACTTCAAGAGTTCTAAGTGAATCTGTGAAGAACCAAGTCTCATTGGACTTCAAGAGTTCAAGAGTGAACTAAGAAGTGCCTAGATCGCCGGGTCTAGAAGGAATCTGTGAGATTCAAGAAGTGTAATGTATATCCTTAGTGGATTTCCTACCAAGGAGTAGAAGAGTGGATTAGAGCTTTAAGTGCTCAACCACTTAAAACTATCGTGTCCATTATAATCGCTATAACTGCTATAACTCGCATAAATCGCCTCACTCTCATTAATTCAAGATATCTAAAAGAAGGTTTATCATATACTCATTCCACTGTGCATTAATCACAATCATACTAACTAGTTTATAAGAAAAGTTTTTAATTATCTATTCAACCCCCCTTCTAGATATCTATCAGGCTCTCCTGAACTAACAATTGGTATCAAAAGGTGTTCTATAATACAACCTACAAAGCTTGAGTAGATCCAATGGCACACTTACCAGTTTAATCAAAGATCGGAGGAGGCAAAGAAGCCACCTATGTGCAACAAAGATAAATTTGTTAATCGGAAGGTTAGGATGCAAGCTTACATGGATTCAATAGATGAAGATCTATTTGAAACTGCTTTTAATGGGCCCTATGTTCCTACAAAGCTTGCACCAACTAAAATGACCCAGACAGAGTACAGATCAAGGTCAAAGGAGAATGGACAGAGAACGAGAAGAGAGCTATCCAAATTTCGATAAAAAGGCCAAAAACATCTTGTTCCAATCTCTTAGAAGATGATCCGTTTGAAAACGTGGTCAACAAAGAAAACAAAGAAAGGAGGTTTGGGAAGCACTACCATTATGCATGAAGGAACAGAAGAAGTCGAGAAAACAAACAATCTCTTCGACTCAAGAATATGAGATGTTTGCTCACGCTCAAGGAGAGAACGTTATCGCCACCCACGAAAGATTTAATGTTCTCGCTTCAACTCTCTACGAGCCTACTGAAAGATCTATCCAAACAAAGATCTAATCATAAAGTTCATGAGAGCCTTCACAAGCAAGTGGGATGCCAAAACCATCGCAATTAGAGAATCAAAGAATTTACATGAAATGACCGTCTCAATAGTCAGTACTGTGACAACCTTCTCACATACGAATCGGAGTCGACTCAACGAAAGCGTAAAACCCTATCTCAAGGAAGAAAGAAGGATAAAGGTGTCAGTTTCTCAAAGCAACCGATAACACCTCCAAAGTCAAGATCAAGTTGATTCTCGACTACGATGAAGA
The DNA here is from genome assembly GCA_020205605.1 of Panax ginseng. NCBI lineage: Eukaryota > Viridiplantae > Streptophyta > Magnoliopsida > Apiales > Araliaceae > Panax > Panax ginseng. The sequence goes on from CM035149.1 coordinate 65,208,987, forward strand.
TGATGATGAGGACCTTGCAATGTCGGGTGAAAAGACTAAGAAGGTTCATGCGACAAGGCAAAACCAAAGAAGCCAAAGAAAGTCAAGAATTACAAACAAATGCAAGAGCAAATGAATGACCTATGCTATAATTGTAAGAAAAACCCGTCACTTCATTGCCAATCGCAACAAACCTCTCAGAGAAGAACTCAAGAAGAAATCACATTCAAAGAAGGAATACAAAGGCAAACAAAAGGCCATGTAAGAAAGACAAAGGCCTCAGAGTGGAGGATCATGGAGTGACTCGCATACAATGACTCAACTCCTAACTGGAGATGATGAAGATCCTCAAATGGCAAATCTTTGCTCGATGGCCAAAATGCAAGGGACAAACAGTAACTCCAACATACATGAAGTAAGTATCGATGAGGTATTTGACTTCAACTCTCCCGATGTAGATATCGATGACCTTAGAACCGCATTACACAAAGATAACATCCGATCTGTACCAATATATGAAGTGGTTTAGAGTGCTGTCTAAAGACTATTCACTTCTTCAAAAGGAGAAAGAGAAAGTTCAAGAGGAACTGGAAACAACCCTTCTCAGTACTAATTCTCTTTCAAAGTTTGAAGCTGAGAATAAGCTTTTGAGACAAGCAAATGAGCTCAGTGCACAAAGAGAGTCTAGTCTAACCTCCAAGATTGAGGATCTAGAAAAGACAGTCTCTACATGGAATAAATCCTCTTCATCCATGGACTCCTTAATCTCTAACCAGAGAAGTGTCTCTGATAGAACAGGGTTAGGCTTTGGGGAATCTACCTCAGAGCCATGTGTGGAAAAAGTAAAGGAGATTAGCATGAGTGATGCCTCAAGTTTAAGTAGAGGCATTATATTTATGAAATCCTCACAGAACGATGAGTCTCACAAACCCTCGCGCCAAATTGATTCAATTCATATTCCTGTGAGTAAGGATCTCTCATGCCGGTCTAGGTTTTAAAAGAGAAGAGTAATCTAGCTACTACTCATCAACTCTCAAGGATCAGAGAGTCCAATAAAATCAACTCATTTAACCAACCAGAAGATACAAAGAGAAGTAAGATACACTCCTCACAAATAATGAAACAAGAGAACACATGGAAAAGGGAATATCACCTAAAGCAGAGGATGACCAATAACCCACAAAAGTCTAAATGGAGGAAGAACTTCACACACACACACAAACACGCATCATATCAAATGTTTTTTGTGTGTGCAGAGTTGGCCACAAGGTCGCAAAGTGTCATTATAATTCCATGCATGTGAGACCCAAAATCAAGCAGATTTGGGTCCCCAAGGGTACTAATATAGTAGGACCCATGCAAGTATGGGTACCAAAATGAAGGTTTAATGTTACCTCGTGAAAAGAGCTCCACAAACACAACCTCGGTATCCGGATAGTGGATGTTCAAGACACATGATCGGGAACAAAGCCCTTTCGCCTAACTACATAGAGAAGGAGGGTCCCTCTGGCCATCTTTGGAGATAATGGCTCGCAAGACAAGAGGCTATGGCTCACCGAAATGGTGCAAAGATCCTTAGCAAAGTGGCCATGTGGAAGGACTACAACACAATCTTCTAAGCATTAGCCAACTCACGATAAGGGTCATCAAGTAACATTTTCAACAATCAATGTCATGTCCGAGACTCAAGACATCTCGCCGTGAAGCTAACCTAACAAGAGAAGGAAATGTCTACACAAGAAATCTTGAAAATCGAGCTCAGACGAGACAATATGCTTTCGCTAAAGCATCTCAAGAAATGAGTCAAGCTATGGCATCAAGACCTGCCTCATCTCAACTTCAAAAAGATGTCCAAATTAGCTTCAAAAGATCTAGTTGCAGCCTACCCAAGTTCAATTTCATTAAAGAAAGGGTCGCAATGCTCGCCAACTTGGAAAATAGACTGTATACATTCAAGAGCAAAACTCACAATTCAATCGACAAGCTTTGCAGCTTGCTACACATGGATCTTTTTGGGCCAATTCCAACAACGAGCCTCGAGGAAAAAGATACTCTTCCGGTCGTAGTCGATGACTTCACCAGATTTATATGGGTGTTCTTTCTAACCTCAAAAGATGAGACAAGTTCCAAACCGATCAAGATGTTCAAGCTTGGATGAACGAGAAAGGAGAGAAAATCAAGGCTATAAGGAGTGATCATGGTAGAGAATTTCGACTTCTCGTAAATGGACCAATTTCGCATGCATAATGGCATTAGTCACAACTTCTTAGCCCCATTAACTCCTCAACAAAATGGAGTTGCCGAGAGAAAGAACAGACATTAATAGAGGTCGGAAGGACTCTACTAAAAAGAATTCATCCGCCGAAAGTACTTTCAAGCGTAAGTTTACCAACACCGCATGTTATACTCGTAACAGATCACTCATACACTCTACGATTAAGAAGACTCCTATGAATCGTGGAAAGGAAGAAAACCAAAGTGTCGCCTACTTTCATGTCTTCTGCCAGTATGCTACATTCTCAACAATGGAAAGCAATACTTGACAAAGTTTCAACCAAATCGACGAAGGAATCTTTTCTGGATATGCCACAGATAGAAGGCCTACAGAGTGTTCAACAAGAAGACATCGAGTGTTGAAGTCTCGATCCACATCATCTTTGATGAAACAGATTTTAGACAAAACAATGCCTCAAGACATCGCGACTAATAGTTCAGACACTACTTAACGAGGTCGTCGAGCTCAATACTACGATCGTAGTACCGCATAAAGGAAATCGCTGAAAGCAAGGGAATGAGATCGAGAGAGAGGCCTATGCCGCATAAACGAGCCTCCACATCAAGAAGAAGAAATAGATCTTGAAGATCTAAGACAAGAAGGCATAAGAACCGATGTCCCAACAGAGTTAGATGGGCAAGAGATCACACTCAAGATCTAATCATTGGAGATCCGAATGCAAGAGTCAAAACAAGAGTGCTACTCAAAATGAATGCTTCTATCTAAGCTTCCTATCTCAAATGGAACCAAGAAGATAGAGGATGCTATGGAAGACTCCAAATGGATAGAGGCTACGCAGAAGAACTTAATGGGCACCGAGAGAAGAAAGTATGGAGATTGGTTCCAAGACCAAAGAATCATCCCAGAATTGGAACCAAGTGGGTCTTCGTAAACAAGATGGATGAAGATGGGGTGATAACCAGAATAAGGCTAGACTAGTGGCCAAAGGTTACTCTCGTGAAGAAGGCATTGACTACTTATGAGACATTTGCACCTGCTGCTGCGACTAGAAGCCATCGTAATATTTTTGCTTTCACGCTTCACATGAAATTCAAGGTCTTTCAGATGGATGTCAAGAGTGCATTCTTGAATGGTGAACTTCAAGAAGAAGTCTATGTAGAGAGCAAATTCTCCGTGTTTCATCAATCCATCTCTTTCTAATTATGTCTTTAGATTAGACAAAGCCTTATATGGTCTTAAACAAGCACCTAGAGCATGGTATGAAACACTAACTAACTTCTTTATTGAAAATGGATTCACTAGAGGTAGAGTAGATACCACACTATTTCTTAGAAAGCACAAAGACAAAGTCCTATTAGTTCAAATATATGTTGATGATATTATTTTGGATCTCATCGATGAAAAGCTATGCAAGAGATTCTCCAAGCTTATGCAGAGCAAGTTTGAAATGAGCATGATGGGTGAGTCAACTTCTTCCTCGATCGCAAGAAAGCAGATCGATGAAGGAATCTTCATCAACCAAGCCAAGTACATTAAAGACTTTACTTAAGAAGTATGGCATGGAGTCAGCTCTCTCCCATGAAAAAAACCCCAATTGCTCCTCGCAACCAAGCTCGACAAAGATGAAAAGGTAAAAGTATTGATATAACTCAATACAGAGGTATGATTGGCTCTCTTTATATCTAACTCGCCAAACAGACTCAGATATAATGTTTGCAACATGCATTTGTGCTAGATTTCGTGCTAGTCCTAAAGAATCTCATTTATCTCGTCAGAAAGAGGATTTTCAGATATCTCAAAGGTACACCCCACTGGGGCTTTGGTATCCCAAGGAGTCCTCATTTGAGCTAACAGATACATAGATGCCGATTTTGCAAGTCGCAAAATTGATAGAAAGAGTACCAAAGTGGCACTGCCAATTGCTAGAAACAGACTTGTGTCCCGGTTTAGCAAGCAAGAAGCAAAATTCAAGATTCACTTCAACCGCAAAGTTAATACATTGTCAGCAGCAAAGCTTGTTGTTTCAGATCTTATGGATGAAAAATCAACTAGCAGATTATGGGTTTGAATTTAAATCCATTCCTATTCACTGTGATAACACAAGTGTGATTGCTATAACTCATAATCTCGCCATGCATTCTAGGATCATATATAGAAATAAGGTATCACTTCATTAGGGATCATGTGCAAAATGGAACTATATCTTTACAATATATCCCTACTGAAAATCAACTTGTTGATGTCTTTACAAAGCCTCTAGATGAATCCAGATTTAACAAATTAATAAGTGAGCTAGGCATGCTTAACTTACAACCATGAAAAATATGCTCTAGTATGTGCTAATCATACAGGTTTAAAGGCTATGTTCGAAATCATAGACATGATAAAAGGAAGTCCACGATCAGAGAACCCAAGTGTCATATAACGACAACGATAGAAGTGAAGACTCAACGATCGCAGTTGAAGACTCAACGATCGCGGCAGCAGACTCAACGACAAGCAGAGCTACATCAAAACCAAAGGAGCACCCTATGATGATCAAGTATCAAACAAAGCAATCTCTCCGATAAGTGCCTCGTGGACAAACCTAACCCTCGATTCATTCAATGAGGTTGGGTCCCTTCCCGAGCTACCTTAAACCAAGAAGAATGCTAAGTCAAAAGTTCATCATGAGGACTTGGTCGACTTCACGATTGCTAGTCGACTCGACGATCATAGTTTCGATCACGATCACGCTACGACTTTCGACGATCAACAGACTTACGATCATCAATTTGTACACACGACGACGGGCCGAACAAACTCAATGATGGTAGAACAGACTCGACGATTCCAAGGACCATTTCAACGATCGTAGTCCTCCCGAAGAACATATTAGCCCAAAAAAAGTCAAGGGTAATTCATTACAATCCCTCTCTGTCAAATTCAGAGAGCCAAGCAGTAATTCGACACCGGCCCCACTAAGAAAAATGGAGGATGGGAAGTTACTTGTACCATTTGAAGGCGCCTTTGAAATCGAAGTTCAAAAGCTTATCCTCTCCTTATCTCTCGCAAGAAGAAACCCTAAGTCGCCTAGAAAGCTCAAGAATCACACTTCCCGCAAGAAAATCAATGGCGGCTTCCAAAGCAGTTATCTCCGGCCATGACTCGCTTTGACGAAGTTCAAAATAATCGAACCCCAATTTCACAAGACTTTGTCCATCAAGAAGGCAGTGTCTCAAGAAGCCTTTGGGTACGTACACATTGATCTACCCAAGTCGGTAAAAGAATTCTACAATAACGGGTATTTGAAAACAACACCATCATCTCGCGAAAGTCGAACGTTGAAATCAAACTAAGGGTCGAGGACATCAATCTAGCCCCTAGGTCTCAAATCAAGGGTATCCATCCATAGATGGCATAGACTTCCATAAGTGGGCTCAAAAGATGCATCACAAGAAATCACCTTCCGTCAAAGGATACAAGAAGAAGGAGTTTCCACAAAGGTATGAATTTCTAGTCGATATTGTTGAAATGTATATGTTGCAAGAGCTCAGTGTGTCACGACTCGTGAATGAGGTGCAACTCAAGCTCATGACCGCCATATGTTATGGAATACAACTTAACTATGGGGCTCTATTACTTGAATGGATGGGAAGTGGTTAATCACCAAAGAAGACGTAAGAGTTCTCGTAAGATGCTCTATGGGCTTATTCATAAGCATTATCCTCCACAGTCGCTCTTGGTGACTTAATTGAGGACGATGAAGGTGAAGCCATCAATCCAAATCATCGAATGACCCAACAACTATTTGAGAACTGGAAAAGGAATCCAAATTAAAAATGTGAGGATGATGTCTCAATCCAAAGGAAGAACTAGTGAAATAAAGGAATGTGGAGTGCCAGAAACATGTCGCTTGTCAAAGAAATCAAGAAGAAGAAGAAGAAGAAGTTAAGAAGAAGAAGAAGAAGAACCCATTGCTTTAATCGTAAAAAGCAAGGGAAAAGGAAGTCAAAGCCGTAACTACATGTAAGAACCTCAAGGATCCACTCACCGATAAGCCCGTAGAGTCCCTTTACATCGAGACTCTAAGGATCCTAAGAAGGAAGAAGCAACAAAGCAGTCGAGGCGTAAGAAGATAGAGCAACCATATCTCAAACGGCGTCAAGAAGAATAAAATCACCACAAGACCAAAAGGCCATCAATCTCTTCGATCGTAGAGTCTCTCATCGATCGTAGAGAGACCGCATCAAACAAGGAAGTAGTCGCAACAAACACTTTGGCCGATCGTAAGGACAAAACTAAAGAAAGTCCCGAGGTCGTGGGCTCACCTAAAAAAAAAGAAGAAAATCTGTTAAGAAGTATATCCTTGTTAATGAAGGAGTACTCAAAAAGGAAGACAAAGAGTCGGGTCACGAACAGAACTGGCCCAAAGAAAGTCAAATGGACAGAACTCAAGTTGAGGGGGAGACACCTGAAATTCTAATCACAGAGAACATGCCACCGAGGGGAGATGCCTCAAGAAAATGCTCCAATTGAGGGGAGCCGCTAATCATCCAAGAGGATGATCACACCGAGGGGAGGCTCATAATATCCCCATGATGTAAGAAGAGGTTCCCGCAGCACAAAGAAGGAGAACCAAAGACAAGAACATCATGAGGCCATTGATATAATGGAATCCTCAAATGAGAACAGAGAAGTAGATGAAGACGACGAGATCGAGATCATAGCAGTAGGCATAGATGGGTACAAAAAAGCTAACTATGAGCAAACTGTTTCTCCCATCTACCCATGATGCCTTTCCACCAAGCTCAAATTCTAAACTCCCGAATCACATGTTCGAGCTTCAAAGAGTATCCTACCATCTCAAGTTAGCTAGTGGATTTCCAGGAAGATTAAATTTTGCCAAGAAACTACTCACCAACAACTCTTCCTCAAAGAACAAACCTGAGGTACTATCTATCCCAACCCTTTTTATAATTAATCACTTTCCATCATCCTCATTTAATCAATTTTATGAATTCCCACGATGGTTGGAAGTAATTCTTCATCCACTAAATCAATTTCCAGCAGCCAGTAATCCCAAAATTTCAGAATCGAGGAACCAAATGCACCAACTTCATAATGCTCCCACATCCCATCAACTCTACGATTATGACTCTAACCCCAAAGAAAGAGTCCCAAGTCCAAATCGTAGAGCCACCTACTACATACACCCAAACACAGCCCCTCCATCGATATTATTCTCCTCATCCAAAGAACGAATACTTCAATCTTGATCTTGCCCTCTACTCTTTGCAAGATCAATTCAAAGGCACATCAACTCCCTCCTCAAAATTTCCCAAATTGGATGAAATTCTTTCAGAGTTGTCCACAAAGGTCGATCCACAAGAATGTTCATGAAAGTGGTCAAGGAACTCGATGAGAGCCTCGAGGATCACAATCGCACTTATTCAAACCGAGATTAACATCAATGATCAATGCCGCAAATAATCTTCCAAGCTCCCTAAGCTCTGAGCTCTCTAAAACGCTTAAGGAGATCATCAAAGAAATGCTTCAAAGCATAAAAGACAGAGATGACATCCACTTTCTCGCAGCTAAAAGACATAGGGATGTTGTCTTGATCTTACAAAAGACTCAAGAATCTCGTAACGAGCTAATGATAAAGAGTATCACAAGTCTCCAAACCGCATTCAAGGAATTTCAAGACTTTCCATGGGTCAAATGCAAAGCAGATCAAATCTGCCCTAAACATTCTTCAACGACGTGAAACTCTGCTCGATGCTTTGATCCAAGAGAATCATGAGGACATTGCCCAAACTCGTGCTAAAGTCAACTCAACGAGCTTGTCCAAGGAGTCACTCGCCTCCAAGACATTCGAACCCTTGATGTCGACATAAAGGGGAGAATAAAGGAAAGGAGATCGTGGAGGCAAGGGCAAGGAGGCAGAGGTCAATTCCAAACTCAAGCCTCGAGAACCCTCCCGCAAGGCAAATCACCCAAGAGACTCCACGATCCAACCCATCGTGCCCAACGAAAGCTAATCAACAGAAGTTTTAATGGCTCAACCATTAAGGAGTCTAGGCCAACTACCAGCCTCATCAGGAGGTAACAACCATACAGCCTAAGAATGCCAATCGAGATCCCAGATTCATGAATAGGCATGATCACAATCCTAGACTAAGCCCAAGTGAGTCTGGAAGATTTGGCCGTAAGAGATGAAGCAGTAAAGAAGAGGAGTCGAGGAATATGCAAATCCTCCAAGAAGCAAAAAAAGGTCAAGAAATAGAGATAAGTTGAATTTTAAGTAGATTGATGTAGTCAAACTTAAATGTAATATCGTCTTCATACATCAATAAATTCATGCTTATTCTCTAGAAATTTCAAATATTTCATCAAATACTAAGTCATGTTTACTTTGTCTAGAATCAGATATAAAATTTAATAATCATCTCCTTGGTTATGTCAACATCAAATAGGGGAGATTGTTGGAAGAATGCATATTGTGATTTGATGTTTAATATAAATGCTCATGATTATGTGTAAAGTCCTTCCGAAGAATATATGTACAAGGACTTAGTGATAGATCAAAATTGTTAGGTTGATCTTAGCCTTTAATGTTCACTCAGATAGAGAAAGAGATCAAATATGTTAGGTTGATCTATGGCTAGAAAGAAATAGATAGGCCTCAAGAGAATCGTAGTCTATCCTACCGATCAACAAAATGCAAAAGCTAAGGCAGGATCGTAGAAGGTCGAGATGATCGTTGTATATTTGCCTCAAGGGCCTCTCCAAGAATCGTAGAGAGTGGTCCAGACGCTTTGTCAAAGCTAACTCGAGATCGTAGTGTGCTCTCGGAAGCATAGAGACTACAAAACGAGCAAGTGAAGATCGTAGTATGCAAAACTATTGAAAGAAATCGAGTGTTCTATTCTGCATCAAGCACAAATATGACAAGACACCACGATATGTATCGTAGAGAGTATCATCTGTCTCAGGTCGTAAGTGCCGAGCCCCATCTCTTGTTTGGAAACAAATTCCAACAAATGTGGAATGGGTTTTGAACGCTGAAGCTCTCACCAAATTCCCAATGGTACAAAAGATATCCTTAGTATTGATCAAAAGAAACGATTCAAGAAGCTAAGAAAAGGACCATCAAGAGGAAAACACCTTTTCGTGTGTTAGGTGAAAGCAATCATTGTGTAGTGGGGCCGATTGCAATTCAGAAGATGCGTAAAAGTCTCCATCAAAGCTCGTAAATGTCAAAACGATTTAATGGCTCATCGATGACTTCAATGGATAGATTTAAAGAGATCACATATATACATAACAAAGACAGATGAGAAAGTAAGCAAGCATTTGAACAAAAACGTACAAGGACACTCAACGCTCAACTCTACGATCTGAGAAAAAGAGAAAGCTTGCTCAGCTACTCAATTCTTTCAAACAAGTGCTTAATAAAGAATCGTAAAGCACCAATCACGATCTCAACAAACAACCAATCAATTAAAGTGAGAGTTCCAAGTCCAAGGACTTCAAGAGTTCTAAGTGAATCGTGAAGAACCAAGTCTCATTGGACTTCAAGAGTTCAAGAGTGAACTAAGAAGTGCCTAGATCATTGGTTCAGAAGGAATCTGTGAGATTCAAGAAGTGTAATGTATATCCTTAGTGGATTTCCTACCAAGGAGTAGAAGAGTGGATTAGAGCTTTAAGTGCTCTCAACCACTTAAAACTATCGTGTCCATTATAATCGCTATAATCGCTATAATCGCTATAATCGCCTCACTCTCATTAATTCAAGATATCTAAAAGAAGGTTTATCATATACTCATTCCATGTGCATTAATCACAATCATACTAACTAGTTTATAAGAAAAGTTTTTAATTATCTATTCAACCCCCCTTCTAGATATCTATCAGGCCTCCGATGAACTAATAATATCCCGACTTAGGGTTTTAAATAATCTTTCTAATTTAGAAATTAGGTTTTCTAATTAGATTTGTGATTACTACACAAAAACCTTATACCTTGTATTTAAATCCCCAAATTAGGGTTTTCAACATTCGAATTAGGGTTTCGAATTCCCGGAACTAAAATTAGGGTTTCAGAACCGGTTTCTAGGGTTTCTTATCCATTGCTAGGGTTTTCTAACTGAACGTTGACGTTCTTAATATACGATTAGGGTTTGACATAGATATAATTTATCTGGTCAACCCTTGACCCTTAACCACATTCTGAACACATAAATGACCAAATACACAGAACATAACCACGTATACACTTAATCCTGAATAATTCACATAAATCCTTCACAAAATTTTGAAATCCTCAAAATTCCTTCCCAAAAATATCAAACGCATACATTAATTTTCTGTTTAGGTCCTAATATTGAACCTTAAATCAATCAATTAAGATTTTAAAAAATTTCTAAACTATCGTGTTGTCACACGGTTACTGCATCTTTTCATTCCCTAAGCATTGATTGTGTGTGTGTGTGTGTGTGCCTGTGTGTGACGTCCCCAAAATAGGTCTACACAACCCATTCTGGGTCGCTAGATACACGGTACAAAATCAATTACATACTTCATTTATACAACTGTCGTGCAAAATACGACAACCCATAATCTGTGAATTTCAATACAAATATTGTACCAAATATAATACGACAATATACACACCCAAATTATTACAATGCCATATAAAGTACAACAACAAATATTTCAAGTCTTCAAAGGAATACGAGAAGATTTCCGTTCTCCTAATTCTAATGCGGTGTATTTTTGACACTTTCAAAGTCGGGTTCTCATCACCCCTATTGTTATTCACCAAAATTAACTATTAAATGTCGTATAAAATATGACACACACATTTTAAGTCCTCAATATAATCATATATTGTCATGCTGTTTTGTAATGTATTGAGAAACTTCAACAGTCACATACCATCACTTTATTTCCTTGTTATCCCCGCTAGACCCAGCTACACTCTTATCACCTGACAGGAATTATGAAGCAAAAGGGTGAGCACAAATAGCCCAGTAAAGAATATTATAACTAAAATAATGCAGAACAAATTATCCTTGGTCCTCAACAGGGAAAAATTTGATAGAATACAATAGACAACAAGTTTTAGATCAACAACTGCAGCGTAAACATCAATCCATTAGAAGAGTCAAGTAGAACATAATGTTTACTATCTCTTCCAAATTAAAAGTCCATCATTAATATTCCATCCTTGTAATACCCATCAACAGTTCTTTGTTGTACCTAAGACAAAGAGAACTTTCATCACCTGTCTTCACCTAAACCACCAAAGATTATAGTTAAATTTACAAATCATGTTTATAATAATATAAATCAACAGTTTGTCCTTGCCACAAAGTCTTAATAGAACTTTCACTCAATGTCCTTGCCACAAAGGCTAAAAACACTCAATAATCATATCGTCGTTACAACTTACCCCAAAGACATTCAAATATAATAACAATGGTCATGATCATATCAATTAATTGTCTATCTTTGTACTACGGGCCAAAAATATTCAACTGTAATATCAATGGTCATGATCATACAAATCAATTGTCTATCTTTGCACTACGGTCCAAAGATGTTCAACTGTAAAATAAATAATCAACAATTTATCTTTGCACTATGGCCAAAGACATATAACTGTAAAATTAATAATCAACAGTCCATCTTTGAACTACAGGCCAAAGACATACAACTGTAAAACCAATAATCAACAGTTCATCTTTGCACTACGGACTAAAGACATATAACTATAAAACTAATGGTTATGATTATACCAATACACAATTCCAGTCATTATTATACCAATACACAATTCCTGGTCATAATCATACTAATCAACAGTTCATCTTTGCACTACGGGCATAAGATAACTTTTCAACACAAATTTAAGTCTGAGGATTATAACAATGATATAACGAATCAATCAAGTGAGATCAATGATAAATATTAAATATTTATAATTCAATTTATCCAGAGTTCAAGAATGTCCAAATTATCAACATGATAACTAATTGTGGAGTAAAATTTAAGATTTATATTTATGTATAAAAAATAATTTGGATGGAAAGAAACCAATTTTGTCATGAATAGTACCCCATGAATAGTATTCGAATGAATGGTACCCCGTCATGCAAAGTATCCCGAATGAATAGTACTCCGTCATGCAAAGTACCCCGAATAAATAGTACCCTGTCATACAAAGTACCCCGAATGAATAGTACTCCGGTATGAATAGTACCCATAAATGGAGAATACGAAAGAAAACGATATCCTTTGATAAGTACAAAAGAAATGATATCTCATACAAGTATAAAAAAATATACGAAACTGCAAATGGATTTTCACCCGTCATGCGATAATCCGCGTAGACAGATCATTTCCAAAATTTAATAAAGAATGAATACGAAGGGTTATTCACCATGCATGCGTTAATTCGCGTAGACAAGTTACTCCCGCAAATTAATAAAGAATGAATACGAAGGGTTATTCACCATATATGCGGTAATCCGCATAGAAATGTTACTCCCGCGAATTAATAAAGAATGAATACAAAGGGTTATTCACAATGCATGCGATAATCCGCGTAGACATGTTACTCCCGCAAATTAATAAAAAATGAATACGAAGGGTTATTCACCAGGCATGCGGTAATCCGCGTAGACATGTTATTCTCACAGATTAATAAAGAATAGAATGACAACCCATATGAATATGAATAAAATAACATCCTTTACGAATACGAAAGAAATAATACCCCTTAAGAATACGAAAAATAATATCCCTTACCTTAGGAGATTGTATATTACAATAGTGTAGTAGTAGAATACTCTTCTTCTTTCTCTCTTATTCTCTCTATAGTTTCTCTCACTATAACTTGTGACTATAACTTTGCTCTTCAAAATTAGTAGGAAATAATGAATGGATGGAGGAGTATTTATAGGCTAGGAAAAGGTGATAAATTACAAGGTTAATTATACTTTAGTACCTTCACCTTTGCCTCTATTTTTAATTTAGTCCCTCAAGTATTATCAATCTTTGCATAGCCTCCCCTAATAGAACTTGCATATGAACCAATAGTTCCTTACATGTGAACCAATAGTTTCTTGCATGTGAACTAATAACAATTAATTGCTCATTTATCCGATTAATTACCCGTTTGGTCAATTTAACATCCAGAAATCAACTATTATCGAAATAAATGTCGATTTCCACTAACACTAATATTCTCAACACAATGGAAATATTTTTATCAATAATTTCATCTTTGAATTTTTAAAGTTTGACTTTTTTTAAAAAAGCAACAATTAACTTTTTGATTAAAAAGTTAATCCTAACAAATTTTGTGTTTATAGTGTATTTTGACTAATTTCATCGTCCCGGACTCAAATATCTCGTCCGCGTCTCCAAATTCAACTCCAAACTCAAATTCGAATTTTAATTTCATTTTCTTGTATTTTATACACACTTTTGCTTTCTTAGTTAGTTTAAACTATTTAATTAGTCTTGACTAACTATTAAATTAAATCTCATCATTTATAGCTAATAAATATATATAACACATTTTTAATCTTTCAACAATTATTCATCATTAATATTATAACTCACAATATTGACAACCAGATCCTTCCCAGGAAAGAGGGGGCTTTCCGATAAGGATTAGCCTTATTGGTGCGCAATTAAATAACCTAACCCCTTTTCTCGACAGAACTTTCTATATATTGTCAATAATGCAAATAATAATATGAATAACTGTGTCATATTAATTATTGATTTAATAATATAAAATATTATGTAGATGATACTGTCACAATAATGGAATCAATAATATGAGATACTATGCATCAACTACTGCAACAATTATTGGATAAAACTGAGTGACTTCTTACGTAAGCATCAATAATAAGAGATATTGTGCAATACCATGTGCTACTATGCAACAACGCGAATTACTGTACTTTTATCACCGTGTATTTCAAAAGTTTAACGGTAAAAGTCTTGCCGTTATTTTTATAAAAAGGTTATTTTTTTCGCTTTTCATATCCGAAAATTATTCCATTGTGGGGTCCACCAATGATTGCGGCTCGTACGAATATTCCCCGACAAAATGAATATTTTTTGACCAAATGAATATTTTATGCCAACTTGCTTACTTTGCAAAATTTTCACATATCACCCTTAACTATAACCTTTTATCAATTTAACTATTTACTGAATAGAATAATAATTATAAGAAGGATTGAATACTTTTATTTCATAAAATTTGGGGTCTTACACTATGTGTATGTTGTTGGGTAAAATCTCAAATACGCTCAACATGCAAGTGTACGTGGTCAACAAGTAATATTATTAAGAAAAGTATCGTTCCCACAGAGACTAGTATGAAATTAAATCTAACAATTACCAGTTTTATATAAACCCAAGTTTATTAAACTATTCAAACTAACGATTGCAATTAATAAAACTAAGAAACTAAAAATTCAAATCAATCAACACACTAAGTAACCGTAAATTTCAAGTAGATAATGGAGAATTAGGCTTACAACTTCACTTTAAGTTTCACTCTGATTATCATACCTTATTCCAAGTTCAATTCACTATCTCAGTTTATTAATCAAGAACACTCAAGTAGAATTAACCATCTTTCGATGCACTAACCCCGTATTAACTTAAATCCACAAATTTGATAGAATCAAGCCAAACATCATAATTAACTAATTCACTATATCTCTATGTGAATTAAAATCAAATAGGGTTAAATTCCAAGTTCTTTACACGATTACATGTGATATTAGGTATATCTCTATCCTAAACATTCATCAAGATTTCATTAAAACGCAGAATTCAAGAACACATGCTATAGTGATTAGGTCTAGAATCATACATCATCTCTCGAGTCTATATAAATCTACACCGAATTGGTGATCAAGCAATTCATAAATTAAAGTGAAAATCATAATAGATAAACTGAATTGATAGTTTTATTAAACTAAAATTAAGGCATGACAATCATTATTCAACAATAAAGATTCATTGCAAGCCTAATTAAGAATTTAGTTCATCATAAACGAATTAAAAACTAAAATAAGTAGAGAATTCTTCATCCCAATTACAAAATTCAAATTAAAGAAATAGAATAGTTACAAAGCCACCCTTCTTCGCCTTTAAATCTGTAATCTTCGTGAGCTTGACCTTCCTTGCTTTCCTCCATTGTTCTTCTCTGAAAATTAGGGCTCAAAGTTGAATTGATTGATTCTTGTAATTGATCTCTGTTGTTATGTGTTGTCTGATGTAATAGCTGATAAAACGATGCCCAACATAGTCTCAATCCATGCCAAAGTCTTCCATCTACGCCGCTGCAAAGTTAGAATCACAATAGAACTTAGTCTTTTTCTCTCCGTACCCCCGCCCCGACAGGGGTTTTTGTACTAGAAAGGGCTCACCCCGGCAGGGGGTGCTTCTATTCTTGCTCTTGTACCCCCGCCCCGGAGGGGGTTTTCTTCACAAATATGCATGCCCCGGCGGGGGGTACTTCTGCAGTGCAGATTTCTAGCCTTTTGCATGCCAAGTCTCGCCATAACGCTGCCAATATACCACCATGCCACGTAATGCAATCCTAAACATAAAATAATACAAAAAAAGTAAAAATGAACAGAGATAGACAGGATCAACACTGTTAAGTCCAAATCAGAAACCGATTCGTACGTATAAAACCCATTCATCAAACTGTGTGTGTGAGAGATGCAAATAAATATGGTAAAAGTGTGTTATTTGAAAGTAGTGTTATACCTCTTTTACACCTATATAAAAAGGGTTTGATTCCTTGAAAAGTTCAATTTTAAATAAAGAATATAAAAGTGATGTTTTGAAATCAGGTTTTCAAACCCTTATGCTCAAATAAGAATAAAGGTCTTTAATACTTCCATTTTATTCCATATTCGGCTTGATTTGATTTTATTCAAGATTTGAAGCATCTTTTGTGACGCCCCCAAAATAGGTATACATCACTCATTCTGAGTCGCCAAACACATTGTATAGAAACAACTACAACTTTATTAATACAATTGTCGTGCAAAATACGACAACACTTAAACTGTGAGTTTAAATACAAATATTGTCTTCTAGACAATATCCACACTCAAATAAGTCCTCATTACAATTATTGATACACTATTTTACAAAATAGTGAGGACTACTAAAATAACTTCTAAAACCATCATTCCACTCCCCGAATAGTACTCGCTACATTCTCACCTCCTGAGAAGAAAAATGGAACAAAAAGGAAAAGGGTGAGCTCAACTAGCCCAGTAAAGAATATTATGACTAAAATAATATAGAACAAATTATCGTTAGTCTTCAACAGGGAAAAAAATCTGATAGGATACAATAGACAACAAGTTTTAAATCAATATTCGCAGCGGAAATAATAATTCATTAGAAGAGTTACGTAGAGAATGAAATCTACTTTCTTCTATGAATTTAAAAGTTTATCATCAATATTTTATCCCTGTAACATCAATCAACATTTATCTTGAATCAAATATTCATCTTTGCACTACAGGCCAAAGATATTCATCAGTTGATCATGTTCATCTCAACACCTGTTTATCTTTGCACTAAAGGCCAAAGATATTTATAAGAAAATCAACCATCTTTGCACTACAGGCCAAAGATATTCAGTAATATCATCATTTAGGACTGAGGATGATGAAAAATATTTTAAAGAAAACGAATCCAGTGAAACAAAAGAATAAATATTAAGGATTCGTATTTTGGTTTATCCATGTCCAAAATACCTCATAAATAACCATAGTGGAGTAAAATTCAAGAATGATCAAAACATGGATACAATCAGAGCTAGTATCCATAATAGATATTTTGGACAAAAACAAAAATTTAATTTTTTTGTGAATAGTGTCGTATACGTGAATAGTAACCCCGACACTAAAAGACAAGAATTCACAAGAAAAATCTTACCAATATTTCGGCATAATGATATTAAAAGAATTAATATCATTTATAAAAAAAAATATCATCCCTTACCTCGAAAAGACAGTACTTCTGACTAGAATACTGGATATAGTGCTGAAGAAAACTTGCACCGTATAGCAACACTCAAAGTATCAAAACACTCACAAGAATACGATCGATAAGATAGAGAGAGAAAGAGAGAGACAACTTGTTTTTGGTGTGATTTTCAATTCTAACCTAAGCACCCTATTTATAGGAAAATGCTTAGAACACCAAAGCAGAAAATTTAATAAAATATTAATATTTTCAAATTATATTCCTACGCACACCACACCAGACCAAAATCATTAGCCATCCACCCCACAAAAATAACAAAAATGTGTTTCTTAATTAAAATATTTTAAACTTCAAAAATTAATTATTTCGGAACTTCGGAACTTCAATAATTCATAATAAATAGCCTTTTTTTAGAAAAATTCAAATCTTATGTCCATTCCATAGGAAATTTAATTCTCTACAACTTTGCAGAAGAAAGTTTTTCCAAATTCTAAGCAGAAGTTTATCGAAAACCACATACGGACGATTTTACAGGCTATAATCAAATTTTAGTCAAGAAATGGGGTCCACCAACACACAAAACATGTTTTAAATATTTTAAGTAATAAAAATACTCTTCCTCCTCATATATTCATATATCCCACATTCATTGTAAAAATATCACCATTATTATATTATTATAATATAATAATATATTTAAATGAATTATTTTATCAGAAAAAGAGAAAATAATAATTTTCAACAATTGTCACATTAAAAATTTTCTCCATCTATATCCACATAAAATGAATATTTTCATTATCATCTTCCAAAATGGAAGTGGGAACACATTACCATGGATTTCATTACGGGTCTTCCCATGGTTTCTCAAGGCATAAATGTTATTTGGGTTATTGTTGATAGATTAACCAAGTCTGCTCATTTCTTACCGATACGGGAGACTTATTCCCTTGAACGTCTTGCTCGTATGTACGTAAATGAGATTGTGAGATTGCATGGCATGCCAGTATCCATAGTTTTGGATCGTGACCCAAGATTCACATCACGATTTTGGGTTAGCTTGCAAAAAGCTCTGGGCACAGATTTACGATTCAATTCGGCATACCATCCTCAAACGGATGGACAATCAGAGAGGACTATTCAAACTCTTGAAGATCTATTAAGACTCTGTGTCCTAGACTTCAAAGGGAGTTGGGATAAGTATTTACCATTGGTGGAATTCTCCTACAACAACAATTATCAAGCAAGTATAGGTGTGGCTCCATTTGAAGCATTGTATAGACGAAAGTGTCACTCTCCAGTATGTTGGGACGAGGTGGGTCAACATTGTTCGGACCAGAGTTGATATGTATGACTACAGAAAAGATCCAAATGATTCGACAACGTATACAAATGGCACAGGATCAACAAAAGAGTTATGCGGATCTTCATCGAAAGGACGTGGAATTTAGTATTGGGGATCATGTATTGTTACGTGTGGCTCCATGGAAAGGAGTTACAAGATTTGGTAAGAGAGAAAAGCTCAATCCATGATTTATTGGTCCATTTCAGATTCTTGACCGAATAGGAAATGTGCCCTATAGACTCGCATTACCTCCAAGTATGTC
The DNA here is from genome assembly GCA_020205605.1 of Panax ginseng. NCBI lineage: Eukaryota > Viridiplantae > Streptophyta > Magnoliopsida > Apiales > Araliaceae > Panax > Panax ginseng. Next base: position 65,227,845 of record CM035149.1, read on the forward strand.
TCGTGTTCATAATTTTTTTCACATATTTGTGCTACGTAAATATGTGAAAGACCCGAATCACATTATTGAGTTAGAACCGGACGAGATAGCCGAAGATTTAATGTATGAAGAGGTACCTGTCAAGATCTTGGATAGGAAGGAGCATGTCCTTCGCACAAAGGTCATACCACAAGTCAAAGTTTTGTGGAGGAACCATGTTATTGAGGAAATGACCTGGGAGTTGGAAACAGAAATGAAAGCGAGGTATCCTAACCTTTTCGAAACACCAGGTACGTACGTCAATTTCGAGGATGAAATTTCATAAGGAGGGGAGGTTGAAAGACCCCAACTTATTATAAATGAAATTAAATTTCCTCTATTTATTATAGTAAGGGTTGCTTTGATTAATGTGGTTAGTTATGGGTAAAATGTGCAAATATTTCAAATAAGCAAGTGGTTATAAAATATTCATTGTTGTCGGAGAATATTCGTTTGGTCGTGCAATATTCTTACTGTCGGGGAATATTCGTACGAAGGCGCAGCCTTGTGTGGGCCCCATAACAGAAAGTGATTGGATGAAGAAAACGACAAGTATAAGTTCTTTATAAATAACGGCGTAGTTGTTACCATTAATATTGTTGAAATACTCGGTGGTTAAAATACAGTAGCACACAGTATTGTACTAATTATTGATTCTTACGTAAGAAGGCACTACTCAATAATTGTTATAGTAATTACTGTTCAATATTTTATTTTATTAATAATTATTGCGTTGATATTTTATATTATTGTTGTTTCAATAATTCTCATTACACAGTATTTTCCATTATCGGATCAATAATTCATATTATTTGAATAATATTATTAGATAGCAATATTGGCAATGTCTAAAAAGTTCTGTCTAAGGAGAGGTTTGGTCACCCAATTACGCGCTAGTAAGGAGAAATTCTTATTGGAAAGCCCCTCTTCCTAGAGCTATGCGGTTGTCGATATTATGATTCTGTAATATTATTTGTGAATAATTAATTATTGATTTATATGATAAGAAAAATATTCATTTTATGTGGATATAGATGGAGAAAAATTTTAATGTGACAATTGTTGAAAATTGTTATTTTATCTTTTTCTGATAAAATAATTCATTTAAATATACTATTATATTATAATAATATAATAATGGTGATATTTTTACAATGAATGTGAGATATATGAATATATGAGGAGGAAGAGTATTTTTATTATTTAAAATATTTAAAACATGTTTTGTGTGTTGGTGGACCCCATTTCTTGACTAAAATTTGATTATAGCCTATAAAATCGTTCGTATGTGAATTTCGGTCAACTTCTGCTTGAAATTTGGAATTCTTCTGCAAAGTTGTAAAGAATTAAATTTCCTATGGCATGGACATAAGATTTGAATTTTTCTTAAAAAAGGGATATTTATTATGAATTATTGAAGTTCCGAAGTTCCAGAATAATTAATTTTTGAAGTTTAAAATATTTTAATTAAGAAAAATGTTTTTGTTATTTTTGTGGGGTGCATGGCTGATGATTTTGGTCTGGTGTAGTATGCGTAGGAATATAATTTGAAAATATTAATATTTTATTAAATTTTCTGCTTTGGTGTTCTAAGCATTTTCCTATAAATAAGGTGCTTAGATTAGAATTGAAAATCACACCAGAAACATGTTTTCTCTCTCTTTTTCTCTCTATATTATCGAGCGTATTCTTGTGAGTATTTTGATACTTTGAGTGTTGTTCTACGGTTCAAGTTCCCTTAAGCACTATATCCAGTATTTCAGTCAGAAGTACTGTCTTTTCGAGGTAAGGAATGTTATTTTTTTTATAAATGATATTAATTCTTTCAATATCATTACGCTTAGAAATATTGGTAAGATTTTCTTGTGAAATTCTTGTCTTTTAGTGTTTCGGGGTTACTTATTCACGATACTCTGACATTATTATTCACTTAATATGGCACTATTCATAGAAAAATTAATTTTTATTTTTGTCCAAAATATCTATTATGGATACTAGCTGATTGTATCCATGTTTTGATCATTCTTGAATTTTACATACACTATGGTTATTTATGAGGTATTTTTGGACATGGATAAACCAAATAATCTAATCCTTAATATTTATTCTTTTGTTTCATGGATTCATTTTTCTTTAAAATATTTTCATCATCCTCACCCTAAATGATGATATTACTGAATATCTTTGGCCTGTAGTACAAAGATGGTTGATTTTCTTATAAATATCTTTGGCTCGTAGTGCAAAGATAAACAGGTGTTGAGATGAACATGATCAACTAATGAATGTCTTTGGCCTGTAGTGCAAAGATGAATATTTGATTCAAGATGTATGTTTATTGATGTTACAGGGATAAAATATTGATGATAAACTTTTAAATTCATAGAAGAAAGTAGATTTCATTCTCTACGTAACTCTTCTAATGAATTATTATTTTCGCTGCGAATATTGATTTAAAACTTGTTGTCTATTGTATTCTATCAGATTTTTTTCCCTGTTGAAGACTAACGATAATTTGTTCTATATTATTTTAGTCATAATATTCTTTACTGGGCTAGTTGAGCTCACCCTTTTCCTTTTTGTTCCATTTTTCTTCTCAGGAGGCGAGAATGTAGCGAGTACTATTCGGGGAGTGGAATGATGATTCTAGAAGTTGTTTTAGTAGTCCTCACTATTTTGTAAAATAGTGTATCAATAATTGTAATGAGGACTTATTTGAGTGTGGATATTGTCTAGAAGACAATATTTGTATTTAAACTCACAGTTTAAGTGTTATCGTATTTTGCACAACAATTGTATTAATAAAGTTGTAGTTGTTTCTGTACCATGTGTTTGGCGACTCAGAATAGGTGATGTATACCTATTTTGGGGGCGTCACATGGGTTGCTAAAACTTAGATCCATATCATTTTGATGCTCGAAATTAAAGTTTTCAGAACTGATCTATGAACCCAAAATTTTGGTCTGACAACCGAATGTCAGGGCTCATAAATCTTTGTGTTAGGTGTAAGAGCTTTAATCTGAAACTTGCAGCAAGCCCATATCATGTTTATATTGAAAGATATGATCGGTCAAAGTGTGTTGATCGAGCTCAAAAATTTGAATCTGGGCAACCCAGAATTTTTCCAAGTGGTCTGACAAGATTTTCGAAGCCCCTGATCTTGCTGTTGTTTGTTTGTTTGACCATGTTGTTTCCATGTTGTAGCATGGTATAAGGACTACATAATCAAGCCTTTATCTCACCCAGAAAACATATAGAATTAAAGTTATAAGCAGTCAATCAAGCGTTGACTGTCTGACTGGGTAAATTTCTGGGAAACCCAGAATTTACCAAGAACAGTTCTTGACCCCTTCTTTGATTGGCTCAAATCTTTCTTTAATGTTGTTGCTATACTGATATGATGATATATTATTGTACCCTGACATGATAACTACACGATGGAACCTTTAAATCACACTCAAGCAAGCGGGAACGTGTAGATTCAACGGACAAAAGCATTACACCAAATCGTTTGTTCTTCATTTACGGAAAACCCGAAATGAAGAAGCGAATCTGATGAAATGTTTCAGTAGCTTAGATCTTGCGGGTTGTTTATGTTTTGACCATACTACATCAGTACTACAACATTATCACATTATACTGCCTAGAAAAACATCAAGAACACGAATCTATTGTTGGTCAAAGTACCCACCCTGCAGACTGACATGATGTTTTGGGTTTCTTCAAGAACACCTATATACGGCAGTTACCGTAAGCTATAGAGGCCCTAGCGACAGTTTAATTAGAAAATTAATTATTTTAATAAATAATTAGAGAAAAATAGTTTTAAATTATTAAAATACATAATAAATTATGAAAATTTATTTTAAAGCACGAAAATTAGTTTTTAATTATTTAGAGTATATTTCATAAATATTTAATATTTTGGAATATAAATGGTATTTAATTTATTTAATTATAATATTAAATAAATTATTTAAAAATGATTTTAATACTTTAAAAATCATGAAAAATTATATTATGGTATAAGAAAATATTTTAAGTTATTTTTAATAACTTTTGATATTTTGTGATAAAATTCATTAATAAATTAATATTAATGGTAATTAGTTTATTTAATAATTATATTAAATAAATTATGGAAAAATAGAATTAATGATTTAAAATTATATAAAAATGATTTAAGTGTTAGAAAAATATTTTAAGTTATAAAATATAACTTTTGATATTTTGTCATAAAAATATTAATATTTTAATATTAATAGCAATTATCGAGATAATAGATTTAATTGTATAAAATCATATAAATATAATTTTAAGGTATTAAAATACTTTGTAATATTATAAATATATTATAATATTATGTTATGATTTCCATTAATATTTAGTATTAAATAAATATTAATGATAAAGGAATATTGTGGTATTTATATTATATAAATACGATATAAGTGATTGAAAAATTATGATAAATGATATTAATTATCTGAAAATTATTATGAGTAGATGAAAATATTTTGGTCGATAATAAATTATCTAAGATAATTGTTAAGTGTTTAAAGAGTTTAATTGAACTTAAACTCGAGTATTGTGTCCATTAGGCAAATCAAGATGTTAGAATTTTGTTGGATTCAACTCGGACTTAAATAGTCTGACTTGATGCTAAGTTTTATATGCTGAATAGACTGATAGAGTTATGTGCTATGTGTTTAGGTTATATATATATATATGATAGTATTATATTGTGATGATATTATTCTAATTTGTATATCGATATTATCTATATTAGGTATTCAGTCAAAGCTTATTAAAATGTGTAACGGTAATCAACGAAATAGGCAAGTTTTTCTTAACTCTACTCAGAGTTGTTTCATTCAGATATGCTTATGGTTAATCATTGCTGATTGCCATGTAGAATTGTACTCTGTACATATTGCATGTATAAGTCAAGTATGAAAGGTTGTTCACCTTCATTACCATTCGGTCCAAATAAATTTGTTCATGTTTAATACTTGTTCAGTCAAAAGTTTTTTCGTGCTAGTTCTCAACTATATTGATGAATTATAGCCAGCTTATTATTCAGACTCTTTCAATCATGATATATCCTGAAATAAAATTTAAACTTGTTGGGCAACCTTCATGCTCACCCTTGCTATATCATGATAAACATTGCAGATAAGGCGAATATGTTGGATACAAGGAAAGGTTAAAGACAGTTCCAGCTTAAAGTTAATGTGTGCGATTAGATTTGTAATAGTATTATATGATAATAATGTTATGTGTTAGTCAAGTTATGAATTGTGTATAAGTTAAGGTTACTCGACCTTGGGGAATAGTGTATAAGGTTTAATGTATAAACAATATATGTTTATATCTTCCGCAATAGTTATAGAATGTTTGTACCAGATCCGTGGTGATTTGGGATCCAGATTTGGGGCTGTCACAAATCGTGTTTCACAAAAGTCGGGGAGTGCCTAACACCTTCTCCTCTCTTAAGCAAGCCCCCAAACTCTATGAATTTCGGTTTTCAAGACCAATTAAACGGAGTCACATATTAGGCTATATTATAAATTATTTCAAAATTTGGTTGAGTTGGTACAACCATTTAACTCATACCAACTGGAGGCTCTGTTTAATTCGGCCCAATCAATTAAAATCAATCTTTTCAAATCGTCGACATTATATGTTGGTCTCTTCCTAAACTATCACCCTTTAAAGCAAGATCAAATCAACATAGAAAAAATAAAGGGTAAGAATCAAACACATAGGAATTTAGAATTTTTCCGACGTTGACAATATATATATATATATATATATATATATATATATATATATATATATATATATATATATATATAAAAAGAATTCTTAAGTGTTGAGTGTACTTAACACTTTTCCTCGATTTAAATAAAATCTCAAATTCTCGAATCTCAGTTTTAAAAATTATAATTATGGAGTCAACATAAAAGAGACAAGCTATTTTATGAGTAATCGAAGGGTCTTGGCCCGATGATTATTTTCATTCATTGTGTACCAAGAGGGTGTGAGTTCAAATTTTGACAATGACAAAGGAAATATGTGTGTTTAAACTAGTGAAACAAACTATTGTATGAGTTGCTTTGTATTCTTGACCATTCAAATTATTAAAGACAACCTCTAAATATATATATATATATATATATATATATATATATATATATATATATATATATATATATATATATATATATTGCTAAATTGAGAGTAACCTCTAAAAATTTGCTATAATGAAAACCTTGATTTTTGTCACCAAACAACACTTATATCTTATTTTATAAAATCAAAGGGAAAAACACGAGCAACGGCAAGAACAAGAGCAAAAGCAAAAAGCTCAAATTAGAAAAAATATTTGCATACAACTACAAGGGTAAATTTGAAAAGTATCAAAAATCTTCATGTAGAATTAAGAACTATATAAAAATTTGAGGATCTATATCGTTTATTGCATTGGATCCTATTGATATAGCTAGTTTCCCTCAAGAATTATCTTAAGATTAAAAATAATACTACTACTATCACATAATTTTGAATCACATAATACTATATATATATATATATATATATATATATATATATATATATATATATATATATATATCACTGTGGCTCTGTGTGACATGCAGTGTCTAGTAAATATGTATATATATGTATGTGAGTTTTATTTGATCCAAATAATATGATAGTAGTATTGCTCTACAATAATTCTCACGCCGATCGGGGAATAATCGGCGTAGGAAAATGACAAACCAAATTTTTTTTATTAATTTTTTTTATAATCTTCGAATAATTTATGTGATTTATTGGGCTGGAATTTTTATTAGAATAAAGTGATTTGGATATCATTTGGATACATGTAAAAATATATATGCATGCGATGCTGTCCGCATATATTTTTTACATGTATCCAAAACGACATCCAAATCACTTTATTCTCGTAAAAATTTCAGTTTCAATAAATAACATAAATTATTTGAGAGACATTATAAAAAATAAAAAAAAAAAAAAAATTTTTTTTTGGCCGGTCGCCCAATCCCGGTCCGCGTAGAAGGACTCATTGCTCTAAGATTAAGATGATGTAGCTATATTCTGTAGGACCCATGTGCTATTGTATTTTTGCTTTCATTTATATATCAAACAAAATTTTTAAAAAAAAAATAATATAGAAGATGATGACAAAATCCACTCACAGCGGAGAGAGTCCACAAAAAAATAGTCAAGAACTGAAAAACCTCTTCCATCCAGAAATCTCTCTCACTAGAAAACGGACCCAGATAAAATTCCCATCTTTCTCTCTCATCCCATTGTTCATGCTCTATTGGGATTCTTTTTGGTCATGTTCTAAAGATTCTGAACAATGAATGTGCTCAGGTATGTTAACCCAATTTATTATTATTATTTAATTTATGTTTTTGGCTCTCTGAGTTGATTTATCGTTATTGAGACTTATATATATATATTACATGTTTGAGTTGCTCTTATTATTGATTGGTACTCAGTATGATGATTTTTATGTTAAAAAGGTTTAATTGCAATGAAAATGAAAGATTTAAAAAGTGTATGTGTTCCAATATCTAATAGTAGATCTGTGAAATGAGGAATAACTAGTGTTATTGCTATATTTGGAAGTCAATGTGTTACAAAAGTGGGAAAAATTGTGTACATTAATCGAAACATTTTCTTGGAAGTAAATTGATTTGTTTTTGGAATATTTAAGAACTATAACACACTTTAGAATTATTTTAGTGCTTATCTAATCTGTCTTTGAGTATTTTTTGGATATTTCATGGAGATGTATCTTCTTTGTGGAGCTCTCGGATTGGTGGACAAGTAGGATTTGGGAGAACAATTCGTTCTTTGGATAAATGGGGTCTCGATTATGTTGAATTACTTAGTTTGGCAACTGGGCTGTGAAATTGTTAACTATACACTAATGGTGGATTTCTGTTTGTGAAGTTTATTAGCAGTTTCACCAGTGATAAGATTTGTATTGTGTAACGAGGATGTGGTTGAGGTCACAATCAAGATTACACTGTCTATTCTTTGGTTTCTGCACGTCTATTATTCTAGGGATGTTAAATAATTTTTGGGTTCTTAAAGCTAAACCTAATGTGTCAAGGAGACTGTTAAAGTAGAAAGTCTAATCGGGTTTTATTTCAGAAATGAAAAATGAAAAAGAGGACAGCAGATCATGTCCTTGAGTGGTGGCTGGAAAGGCCAATCTAATTTATTTTAACTTTAGAAACAATTCTTGTAAGGTGACTTAACCTAAATAGTTTTAATGTTTGGCTTTCAGTGAATGAGCAAGTTATCTAGTAGTATTGTGGTGTATTCAGACATTTCTTTACCTTTTCCCTCTGCTTTATAAAACAGGGTGTGTTAGAATCGCTATGTTGTGTTTTTATTATCATGTGCCTTAAAAGTTCTGTGGTGTGATCTATTAATCCTTTTTCCTTTTTGGAAATATAGTTGTTGATGTCTTAAAAGAAAAGGAGAAAATGAAAACATGCAGATAGCATTAGTAGAGAGGTGTCCTAATAGATACGAATTTCAAAATTTTCCTTTTTCTCTTTTTCCTAGAAAAGAATTTCAGTTTTTGCAGCAAGTGTAAGGAAAGAAATTAGGTGTTAGCTAGTTGCTTTTAGGATTGATTATCCCTGCCATCAGATATGTTAGATGTCTCAACAGTTTTAGATCATGGATATATTGGAGTAATGTTTAAGTTCTTTGCAAACTATAAAAGTCAAGAGTACGTTGGGACGAATGAGCAACTTTGATGGGGACGGGGTCTTGGGACAAGGGATAATATCACACAGATAATTCTCACGCAAAACTCAATCAATTAATTATTAATGTATCAAAATAATGAAGTACATCACTATTTATAACACTCCTACACAACTTTCCTAACCTAACTTGAACTCTAATAAGATAATTACAAATAAAAGAAACTAATTAAAATACAACTTTTATTTCATAGGCTTTCAAAGTCTCTTATATTGTTCCAACCAACTTTTACGGGCTCGTCCCTACATCATTTCTCCTCCGCTGAAAAAAACTTGACTCCGTCGAGTTATGAACATCAACACAAGAATCACGTTGAATCGCCAAGGAAGTCTTCGCAAGCTTCAAATTTGGCATATCAAGAGCTCAAGTAAGAGTGAATCTGGTATTGTCTTTGATAATCGAATAGATATTAGCACGAGCATCATGTTGCGCATGACGTTCTCATAGCCATTTACGCCCTAAGATAATGTGACAAACTTTAAGGGGTAGAACATCACACATAATGGTATTCTTAAGCTTGCCAACGAAAAATGTAACCATACACCTCTGGGTAACCCGCAACTTGGTATTTGTAATCCTGTAACATCATACGGCTCCTAGTGATGCTCAACTTTTAACCCAAGTTTCTTAACTGCTACCTCAGAAATAACATCCAGACAACTCCCAAAGATCAATCACAAGAGAGCACACGCTTCACACACACTGACTCTCTAAAAAATTTTCCCACGATGGATTTTTGGATCATCCTTATGTTTCTGGAGAACAGGTAAAGGTCGAAGAACACTTAAACATCCTTCCAAATGAGCCTTAACTTCCAAATCTTGCTCATCGGGCTCATACTTGTCGTTTATCGGCTTGCAAACCTCTTCGTTTAAGTCAGCTTTTCCACATGCTTTGTCAACAATAGCAAGTTGCCTAGAGGGAGAAGAGGCAACATTCATCTTTGAGAAAGGACACTCAAAAGACATATGACCAAAACCACGACAATTATAACACCTAGACGAATTGTTGTTGCTAGCATTAGAAGAACTCGGGGTACGATTAGGCCTGCTAGTAGCTGAAGGGCTTGTTGACGGTCTTTCCATTGGCCTATTTAAAACGGGCTCCACAAAAGTACACTCCCTCCGAGTTTGGACTTGTATTGGAGGTCTAACAGAATTTCTTTTCAAATTATCCTCTATTTGGGTGGCAACTTGAACAGTATCATCTAAAAACAAGAGTTTACCTGTAGCTACACCACCTGCAATCTCTAGATTTAATACTCGACAGTACATGGAAATTTAAACTTCTTCAACCTAAGGAAATTCAGACCGTGTAACCAAACTGTAGAACATTGAAGTATACTCGGCTACAGATTTACTTTCTTGTACCAATTCAATTAACTGCAAATATGCTCGCTGCTTATAATCCAAAGGTACAAAACATCGTGTCATTGCAGCTTTTATATCCTTCCATCTTCTCGCAGCTGTATATAAATTTTGTTGATGTTGATCCCACCAAATCCGAGTTGTTCCTTTCAATTTCCCTCCAGCAAAGAAAAGTTTTTTTTTCATCGGATAATTCATACCAACTAAAGAAGCTCTCCAATCTATGAATCCAATCGAAGAATGTCTCGGGACCATTATCTCCAACATCTAATTTTGCTCCTCTATCCACTGCATTCATCCTAGGATCTGGAGCATTAACTCGTGGATTAGGATCATGCTGTTGTAGTCATTAAGATCCGGAATGGGGTCTTCAAAATTCTCAGGAGCATCTTCTTGTCCCTTATCTACGCGTTCCGTGAGTACATCAACTTTTACTGTAAGTGTTGTAATAGAGGCACGAACATTTGCGATAAATGTTTGATCGAAGTCTTCAATCCTCTTGAGACGCTCATCGTAACATATAATTATCAAGTTTCACGTTGATTTCTCCAGCATTAACTATGATTCCTGTGAATAAAAAAAATATATATTTTTTTTGCTCTAGGGACTTGAGTGCGGGAAATATAAAGAAACAGGGGTTGAACTGAAATTGCTAAAACTTCAGGGGCTGAAATGAAAAAAAGTGAAACTATAGGGGTTGATATGTAAAATTTCAGGGGTTATTTTGAAATTTAAGAAAACTTTGGGGACTAAACTAAAAAAAATTATAAAACTATAATGTACCTAACTGTAATTTGCCAAGAGATTATAGATCGATCTCAAATCTAATTTTTAGTCTTCGTGTCTCTCTTTTTCTTCACTATTTCACGTAAGTCAAAAAGAGAGCAATAAGGCTAAAGGCTTGAGGAGGCTAAAGGCTTGGAATTTTCTAAACAAAAATGAGGATGGTGGCGGCGGGACTTGGCTGGAGGGTGATGGTGGTGATGTGGTGGTAGCTCTTTTCTACTTCTCTTTCATCTCTCTCTTCTCTTCTTTCTTCTTTTTTTTTCATGCTTTGATGATGGTATTTGATTTGGGGTTGCTGAAATTTGGGTTTGGGAGATGGTTTGTGTTTGGCTAGATTTTTTAGTTTTTGGCTGAAATTTGGGTTTGGGAGAAAATTTGGGTTTGGGAGATGGTTTAGGGTTTGGATAAAGGCTTTGTTTAGGGTTTGGATAGCTTTTTTTTTGATGATGATGGGACAATGATTTTGGGACATTGGATGGAGCGGCAGAAGGTGGTTTTGAGATTTGACTTTGATACCAAAATGATGGAGACGGGGTCTTGGGACAAGGGATAATATCACATAGGTAATTCTCACGCAAAACTCAATCAATTCAATATATCAAAATAATGAAGTACATCACTATTTATAACATTACTACACAACTTTTCTAACTTAACTTGAACTCTAATAAGATACAAATAAAAGAAACTAATTAAAATACAACTTCTATTTCAACTTTCAAAGTTTATATTTCATAGGTTGGTTCTACATCAAAGTCAATTTATATAATTGTTCACTAGGCGGACTAGGCATTTTGCGGATTATGTATTTTTTATTATATAAACTTGTTATGATATACAAAATATATAGATGTAATATAAAATCTTACATGAAAGATAAACAAAAAAAAACTATTTTTAAAGTTTTAGCAAATTCATTTATGATGCAAGACAGATTTAGAAAAGAGAAGTTATGGGAAACAATGGAAAAATAAAGTAGAATCTAAACTCCATGTTTAAGTCATTAGGGTTGTATCAACTCTATAAATCAACACTAAGATTAATAAAATACATTTATGGTAGAAATGATTATAATTAACTTCAATATCAATACTTTATAGTCCAAAAGACTTTGTGGAGATTACATCACTATTTAAAGAGACTCAAAGCCTAATATTACTCACTAATAAATAAATGACATCATTTACTCTTATATTAAACATAATAAAAACTCCAAATATTTAATATAAGAATTCTTTGTTAAAGTTTTGACTTGTGGTTTCCATCAATTTCAAGTATTATAGAGTTTTAAAGTCTTTATTAAATCAATGCGGTAGAGGTTTCACCTAAGCTTTAGGCTGCCTAGCGCCTAGGTGGAGATTTTTAGAACACTGTGTAGATCTATAATTTAGAGCAATTTTTTATTTTCCTTTACTTTGGGGTTTTCTTGCGGAGAGAATATGGAAAAAATGGGATAACAGCGTTAAAGAATGGGAACTTATCCAAAATAAATAAAGTTAAAGAATGTGAATTAATTCTTTCATATGTTATGCTCCTCTGTCGATTAATGTGTGTACTTGTTAAAGTTTGAAATGATATTTAACTTTTGGAAGATGATAAATTCACAATAAAAAATGATATTTTCACATGAAAACTGTCGCTATAGATCCTATAGCAACGGTTTTCACTGTCGTTATACATATACAACGACACTTTTCATGTGGAAATATCAAAAAATGTTGTGGAAATATCAATTTCCTTAACTTTTATGCATTTAGAAAATAACTGAATTTTTTTAGTTTATTATACAGAGAGCTGCTACTTCCTGGGACAAGCTTTCCTTTTATAACTTAAACTCTATTAGCAGTTATTACATCAATATATAGGAATATACTTGGAAGCCTAAGTACTATTAAGACTAGCATTTCCTTAAGTATCAATGCGTCTGTTTACATATATGAATTTTGATATGATTCTAGTTGAATTCAAAATTCATGTTTTTGGCATTGGAATTTATGGGAACTGAACCTGCCTTGACTCATTTTTTTACTTTTTGAATTCCATTCCATAGGATTTAAAATCACTCTATGCATTCCATTCCAAATAGTCTACCCATGAAAATCTCTATGCTATCCCAACCCAAAATAGTCAGTTCTCTAAAAATTCACATAGGAATTTAACTTAAAAGCATGCAATTTCGAAAAACAAAGGAAGGGGCAATTTTGAAGATGCAAAATATATTTTCTTAAGGCACTTTTACACTTTTAAAATGCCTATTGCTACATTTCTTAAAATGTTCACATTTGCTCAACTCCAATACTACTAATACAACATGCTAAATTGGTAATCCAACAAAATACACAGGTTCATCATTTTTTTCACAGGCCAAACTAGTAGGTAAAAACTAGTTAGGAGCTAAACTGTAATTTGTGAAAGCTCAAGGGCTATTGAGAAATACTATCAAACTAAGGGGCTAGGTCTGAAGATGGAGTTATCTCTGTGGGATAGAGTCCAGTGGCGACAAGGTCTGGCGGTGCAAGGCTTGCGCTTCTCTCTTCTTTCATTATTTCGTTCTTTTCATTCCTTTTTCCGGCAACAGTTGACGAAAGCTAGGCAAAGGTAACTGCGGAGGTTGGGTGTGTTGATTGATGAGCCGCCGGTGGTAGTTCGTTGGGTGATTTGGGTATCCCAACGAACCCTGGGTAAAGTTTGTTATTAATCTAGCGCACCCCTGCTTCCTTGGTGTTGTTATGTCCCAAGATTTTTTTCAATTTTTTAAGTCTTTAATATAACTAGACAACTTTCCCTTTGAAAAACAAGATAAAATTGTGTTCCTACAAAACCAAGCATCTAAGAAACTAAAACCACATGCCTACTTAGATTCAGTTTTGATGTCACTGCGACAATTGACAAGTAATGTTGTTTAAAGTTAATTTTATGTGAGATTTTAGTGAAAAATGTTAATCATTTGGTGTTAATTTGAATAGAAAAGATATTTAGTGGTGTATGTAAATAATAAAAGGTATGATTTAAATATGAGAGATTTGGTAACTCAGAGTATCCAATTGACTAGTAAAGGATCCGACACAGATCCCATACCCACACCCCTAACACTTGTGTCGACACGGGTCCTTTACCTTCAATTGAACACAGTTTCTATTATTTTAGACCTATGCTATCTTAGTTTGCAATTACAGATGTTTCTTTTAGGTCTTGTATGACCTGAAACTTTGTCAATTAAGATGAAGATATGATATTGACTGCTCTTTTAAACTGAGTCATCCTTCTGCAGTGTTGCATGATTAAGTGGCAGGTTTATGGAATCTGCTTTATTTGGAAGCTGAAGTGCATATACTAGTGACATCTCGTGGTTTTTAGCTATGAACTTTGGGTTTCTTGGTAATATCCCGTGGTTTGGGGTCAACTCAAACACGGAAATGTTGACAAAAGTTGTATCCACAAGTGCCCTTCTAGAATCACCAAGACAAAGTGCTTCTTTTGATGTCAGGCAGTGGGGATGGTCCGTTATCTCAATTGTTCCTTGGGCCTTTAATGCCAAAGATAAAATTAAAATGCCGAACATCGTTAACAAAGAGTTAAAAAGGCAGGCGCAACAGCCACCAACCCGCAGTTTTGTTAATGCTAGGGTTTATTCCACCCTGCGCTTCAGGCCTTATGTTTCCAAAGTTCCATGTCATACAGGTGCAAGAGCATTTCTTTCTCAGTTGTTTCCACGATACGGGCATTACTGTGGACCCAATTGGTCAAGTGGGAAGGATGGAGGGTCTCTTCTTTGGGACAAGCGACCAATCGATTGGTTGGACTTTTGCTGCTATTGTCATGACATGGGTTATGACAGTCATGATCAAGCTGAACTTCTGAAGGCAGATATGGCCTTTCTCGAATGCTTGGAGAGGCGTCACATGAGTACAAAGGGCGATGTCCGTGTTGCCCATCTGTACAAGACAATGTGTATCTCAGGTACCTGGCTCCCCCTTTGAAGTATTCAAATTTCGTAATGTTCCTCTGTTTAAGATTCATAGTTTCGTCATTTATCATGCTTAACTCTTTGTTTCAGATTCTCATGTTTTATTATTATAGTCAGCACTTGTTTCTGCCATTAATGACTTATGCTTACGGCAATATGTTGTCTGCAATCTGATGTAGGTCTCAGGAGTATACTTATACCATACAGAAAGCACTTGGTGAAGCTACAATCGCAGCAAGTATCTATTAATTTTGGATGGCTAAGCAATATAAAGAACGATGGAACTTGCAAAAAACTTGAAAATGGATCGATCACGGTTCAAAGATGGGTTTTATGTAAGCTGCCATGGTGGTTAAATATGAAGGTGCCTGTTTGGTTTATTTGAAGATCTCTCATGTTTCCAGCTAAAGCGATGAGTTGTTGCCTGTAACAATTGAGCAGCAGAGTATTGTATCTATAGAATAATGTTTATGCTGAGTTTGGATTGACGAAATGGAATGGAATGGAAGAAGGAATGAAATGGTTTTAAGGTATTTCAAGTGTAAGTTTGGTTGTTGGTGATAGTGGGTGATATAATATGATGACAAAATAATCACATGTATCTATTTCATTGGAATGAATTTTATTTCACCACCTCCTACATTGAATAAAAAACAAGGGGATGGAATGAATTTTTATTCAATTGAAATGGTTTATCCTCCAAATTAATCATTAAATACACTATTTTCATTCAATTCTTTCCTCCATTTCATTCTCTAACTCCAAACTTAGCACTAGCATTAGTCATATTTGTAAATATTAGGTCTCAGATTTAGAGTATTTTGCATTTCATGTATTCATGATAAATAATTGTGTACTAAATTGTAATAACCCGAATTTTTTTTTGTTAATAATTAAATATTAATTTTATTTTTCTTAAAAACATAATTAAATTGGAAAAGATAAGTTACTATTTTTTTTTATTTTGCTTGGAAAGTTAAATTCTTTAAGTAGATAATTAAATAAGGGAATTGATATTTTCACAAGTTAATTTGATATTTTCACAAGTAAGTCTTATTTTTAACTAAACCAACTCTTTGTACAGTAAGCTAATTATAAGATTTTAGTTCTTATATTCAAATTATCCTCATTTGATAAATAACTAAACATTTAATTGCTTAACTTTATTTGATTAATAGCGTTACTCAACTAAGACAACTTTTATTTATTTAATTTTATGATAGTAATAATATTAATGTCAAGAGGCAAAAATACGACACACACATATCTTGTGAGTTTAAATACAAATATTATCTTCTTAGACAATATCCAAACTCAAATAAGTCCTCATTACAATTATTGATACACTATTTTACAAAATAGTGAGGACTGCTAAAACAATTATCTTGAAACATCACTCACACCCCCATTTAGTTCTGCATTATATTCTCGCCTCTACGAAGAAGAAAAATGGAACAAAAAGAAAAGGGTGAGCTCAACTAGCCCGATAAAGAATATTATGACTAAGATAATGTAGAACAAATTATCGTTAGCCTTGATAAATCGAGATAAAATATAATGGACAACAAGTTTTAGATCGATATTTGCAATGTGAAATAACAATTCATTAGAAGAGTTAAGTAGAGAATGAAATCTACTATCTTCTATGATTTAAAAGTCCATCATCAATATTTTATCCTGTAACATCAATCGATATACATCTTGAATCAAATATTCATCTTTTTTACGGGCCAAAGATATTCATTTTGTATCACCGATTGGTCGTATTCATCTCAACTTTTTTGTCCATCTTTACACTACGGACCGAAGATATTCATCGAGTAATCATTCATCTTTTGCCTACGGGCCAAAGATATTGAGTTATATCATCATTTAGGGTGAGGATGATGAAAAATATTTTAAAAAAGCGAATCGGTGAGATAAAAGGACAAAGATTAGGGATTAAGTACTTTAGATAATCAAGTTCAAAAATACTCCATAATAAACCATAGTGGAGTAAAATTCAAGAATGAAGATCAAAACATGGATCTGATCAAAGATAGTAACCATAATAGACATCTTGGACAAAGAAGAAAATTTCATTTTTACATGAATAATAATTCGTGAATTGAATAGTGAATATGTATATCGTGAATAGTAACCCTTGACACGAAAAGGTAGAAATTTCGAATGAAAAAATACTTCATGAATATCGTGAATAGTGATATAGTGAATACCTCGACACAAAAGGTAAAAATTCGACATGAAAAGGTAAAAATTTCATAATAAAATTCATACCAATATTTTGGTATAATGATATTGAAAGAAATAACATCATTCTGAAGAAAATAACATCCCTTACCTCAAAAAAGAATAGTACTTACGGATGAAATATCGGATATAATCTTTGAAGGAAACTTGCCTTTGAATAGCAACTCTCAAAGTATCTAAATACTCACAAAAATCGCTCGATATTATAGAGAGAAAACTTGATTACGGTGTGATTTTCAATTCTAACTAAGCACCTATTTATAGGAAAATGCGAGCAAGCAAATGGTAGACTAAATTACTAAATAATATTTTTTTACACTTTCTATTCATTCCGCACCACCACTTTGAAATAAATTCACCACACATTGAGGGCCCAAAAAATTTCAAAGATTTTTCACCACAAAAAACAAAAGTGGGGCCCACCCATGTTTTTTAATAAAAATATTTATTTTGAAACTTCAATAATTCATAATAAATAGCCCTTTTATCAGAAAAATCTGAATTTTATGTCCATTCCATAGGAAATTTAATTCTCTACAACTTTGTAGAAGAAAGTTTTCCAAATTCAAGCAAGAAAAATCTTGAAATCCACATACGGATGATTTTTAATACCTCCATTTCGACAAAATCTTGATAAAACACCTCAACATTAATTCCTTCATTTATATCCACATAAAATAAATATTTCCTTATCATATAAATCAATAATTAATTATTCACAAATAATATTACGAGAATCACAATAATAATGACGAGGTCGTTCCGGAAAGAGGGGCTTTCAGATAAGGATTTCTCCTTCTTGGTGCTTGATTAGGTGACCGAACCCCTTTCTAGATAGAACTTCCTTAGACATTGCCAATAATGCTATCTAATAATATTATTCAAATAATATGAATTATTGATCGATAATGGGAAATCTTATGCGATGATAATTATTGAAACAACAATAATATAAAATATCAGCGTAGCAATTATTGAATCAATAAAATAAAATATTGAGCGATAATTCTTTGTAACAATTATTGAGTAGTGCCTTCTTACGTAAGAATCGATAATCAAAAAAATCTTTGTGCAATCTGGTGTCTTCTTTGTGCGACCACGCGTATTCTTGTATTTTAACCACACGGGTATTCCAGCGATGTTACTTGGTAACAACTACGTTATTATTTATAAAAACTCAAACTTGTCATTTTTTCTTCATCAAGCCAGTTTTTCCATTATGGGGCCCCATAAATGGTTTGCTATGCGTCGTAAATACGAATATTCCCAAACAACAAGAATATTCCACGACCAAACGAATATTCCAAACAACAATGAATATTTTATAACCACTTGCTTATTTTGCAAAATTTGCACATTTTACCCATAACTAACCACATTATATCAAATTAACACCTTATTATTTCAAAATAATAAATAGAGGAAATTCAATTTTATTTATAAAAAGTTGGGGTCTTTGACCTCCCCTCCTTATGAAATTTCATCCTCGAAATTGGCGTCACGTACAGTGTTTTGAAAAGGTGAGGGTACCTCGCTTTCATTTTCGATTCAACTCCCGGTCATTTCCTCGATAGCATGGTTCCTCCACAAAACTTTGACTTGTGGTATAACCTTTGTGCGTAGGACATGCTTCTTTCTATCCAAGATCTTGATAGGTACCTCCTCGTACGTTAAATCTTGACTTTATCTCATCTGGTTCTAACTTCGATAATGTGGTTTGGGTCTTTCACATATTTCTGAAGCATAGATATGTGAAAAACATTATGAACACGAGACATGCTTGGAGGTAATGCGAGTCTATAGGCCACATTTCCTATTCGGTCAAGAATCTCAAATGGACCAACAAATCGTGGATTGAGCTTTCCTCTCTTCCGAATCTTGTAACTCCCTTCCATGGAGCAATACGTAACAATACATGATCCCCGATATTAAATTCCACGTCCTTTCGATGAAGATCGCATAACTCTTTTTTGTCGATCTTGTGAGGTTTTATATCGTTGTCGGATCATTTGGATCTTTTTGTAGTCATCATACGTACCAATTCTGGTCCCAACAACGTTGCTTCACCCACCTCGTCCCAACATCTTTGAAAGGACACTTTTCGTCCATCAATGCGCTCGAATGGAGCCATGCCTATACTTGCTTGATAGCTTTGTTGTTGTAGGAGAATTCCACCGATGGCAAGTACTTATCAACTTCCTTTGAAATCTAGGACACGAGTCTTAATAGATCTTGAGAGTTTGAATAGTCCTTTACGATTGCCGTCCTGGTTTGAGGATGGTATCTTAGAAGCTGAAAATAAATCCGTGCCCATAGCTTTACGCAAACTAACCCAAAATCGTGAAGTGAATCTTGGGTCACGATCCAAAACTATGGATCTTGGCATGCCATGCAATCTCACAATCTCATTCACGTACATCTGAGCAAGGCGTTCGAGGGAATAAGTCTCCGTATCGGCAAGAAATGAAGCGAGACTTGGTTAATCTATCAACAATAACCCAAATCGCATCTATGCCTTGAGAAACCTTGGGAAGACATAATGAAATCCATGGTAATGTGTTCCCACTTCCATTTAGAATCTCAAGTGGTTCTGATGGACCCTTTGGCACTTGATGCTCGCCTTTACACGTTGACAAGTTAAACACCTCGAGATAAACTCGCGATCTCTCTCTTCATATTGCTCCACCAAAATGTATGTCGAAGATCATGATACATTTTGGTACTCGAGATGGATTGCAAGCGGTGTGTTGTGTGCCTCCATCATGATTCTATGCTTCAAGTCGAGAATCGTTAGGAATGCAAAAGTGCGGAGTTGACTCGAAGTATTCCTTCTTCATCGATTCTTGCTTACGGAATAACACCTTCTTGTACTTTCTTCTTCTTCATACGCATCATCTCGGGGTGCGTGGCTTGAGCGACTTTAACTTTATCGATTAAAGTCGGTTCTACTCGTATATTTGATATCATCACGTGGGTACTTGGAGCCTTTAACTCTATCTCCATCCTTTGTAAGTCGTACAAAATGGGTCTTTGTGTTAACAACATCGCTTTTCGTGCCGCATACGATCTTACTACTCGATCGTCGACTACCACGTTTGCTTTTTCAGGATGATATTGAATGGTATGGTCGTAATCTTTCAACAGCTTTCGAGCCAGCGTCGTTTGCCGCATGTTGAGTTCCTTTTGGGTGAAGAAATATTTGAGGCTTTTATGATCCGTATAAATCTCCACTTTCTCCCCATACGGTGTAGTGTCTCCAGATTTTCAAGCAAAAGCATTGCTGCTTGACTCGGATCATGAGTAGGATAATTCCTCTCATATTCTTTGAGTTGTCATGAGGCATAGGCTATGACTTTCCCATGTTGCATGAGAACACATCTAACCCTTTGCACGAAGCATCATTTGTAGATAACAAATCCATCCGAAACGGATGGTATTGTTAGAAGCAGTCTTAGAAATGAGTCTCCTCTTGAGCTCTTGGAAACTCTTCTCGCATTCCTCGCTCCATACAATTTTTATCTTTTCGAGTCAATTTGAGTTAGCGAGTAGCGATTAGAGAAAATCCTTCCACGAATCTCAGATAATAACCGGCTAAGCCCTGAAAGCTTCGTACTTGATCATGAGACTTGGTTGCTCCCAACTTTGTATTGCTTGATCTTGTCGGGTGACGAGATACTCCATGTTTTGACACCACGTGCCCAAGGAATGCTACTTCCTCAAGCGAACTCGCATTTCTTGACTTGGCATATAGCTTGTTATCACGAAGCCTTTGAAGTACCGACTTCAAATGGTGCTCATGATCTTCACGACTTTTGGAATAGATGAGGATGTCATCAATAAAGAACAACAACAGAACTGATCCAAATATTCCTTGAACACACGGTTCATCATATCCATGAAAGCGGCGGGAGCATTAGTCGATCAAAAGACATGACTAAGAATTCATAATGCCCGTGCAGGAGTTACGAAGGCGGTCTTGGAATATCCTCGGTTTTAATCTTTAATTGATGATATCGAGCGAAGATCGATCTTTGAAAAGAATTGTGCTCCTTGCAAATTTGGTCGAACAGGTCATCAATGCGAGGTAGCGGATACCTATTCTTGATGGTGACATGGTTCAATTCTCGATAGTCAATACAAAAGTCGCATACTCCGTCTTTCTTCTTTTCTGAATAAAAGCAGGAGCACCCCGAGGAGATGTACTAGGGCCGAATGAAAGCGATGTCTAACAACTCTGTAGTTGGACCTTTAACTCACGAAGTTCAATAGGAGCCATTCGATATGGGGTTTTAGAAATGGGTTTTTGTACCGGGTTCGAGGTCGATAAAAATTCAACTTCACGTTACGGGGGTAGGCCGGGAAGTTCTTTAGGGAAATCGTCGGAAAATTCACTAACAATGAAATATTATTCAAATCGGCGTATTTTTGTTCAAGTCCATAACATGGGCTAAGAAAGCTTGACATCCATTTTTCAATAAGCGAATGGCTTTATGGCTTGATATGGCGGTGATTGACTTTAGTGGTTTGGTTGCTTGAATTAGCATACTTGAGGTTGGTTAGGAATATGAAAACTAATGACCTTACGAAAATAATCAATTTTGGCATGATGAGTAGTTAACCAATCAATCCCTAAAATCACATCAAATGCAAGTATCTTTAAAGAGATAAGATCAGCGGTAATGTGATGGTGCCAACTTGGATCAAGCAAGATTTATAAATAGTGGATGTAATGAAAGTTTTCTCTAGCAGAGTCTCAACGAGATAAGTCAAAGTCTAATTTTCTCGAGTCAAGTTCAAGCGTTGAGCACAAGCAGGAGAGATAAAAGAATGGGTAGAAGCCGGTATCTAGTAAGGTATAAACTTTGCAAGAGTTTATGATTAACTTACCGTGATAACCTCGTTCGGTCCTCCTCGCTTTTTGGGAGTTCTGAAAAGCGCTCTCACTTGAACCACCGATTTTGACTTATGCAGGGACGACCTTTGGTGTCATCATTACCGCTAGAATTGACTTTTTGCTATAGGGCATATTCCACCCCTCAACTTGCCTTCATCGTACTCTCTGTTTCATGATCTGAATCATTAATCTTGATCCATATCGAATTGGGGTTGATTGCAATATACTGAGGTAATTCAAAACTTCGATGTTGGGTTCTCCCAATTCTTTGTCAAAAAAGAAATACATATCATCTATTTTAGCCTTCTTGGATTGGACTTCTCTTTCCACAATATCAGCGCGTCGATGCGGCTTTTACCCATGCATCCTTCATTCTCACTCGTTCGGTTGTTTCTTCTTTTCGGTGATCCTTGACATTTGAATTCTCAGATTCGACTTTATCATCTTATACTACGCTTGAAAAGTGCTTACATTCAAGCATCACATATCGGGTAACACAAGCTTGAATTGTTGCATCCTTTTGCTCCACGACTTCTTAGTTCTTGACTGCTCTTTAACTCATGAATACGATTTTGCAATTCTACATTTCGATCATAAAGTTCTCTCTAATAAATCCTCCTCGGGTTCCTCTTCTTCCTCACTCTCATTTGCTACCTCTGCGACTAGCTCGGGTGCAACTATTAATTCTTCACTCACCACATGGATATCTCTAATTTCTTCTTCGCCTTGACATCACATAATCTGGTTGGTGATTAGAGGTGTCTCCACGGTCTCATTCACTCCATTGTTAACATTTTTGATTTGCCATTCTCAAATCTTGCCATAAAACAAGGGTTAATTAAAGAAATTGACATACCACATAATACCCTATATATTAGCCAATGAGCCAACAAATAAGCTTAGGTAGGACACACTTAGTGAAGGATTTACTCGTCTCTCCCCTCTAGTTCTATTCCCGATCTCGCTTGAGGAGACCATATCCTAAGCTACGATACCAATTGTGGCGCCCCCAAAATAGGTATACATCAACCCATTACGAGTCGCCAAATACATATGCATGCGAGAAACAACTACAACTTCATTATTACAATTGTCGTGCAAAATCGACACAACATATATCTTGTGAGTTTAAATACAAATATTGTCTTCTAGGCAATATCCACACTCAAATAAGTCCTCATTACAATTATTGATACACTATTTTACAAAATAGTGAGGACTGCTAAAACAACTATCTTGAAACATCACTCCACATACCCAGCTAGTTTTCTTTATATTCTCGCCTCTCTGAGAAGAAAAATGGAACAAAAAGGGAAAAGGGTGAGCTCAACTAGCCCGATAAAGAATATTATGACTAAGATAATGTAAAAAATTATCGTTAGCCTTCAATAAATCGAGATAAAATATAATGGACAACAAGTTTTAGATCAATATTAGCGCATGATGAAATAACAATTCATTAGAAGAGTTAAGTAGAGAATGAAATCTACTATATCTATATGATTTAAAAGTCCATCATCAATATTTTATCCACTGTAACATCAATCAATATACATCTTGAATCAAATATTCATCTTTGCACTACGGGCCAAAGATATTCATTTGTATCACCGAGTTGGTCGTATTCATCTCAACTTTTTGTCCATCTTTGCACACGACCAAAAGATATTCATCGAAGTAATCATTCATCTTTTACTACTTCTGGCCAAAGATATTGATTATATCATCATTTAGGGGTGAGGATGATGAAAAATATTTTAAAAAAAGCGAATCCGGTGAGATAAAGGACAAAGATTAGGGATTAAGTACTTTAGATAATCAAGTTCAAAAATACTCCATAATAAACCATAGTGGAGTAAAATTCAAGAATGAAGATCAAAACATGGATCTGATCAAAGATAGTAACCATAATAGACATCTTGGACAAAGAAAGAAAATTTAATTTTTACGTGAATAGTGTCGTATTCGTGAATAATAGTCATATATCGTGAATAATAACCTTGACACGAAAAGGTAGAAATTTCCTGAAAAAATAAATACTACTGTGAATAAATCATACTTTGTGTGAATAATCTTGATAATCGTGAATGAATAGTGTATATCGTGAATAGTAATAGTATCGTGAATAGTAACCTCGACATGAAAAGGTAAAAATTTCATAATAAAATTCATACCAATATTTTGGTATAATGATATTGAAAGAAATAACATCATTTCTGAAGAAAATAACATCCCTTACCTCAAAAGAATAGTACTTTAATTTGAAATATCGGATATAATCTTTGAAGAAACTTGCTTTGAATAGCAACTCTCAAAGTATCTAAATACTCACAAAAATCGCGCTCGATAATATAGAGAGAGAAAACTTACGATTACGGTGTGATTTTCAATTCTAACTAAGCACCTATTTATAGGAAAATGCTAGAACGCCAAAGTAGACTAAATTAATAAAATAATATTATTTAAAAAAATTTACACACACTTTCTTATTCATTATTCACCACCACTTTTGAAAAAAATTTTACACATTTTTAATTTCCAAACAGAAAAGTGGGGCCCACCCATGTTTTTTAAAAAAATATTTATTTAAAATAATTGAAACTTCAATAATTCATAATAAATAGCCCTTTTATCGGAAAAATATGAATTTTATGTCCATTCCATAGGAAATTTAATTCTCTACAACTTTGTAGAAGAAAGTTTTCCAAATTCCAAACAGAAAATTAAAGAAATCCACATACGGATGATTTTAATACCTCCATTACGACAAAATCTTGATAAAACACCTCGGCATTAATTCCTTCATTTATATCCACATAAAATAAATATTTTCTTATCATATAAATCAATAATTAATTATTCACAAATAATATTATTAGAATCACAAATAATAATGAATCAACGAATTCGTTCCCCAGAGAAAGAGGGGCTTTTTAGATAAAGATTTCTCCTTCTTGGTGGCATGATTAGGTGACCAAACCCCTTTCTGAAAGCAGAACTTTCTTAGACATTGCCAATAATGCTATCTAATAATATTATTCAAATAATATGAATTATTGATCGATAATGGGAAATCTTGTGCGATGACAATTATTGAAACAACAATAATATAAAATATCAACGTAGCAATTATTGAATCAATAAAATAAAATATTGAGCGATAATTCTTTGTAACAATTATTGAGTAGTGCCTTCTTACGTAAGAATCAATAATTCAAAAAATATTGTGCAATCTGGTGTCTTCTTTGTGCGACCACGCGTATTATTGTACTTTAACCACAAGGTATTTCAGCGAGTGTTAGCTTGGTAACAATTCTGTCGTTATTTATAAAAACTCAAACTTGTCATTTTCTTCATCAGAGCAGTTTTTCCATTATGGGGCCCACAAATGGTTTAATTTTATGCCGTAAATACGAATATTCCCGAGCTAAAAAAAGAATATTCCACGACCAAACGAATATTCTCGACAACAATGAATATTTTATAACCACTTGCTTATTTTGCAAAATTTGCACATTTTACCCATAACTTAACCACATTATATCAAATTAACACCTTATTATTTCAAAATAATAAATAGAGAAAATTCAATTTTATTTATAAAAAGTTGGGGTCTTATTCATAAATTAGTACAACAATGATTTTTTATTTTTTTAAACAACAACACATGACCTTATATAAAAAAACAGTAACCATACATATATATAATAAATTACTCACTTCCGATATATATATATATATATACACATAATCTTTTACAACTAATTTGAGTTCTTACCTTTGTTAAATGAATCCCTTTCTTCTACAAAGTGTAATCTAATTTCTCATTCCTTTCTTTTTCTCCCTTTCGTAACAGTGTCTGCACCTTTTTTTCAGTCAGTTATCAGAGGTGCGTGAGATAGATTAGGGCTTAACTATTTATTTATATAAATGATGAACTCTCCTAATTTAAATAGAATTTTAATATTACTCACATAAACTAAGCCCAATTAATTTTTAAGGCCCAAATTTTACAAATTTAATATCCATCATTATTAATACTTATTAGCCCACATAACTTAAATGACTAGTTTGACCCAAATAAAAGACAAAGCCCAATTAAATTAATTTAAAACAAAATTATTTTTTATTATTCAATATTTATTTATTTATTTATTTATGTTACCAGATATTACATCACCTACCCCTTAAAAAGGATTCCGTTTCCAGAATCAAAAGAATAGAACGTACCTAATTATCAAAAAGATGCGGATACTCCACTCGAATAGACTCTTCCATCTCCCAAGTGGCTTCCCGCTCCGAATGATTTCTCCACAAAACCTTAACAAATAGAATAAATTTTTTTTTTTGCTAAATTTAAACCTTATTGAAAGAAAAAAAATTACAAAAATCATGGGTAACCCCAATCAGAGTATAGCATAGACATCACACGACAGGCCATATGAGGTCATGACTATAGAAGACTGCAGGCCCGAAGCCTAACAACACTAACAAACGGAATAATCTTCTTCCTCATAATCCTTTCTTGAAGATCCAAAATCGCCTCAGCTTACTCCTCACAAGTAAGATCCTCCCGAATCTTATCGAATGGATATTGCACCACGTGTAAAGGATGATAATGATAACTCCTCAACACCGACACATGGAACACATTGTGTACATGAGCTAGCCACGGAGGCAAAGCTAACCAATACGCAACTTCACTAACCCTCTCAAAAATCTCAAATGGACCGATATAACGCGGACTAAGCTTCCCTTTCAACCCAAATCGCCGAATGCCCTTCCAAGGAGAAACTTTTAGAAACACATTCTCACCAGGTTTAAACTCTAAAGTCCTCCTATGTTTATCAGCATAACACTTTTGCCGTGATCGAGTCGACTTCAATTTCTCCTTAGCCACCGCTACCTTCTCCATAGTGATTTGAACTAACTCAGGCCCTTCTATGGCCTTTTCGCCAACCTCATCCCAACAAGTTAGTGCCCGACACTTCCTACCATACAATGCCTCAAAAGGAGCCATTCCAATACTTGCATGCCAGCTGTTGTTATAAACAAACTCAACTAGGCTCAAGTAATCATACCAATTAATTGACCACTCAAGTGCACAAGACCTCAACATGTCTTCCAATGTCTGAATAGTCCTTTCGGATTTCCCATCAGTTTGGGGATTAAAAGAAGTACTGAAGTTGAGCCGAGTACCCCAAGCTCGTTGAAATCCTTTCCAAAATTGTGAAGTAAATTATGGGTCCCGATCTGAAACTATAGACACCGGAGTACCATGAAGTCTCTAACAATCTCCTATTGAAAGATATGTGCCAACCTATCCATCGAGTAACCCTTATGGATAACCAAAAAGTGTGCTGATTTGGTCAGTTGGTCCACCACTACCCAAATGGCATCGTTCTTCTTGAAAGTCTTTGGCAAACAAGTCATAAAATCTATCGTGATATCCTCCCACTTCCACACTGGAATGTCTAACTATTGCAGCAACCCACTAGCTCGTTGATGTTCTATCTTCACTTGTTGACAAGTGAGGCACTTCCCAACATATTCAACCATGTCTCCTTTCATCCCATTCCACCAAAAATTCTTCTTCAAATCCCTATACATCTTTGTAGAACCTGGATGAATAAAAAATGGTGAACTATGAGCCTCAGCCAACATAACCTCTCGAATGATTGGATCCAACGGTACACACAACCGCTCAGCCAACCAAATCACACCATGATCATCAATACAAACTCGGGCTGCTTGCCCTCCTCTAAATTATGCATCAGAACATCTCCCCATCTTCCTTTTGAACTTCTTTGACCCACGAGATAAGAGAGGGCTCCACTCTCGTACCTGCCAAATGCCCATCTGAACCTCCTACATACAACTCCAACTCGAGCCGCTCCATATCCGAAATAAGCTGAGGTTGTGTAATAAGGGCTGCTACACTCCCTGAACTCTTTCGGCTAAGAGAATCTGCAACCACATTTGCCTTCCCCGGGTGATACTGAATCCTAGCATCATAATCCTTTAGAAGCTCCAACCAATGCCTCTGCCTCATATTGAGCTCCTTCTGAGTGAAAATGTATTTAATACTTTTGTGATCGGTGAAGATATCACAAGTCTTTCCATACAAGTAATGCCTCCAAATTTTTAGGGCAAAGATCACCGCTGCCAACTCTAAATCATGTGTGGGGTAATTCACCTCGTAAGGTTTAAGCTGTCTAGAAGCATAAGCAATCACCTTATCGTGTTGCATCAAAATACACCACAAGCCCTTCTTAGAACCATCACTATAAATCTGGTAACCTCTGATAAGTAGGTTTTATACCTACTTATCTGGTATCTATTACTTGAATTAGTTGCTTAAACCTATGTTTCTTAGTTACTTTTCATACATTTTATGTTATTTTGTAGGCTATGACATAACATTGGTATGAAGAAGCAAGGAAAAGCAATCCGGTATCTATTACTTGAATTAGTTTCTTAAACCTATGTTTCTTAGTTACTTTTCATACATTTTATGTTATTTTGTAGGCTGTGACATAACATTGGCATGAAGAAGTAAGGAAAAGCAATCCGGACATCGTTTGGGCTTTCATGTTTTTTTTATGTTCTTGGCTTGGAACTTAGATTATATTGTAGAGCTTCTTCTTAGCTTTTTGGAACATCTTGAATCATTCCAATCGGAGTTCGGATGCATGAGTTATGACCTTTGTACCAACGGACATTGAACTTCACTGTTTTGGGTGACCATTTACATAGCAGCCACTTCAGAGCCAATTTCAACATTGCTCCATTCCTTATTTTGTAACACTCAAAGAATGAAAGTTGTAGATCTACGTCTCCTCTTTCTGGAACATTTTGATTCATCTAAATTGGAGTTTAGACGAAGAAGTTATGGCCATTATCCCAAAAGATGTCGAAAGTAAAAAGGACCCCCACCTGGGCGGCTTTTCTTTCACAAAACCTCACGGGTGGGGTACAAGTCGTTAAAATAGTAGGGACCCCCGTCTGGGTGGGTCCTTTAGTTTTATACCTCTGGGCCGAGGCGGGGTACGCTGCAGTAAAAGTCATTTTTTGTCCAAATTTGAGTTCGAGAAGGATTGGTTTGATCTGATTGACTGAAGGACTTCCAAGAGGACTTAAAGACATATAAAGAGGCATATAAAAGGAGGAGAAACACAAGGATTAAGGGAGAGAGAGAGAGAGGATTCCATTAGATTAGATTAGAGTATATTAGGACCAAAACTCTAGTTCTTATGAGATTTGGAGATTCAAGCGACTTGGAGACCATTGAAGATTCAATGTAGAAGCAAGGAGAGAGCATCAAATCTACAGACAATAGATTCTATCATCTCATCTTCTTCTATCTTTGTCTTTTATTGTTTATTCAATTGTGGATTCTTAGTTTTAATTCAATGAACTAATTCTTTGTTTGAGATTACAATGAATTTTATTGTGTAGTTTATTTTTATATGCTTCGCTATCAATTATTATGTTCTATTGTGAGGATTGTCTATTCTGATTTTCAATTAATTGTTTAATTGATTGGCCATCAATTACCGTGATAATCTATATGAACTCGAGAGATGAAGTTTAGATTTAGATCTAATCATGATAGCATGTGTTTGTGATTTCTGCATAGATGGAATTCATGATTCGTATTTAGGATAGAGATATGCCATTACGCCATATGTAATCTTATAGAGAACTTGTGCTTTAAATCCTTTTTAATTGTAATTCACATAGAGATATAGTGGATTAGTTAATTAGGGTGTCTTGCTTAATTCTATCCTCTGTGGATTTAAGTGAGTATGGGTATTATGCATCGAGAGGTGGTTTTATCTGCTTTAGTGTTATTAATTAACAATTCAGAATAGAGAATAATTGATGAGAAGTGTGTTAACTTAGATGACGCAATAAGTGAAGTTGTGATCTTAAATCTCCGTAATCTTAATTTAACTAGTGGAATTTAATAGTAGTTTAATTATATAATTTGAAATTCATTCGTTTAAATAAGATTGAGTTGGTTACGGATTAGTACTTGGTGATTTTTATTAATCAATTCCTCGTGGAAACGATACTCTACTTTCACTTTATTACTTGTTGACCAAGTATACTTGCATGTTGTGCGTAATTAGATTTTACCCAACAAGTTTTTTGGCGCATTGTCGGGAATTAGTTTAATATTTTTTACCAATATTAATTTCAATCAAATTAGTCTTAATTTAAACATTTTTATTTTTATTTTTAATTCTCTTCCTAATTTCTCTTTTTTCAGGTACCGTGGATGACTTTACGTATCAATGGCCACACACGAACATGACTCAACCAAGGGAAACATGGATTGATGGACTTAATATATTTTCTGTAGAGTTAGTACAAATTGAGGCAAATTCGAAGGCGTTGGAGGTTATCGCAGCCCAACGGAGCAGAAGGATGGCAAACATGACTCAACCAAGGGAAACAGGGATTGATGGACTTAATGCATTTTTCGCAATATCAACACAGATTGAAGAACTTTCGAGGATGTTGGACGTTATTGTAGCCCAAAGGAGTCGAAGGATGGCAGTTATGTGTGACTATTGTGCTGGCAACCACCAAAGTCATCAATGAACCATCAGTTTTGAACCGGTACAATATAGTGGTGATTACCTCAACAACTATGTTGATCCTAACTATCACCAAGATTGGGGGTATTACCCGGATTTTTCAAGGAGCTATAATTATGATGACTAACATTACGCTCTAAATTCATCATACACACCAGAATTTTCATGTCCACTCCATTGCCACAAGAAGAAAAGCCAAATTCGATGGATGTAATATTGAAGGGCATAGCAGGCCTAGAGGAGATGAGGATTAGCCAAGAGCTGTCAACTAAAAATTTTAATAATCGGATGGAACAACTCGTCACTACCTCAACTAATGGTCCTCAATACATAGCTTTCGAGACTGAAATAGAAAATTCAAGGATGGGGGAATTATTGTCCAAGTTCATAGCAGATGAGGAGTGTAGACACTCAAAATTTTCTTTTCCTGTTACTAACTATGCAGGAGGGCAAAAATGTCTTTTTCACACTCTAGAGGTAACCCTGGAGGACTACAACATCATTTCCCGACCCCGGAGTTAACCCCGGGAGGTCAAGACAACCTTAGAGATAACCCTGAGTACATTCAGAGTCAACAACATGACCATCTCGAGAGATAGCCTTCAGGAAAACCCGCCATAATCGCATGCATAAAACAGGAGATAACTCCGGGAGGGGCAAAATGGTCATTTTTCCAACTCAACTTCACTTCAAATCAAATACACTCATATCAACTCAAATTGATTCAAAATTGGTCCCATAAGACTCATATCTTAACTTCGGAGTGAAAGTTACGTGAAACAGCTCACCGGATTGCCTGACGGGAACCCGAGAATGCTATTTCAGTCATGAACCCATCTTCCTGGAATCAAAAAGGGCAAATCCCATGTCATTGCATAACTCTCGATAAAAGAAGTCCGAAGATGATCTTGTACACCTCGTTCGGATGCTCGGATTGAAGTTCTGCAAGTTCAAGCGGACATTACATTACACGTGCTGCCAGACTTGAGACGACGGGGACATGAGGCCCCGATGCACCACGCACCACCAAGTAGTGTATCAGTAGGTCATGCATGTATACCTGCGGACATCAGTTCTATATATATGTGGCTTGGGCCAGCCATATTTGCAAGAAAAAAGGCGAGGAAGCCCTGTCTAATTTGCTTTATACACACCCCATATTGAGTGCTTGCACTTTTTAAACACATGTTAGCCCACATACATTTATAAATTTACCTGTGGGAGCTGAGTGTTTGTCTATATAGAGTCATAGAATTCTACTTTGGCAGCCCACTGTAAGCCTTCTTACATTCTATAAAGCTTTCTTCTCATATTATCACACACTATTCTACACATTGAGAGTCGTGTTGTGTGTGTATGCCCGGACTTCGGTCCGCGACTTTCATTTTCATACAGATATATATACTTATATATATGTATATATTTTTATATGGACTAACATTATGAGTTATGCCTCGATTGAGCCTGACTTATGTCCCGGAGCGTTTACTTGCTTTTCTATATATATATACTTATATATATGAATCATTGTCGAATTTTGTTCGATGAGCCCGGATTTTACATCCGAGGCGTTTATTGCTTTTATATATATATATATATATATATATATATATATATATATATATATATATAATTGTTATGCCGGACATATCCAATGAGCCTCGGATTTACATCCTTAGTGCGTTTTACTACCTTTTATATATATATATGTACATATATATATATATATATATATATATATATATATTTCCATTTACGCCAGTTCGGAGTTCACTTCGTGGCCTTTACCGCTTTTATTTATATTTCGTCCGCCTTTGAGTTTACTTTCGTGGCGGTTGATCGCTTTTATAGCTTTAGTTACATTTCATCCTGCCTGGAGTTTACTTCGTGGCAGTTGATTGCATTTACTGCTTTATTTACTTTTCTGATACCCCATGGAGTTGCTTTGTGGTGGTTGATCATGTCCATATATATATATATATTTACCGCTTTTATATATTTACATTTTCAATCCCCCATGGAGTTGCTTCGTGGTGGTTGATCATGCCTGTATATATATATTTACATCTTTTATATATATAACTGCTTATTGCTTTCCATACAAATTGCAGTATCATGTGAGCCTAGGAATCATGTGATCACAGATTCAGTCTACCGAATCTAGATTCGGTTCCCATGATGGACATTTTCCAGCTGTAAGCAGCTTGTACATTATTTATAGTGTCTGAATTTCCTTGGATGGATGTCATGCCCATAAGGAGTTTAAGCATCTTCAGATATTATTTTCTCGCAGATGCCTCGCATCTCGAAAATAAAAGCAAACAAGCCGAACATTCAGATAATAAAATGGAAGTATCAAAGGCCTCAATTACTATTGAGCACAAGGTTTAAAAAACCTTTTTTATAAAACCTCATTGCTATATCTGGTTAAAACTGAACTTTTCTATAAATTCAAACCCTTGTATATAGGTGCGAACGAGGTACAACACTACTTCCAAATAATTGCACATTGATCCACACACACACACACACACATTCATATAATAATTTCTTTGAGAAGTGGCGGTCACTGTGGCAACACGGATGTCGGGGGGTGCCTAACACCTTCCCTCCTCATAACCAAGCCCCTAAACCCTTAATGAATCTCAGTTTCACAGACCCGTTTAGCAGTGTCACATCACTGGGTCAATGTGCAAACCTTTTCGGTTGCATTGGTGCAACCAGTTAAATACACCAACTAGCGACTCTTAAAGTTAAATCGTCGACATTATACATGTCGGACCTTTTCACTTGTTTTTTCAAACAAATCTCACATTAACATGAGAACACCAAAGAACAAGTAGTAAAAAGGACACTTAAAAATCCGGCGTCGACGGTGGCGACTCATTTGGGGACTCGAAGTAAGAGGGCTTAAGCCGTAATTATTACAAGATTTTCAAAATTGTTATATGCTTGTGTGTGAATGTTGTATTTACATTTATGATGAATGTGTACGAATGCATCTTAATTACTGCACTGCTAAATATCTATCTGTGATATTAGTGCTTCGCACATGTCATCATTTTGCATAAATGGTGAGACACGTTGTATGTGAATGTATGTTATGTGGTCCCTCCACCAGGAGGCAATCCTGTCGGTGTTTGATTATTGGACTCGTGGGAAGAATAATTCCCCGGGGCTCAGGAAAGGCACCACTCAGATTCGCTCCAGTTGAACGACCAGATTAACTTCCCGTCAAGTATATTGCGATGATCTGGGAACCTTCATGCCAAAAATCTGCGAGAGTAACCTAAGATAGGTCAGCCTCTGATAAACCAAACGCGAAGGGAAGTCTCTTCATACTCTCCCATTTCAATTACTTGTCAATCTCAATGTAATGGAAAATATGAAGAATATGTGAATGCATATTAAGGCTTGACATGCTATCAAATGACACCCATTTTGCAGGATAATATTCCTAAAATGGACATGTTACGATAACATGTAAAATTTTTATACATTTCCCTAACACTAAACTACATAAGTTTTTGTAGGGAAGCAATTGATCCTGTTTCCAGTTCAAAGTCCAAAAGGGCATTAAGCCCACAGTTAGACATGGATAAAAGTTCCCAACCTGATCCTACTCCTGTCTCTCGCGAGGAGTTCGAAAGATTAAGCTATCAAATAACAGAGTTGGCTGTTATGCTCAAAGAGCTACACCAATCTACTCAGGGTCCACAAATACCCATCCATACAGAATCCTCTACACATGGAGGAATCCAGGGCCAAACAATGCCTACTCAACCAGAGTTATTCACCCCAAGGGGGCAGTCATAGTATTGGCAAAAAGATGGAAACCCAGATACCTAAACCTCATTCCAATAAAGAGATCACAAATCTTAGGGATGATCGAGAAACTGGGGATCTAAGAAAGAAAGTCCAACAAATAGAGGAGACCATCCAAATTCAATCAAAGGGATCGAAAATTATGGGGAGTGTCACCTATTCAGATCTCAAGATATTCCGGGGCTCGATATCCTACCAAATTCAAAGTCGAGTTTGAAAAGTATAATGAAGGAGCGATCCCTATACGCATCCGAAAGTGTACATTGGCTTAACTGGGTCTTATCTTTGAAGATGAAAGCCTCGTAATGCAACTTTTTCAAAAGAGTCTCTTTGGAGAGGCTAAAGCACTGGTATGCCCGACTTGACAATGCCAAAATCCTGGCTGGGAAGAATTGGCCCACGCCTTTCTAAATCAAGATGAGTTTACCACAAATGGCGACGGATCGATGCAAGTGACTAAAGTCAAAAAGCAAAGTATTGAATCTTTTCGAGAATATGCCCAAAGGTGGAGACATCTCGCAGCGCAAGTCATTCCATCAATGATGAAAACTGAGATGGTAATAACGTTTATTGATATCCAAGAGGCTCCATACTACGAGAGAATCCTAGCAGGCATAGGAAAGCCATTCTCGAAATGATCAAACAAGCGAAAATGGCAGAGATGGGCTCAAGCTTCACCAAGATTAAAGAAAGCGCCTTGCCAAGTATATACTGAGCATGCTCATCAGTATCGCGAAGCGATCCCAAAGGGGTACCCGATAAAGACACTGAAGATGTATCCCTTGTTGTACAGGGGCAATCTAGTAGACCAACCTACAGTCCCCCCATTTGGAAAAAGTGAGACAATCTGCCATTTCAATAACTGGCAGCATTTAACCAATTCCAGGACAGGAAAAGAAAATTTGAGAGAACGGAAAATCGGGTGTTCACTCCACTAGGCGATTCTCTTGAAAATGTGTTGGCGATATTGAGGATCATAAGCAAATTATCAAAATGGCTCCACCTCTGGAACCAGGAGCAAAGATACTGATAAGCGGAGATGTGCTTACCACTCGGGATCTCCGGTGACACGATACACAAGATTGTAGGTCCTTAAAGCATAAAATTCAAAATCTGATCGAAAGTGGTAGTATTGTTGTCCAACAACCTGACCAACAAAATGTCAACACCAACCTTCCGTTGCAGTATGATACGGAAGAAGTAAACATGATAGGGTCAGGAAGCGCTAAAATATATCCAATTCGTAAGTGCATACGAAGGATAGAAGACTACCCCCAAAGGCACAGAGTAGATGTCCTAAAATGGGAAAACTCAGAGGAGGGTATGATAGTAATGCAAAAGTTAGAGACAATCCAGAACCAAGTAAACCTGCTAGCTAAGCTGATAATGCACCAACATCAGGATACGAGGCATTTCTTCACTCAACTATCAGAAGGCCAAGAAAAGGAGGATGATAAAATTGCTAGAAGACCTCGCCAAAGGAAAAATCGCTTGGGGGAATGCGAACTCTCAAAGAAGAAAGATCAAACAACCTCCACAAGAGTTCAAAAATTCACCCCTCTAAGCAAATCCAATGAAAAAATGCTACACTTTCTGATAAGCGAAGGAAGGATTACTGAGTTGCTGCTTCCTGTAAATCCCAAGATAAAGAGCTATGATTCCACCAAGATATGTCTCTACCATTCTAACTCACTTGGATATATGACTGAGGAATGCTAGGCTTTGCGACATAAAATCCAGGATCTCATTGAAAATGGAGAGCTGGAGTTAGAAATTCCCATGACCAAAAAAGGCGAAAAGGCAATAAAAAGCTTAAGATGTCCACTCGAGATAGGTAGTTCAAATAAGGTGAAGGCTATGAGCGATAATCCTGGCAGAACTCAAGATGGAGCGATCCTAATGCAGGAAATGATAGAAGAGACAAGGGAATTCCCGAAGGATATTTTTTTGCCAACATTAAACATCTTCTGGTCCAAAGATATCAACCACGTTCCTGATTTTATCACCTTGGATGATGCAGAGGAAATACTGATCCTTTCCAAGGAAGAAAAAGCAAAAAAGGAAAATTCCTTGCAAGAAATGCGACGACAGTTCAAGGCAGATTTCATGGTCGAATCCTCTCAAGCCCAGGAAAAGCTTGAAGGAACAAATGAGGAAAAAAGTGGTGAGGTTATCGGGGAAACTAACCCATCAAAGAATCAAGAGTTCATACCTTTTTGCGATGGGTCCAGCTCAAGCATCCCTGAGGAATGTACAGAACCAGGAAGCGATCAAGTTATGGCCATAAGTGAAGACATTCAAAACCAAGAAGTAACCTCTATCGCGAGCCTTGAAGGCAACACAGCCACTGACGACTGGGCTATCAGGCCTCAACTAGCCAAAAAGATGTAGATCCAGGGGATAAAGTTGCGAGTTCCAGAAGATGTTGGGATGGTATCACTTCCTTCGTAGTATGCTTTTTATTTTCCATGCATGTATAGAAAAAAAAAAGAAAAAAAAAAAAAAAAAAAAAAAAACAAAAGAAAAAGAAAAAAAAAGAAAAAAAGAAAAAAAAGAAGAAAAAGAAAAAAAATAAAATAAAAATCAAAAATCAAATCATTCAGGTTTCAGCCCATCAAGCCTGAACTACGAAAGACCTGATCTCCCCTCTTCAATGGGAGTACGTAGGCAGCCATTTATGGTGCGATCAATCCAAAAAAAAACCCAAAAAACCCAAACTAAACACTTCTCAAACAAACACTTCTCAAACAAACGCTTCTCAAACAAACACTTGTCAAACCGTTTATCTTATCAGGTAGGAACTATGCATACCTGATCTCCCACACTCACGGGAGTACGTAGGCAACCACCAGTGGTGCGGTCTGACCCTCAACAGAAACGTCCAAATCCAAACGTGGATCCCAAGAACGACCCTCCAAGTTAATGACCTATGTGGAGAAGACCCAACAACACTGCAATGTCATTCCATCAAATCTGGCATAAATCCCAAAAAGGAAGAAACAGCGATATGCCAAGACAACCAGCAACGAGGACCTTCAAAGATTCGACACCCTTAATCACGAGTCTTCATCAAATCAGAAGAAAATCAAGACCGATTGTAATAACAAGTCAAGAATAATGATTGAAGGCATCAAAACCCAAGTCCTATACTTGTTCACCATCACGCATGGAAGAAAAGTCTCTTGCAATCTCAAAGATCTTATCACCCCATCACAAAAGCGACTTTCCCAGACAACAAGCAAGGCTGGGGCAATTTCAAAATCGACGACAACCCGATATTGCGACCACTACAACAAGACTTGGGCAATCTCAGAAACAGCGACAACTCAACACTAGGGCATTTATCAAACATCTTAAAGAGGAAAATGCCCCAGTCAACACCATCAGCATGGTCCATCATCATCAAAGCTTCCCTCACATCAGCTCATTAGCGATTTGGATATTACTCACTTACGACTTCATCAACAAAGATAGTTTTTCGTATGAATCCCCGACATCAGTATGCGAAAGGACTGGGGCATTTTTTGATTCCAGGAAAGCGAAGGATTTTAAGGCGAAATCAGGCCTCTCATCAAAAGAAGGAAAACTCCTGAAAGAAATCATGGCAACATTAGCGTGCCCCTACAAAAGAAGGGGAAAATTCTCAAAAAGTTCTTAACTCAAGGCCAACGACAAAAGGTCTGGCGAATGAAATCTACACCGACAAATGTGTTAATTTACGTCAAATCTTCATAAATTGAGGCCTCTACACTGAAGTTCAAAAGTTCAACAGTAAAAAAGCGAGCTGCACCCTCCAAGGATATCAACGACATCATCCTTTTTTATAGCTTATATACCCCAAATATTCCCCCAAACTTAGGTTCTTGTCTAACTTTAGCCCTCACTACTTATTCTTGTCATTCTTTCATTCAAACTAGCATCATCCTTTAGATTCCCATTATGTATCAATTTAAACTCAATCAATCAACAAGTTGTTTTTACTGTGCTATCCTTATTATACAAGTTTTAAACAGAAAAAGATTTAATTCATAACAAGAAATCACATCAAAGCTCTAATAATTAGTACTATACTTGTCTACTCAATTCCAATCTCATCATTGGCGAAAATAAATTGAACTATGTAATAGCTGGAATCATACAAGATAAACATAGTAACTAACTATTATTTTTGATTTTTTTTTGATTTGATATTTTTTTTATTAATGAACCTAAAATAAATTAACAACATATGCAAAATAACATAACATAAA
Organism: Panax ginseng; assembly: GCA_020205605.1. Taxonomy (NCBI): domain Eukaryota; kingdom Viridiplantae; phylum Streptophyta; class Magnoliopsida; order Apiales; family Araliaceae; genus Panax; species Panax ginseng. The sequence goes on from CM035149.1 coordinate 65,266,628, forward strand.
CATGAAACTAAACATGCAATAAAGAACTAAATTAAACTCCCCCAAACTTAGCAATTACAATGTCCTCATTGTAAGAATATAACGATAAGTAGAAGAGAACTTCCCTGTAATCAGCTAAGCGTGAGGTGATGGCGGCAATGGCGGCGATGATCATTTTCCTATCCATTGAACCTCCAATACCTGTAGTGAAGAGAGACAACATGGATTAGATTATAAGAGAACTTAATAAGCAAATTAATTCCTATCTACTAAATAAACTAGTAAAGCATATAAATATAAAAATTTCAGGTTGCCTCCCGATTCATTGATGGCTTGATTTATAGTCTTTCCGACTTTATGCGGTCAATGCTATCCAATTCCTCTTGAAAAGTTGAGGAACCCTCCATCCATCGAAAATAATATAGCTTTTGGTAGGTTCCCATTTGTGATAGCTATCGAGTTAAAGTCACCTAGCATACTTTGTTTTGGTATGATCTCAATCAAGAACATCCCACAGCTAGGTTTTTTCCATTGTGTATGTGATCACTTTTGGGCATAGAAGCTTGTCACACAATGAGCTCTTCGCTCTATCTTCTTTTTATCCCACCATAGATTCAAATTGTATTGGCTCTATGTCATAAAGAGCTTCAGAAATTTATGACGACTACCTAGCGGACAAGGTTTTGCAAATTTAACTGGACCCTTGATCTTTGGCGGAGAAAGAACCTGGGGCACTAATAACATCGGCTCATCCTTATTGGTACTCATAGTTAGTTCTTCACCAACCTTATTTTCATTATACCCACTTGTCTCCTCTTTTTTAACATCTCGTGGCTCCTCCAGTTGTAGATTTGGTTCGGGTTCTCCGTCAATTTCGTCATCCATGTCATAAAGCCAAGTGTTTGGAGGAAGGTTGTTTACGGCTTTGGTCATTTGCTCTAGCTGATTCGCAAGATTTTGAATTGACCTCGCTTGATTACTCATCTGATCCATAAGATTTTGAATTGACCTTGCTTGATTAATCCCTCTCTCCTCGAACTTGGACCACAATTCCTCCAACCTTGAATTTTCTTCTTTTAATGGAGGTTGATATGAGAATTCCGGCGTGAATGTTGGATTTGGAGTAGAGTATTGGTCATGATAGTTGTAGCTCCATGAATAATCCGGGTGATACCCCCAAGCTTGATCATAATTATCATATGCATCTTGATTGAGGTAGTTACCACCATAATTGACTTCTACTAAGATTGATGGTGCAATTGATTACTCGGGTGATTACGCATAATAATTGTAAGTAACTGCTATCCTTCGATTATGTTGGGCTACAATAACGTCCAACTTCCTCGAAAGTTCTTCAATCTGTGCTGACATTGCAGAAAGTGTCGCGAGTCTGTCAATCTCCATTCCCCTTGGCTGAGTCATGTTAGTGTATGGCCATTGATATGCATAGTCATCCATGGTACCTGAAAAGAGAGAAATATTTGAAGAGAATTAAAAATAAAAATAAAAATATTTAAATTAAGACTAATTTGATTGAAATTAATATTGGTAAAAAATATTAAACTAATTCCTCGGCAACGACGCCAAAAACTTGTTGGGTAAAATCTAATTATGCACAACACGCAAGTATACGTGGTCAACAAGTAATAAAGTGATAAGTTAAGTATCGTTCCCACAGAGAATTATTTAATAAAAAATCACCAAGTACTAACCCGTAACCAACTCAATCTTATTTAAACAAGTGAATTTCAAATTATATAAATTAAACTACTATTAAATTCCACTAATTAAATTAAGACTATGGAGATTTAAGTTCACAACTTCACTTATTGCTTCATTTAAATTAACACACTTTTCATCAATTATTCTCTATCCCTAATTGTTAATCAAGAACACTAAAGTAGTATTAACCACCTCTCGATTCACTAATATCGTATTAACGTCAATCCACAATTAAGATAGAAATCCGTTAAACACCTTAATCAACTAACCCACTATATCTCTATGTGAATTACAATTGAAGAAGGTTGAAGAATAAGTTCTCTATCCGATTACATGCGATGTCAAGCATATCTCTACCTTAACACTCATCAAGTTTAAGCTACTAACAAAATCCTGAACACATGCTATCATGATCAGATCTAAATCTATACTTCATCTCACGAGTTCATATAGATTATCACGGTAATTGATGGTCAGTCAATTAAACAATTAAGTCCAAACCACAATAGACAATTCTCATGATATAACATAATAATTGATAGCGAAACATATTAAAATAAACTACACAATAAGATTCATTGTAATCTCAAATAAAGAATTAGTTCATGATTATTGAATTAAAACTAAGAATTCACAATTGAAAACACATTAAAAGATAAGAATAAGAGTAAAGTAAAGAATAAATCTGTTGTCAGCAAATCTCCATCTTCCTCAAGCTCCTGCTCTTGATCTTCAATGGTCTTCAAGTTGCTTCAATCACCAAATCTAATTAGAACTAGTGTTTTGATCTAATTTACTCTAATCTAATCTAATGGAATGCTCTCTCCCAATCTCTCCAATCTCTCTTATCTCTCTTCCTTTTATAAGCCTTTTCACATGTCTTTAAGTCCTCTTGGAAGTCCTTGAGTCAATTGGATCGAAATAAATCCTTCCCGAACTCAAATTTGGCCAAAAATCGTCTTTTTCTACCAGTGTTCGCCTTGAGGGGGTCTAGACTTGTCAAGGGCCCCTACAGTGGGCAATAGTACTATTTTGTAGTTGGTACCCCATACTGGTGATTTTACTAAGGAAAAGCACCGCTTGACGGGCATCATTTTTCTGTCACACAACATCCTCCGGGTAAACTGCTATAACCTTTGATCCGGAGGAGTTACGGGCTCGCCACCTATCAAATCTAAGATATTGACGATCTCTACAACTTTCATTCTTTGAGGATTGAGAAATTCGGGTCGGATGAATGTTGAAATTGGGCCGGAAGTGACTGCTATGAAAATGGCTAACCAAAACAATGAAGTTCGACGTCCGTTGGTACAACGATCATAACTCTTGCATCCAAACTCCAATTAGAGTGATTCAAGATGTTCCGGAAATCTAAGATGACGCTCTACCTTGTAAGCTAAGTTCCAAAACAATAACATGAAGTAATCATGAAAACCCAAATGATGTCCGGATTGCTTTTCTTTGCATTTTCATACCAATTCTTTGTGATTCCTTACCAATAATCGCTCACACTGCTCCCAAACATATAACCTACAAAATGAACATAAAATGCATGAAAAGTAACTAAGACACATGAATATAAGCAACTAATTCAGAGTCAACATCATGACCATCTTAGAGATAACCCTGGGAAAAACCCGCTACAACTGTGCGAAAACCGGAGATAACCCTAGGAGGGGAAAAATGGTCATTTTGCCAACTCAACTTCATTTCAAATTAAACACACTCATGTCAACTCAAATTGATTCAAAATTGGTCCTATAAGACTCATAACTTAACTTTGGAGCGAAAACTACGCAAAACAGCTCACCGGATTTCCTGACGGGAACCCGAGAATGCTATTTCAGTCATGGACCCATCTTCCTAGAATCAAAAAGGGCAAATCCCATGTCATTGCGTAACTCTCGACAAAAGCAGTCCGAAGATGGTCTTGTACACCTCGTTCGGATGCTCGGATTGAAGTTCTGCAAGTTCGAGCGGACATTACATTGCACGAGTGCACATACTTTGAGATGATGGGACCCGCGAGGCCCGAATGCACCACGACCAACCGCAGGTGTATCAGAGGCTGCCGCAGGTACACCTACGGCCATCAGTTCTATATATATGGGGCTTGGGCTAGCCATATTTGCAAGAAAAAAGGCGAAGAATCCCTGTCCAATTCGCTTTATACACACCCCATATTGAGTGCTTGCTCTTTTTAAACACATGTTAGCCCACATACAGTTATAAATTTACCTATGGGAGCTGAGTGTTTGTCCATATAGAGTCATAGAAGTCTACTTTGGCAGCCCACTGTAAGCCTTCTTACATTCTATAAAGCTTTCTCTCATATTATCAGACACTATTATACACATTGAGAGTCGTGTTATGTGCGTATGCCCGAACTTTGGTCCCTGGCTTTCATTTCTGTCTGTATATATATACTTATATATATGTGTATAGTTTTATACGGACTAACATTATCGAGTTATGCCTCGATTGAGCCTAGACTTATGTCTGGAGCATTTACTTGCTTTTCTATATATATATACTTATATATATGAACTGTTGTCAGACTTTGTCTGATGAGCTTGGATTTTACATCCGGAGAATTTATTGCTTATATATATATATATATATATACTTATATATATATAATTGTTGTCAGACATATCTGATGAGCCTGGATTTTATATCCGGAGCATTTACCTGCTTATATATATATATACTTATACGTATAATTGTTGACGGACATATTCTATGAGCCTGGATTTACATCCGGTGCGTTTACTAATTATATATATATATGTACATATATATATATATATATTTCCATTTCTGTCAGGCCTAGATTTCACTTCGTGGCCTTTTACTGCTTTATTTGTATTTCGTCCCACCTGGAGTTTACTTCGTGGCGGTTGATCGCTTTTATAGCTTTATTTACATTTTGTCCTGCCTGGAGTTTACTTCGTGGCAGTTGATTGCATTTACTACTTTATTTACTTTTCTGATCCACCATGGAGTTGCTTTGTGGTGGTTGATCATGTCTCTATATATATATATATATATATATATATATTTACCGCTTTTATATATTTACATTTCCAATCCCCCATGGAGTTTCTTCGTGGTGGTTGATCATGCTTGTATATATATTTACAACTTTTATATATATATATATATATATATATACGCTATCGCTTCCATACAAACTGCAAAAGATCATGTGAGCCTAGGAATCATGTGATCACAAATTGATCTCATGAATCTAGATTCGATTCCATGATGGACATTTTTCAGGCATTGCGGCTTGTACATTATTCTGATGTAATTCAATTTCCTTGGATGACTATTATGCCCATAAGGAGTTCGACATCACAGTATATTATTTTCTCGCAGATGCCTTGCATCTCAAAAATAAAAGCAAACAAGCCGAACATTCAGATAATAAAATGGAAGTATCAAAGGCCTCAATTACTATTGAGCATAGGGTTTAAAAAACCTTATTTTATAAAACCTCATTGCTATATCTGGTTAAAACTGAACTTTTCTATAAATTCAAACCCTTGTATATAGGTGCGAACGAGGTACAACACTACTTCCAAATAATTGCACATTGATCCACACACGCACACACACATTCATATAATAATTTCTTTGAGAAGTGGCGGTCACTGTGGCAACACGGATGTCGGGGGGTGCCTAACACCTTCCCTCCACATAACCAAGCCCCTTAACCCCTAATGATTCTCGGTTTCACAGACCCGTTTAGCAGTGTCACATCACTGGGTCAATGTGCAAACCTTTTCGGTTGCGTTGGTGCAACTAGTTAAATACACCAACTAGCGACTCTTAAAGTCAAATCGTCGACATTATACACGTCGGACCTTTTTCACTTGTTTTTTCAAACAAATCTCACATTAACATGAGAACACCAAAGAACAAGTAACGAAAAGGGACACTCAAAATCCCGACGTCGACAAGGAGAAGATGAGTAATCAAGCGAGGTCAATTCAAAATCTTACGGATCAGATAGAGCAAATGACCAAAGCTGTAAGCAACCTTCCTCCAAACACTTGGCTTTATGACATGGATGACAAAATTGACGGAGAACCCAAACCAAATCTGCGATTGGATGAGCCACAAGATATTAGAAGTGTGGAGACAATTGGGTATAATGAAATAGAGGTCGATGAAGATCTAAATAGGTCTCCACCAAAGATTAAAGAGTCAGTCAGATTTGCAAAATCATGCCCACTTAGTAGTCATGTCATCGGCGAAGCTCTTAATGACATAAGAGCGAGTATAATTTTGAATCCATGGTGGGACGAGAAAGAGAAGATAGACAAAGAGCCCATTGTGTGTGACAAGCTTCCATGCCCCAAAGTGATCACATACCTGATGGAGAAAACACCTAGTCGTGGGACGTTCTTGATTGAGATCATACCAAATCGAGCATGCTAGGTGACTTTGATGCATTAGCCATCACAAATGGGAACCTACCAAAAGTTATATTATTTCTGATGGATGGAGGGTTCCTCAATCATCGAAGAGGAATTGGATAGCGTTGACCAAAGAGTCATTTGAAAAGGCGTAATTCAAGCGCTAACTGGGAGGCAACCCATAAATTTTTATATTTATATGCTTTACTAGTTTATTTAGTAGATATGAATTAATTTTCTTATTAAGTTCTCTTACCAATCCAAGTGCTATTCTAATCCATGTTGTCTGTCTTAATTGCGGGTATTGGAGGTTCAATGGACAGGCAAAAGATTATGAAAAGGTTATTCAAGTCAAATTCAAGTGTGGTGCCCAATTTATTCCATGTACCTAACCTATTCTCCAAACTTAGCAGACAAGGAGGAGGATTGCTATATTTTTAGGGAAGTCCTCCGCTTTACTTTTTTCTATTTCAGCCATTGAGGACAATGTCTAGTTTAAGTTTGGGGGCATTTTAGTGTCGTATTGCATATAGTTAATTATTTACATTATAGTTTGTATAGTTACATTTAGTTTTTGAATTCAGTTTTTTAAAATAAAAAAAAATTTATTTTTTTTTTGAAAAATTGAAAATTTTCAAAAATAGTAATTAGTTTACTATGTTTATATAGCATTTAGTACATCTTGCATGAGTCCAGCTGTTTGATATTTACAGTTTGTTTTGTATAATGATGAGATTGGAATTGGGTAGACAAGTATAGTACTGACTATTAGAGCTTTGATGTGATTTCTTGTTAGGAATCGAGTCTTTTTCTGTTTAAAACTTGTATAATAAGGATAGCACAGTAAAAACAACTTATTGATTGATTGAGTTTAAATTGATACATAATGGGACTCTAAAGGATAATATGAGACCCCAAATTTTATGAATAAAAATTTAAATTTCTCAAAATATTATGATGTGGATTTGATATAATGTTATAGTTGTGGGTAATATTTATAAATTTTGCAAAGTATGCAAGTTGTTATATAATATTCGATTGGTCAGGGAATATTCTTTTTGTCGGGGAATATTTGTACGATGGCATAATCATTGGTGGACCCCACAACGGAGGTATTGTCGTATTTAGAAAATGACATAATTATCTTTTTATAAAAATAATGGTGAAAGTGTTACCGTTAAAATTGTTGAACTACCCGGTAGTAAAAGTACAGTAATACACGTGGTTGCATAGTAGCACACGGTATTGATTATTGATGCTTACCTAAGAAGTCACTCAGTTATACTCAATTATTGCTACAGTAATTGCTGCATCATATCTCTCATATTATTGATTCGATTATTGTCATAATATCATCTGCATAATATGTTATATTATTAAATCAATAATTGAGACGACAAAGTTATTTATATTATTAAATTGTAATATTTACAATGTCTAAAAATTCTGTCAATGAGAGGTTTGGTCATTTAATTGCGCGCTAATAAGGACAATAAGGAGAAATCCTTATCGGAAAGCCCCCACTTTCCTGGGAATGACCTGGTTGTTAAATATTGTGAGTTATAATGTTAATGATGAATGTTATTAAAAATTGAATTTGAGTTCGGAGATGAATTTGGAGACGCGGACGTGATATTTGAGTCTGGAGCGATGAAATTAGTAGAAATAAACTATAAACACAAAATTTGTCATGGTTAACTTTTTGGTCAAAAAGTCAATAGTTGACTTTTTCAGAAAAAATCAAACTTTGGAATTCCAAAAATAAAATTTTTGAGAAAAATATTTCCATTGTGTTGGGATTGTTAGTATTAGCGGAAATCGACATTTATTTCAATAATAATTGATGTCTGGAGGTTATATTGACCAATCGGGTAATTAACCGGATAAATGATCAATTAATTGCTATTAATTCACAGGATTATAACTATTTGTTCACATGTGTGTACTATTGATTCACATTCTTGTACTATTAGGGGGGTTGATGCAAGATTGATAATACTTGCACGATTAAGTTAAAAATGGAGGTATAGATAGAGGTACTATACTGTAATTCATATTTTCACATGATTATAACTATTGATTCACATGATTGAACTATTGCTTCACATTATTTACTATGAAGGGAGGTGGTGAAAGTTTGATAATACTTGCAAGACTAAATTAAAAATAAAAGAAAAGTTGAAGGTATTGTATTGTAATATTTTGAGCCCCAAAACGTGCAATTATCGAAAATATATTTTCCTATAAATAGAAGCTCATTCTTCCTTCATTTCTCACCAATTCACTAAAGGTTTAGAGCAATTATTATAGAGAGAAATTATAGAGAGAAAGAAGAAGAGAAGTCTGCTACCTCACTATTTCAATATCCAGTTTCTTCTAAGGTAAGGGGTATTATTTCTTTCGTATTCATGAAGAGAGCTATTGTTATTCCATTCATTATTATTATGTTGGAATAACCTGTCTATACGAAGTACTGCATACATGGTGAAATTCTTCTATTATTCATTCTTTATTATTTTGTTGGAATAACTCGCCTATGCATCTATCGCATGCGCACTCGGTGAATTCTGTTGTTATTCCATTCTTTATTATTACATTTGGAATATCACATGCATGCGGTTTCGCATGACCTAGTTCCATTCTTTATTATTACGTTGGAATATCACATGCATGCGGTTTACGCATGACCTGAGTTCCATTTTTTATTATTACATTGGAATATCCACATGCAATGCGGTTTTACGAAAGACTGGTTCCATTCTTTATTATTATTCGTTGAGAATAACACGTTCATGCGGTCTATCGCATGCATGGTGAATTCTTTCGTTATTCCATTCTTTATTATTCTCGTTGGAATAACTCCATCTATGTGGATTACCGCATGCATGGTGAATGATCCTTTGTATTCATATGAATATTATTTTCTTTCAAAAGGGGTTTCTGCTAGGAGCAGTTTCGTAATTTTTTTGACCCTCAAAAAATTTGGAAAAATTTGAAATGATAATTTGATGAGTTTTCTAGATTGTGTCCAAAAATGGCGATTTTTGGATGTATAGATTAAGAGTTATAGATTTTATGAAAAAAGACTATTTTAAAAGTAAACCCTTATAACTCTTTGTGGTTAACTCCAAAATTGATGATATTTTTATTGGGAGTACATGTATATAACAGGAGTATACCCTGTAAATTTTGGAATTTTTGGACAAAAGTACAATTTATGATAAATATCTAAATATTCGGTAGTTTTGGCCATATAAAAAATAGTAAATGAATTTTAAAAATTTTGAGAAATATATATGTTCAATATGGGATTATATTCTACTAAATCCCAGAAAAAAAATATTTTTGGAACTTATTTGGTATTTTTCATGAAAATGAACTAGTTATGAGTAAATGAATTAAATATGTTATGTGAAGTAACAAAATTGGAAAATAGGATTTTATGGCTTGGGAATCCTATATAGAGTATATGCAGATTTTTATGAGGGATTTGATCATTGGTGATGAAATCTTATGAGTATGGCATTTTTGAATGATTAAATGCATTATTTGGTAAAGTGTAAACAATTGAAATAAATTGTTTATAAGTTTAAGAAGTGATTAAAATATTGTTATAATATTAATAATATTAGATTATGAGTTTATTAAGTGATTGATAATATTTGGATAAATTTAAAGTCTTTAATATTTATCCTTATTTTCGTTTGAATAATGCTTATATCATTGTTATCATCCTCATGTTTATATTGTGATGAAAGTCATCTTTGGCTTACGTGCATAGATGGATTTGGTATGATTATGACCAAGGATTATTCGGTATAGTCATGACCATTGATGATTTAATGAATATCCTTGGCCCGTAGTGTAGGGAAGATTCGATGATGTGGTTTATTTATTAAGTTGAGTCTCAGCGATAAATATTGATGAAAACATTTTAAATCATAGAAGATAGTAGATATCATGCTCTACTTGACTCTTCTAATGGATTGCTTATTCCGCTGCAGTTAAATTTGATGTCTATTGTATTTTATCAGTTTAACATGTTGAAGGCTAATGATAATTTATTACGCATTATCTTAGTCATAATATTTCATCGGGCTAGTTGAGCTCGCCTTTCTTTCTTTGTTCTCTTCTTGGGAAATGAGAACGAAATGTAGACTAGTCGGAGAATGGAGTGACGGTCTAGATGATAGCATTAGTAGTCCTCACTATTCTATTAAGTAGTGTGACAATAAATGTAATGAGGACTCCATTGAGTGTGGATATTGTCTAGATGACAATATTCTTATTAAAACTCTTAGATTATGTTTTGTCGTATTTTATACGACTGTTGTATAATTAAGTTGTATTTAAATTTTGTACCATATATTTGGCGACTTAAGATGGGTGGTGTATACCTGTTTTGGGGGCTTCACAGTTGGTATCAAAGCTTAGGGATATGATCCCTGGCTGAGATGTGAGACAAGAACTAGGAGGGGAGAGACGGGGAATTCCTTCGCTAGTATGACCTACCTAAGTTTATTTGGTATTTAATTGGTCGGTCAGAGTATAAGGATAATATTTGATATGTCAATTAATCCTTGTTTTGTGATAGTGTTTGAAAATGACATCTAAAAATGTTGAGATCAGCAATGAAGCACATGAGACCGTTGAGTCACCAACAATTAATACCCAGGATAATGTGCAACAGGAAGACAATAATCCCTAGGTAAATAACAACACCGATCAAATGATGAACGATAGGAGGTTCAGAGGCTTTATGCAATTCATGCAACATCAGGTAAGAGAGACTCATGTTCAATATGTAGGTGGAAATAATGGCAACCCACGGTCGGTCATCGCTAAGCAGTTCAAGGAGCTGGGACCATCGGAGTTTTTGGGAAAGCCAGAACCACTTAAGGCGAAGACGTGGTTAAAGCAGATCACCAAGATATTTGATATCTTGGGATGCTCCGAGGAGCAAAAGGTTCCCTTTGCCACCTTTATATTGCGTGAAGAGGCGGATCATCGGTGGAAATCTATAAAAGCGTACTCTAAGCCCGACGCACTCAAGATGTATTGGGAGAAGTTCCAAGAGCTGTTCAACGACAAGTACTTTCCCGAAAGTATTCATCACATGAAGGAGGTGGAGTTCATCAAGTTGGAGCAAAATAATATGACCGTGTCGCAATACGAGGCCAAATTTGCAGAGTTATCCCGATTTGCATCCCATTTGGTCGATAATGAGGAGCGAATGGCGCGAATGTTTCTAAGAGGTTTGAAACCCGATATACGTCAATACCTCATTTCTCACAAACTTTGTTTATATTCAGATGTTGTGAATAGGGCTCAGTTATTGGAGCACGATAATGAGTCAGCATAACCAAAAGGCAACAACCAATAACACGATAATAATCATACCGGTGGCAACGACCATTGGAACAATGATAATTATCGTGGAAGAAATTATCATGCCAAGAATGGTAACCACTTCGGTGGTAATCATGGCCAAGATAATAGGAGTGGAAATTTCAAGAAGAGAAGGTTTAACAACGATGGAAAGACAGCAGCACCAACACCCGTTTTCAAGGAAGGAGAACAACCACCAATTGTATGCTTCAAATGCAGAGGGGAGGGACATATCAGTCCAAACTGCGTGATGCAGTCCAAAGCATGTTACAATTGTGGAAAAGAAGGTCACCTAGCCCAATTTTGTCGCGCACCAAAGTCAAGTCCAGCTGGGACGGTGGCACCAAAGGCGGATACAAACAAAACAAAGTCGGTGGTTTCAGGGAGAGCGTTTGTCGTGACTTCTCAAAAAACGAGTAACCCAAACGAAGTTAGCACGGGTTAGTTAATTATAAATTCTTGTGAAGTCTATACATTATTAGATACCGCTTCTACCCATTATTTTATCTCTCTTGCTTGCGCTCAACGTTTAAATTTAACTCTAGAGAAGTTAGAATTTGACTTATCGATTGAAACTTCGTTAGGAGAAACCTTCATTTCATGTGCTATCCAAGTCTTGGATGAGAGTCACAGTTTTTAAATGATATTTCTATAGTTAATAAATTTCCTGACGTATTCTTGAAGACTTCTTAGCCTACCCCTAGAGCGTGAAATCAAATTTTATATTGACCCTAGTACAAAACCCATTTCTTCAACCCTTAAATATTTCTTCAACCAAAACGAACGAATAATGCGCCAAAGACGTTGGCTCGAGCTATTGAAGATTACGACTATACCATTCAAAATCATCGTGGAAGAGCGAACGTTGTAGCTGATGCGTTGAGTAGAAGAAGATGAATATCGTTCTGAGTGTGATGTTGTTAACACAAAAACCCATTTCGTATAACTTACAAATGATGAAGATAGAGTTAAAGACTCTAGGGTCCCACGTGAAGATAATGAATATACGAGTAAAATCGACTTTAATCGATAAAGTTAAAGTCATTCAAGCCTACACACCGAATCGATGAATGTGAAGAAGAAGGTTCAAGAGGACGTTATTCTAGAAGTAAGAATCGATGAAGAGAGGAAATCTCAACCCTCGATTTTATTGGCCCATTTGAAATCCTTGATCGAGTAGGAACTGTGGCTTATAGACTCGTTTTATTGCCAAGTATGTTGCGTGTTCATAACGTTTTTCACGTATCGATGTTACGTAAATATGTGGATGACCCAAACCACATTATTAAATTAGAACTAGACGAGATAGCAGAAGATTTAACGTATGAGGAGATACATGTTAAAATCTTGGATAAGAAGGATCGTATTCAACACTCAAAGGTTATACCTCAAGAGTTAGAATCTGAAATGAAGTCAAGGTATCCTCATCTCTTGACATACTGTGGTACATACGTAAATTTCGAGGGCGAAATTTCATAAGGAGGGGAGATTGTGAGACCCCAAATTTTATGAATAAAGATTTAAATTTCTCAAAATATTTTTTTAAATATTATGGTGTGGATTTGATATAATGTTATAGTTGTGGGTAATATTTATAAATTTTGCAAAGTATGCAACTTGTTATATAATATTCGATTGGTCGGGGAATATTCTTTTTGTCGGGGAATATTCGTACGATTGCACAATCATTGGTGGACCCCACAACGAAGGTATTATCGTATTTAGAAAACGATAAAATTATCTTTTTATAAAAATAACGGCGAAAGTGTTACCGTTAAAACTGTTGAACTACCCGTTAGTAAAAGTACAGTAATACGCGTGGTTGCATAGTAGCACACGATATTGATTATTGATGCTTACGTAAGAAGTCACTCAGTTATACTCAATTATTACTTCTGATAATTCTTTGCATCATATCTCTCATATTATTGATTCGATTATTGTCACATTATCATCTGCATAATATGTTATATTATTAAATCAATAATTGAGACGACAAAGTTATTTATATTATTAAATTGCAATATTTACAATGTCTAGAAGTTCGGTCAAGGAGAGGTTTGGTCATCTAATTGTGCGCTAATAAGGAGAAATCCTTATCGAAAAGCCCCCTCTTTCCCGGGAACGACCTGGTTGTTAAATATTGTGAGTTATAATATTAATGATGAATGTTATTAAAAATCGAATTTGAGTTCGGAGTTGAATTTGGAGATGCGGACGTGATATTTGAGCCCGGAGCGATGAAATTAGTAGAATAGACTATAAACACAAAATTTGTCGGGGTTAACTTTTTGGTCAAAAAAGTCAACAGTTGACTTTTTTGGAAAATGTCAAACTTCGAAATTTCAAAAATAAAATTTTTGAGAAAAATATTTCCATTATGTTAGGATTGTTAGTGTTAGTGGAAATCGACATTTATTTCGATAATAATTGATGTCTGGAGGTTATATTGACCAATCGGGTAATTAACCGAATAAATGAGAAATTAATTGCTATTAATTCACATGATTATAACTATTTGTTCACATGTGTGTACTATTGATTCACATTCTTGTACTATTAGGGGAGTTGGTGCAAGATTAATAATACTTGTATGACTAAGTTAAAAATGGAGGTATAGATGGAGGTATTATACTGTAATTCATATTTTCACATGATTATAACTATTAATTCACATGATTGAACTATTGATTCACATTATTTACTATTAGGGGAAGTGGTGCAAGTTTGATAATACTTGCAGGACTAAATTAAAAAAGAAAGAAAAGTTGAAGGTATTGTACTGTAATATTTTGAGCCCCAAAATGTGCAATTATCGAAACTATATTTTCCTTTAAATAGAAGCACATTCTTCCTTTATTTCTCACCAATTCACTAAAGCTTTAGAGCAATTATTATAGAGAGAAAGAAGAAGAGAAGTCTGCTATCTCATTATTCCAATATCCAGTTTCTTCTAAGGTAAGGGGTATTATTTCTTTCGTATTCATGAAGAGATATTCCATTCCTTATTATTATGTTGGAATAACCTGTCTATGCGAAGTACTTCATACATGGTGAAAATCTTCTATTATTCCATTCTTTATTATTTTGTTGGAATAACATGTCTATGCGGTCTATCGCATGCCTGGTGAATTCTATTGTTATTACATTTTTATTATTCTGTTGGAATATCACATGCATATAGCTTTACATTTATGACCTAGTTCCATTCTTTATTATTATTCATTTGGAATATCCTGCATCATGCGATTTACGCATGACATTTGGTTCCATTCTTTATTATTCTGTTGAGAATAACATGTCTGTGCGGTCTATCGTATGCATGGTGAATTCTTCTGTTATTCCATTCTTTATTATTCTGTTGGAATAACCTGTTTATGTGGATTACTGCATGCATGGTGAATGATCCTTTGTATTCATATGAATAGTATTTTCATTCAAAAGGGGTTTCTGCCAGGAGTAGTTTTGTAATTTTTCTGACCCTCAAAAATTCTAAAAAAAATTGAAATGATAATTTGATGAGTTTTCTAGATTGTGTCCAAAAATGGTGATTTTTGGATGTATAGATTAAGAGTTATGGATTTTATTGGAAAAGACTATTTTAAAAGTAAACCCTTATAATTCTTTGTGGTTAACTGCAAAATTGGTGAAATTTTTATTGGGAGTACATGTATATAACAGGAGTATACCTTGTAAATTCTGGAATTTTTGGACAAAAGTAAAATTTATGATTAATGTCTAAATATTTGGTAATTTTGTCCATATAAAAAATAGTAAATGAATTTTAAAAATTCTGAGAAAAATATATGTTCAATATGGGACTATATTATGCTAAATCCCAGAAAAGAAATATTTTTGGGACTGATTTGTTATTTTTCATGAAAATAAACTAGTTATGAGTAAATGAATTAAATATGTTATGTGAAGTAACAAAATTGGAAAATAGGATTTTATGGCTTGGGAATCCTATATAGGGTATATGCAGATTTTTTATGAGGAATTTGATCATTGGTGATAAAATCTTATGAGTATGGCATTTTTGAATGATTAAATACATTATTTGGTAAAGTATAAATAATTGAAATAAATTGTTTATAAGTTTAAGAAGTGATTAAAATATTGTTATAATATTAATAATATTAGATTATGAGTTTATTAAGTGATTGATAATATTTGGATAAATTTAAAGTCTTTAATATTTATCCTTGTTTTCGTTTGAATAATGCTTATATCATTGTCATCATGCTAATGCTTATATTGTGATGAAAGTCATCTTTGGCTTACGTGCATAGATGAACTTGGTATGATTATGACCAGAGATCATTCGGTATAATCATGACCTGTAATGTTATAAATGGTGTGGTGAAAGTCCTCAGTGGCTTGAAGTGCATTGATGGACAGTTTTTGGTATGATTATGACCAGGGATTATTCGGTATAGTCATGACCATTGATGATTTAATTAATATCCTTGGCCCGTAGTGCAGGGAAGATTCGATGATGTGGTTTATTTATTAAGCTGAGTCTCAGCGATAAAAATTGATAAAAACATTTTAAATCATAGAAGATAGTAGATATCATGCTCTACTTGACTCTTCTAATGGATTTCTTATTCCTCTGCAGTTAAACTCGATGTCTATTGTATTTTATCAATTTAACATTGTTGAAGGCTAATGATAATTTATTCTGCATTATCTTAGTCATAATATTTCTTACTGGGCTAGTTGAGCTCACCCTTTCTTAATTGTTCTCTTCAGGAAATGAGAACATAGCCGGGACTAGTCTGGGAATGGAGTGACAGTCCAGATGATAACATTAGTAGTCCTCACTATTCTGTTAAATAGTGTGACAATAAATGTAATGAGGACTCCATTGAGTGTGGATATTGTCTAGATGACAATATTCTTATTAAAACTCTTAGATTATGTTTTGTCATATTTTACACGACTGTTGTATAATTAAGTTGTATTTGAATTTTGTACCATGTATTTGGCGACTTAAGATGGGTGATGTATACCTATTTTTGGGGCGTCACAGATAATGCTAGTTTGAATGAAAGAATGACAAGAATAAGTAGTGATGGCTAAAGTTAGACAAGAACCTATGTTTTGGGGAATATTTGGGGTATATAAGCTATATAAAAAAAATATGAATAAACACCGTGGCGTGCTTGTCTAATTTTGTGGGCTATTACTTGAGTAAATAAGCCCGAGGGGATTGTCTTTACACCTAGCACCCTAAGGTCTTAATGGTCTGGGAGTCGTTGGTCGAAAGCTCGTTAAGGTAGCATTGAAAAGCCTAAGGGAATAAGACATTTCATAGCTAGGTGTATATAAATAAAAAAAATGAATAAAATGGGAAATAAGAGCAAAAAGCCCCCGTAGATGAAAAATGAAGCATACGTATCCCATGTTGACCCGCGATATTGGTAATTATTTGATTTTAGTTGGATCTAACTTGTTTTTGGATTTCTTGAGTTTACACTATATGATGCCTTTGAAGAGACTTGTTATGTGTTAAATTTGATTTTATATCAGTTAACATTGTTATGGAGCACACACGCACTATATTAGTGATAATAGTCTAAGATTTGATGATTGATTGGGAAATTACTGATGTGTTTTGATATGATGTATTATCATGTTTACTTGATTTCTCTAAGGTCGGGTGGATAGACTTGTTTCTGTCATTACTGCTGGATTCGTAGGAATGTAGATTAATTGCATTGCATATCATTTTTATTTTGTGTTTTTGCTTGAGGACAAGCAACAGTTTAAGTTTGGGGGTATTTGATAAGTAGGTTTTATACCTACTTATCCGGTATCTATTACTTGAATTAGTTTCTTAAACCTATGTTTATTAGTTACTTTTCATACATTTTATGTTATTTTGTAGGCTATGACATAACATTGGCATAAAGAAGCAAGGAAAAGAAATCTGGACATCGTTTGAGCTTTCATGTTCTTGGCTTGGAACTTGGATTATATTATAGAGCTTCTTCTTGTCTTTCCGGAACATCTTGAATCATTCCAATCGGAGTTCG
The DNA here is from genome assembly GCA_020205605.1 of Panax ginseng. Taxonomy (NCBI): domain Eukaryota; kingdom Viridiplantae; phylum Streptophyta; class Magnoliopsida; order Apiales; family Araliaceae; genus Panax; species Panax ginseng. Next base: position 65,284,182 of record CM035149.1, read on the forward strand.
GATGCATGAGTTATGACCTTTGTACCAACGGACGTTGAACTTCACTGTTTTGGGTGATCATTTACATAGTAGCCACTTTAGAGCCAATTTCAACATAGCTCCATTCCTTATTTCGAATAACTTAAAGAATGGTTGTAGATCTACGTCTCCTCTTTCCTTGAATCATCGAAATCGAAGTTCAGACGAAGAAGTTATGGCCATTTTTCCAAAGGATGTTAGAGTAGAAAAAAAGGACCCCCGTCGGGGCGGGTTTCTCTTCACAAAACCCCCGCCGGGGTGGGGCTACAAGCTGTAAAATAGTAGGGACCCCTACCGGGGTGGACCCTTTTAGCCTTATACCCCCCACTGGGGTGGGGCTACGCGCAGAAAAGTTATTTTTTGTCTGATCTTGAGTTCGAGAAAGATTAGTTTGATCCGATTGACTCAAGGACTTCCAAGAGAACTTAAAGACATATAAAAAGGCATATAAAAGGAGGAGAAACACAAGGATTAGAAGAGAGAGAGAGGATTCCATTAGATTAGATTAGAGTAGATTAGGACCAAAACTCTAGTTCTTATGAGATTTGGAGATTCAAGCGACTTGGAGACCATTGAAGATTCAAAGTAGGAGCAAGGAGAGAGCATCAAATCTACAGACAATAGATTCTATCTTCTCATCTTCTTCTATCTTTGTCTTTTATTGTTTATTCAATTATGTATTCTTAGTTTTAATTCAATGAACTAATTCTTTGTTTGAGATTACAATGGATCTTATTGTGTAGTTTATTTTTATATGTTTCTCTATCAATTATTATGTTCTATTGTGAGGATTGTCTATTGTGATTTGGAATTAATTATTTAATTGATTATCCATCAATTATCGTGATAATCTATATGAACTCGAGAGATGAAGTTTAGATTTAGATCTGATCATGATAACATGTGTTTGTGATTTCTGCATAGATGAAATTCATGATTCGTGTTTAGGATAGAGATATGCCTTTACGCCATATGTAATCTTATAGAGAACTTGTGCTTTAAATCCTTTTTAATTGTAATTCACATAGAGATATAGTGGATTAGTTAATTAGGGTGTCTTGCTTAATTCTATCATCTGTGGATTTAAGGGAGTATGGGTATTATGCATCGAGAGGTGGTTTTATCTGCTTTAGTGTTCTTGATTAACAATTCAGAATAGAGAATAATGATGAGAAGTGTGTTAACTTAGATGAAGCAATAAGTGAAGTTGTGATCTTAAATCTCTGTAATCTTAATTTAACTAGTGGAATTTAATAGTAGTTTAATTATATAATTTGAAATTCATTCGTTTAAATAAGATTGAGTTGGTTACGGGTTAGTACTTGGTGATTTTTACTAAATAATTCCTCGTGGGAACGATACTCTACTTTCACTTTATTACTTATTGACCACGTATACTTGCGTGTTGTGCGTAATTAGATTTTACCCAACAACCTCCTGTCCCTGACGACAATGCAAGTATAGGAGCTGACACAAGTCATTTCTTTAACTCCTGAAAACTCTTCTCACGCTCCTCATTCCACACAAACTTCGTGCCCTTTCTCATCAACTAAGTCAATGGTAAGGCAAGCAAGGAAAACCCTTCCACAAACCGCCTATAATACCCTGTCAAGCCCAAGAAACTCCTAATCTCTATCACCGTAGTAGGTCTTGGCCATTTAATGATAGCCTTAACCTTCGTAGGATCCACCTTAATGCCTTCAGCAGAAACAACGTGGCACAAAAATGACACCTGTTCCAACCAAAACTCATATTTAGAGAATTTAGCATACAACTTCTCTTTCTGCAAAATACCCAACACTGTGTGAAGATGTTCCTCATGCTCTTCCTTAGACTTGGAGTAAACCAAAATGTCATCAATAAATACAATAACAAATTAGTCCAAGTACTCCCTGAACAGCCGATTCATTAAATCTATAAACACCGTTGGAGCGTTAGTCAACCCGAATGGCATCACCAGAAACTCATAATGCCCATATCGAGTGTGAAAAGCTGTTTTAGAGATATCCTCATCCCTCACCCTCAACTGATGATAGCCCGACCTCAAGTCTATCTTCGAAAAATACTTTCCCCCCTAAAATTGGTCAAACAAGTCATCAATCCTCGGCAATGGATACTGATTCATGATGGTAATCTTTTTCAACTCCATGTAGTCTATGCACAACCTCATAGACCTATCTTTCTCCTTCACAAACAAGATCGGAGCACCCCACGATGAAACACTCGGGCGAATCATGCCACGATCTAATAGTTCCTGTAATTGCTCCTTAAACTCCTGCAACTCCAATGGAGCCATTCGATACGGCGCCTTAGAGATAGGCTTTGTACCAGAAACAAGCTCAATAGCAAACTCCACTTTCTGCTGCAGTGGCAACCCTGACAACTCCTCAGGAAATACATCAGGAAAGTCACTAACAACCAGAACATCTTCAATATGAGACTCACCCTTAGAGGTATCCTTCACAAATGCTAAATACCCCTCACAACCCTTTGCCACTAACTTCCCAGCTTTCAAAGTTGAAATTAACTTCACTACCCTACTCGGCTGTGAATCCTAAAACACAAATTCTTGAGACTTCACATCTCTAAATATAACCTTTTTTGCTTGACAATCGATAGTGGCCTGATGCTTATCCAACCAGTCCATCCCAAGAATGACATTGAAATCGTGCATACTCATCGGAAGAAGATTAGCTCTACGAATCTTATCTCCAAAACTGATCGCACACCCTTGATATAAATCATAAATAACCATAGAAGTTCCCATCGGGGTAGCAATAGATATAACAGAATCTAAAGACTGAGATGGCACACCTAGGTGCCAAACAAAAGACTGAGAAACAACAGAATGAGTAGAACCAGTATCAAACAAAATAGACGCCTCACGATTGCCAACTAAAAGAGTGCCAGAAACAGTACCTAGTGCACCTGCCGCCTGGTTATATGTCAAGGCAAATACTCGACCACCCTGACGCTGACCTCTATTGCCACCATTATCACCACCTCCACCATTACCACGTGGACCGGTACAATCCCTAGCAATATGACCCATCTGTCCACACAAGAAGCATGCACCTGTGACTCTATGACACTGTCTCCCCGGATGATTATCCCCAAAAATAGCACAAGGAGCTATCAGAATGAGATTTAGGTTACCCCACCCGCTTTCTTTGGTCCGGATAACAACCCCGATTCTCGTCCTTCATCGATGATTACGCCATTTCGACGACATTTTGACCATGCCAAGGTAGCTGAAGCTGACGATTCTGCCCTTGTTGAGGCGTCTGCTGATAACCCCTGTTTTGATTCTGGCCACGTCACTGCTGCTGCTGGCCACCACAGTTCTTATTCCACTGACTACCCTGATTCTTCCCATGCTGACCTGAAGTTTGACCCTGCTGGTCCTTTCTGTCCTCTTTTGACTCCCCTCCGGTTTAGAAGACCGAAAATCCTATCGCTCCATTTCAATATTCTTGGCTACATTAGCCACTGCTGACACGTCTGCAAACTTGTTGTTAATAAGATACTGGCGATACCTATAATGAATCCTCCACTTGAATTTCTTTGCTTGTTCTGCTGTGGTCCCTACTGGAGTTCCCGCAAATTCTGCTAACCTGGTGAACCTCATCATGAAATCCGTGATGGACTCATCGTCTTTATGTCGAATCGATAGATACTCTCTAGCATAGGCCTCTTTATCTGCAGCTGGGAAGTACTGCTGATAAAAGACTTCACAAAACTCCGCCCAACCAAGTGCCTTAACATAACCATCAACCTTTGTTACTTTCACCATTTTCCACCACCTCTGTGCATCCCCTTCTAGCTTGTAAGCTGCAAGCAACACTCTCTGATTATCCGAGCACCCAACACGTCAAAAATCTTCTTTAGGTTGGCAATCCAATTCTCAGCCTTAATTGGAATTGGAGCTGAACTGAATGACTGTGGTTTCTGCTTCTGGAACCTCTCCAACCATACATACATCGGAACCACCGGCTGATCATGACCATCCACATTCCCCTCCTCAATATTTGCATGATGACCATTATTTCCCGGATTCTCTTGTTCAGGAATTTCTGGCGGCGGCTGCTGCATTGCCTGTACAACTTGTGCCACCAACTGAGGTAAAGCCTAATTCACCGCCTGATTCACCAAGGTAATTGAGCATTAATTTGATCATTAAGTTGCTCATTGGGCTGACCCTCACCTCTTCCCCTATTGTTACCTCGCTTCCCAGCAACTTTAACGGATCTACGAGCCATCTAAGAAAGAAATCACGGATATAAACAAAGTAGATTAGAGACAAATTCGAATATAGCTGATATAATAGCTGAACAGAAAATCAAACAGAACAAAAACCTAACCCAGTCTACCCACTCATAGGTCAAACCTAAATAGGTTTTCTACAAGGAAGAACCTAAGCTCTGATACCAACTCTGTAACACCCCCTTTCCGAAATAGAAAGAGAGGTTACACAAAACACAACAAAACTAATGAATTCAATAGGAAGACACAAAACCACAAAAGAATAATCTTAATATCTGATTAATACCACAAGTCAACCATAATAAATATCAAACTGTCTCAAACCACAATCTAAAATAATTATTACAATTCTGAACAAACTAATGTATCATAACCTAAATATAATATATCTAAATCATTTGGATAAAAGGGAGCTCTCATCACACTTGCCCTTGATTCCCCCCGACACAGGAAGAAAAACACGCAGATGAGCTAAATGCCCAAAGATTTAATATAGAATAAAAGAATAATGAAACGAAATAATTAATTCAATTAAATGAACTGAACTGAACTGAAACAAAACGAACTGAAATGAAACGAACAAAATTAACACAACGAAATAATAGGCTGAATCAAATGGCTGGGTGATATTTCATACCGAGCTCAAAACAAAACAGAATATACCTTGCCACACAGGCAAGTCAAATAATGCCACACATGCAAATCAAATAATGCCACACAGGAAAGTCACACACATTGGACCGCGAATCCAATGCATGTAAAATCGGAAGGTGTGTTTGGCATAAACATCACCACTTTGCAGAACAGAACAAAACAAAAACTAGGGTCAACCCATACGCCTCCCACAACAAAACACCAAATGGCCAACTCCCACCGAAGCACAAAACAGAGACGTCGTGGACTGATCACACCCCCACGGAAGGTGTCATGCCTCAGTGCCAAGAGGACATGCTCGGTGGTATTCCCGGTGTGGTTATAGATCAGGTATACCCTACGATATTCTAACAAAAATATCATGTCACAACACATGCGACACAATATCAACACAAAGGGGTTCTAACGTGTACATGTTAAATCGAACGAATCATCAACACAAGTCTCCAAAAATATACTAACATGTGCATCACTACGAAAATAAAAATAAATATTAAACATGATAAACGAGTTCAAAGAGTACAAGAACAGAATGCTAAGATTTTTACTAAAGTTGCTATTCCTGCCCGGATCATTATCCTAGATATTATCCATTTGCTTAAGTGTGGTCTCCATACTAATGTCAGGTTTCAAAAAATTAAGTCCAGGTTATGTTATCAACATCTTGATTTGTAAGTTTATAAGTTTTGTAAGTGTTGTAAGTTTTGACATGATTGCCCTCTTCTCTCCTTCCTGTCTGTTGGGTGGGAGAGGGATATTGCCTAGGATTGATTATTGTAGGTAGGGGTTAGGGAGCATTCTCCTTTGTTGCTATGCTCTGCTAAGTGAATGGGCCTCTCTATTCTGCTGGATCTGGCGCTGGAGCTGTCTGCAGTTTGCTGCTTGTTAGTGAGAAATAGCTGCTGTAGATGGGTTATGTTTACTGGTTGGGTCTTGTCTGCTGTTATTTTTAGTTATCTGCAGTCTGCTGGAGTTGCTATAGTCTTCTAGGTCTTTGGTTGGCTGCGTTTATGCTATTTTGCTGGGTCTATTCTAGTTTGGGCTAGACTAATGTTTGGGGTTTGAATGCTATTATGGTGGTCCGACTGTGGTTTACTTCAGGCTAGTCTAGCTGGACGGATCAGCTAGGGGGCTAGTAGGGTTTGTTGGTTAGTTGCTGCCGGGGTCTGGCTAGCTGCAGCTGCTCGGTGCTGTTGTGTTGCTGTGCTGCAGCTGCTGTGTTGTTGCTGAGTTTCTATGGTGCTGCTTCGGTTCTGCTGGCTGCTACAGATGCTACTGCTGCTGTGGTTTCTTGAGAAGCTTTAGTTCAAATTCAGTGGTCTACTGCACCTGGTTTGGGTCTGCTGTGTGCGCGACTGGTGCTATGCTGGGTATACAGTTCTATGCTGTAGTTCTGTTTCTTGAGCAGCTGTAGTTCTGTGCTGCTATTATGTCTTGGCAGTCGGCTACTATTGTCATGTTGTTTGAAGCTGTCTCCTGCCTACTGTTATGTTATTTGGTCAGCTATGATCTGTAATTTTGCTACAGGTTTTTGTTTGATGCAGTTTGTACTGACTAGTATCAAGCCAATTTGTTGGTTGTTTATTGTTGTTGCTTTGATCCTTGTTGAATCCTTGTATGCTAGTGTCTAGCTTTGGTTTACTTCTGCCATCATAGGGCCTGTCCTATGATGGCTATGATATACTACTTGGGTTTGACCCTTGTACTTTGTATTTATTCTTTCATTTATTTCAGTATAAATTTAGCAAATAAAATAAAATAAAATAAACTATCATATGAACTTCACTAAGATCAAGGTATCGAGACAATATTCGAAATCAAAACGAGATGCAAAATGAACAAACTAAAACTAAAGAGTATCACTGAATGAGTATGGAATCCGTACTTGGATTAAGTAATGTAATACTCGAAATTTATATTCCGAAAATACTACTTAAATTCCCTCCGTCCGATCTAATAAAAATAATAATGCAATTATAAGTTACTTAATAATTATAATTTATATTAATATGAAATTAATTTCTCCAATTACATCCATTTTACAAAATAACCCGAATTAAATTATAAATAATCTACTAATCATATATTTTTATTATTATATTTTAACAATTCAATAACCTTAATATATATAATATACACCATTCATTCATAAATTAGTACAACAACTTCTCTATAACAATGATTTTTTTTAAACAACAACACATGACCTTATATAAAAAAAAAAGTAACCATACATATATATAATATATTACTCACTTCCGATATATATATATAACACTGCAGCCTTCCAGGATCATAATATATATATATATATATATATATATATATATATATATATATATATATATATATATACATAATCTTTTTTTTCTTAAAAAATACATATAATCTTTTACAACTAATTTGAGTTCTTACCTTTGTTAAATGAATCCCTTTCTTCTACAAAGTGTAATTTGATTTCTCTTTCCTTTCTTTTTCTCCCTTTCGTAACAGCGGCTGTGCCTTTTTTTTCCAGTCAGTTATCAGAGGTACGTGAGATAGATTAGGGCTTAACTATTTATTTATATAACTGATGAACTCTCCTAATTTAAATAGAATTTTAATATTACTCATATAAATTAAGCCCAATTAATTTTTAAGGCCCAAATTTTATAAATTTAATATCCATCATTATTAATACTTATTAGCCCACATAACTTAAATGACTAGTTTGACCCAAATAAAAGACAAAGTCCAATTAAATTAATTTAAAACAAAATAATTTTTTATTATTCAATATTTATTTATTTATTTATGTTATCGGATATTACATATATCCTATAAGATCTTGTTAAATAATTACCCTCCGCCTTCCTTCTTTCCTCTATTGTGATACTTAGAATAGCACGAATCGATTAAGCAATGGAAGAAAAAAAAGAAGAAATGAAAGTATTAGTACATGAATAAAATCACTCTTACTTAAATTTGTGTGTAAATTTTAGGACTAGTATTTATTATTATTATTATTAATTCCAAGTTTTATTGTGAATAATCTACATCCGCTGCTTATCGTACGTCCTCAGTCGTATGAACTTCTTGATTCTCTCGTGTGTGTATATATATACAATGTTATGTCTACACTTCTTTTTTATTTATACATGTTTGTACACAGTACATGTGAATTCAATAAGAAAGAGAATATGAATAGACTTTTGAGCAATATTTAAAATATATTAGAATTCAACTTTTACTAAATAAGGGAAAATTAGGCATAAAAACTAAATCCTATAGTTAGTCTACTGCACACAAAGTAAGTTTAGTTTAAAATGGGATCCGCTTGTGAAAATATCATATTAGCTTGTGGAAATATCAGTTCCCTTAAATAATTGATTTAATTAAAATTGAATAGTCCATTAGGGTTTTGGTAACTTTTATATTGTTTCTTATTTATATTTAAAGAGTGGAGATGTAATCTTATTCTTATTTTAATTTGGTTAGATGAATTCCCAAGTAGAATGCTTATATGCATTGCAACTCTTTAGAAAAATTATAATTAATTTATCCAATGTCGGAATTAAGTGAATCCAAAGCCTATTTCTTCAGTTTTTCACCCCCTACAATTATGAAGAGAAATATAAGTTATTTGACATCATCTTCATGCCTTAATTATTGAAAACTGCAACCTATCCTGATTCCTATCATTATTTTTAGTCCTAATTTTGAACATCCATAACTAAGTCATATGAACTCCGAATCGAGTGATTCTTGAGCTTATTTAGTGTATCTTTTTGAGAGATATAATTTTTGTGACGCCATGAAGAGATTTTGAAGAATCTAGAAGACCCAAAAGTTAAATTATTTAATGCTGCGTATTGAATAAAGGTGAACAAGGATGGTAAATGTTTTTTATATTTTGATTTTAAGTTTATTTATGAGGGTTTTTAAATTAGAGATTGTTTTTAAATAAAATATATACATGGAATTAGATATCATGATAATCAAAAAGAGAAGATGAATTTATATAAAGAAATATAATTTGATTGAATGTAAACGTTAAAATCTAAAAATCAGTTTCTATATTTTAAGTTATATTGAGTGAGTTATATCTCTTAATCCGACCGTTGGATCATTATGAATTTTAAATATGTTATGCATATATAAGCTGAGAATATGTTCACTAATTTTGAACCGTTAAAAATTAACGTATGATTCGTTATGAATTTTAAGAGGTGGTTGGTCTGGAATATTTCAAGAACATTTTTAGCAATGAGTTCTAATATTTCAAAATGTATAAATTGGTGATTTTAAATCCGATTTGGGTCATTCTTGAGGCTAAATTAGAGTATTTAAAGTTTAGTTTATGTTTATAATTTTAGATTTAGAAAATAAGTTCAATATGAGAAAATTTTGGCAGAAATAGTGACCTAAGGTCTTGATGATATTTGGACAGATTTGGGGACTAGATGTTTATAATTTATGATTAATTATTAAAACTCTAATTATGCAGAGGAGTGTTACGAGGTGAAGTGGTAATTGATTCTTTGGTTGAGACGACGTTTTATATCACAAGATTAATCTTTTGGGTACTTGTACTGTAAGTTGTTTTTCGTACTATTTAGTGTTTTTTTTAATTATTGTTTACTTTATGTATTAGTAATTATTCGGATGCCTAAATGTATGGTTTCAAAATTATTTAAGACTTTCATTTAAATTAAATTTTTATGTTCTTCTATTATAAAATTCGGATCAAGTAATTATTTTTGAATTGTGAAATGAGATTATATGATTTTGAATTGTGAAAAAGTATCGTTCAGAATATTTATAATATTGAGAAAATATTTTGAAATCTTTAGTTTAACTATGTATAGAATCCGTTATTGATTACGTTTAGTTCCAAAGCTAATTTAGGACTTACTAAGGCGCACACCTTTTAGATACCCTTCGAGAAGTGTACATATTAGATATATTGTATATTGAAATCATTTTTGAATGTGAATTCAATTTTTTATAACTTGTATTAGTTTTGAAAGTATATTTATTATTGAAATTTATTGAAATAAATATTCCTTTCAATTAAAAAGTATTTTTGCAAATTATACTCGATCTGACTAGATAAGAATGATTGCTACTTGTTGGGCTTCATCGCTCACCACTTACAATATTACAGTTTACCTTGTTTCGAGAGCTAGGACGCCATGGGTTAAGTCAAGGATAAACATGAGATGATTAATTTAAGTATTGGTATAGTGTTATGGTATGATTTTGTTGGACTTTGATTTAGAGCAGTTGCAGTACCTACATTGATACTATTTTAGGCTCAAAACTTTTGCTTATTCAATGTAAATTTATTGAAGTTTTTGATTGTACATTATTTATTTGGTTTTGTAATTATTTGACCTACGTAATTGGATTTTAGTCGTCTTGCTCGCCTTGCGGGCCTTTGGGCTTGCGACTGTAACACTTCGGACCTATGGCGAGTACGGGGTGTTACATTATGGATGTTTTGTAAAAGGAAATCATTGTGGCTATTCTTTTCTAAGGTAACCATGTCGAAGCCTTGTTTGGTTGGAACAAAAAATGTAGGAAAAATCGATTTCCTAGAATGAGCACTATCCTTTATGTACGCCCTCGCTTATGTACAATATTTTTTGATCAACAGAAAAGAAGGCTTAAAAGAGGGGAAAATGACTTACCGATTTCAACTAGTAAATCATTTCCCATAAGAAAATGACTTACCGAAATTCACTTTGGAGTATTTTTGAACATGGATAAACCGAAGTACGAATCCTTACTATTTATTCTTTTGTCTCACTGGATTCGTTTTCTTTAAAAATATTTTTCATCATCCTCAGTCCTAAATGATGATATTATTCAATATCTTTGGCCTGTAGTACAAAGAATAATGATTTCCTGATGAACATCTTTGGCTCGTAGTGCAAAGATGAACAGGTGTTGAGATGAACATGACCAACTGATGAATATCTTTGGCCCATAGTGCAAAGATGAATATTTGATTCAAGATGTATATTGATTGATGTTACAGGGATAAAATATCGATGATGGACTTTTAAATTCATAGATGATAGTAGATTTCATTCTTTACTTAACTCTTCTAATGAATTATTGTTTCTGTTGCAATTGTTAATCTAAAACTTGTTGTCTATTGTATTCTATCAAATTTTTCCCTGTTGAAGACTAAGGATAATTTGTTGTACATTATCTTAGTCATAATATTTTTTACTAGGCTAGTTGAGCTCACCCTTTTCCTTTTTGTTCCATTTTTTTCTCGTGAGACGAGAATATAAAGGAACTAGTCGGGGTATGGAGTGATGGTTCAAGACATTGTTTTAGTAGTCCTCACTATTTTGTAAAATAGTGTATCAATAATTGTAATGAGGACTTTATTTGAGTGTGGATATTGTTTAGAAGACAATATTTGTATTTAAACTCACAACATAAGTGTTTGTCTTTATTTTGCACGACAATTGTAATAATGAAGTTGTAGTTATTTCGCATACCATGTATTTGGCGACTCGTAATAGGTTGGGTGGATTGGACCTATTTTGGGGCGCCACAGATTGGTATCGAGCTTAGGGATATGATCTCTCATGAGATCGGAGAATAGAACTAGAGGGGAGAGAGAAAATCTTTCGCTAAAAGACGTCCTACCTAAGCTTATTTGTTGGTTGGTCAGAGTATAATATTATTATGTTGCATGTTAATTTCTTTAATTAACCCTAGTTTTATGGAAGTATTTGAGAATGACAATTGAGAATGTTAACAGTGGAGTAAATGAGACCGTGGAGACACCTGTACTCACCAATCAAGAGAACGTGCAACAGGACGACAATGTTCCTCCCTGTAAACAACACCACCCGTCGACGATGAACGCATTTAGATGTTTAGAAGCTTTTTTTTGCGTTCATGCAAAATCAGACGAGGGAGACTCGTGTAATAAATACAGGTAGAAATGATAGCAACGCACGGTTTGTCACAGCCAAGAAGTTCAAAGAGTTGGGACCACCAGAATTCTGGGAAAAGCCGGATCCGATTAAGGCAGAGACGTGGGTCAAGAAAATTACCAAGATATTCGATGTCTTGGGATGCAAGGAGGAACAGAAGGTTCCATTCGTCACTTTTCAGTTTCGTAATGAGGTAGATTACTGGTGGGAATCTGTGAAGCGTACCTAGCCAGCCGCACTCAACATGTCTTGGGAAACATTTTAGAAACTGTTCAATGACAAGTACTTTCCTGAAAGTATTCATCATATGAAGGAGGTAGAGTTTATTAGACTGGAGCAGAACAACATGACAGTGTCCTAGTACGAGGCGAAGTTCGCGGAGTTATCTAGGTTTGCCCCTCATTTGGTGGAGAATGAGGAACGTATGACGCGGATGTTTCTGAGAGGTTTGAAACCCGACATACGTCAATATCTCATTTCTCATAAATTTTCTCTATATTCGAGATGTTTTTAATGTGGCTCAATTATTAGAGCGAGATAACGAGTAACGCTCAACCGAGGGATCACAACTGTGGTCATGGGTGATGGACAAATACTATCTGGGAAATGATAACCAACAGGGAGGGAAAAATATGGACAAAAGCGGTAACCACTTTGGTGGTAATCGTGGCCATGATAATAGAAGAAGCAAGTCCGGAGGAGATTTTAAAAAGAGAAGGTACTACAATGACAATGCGAAGACGTCAGCACCATCATCAACTGTTCCTAAGGGAGGAGAACAACCACCGGTCACATGCTATAAATGTGGAAAAAAGGGACACATCAGCCCAAACTGTCCACAACAGTTTAAGGTATGTTATAATTGTAGAAAGGAAAGACATATTGCTCGAGATTATACTGTAGTAAAACCAAGTCCAGCGGGGATGGTGACTCAAAAGGCTATCCTGAAAAAGTCAAAGTCAGCGGTTCCTGGAAGAGCGTTTGTCGTGACTGGCCAAAATGTGAGGAACCCAAACGAGGTGATCACGGGTAAGCTAATCATAAATTATTGCGAAGTTTATACCTTAATAGATACCGATTCTACCCATTCATTTATCTCTCCTGCTTGTGCTCAACGTTTAAACTTGACTCCGGAGAAATTAGACTTTGACTTATCTGTGGAGACTCCGTTAGGAGAAACTTTCATTACATCCACTATTTATAAATCTTGTTTGATCCAAGTTGGCACCATCACATTACCTGTTGATCTTATCTCTTTAAAGAAACTTGCTTTTGATGTGATTTTAAGGATTGATTGGTTAACTACTCATCATGCCAAAATTAATTTCTTTCGTAAGGTTGTTAGTTTTCATATTCCTAAGCAACTTGTTATTCGAATTCAAGCAACCAAACCATTGAAGCCAAACTCTTTCATATCAAGGCATAAAGCCATTCGTTTATTGAAAAACGGATGTCAAGCTTTCTTAGCCCATGTCATGGACTTGAACAAAAATACGTTAGATTTGAATGATATTTCTGTTGTTAGTAAATTTCCTAACGTATTTCCTGAAGAATTTCCTGGCCTACTCCTAGAGCGTGATATTGAATTTTGTATCGACTTTGAACCCGGTACAACATCCATTTCTAAAATCTCATATTGAATGACTCCTATTGAACTTTAGGAGTTAAAAACCCAACTATAGAAGTTGATAACCGAGCCTCTAACTGGTGACTTCCTTTGTGGAATGCACCAAAGCCAGACTCTCCGTAGGGGACACCATATTCGTGCGATAGTCGATACAACATACATCCTCAAAACCCAGGTTCTAAAACCTTATAACCCCTTTTTATTACAAATAATGATAATTACATTATTCTTTATCTTTTACAAGAGTGACTTTTATCCGCCACCAAGGATACATCACAGTTCATTAAACTATTCTAAATTTCATTTAACTTATTTTATATTACAAGTCTTCGTTCAATCTTCTCGCTCATCCACATTCTGAATGGCACTTCATCTGGATACCGTCAGCTTGATCTTTACGGGATCCTTAAGTTCTTCTAACATTGTTCGCTGAAAATGTTTTTCATTTAAAGCAAGTGTGTGCATTTAATTGCCTAGTAAGTCATAACAGTTGAACAAACATCTTCAAGAATTCAAACATTCCTTTAAGACTTCAATAACCGAACAAAGGTTATGAAGCAGCTTGAATAATAGGAATAATCTCGATTCCTATCATTTTAAAACAATATTCACTTTAATTTTAAAATACTTTCATTTTTCTACCTTTTTCATACACATTCTGTTTGGCTAGAATCATTAGCACATACTTAACAATAACGGATCATGTATGAACAGAGCATTCTCTTATTGAAGCAGCTTAAATCACGTAACAATTCATCTCATAGAAACAATCAAGTGTTCACATTGTGGCACAAGGCCTCATATGTTCTACCACTTTACACAAATATCGCACATTAGCACATAGACAGAACTTCTCAAGTTTAACATCTGAGAAGTTTAAAAAACTAGCATTCATTTGAAATATGAATGAAGTTAAGAAACTTGCCTTACGCCTAGCTACAACTTACGCCGAACTGCTCATTTCAATTCCTATATAACATATAATAAAACACCACATACACCAATTAGTCATATATATTTGAATTATGCATTAGTTTACTTAACTTTACTTCTTAGGGTTTGCGTTCTCGCAACCTAAGTTTATGCGACCACTTTCATTATCGTTCTACGGCTTCATGACATACAGAGATGTCTTACTTATATGTTCATCATCTTTGATGTTTTACATTCTTATCTTCTTCTTATAACTTCTCTAGGACACAACACACATCGCTTCTCTACTAGTAGTCCATATGGTACTTTGAGTGGTTTCCCACAAACAACCAACAAACAAGTTCCCATCTCATCTACACTGCCCATAACAGTGAGTTAGATCGGTTGCCAGTTTTGTATATACCTTCGCTCTCTGAAGGAATTGTTTAGCCCAGCTCCCATATGTCAACCATCAAAGGTTACGATTGTACCACAACCTAAACTTATCGTAACTTATCTTAACCATTAATTATAACATTCATTAAGTTAATTTCTTATTCCTTACGGCTTTCTGGCAACTAAATGTCATACCTCAGGATTCATTAATATACGACTCACATTCAGCTTTCATTAATCTTATTACCGTTCATTACTGCTTTCTCGATAATTCATATCTTACTAATACTTTTGTTATCTATTATATGAACTCCATGTTCATTACTCGTTCCTAGTGTAAAAGCCACACTGATCATTGTTTGCTAAGACCAATCATTCATCGCAACAACGTTGCGTTTGCAGCATCTATAGGCTTCACACTTATCTCTCACTAACATGAAATAACATCGAAATGTTATTCATTTCCCTCGCCACTCAACGTCTAAGGAATCACAACCATAGCAATCCCCTACGTTCGTTTATTGTGACTACGGTCCCCGAATATCAGTTCCGTAAGCCGCGTCTACATTCTTTGTCTTTTAATCTCATTTAATCTTTTCGTTCAACCTTCATTAAAGGTTTAATTTACTAGATTAAGTATTACATTTGATGAACCTTATGTTCTTTATCTTCCCTTACGTTTCCCCCAAGAGTCGAAAGCAATTAAAAGCTCTTTCTCGGCTTTTTTCCTATATTCATTTGCATACTACACTCTCCTTCTATCTCTCAGGCCATGTCTTGAGTTTGTAGTACTCAACCCCCTGTCCGGCAATCAGAGCACCACTTTTATTATGGTGGTGGCTGCCGTTGCATGCCAAGCCCTAATTCTTGAAAATTTCTTCTAAGTGTTAAGTTCATTTTGAGACGCTACTTCCTGATCTCATAACTCTTTCGTTATAACTCGGAACGAGGTCGTTCCAAAGCCATTCTCTTCCTTATCTTACGTACTTTAATCACCCTTGGATAGAACTTCATTATGAATCCGTTAACATGCCAATCAATTGGCTTAATCTTCACCCTTTGTTCATTTTACGTTTTTAACGCTCTTTGTTTGTTCGTCCGTAATTTAGTCATCCGAGCTCAGAATTTGTTCATTCTTGAGTCCATAACTCACGTTTTCTACATTCTCTTACATTCTTATGAAACCCTACACGTTTGGGTTCATTTGCTAACTTTCTAATTCTCGTTTGTCTTTTATGAAATTTTTGCCTTAACTTCATTATAGCTAAGTTTTAATCCGTTCTTCATGAACGTTTCTACCGTTCCTAACCAAGAAATAAGCATCTAACTTATACACGATGGTTTTAAACTTGTCCATCAATAACAGTTATCCTACGATGGTTTTAAATTTGTCCATCTACAACGTTCTTCGTGTTATTCGCGTGTTCTTCGTGTTCTTCATTTTAATCGATATTTTGGATTACGATTTTACTTTTTAATGGAATTTGATGTTATAGAACATTATTCCTTACTTATTTCACCTACTTGTTTATATAATCCACTCGGATCATTCTAATTCATTACGAATCTTATACTTCCTTAAGAAATTTATTTACTAAACTTTAAATTCTTATTTTCATTATTTCTCATGATTTCAACCATATGAAATCATCCCTAACATCATCTACTCCTTATCTTTATTAAGTTATGTTTTTAAACATAGAAACTTAAAGAAAATTTATAAAAGACTAGGTTTCGGATTGCCGTTCTCCTTTAATCTCCTTCCATCGGACAAAGGTTACTCACGAGCAAACTTTTTTGCTTCCTTCTCCTTCTCATCCTCCCATCAGAACCCTCTCTCTCTCTCTAAGGTGTAGGATTTTCAAAATCCCAAATAAATGATTTAAGCTTCCTATTTATAGAATTTTTAAGCTAGGGGTATTTTAGTCATTTCACCCCCTAACCTCCTTACTATTCATGGCTTAAGGACTAAGTTAACTTACTCCTTAAGTTTACTTAACACATAAGTCTACTTGGCCTTTAAGTTTGCTTAACTCTTAAGTTTACTTTCACTTAAATTTACTACTTCCACCTCCTTAGTTAACGTCTTTACTATTCACGAAACTTAGCCTGTAAGTTTCGTGGTTCCGTCTTTCGGGTTTCGTTTGACAGTTTCAAAAACTGCGATTCTCGGAATCCAAATATTTTTGGATATTTCGTCTTTCCTTTACCGATTAACTTTTATGTATTCTTTGGATTTCTGAAAAACTGAAAAACACTTTTTAGCGTTAAGCGTTTTCCTTCACGTTTTACCCTAACGTAGTTAAACGAGTGAAAAGTACACAGCAGTACTTTTCGTCATTTTTATTTCATCCGATTTCTGCACGTTTTTCGAGAAAGACTTTTATCTACTTACTTAACTTTTCAAGATATATTATCGTTAAATTTTTCGACGGAATGTCATTTTGACATACCGAACTCTCGTAAAGGCTTAGGTTATTCAAACCCCTAACCCTTAGATTTCATCTTGTGAATAGTGCCTATTTCATCTTTTTTTCCGTAAATATTTTTTTGTTCAAAAAATTTTCATTTTTGTCTTGAAAATTATTACTCGTTCAATATAGCTCGTAGCCAGAATCCTCCCGACTTATAATCACCCTAGGTTCTCGAACGATTAATAAACACACAGACATAATATTATTAATAAAAATTCATTTTATTAATAACTAATTCTTTAAACTTAAATTCTGGAAAATCCAAATTTCCGGGTCGTTACACTATTCCCCTCTTATAAAAATTCGCCCTCGAAATTTCTTAAAACCACACCCTTACCCGAGTCATCACATTCACCCTTCTTCATGTAATTTCATCCTCGAAATTTTAGCCTACCCATCTTTCTCAAATTTTCTTCAAAGAAGTTCTTATCTTTCCATCATTCCTAACCTCCATAACCTATCAAGAATCATGAAGTAGAAAGAATAACGAGGAATATAAAATTTCCTTTTAAAAAGTTTCATACTTTTGCTGAGGGGTCAAATCGACCATGAACTCTTACTCGATTAAACAGCATAATGCCGTAGCCTTTCTTCCACGGTTAATTTAGAATCACAAAGAAAGCAAACTACCTCTTACCCATCGTATACCCCATTTCGGGATATGTTCACCTCAGACTAAATCATTAGATTTCGCACCAAAACAATTTGGTTTGGCACAACTTCTTCAACGAAAGCTCGATGACATACCATTTGTCTAGCCGAATCAAGTAGCTTAGACCATACCAATAAATTGGATATCAACGTGAAACATTAATCTAGTCAACTCAATTGACATCGACTACTTCTTTAAATTCTTTTTCAATACATTAAAACGTTTTATGACGTTATGATACCGTACTTTTTACGGTACATTGAGGACTTCGTCAGTTTGTGACTTCGTCATTATACATCATACCATAGCGGGTTGTTGACCCTAAGATCACATCCAACACTAGGTTCAATTGCATTAATAACTCCATCCTTTTACCATCCTTGCATCAAATGCACTGATGATATAAAATTCATTTTTGATATTTTAAATTAATTTTTGTCTAGCTGAAACAATTATCATAGACATACCAAGAATAGTTCTTTTAAAAAATCTATTGGTTCCAAAAGTTGCACCAATTCTTTCCTTTTTCAAAATATACATATCAGTACGAGTTCGATAAACTTCGAAATCTAGCATAGCTAGATGACTTGGAGTATCCTACTCTCTATCTTTCTTCGTTGTCTTACTGCGACAATACCTAATCTTCTCTAGAACCTTCAATACTAAGCCTACTGAAAATAACTTGCTGTCAGTCTAAACATCCTTATACCTTAGTACAGTCCATCAACTTACAACACATTATGAGTTTAGGAACTTTCCATAATAATACGAGTTTAAGAACCATCCCAGACAGACCATAAACGTCCATTCGCTGAGAAGTTCAAAAACATACCATATCATTATGAGTCACGAACGTACCATAAGTATGAGTTTCAAGAACTCGCACCTACCTTATCGTTCTCTACCTATCAAGTATATACATGTGAAAAGATTCACCTTCTCGTTATATACATCTTGACAGCATGACCGATTACAATGATTATCACTGTAATAAGCTAAACAGTTGTTACACCAAGCACAAACCTCTGCCCATAACAAAGGTTCATACAACTCAGCTATCACATGAGTCCTCAATTGAAATTTTACAACTTCTAAATTTCTCTTTACTTAATACGAATTTTCTTTAATTCGTATGCTATCCTTTACAACTCAATCTGAGTTCTTCTTCCCGTACTACTTCGTAGTACTATAAATCATTCATCGTTTAATAGCTCATCTATTACTACGATTCACTATAATCATGTGGTGATCTTCTTATCCCTCTCTCTACGATTATAGTATTAGATGCTCTTACCTAAGATTGATAACCTATCAGCTTTGATACCAATCTGTAACGCCCCGAAATCAGGTCTATTTTCACATCCGAATTTCGTACATCATGATCCCATCTTCTTCCAAACATACATCATTATATAGCTAAATACAACAACATACATCCTCAAAACCCAAGTTTTAAAACCTTATAACCCCTTTTCATTACAAATAACGATAATTACATTATTCTTTATCTTTTACAAGAGTGACTTTTATCCGCCACCAAGGATACATCACCGTTCATTAAACTGTTCTAAAGTTCATTTAACTTATTTTATATTACAAGTCTTCGTTCGATCTTCTCACTCATCCACATTCTGAATGGCACTTCATCCGGATACCGCTTTTGATCTTTACGGATCCTTAAGTTCTTCTAACATCGTCATTTGAAAATGTTTTTCATTTAAAGCAAGTGTGAGCATTCAATTGCCTAGCAAGTCATAATAGTTGAACAAACATCTTCAAGAATTCAAACATTCTTTTAAGACTTCAATAACCGAACAAAGGTTATGAAGCAGCTTGAATAATAGGAATAATCTCGATTCCTATCATTTTAAAACAATATTCACTTTAATTTTAAAATACTTTCATTTTTCTACCTTTTTCATACACATTCTGTCTAGCTAGAATCATTAGCACATACTTAACAATAACGGATCATGTATGAACAGAGCATTCTCTTATTGAACAGTTAAATCACAAAACAGTTCATCTCATAGAAACACCGAAGTGTTCACATTATGGCACAAGGCCTCATATGTTCTACCACTTTACACAAATATCGCACATTAGCACATAGACAGAACTTCTCAAGTTTAACATCTGAGAAGTTTAAGAAACTAGCATTCATTTGAAATATGAATGAAGTTAAGAAACTTGCCTTATGCCCAGCTACAGCTTACCCCGAACTGCCCATTTTAATTCCTATATAACACATAATAAAATACCACATACACCAATTAGTCATATATATTTGCATTATGCATTAGTTTACTTAACTTTACTTCTTAGGGTTTGCGTTCTTGCAACCTAAGTTTACGTGACCACTTTCATTATCGTTCTACGGCTTCATGACATATAGAGATGTCTTACTTATACGTTCATCATCTTTGATGTTTTACATTCTTATCTTCTTCTTATAACTTTCTAGACACAAAGACACATCGCTTCTCCGCTAGTAGTCTATATGGTACTCTCGAGTGGTTTCCCACAAACAACCAACAAATAAGTTCTCGTCTCATCTACACCGCCCATAACAAAGGAGTTAGATCTGTTTCAGGTTTTTGTATATACCTTCGCTTCTCAAGAAATTGTTTAGCCCAGCTCCCATATGTCAACCATCAAAGGTTACGATTGTACCACAACCTAAACTTATCGTAACTTATCTTAACCATTAATTATAATATTCATTAAGTTAATTTCTTATTCCTTACGGCTTTCTGGCAACTAAATGTCATACCTCAGGATTCATTAATATACGACTCACATTCAGCTTTCATTAATCTTATTACCGTTCGTTACTGCTTTCTCGATAATTCATATCTTACTAATACTTTTGGTATCTATTATATGAACTCCATGTTCATTACTCGTTCCTAGTGTTGAAGCCACACTGATCATTGTATGCTAAGACCAATCATTCATCACAACAACGTTGCGTTTGCAGCGTCTATAGGCTTCACATTTATCTCTCACTAGCATGACATAACATCGAAATGTTATTCATTACCCTCATTACTCAACGTCTAAGGAATAACAACCATAGCAATCCCCCACGTTCGTTTATCGTGATTACGGTCCCCGAATATCGGTTCCGTAACCCACGTCTACATCCTATGGAATGGACATAAGATTTGAATTTTTCTGATAAAAGGGATATTTATTATGAATTATTGAAGTTCCGGAATATTGGGTCTGAATTGATTTTGTTGCTTTAAATGATAAAAACATATTTTGTGTGTTGGTGGGCCCCCACTTGTTGTTGCAAAATGCTGAATTCAGATTTCAAAGGTGGGCGTAGGAATTTTTTTTATAAATATTAATATTTTATTAAATTTTCTGTTTTGGTGTTCTAAGCATTTTCCTATAAATAGGGTGATTAGGTTAGAATTGAAAATCACACCAGAAACTAAAGTTTTCTCTCTCTATATTATCGAGCATATTCTTGTGAGTATTTTGATACTTTAAGTGTTGCTATACGGTGCAAGTTCCTTCAGCACTATATCCAGTATTCCTGGCAGAAGTACTGTCTTTTTGAAGTAAGGGATGTTATTTTTTAAAAAAATAATATTATTTCTTTCAATATCATTATGCCGGAATATTGTTAAGATTTTTTCTTGTGAAATTCTTATCTTTTCATGTCAGGGTTACTATTCATGAGTTACTATTCACGAAGCATGATAATTTTCTTGTGGAATTTCTACCTATTAGTGTCAGAGTTACTATTCACGTATACGACACTATTCACGAATACGACACTATTCACAGAAAAATTAATTTTCTTTTCTGTGTCCAAGATTGTCTGTTATGGTTCCTATCTTTGATTGGATCTATGTTTTGATCTTCATTTTTGAATTCTGCTCCACAATAGTTTATTATGGAGTATTTTTGAACATGGATAAACCGAAGTACGAATCCTTACTATTTGTTCTTTTTTCTCACTGGATTCGTCTTTAAAAATAGTTTTCATCATCCTCAGTCCTAAATGATGATATTATTGAATATCTTTGGCCTGTAGTACAAAGATGAATGATTTCCCGATGAACATCTTTGGCCCGTAGTGCAAAGATGAACATGTGTTGAGATGAACATGACCAACTGATGAATATCTTTGGCCCGTAGTGCAAAGATGAATATTTGATTCAAGATGTATATTGATTGATGTTACAGAGATAAAATATCGATGATGGACTTTTAAATTCATAGATTATAGTAGATTTCATTCTCTACTTAACTCTTCTAATGAATTGTTGTTTCCGCTGCAGTTGTTAATCTAAAACTTGTTGTCTATTGTATTCTATCAGATTTTTCCCTATTGAAGACTAAGGATAATTTGTTGTACATTATCTTAGTCATAATATTCTTTCTTCGGGCTAGTTGAGCTCACCCTTTTCCTTTTTGTTCCATTTTTCTTCTCGTGAGACGAGAATATAGCGTGAACTACTTGCAAGTGTGGAGTGATGGTTCAAGACAGTTGTTTTAGTAGTCCTCACTATTTTGTAAAATAGTGTATCAATAATTGTAATGAGGACTTTATTTGAGTATGAATATTGTCTAGAAGACAATATTTGTATTTAAACTCACAGCATAAGTGTTGTCGTATTTTGCACGATAATTATAATAATGAAGTTGTAGTTGTTTCTGTACCATGTATTTGGCGACTCAGAATAGGTTGGGTGAATTGGACCTATTTTGGGGGCGTCACACTTATATAAATAAGAAACACCTTAAATAGAAAGAGAATCAATTTTAATCAATCTAATTCAAATTATATGCCCAAACTAATTTGTTCCATAATAAAATAACCACTTCCATAATTATTGTCATGTAATTCAAAATTATTTCCATATTTATTTTGAAATCCCAATTTATTTAAATTTACTTTCACTAATTAGCTTTTCAAAAAAGTACTCCAATTATTTGATCCATGGTAATTGATTCTAGAGATATAAAAATTAATTTGCTTAATCAATTTTATGGAAAACTCAATAAATTATGAATAACTCAATCCCAATATATATGATAACAGATTTTATAAGAAATCAAAATCTGTTTTCAAATTAATTCCTTTAATTATGGGAAGGATTTAAGAATAAACTTTTCAAAATTAGATACCATTACCAAATATTTAATCCTCATTAATTGTGAAATCTCAATTAATTATTTCCATTATTAAGTAATTACCACCACGATTATTTCCACGCAATGCAATATCCTAGAGCCTTGATTGAGAAATAATTAAAGTTAGGATCTTATATTTATTTCCTAATGACTCGAGCAATTCTTCAAGCCTTCACATCTTCAATTCTTTAATAAATTAACGCTTCAAGAATATTTTTAATATCTTGTAAATGTGACGTCTCCAAATCCGTGTAACATCGATTATAGGACATGGTGCTCACGATACAACATACATACACATTTAAGTCCATAAACTCTGTAAAATAATAATAATAACTATTACATACCTATTTAGATAAAATTCCTTGTCTTTACAACCTTAAATAAACTAAAACTTAAACTTAACGTTTATCGCTACATTACATCATATGCGGAAATATAACATGTCGCTCACATCGCACATTAATTCAAAGGGCATAGTCCAATCCGATGCGATGATTACTGGCGCTGTAGTCAACTTCATTTTTAACTGCTCAAATGTTGTTTTACACTCCTAATCAAATCTGAATATCGCATCTTTCTCTAAAAGACTGCACAAGGGTTTTCTATTTTTAGAGAAATCCTTAATAAATCTTCTGTAGAACCCAACATGCCCCAGAAAACTGCGGATTCCCTTTACTAAATTCGGCAGTGGAAGATTCTCGATCGTGTCCAACTTTGCCTTGTCAACCTCCAAGCCTTTAACAGAAACCTTATGCCCAAGAATTATCCCTTTTTCAACCATAAAGTGGTATTTCTCCCAGTTGAGTACCAAATTAGTTTCCACATACCGCTTTAACACCATGACCAAATTTTCCAGACACTTATCAAAAGTGTTTCCATAGACTGAAAAGTCATCCATGAAAACTTCTACCTCTTTTTCCACCATGTTTGAGAAGATAGCCATCATGCATCTTTGGAATGTCGCTGGTGCATTACATAGCCCAAATGACATCCCTCTAAATGCAAAGGTGCCATATGGGCATGTAAAAGTGGTCTTCTCTTGATCCTCGGGAGCTATGGCAATTTGGTTGTAGCCCGAGTATCCATCCAGTAAGTAGTAGTACTCATGTCCAGCCAGTCGGTCCAACATCTGATTAATGAAGGGCAGCGAAAAGTGATCTTTTCGGGTTGCCTTATTTAGCTTTCTGTAGTCCATGCACACCCTCCATCCGGTCAATGTCCTTGTCGGAATTAGCTCATTATCTCTATTTTGAACCACCGACATTCCACCCTTTTTTGGCACACACTGTACTGGACTGACCCATGCACTGTCTAAAATCGGGTTAATAATTCCCGCATCCAACCACTTTAGTATTTCTTTATTCACCACTTCTTTTATGATTGGATTTAATCTTCTCTGTTGCTCCACTATTGGCTTCGCATCCTCTTCCATTCGAATTTTGTGCATGCAAAAGGAGGGGCTGATCCCCTTTATATCGGCAATGGTCCAGCCTATTGCAGACTTGTATTCTCTCAAAATCCTCAGCAACTTACTTTCCTATAATTCGTTAAGTGCAGAGGAAATAATAACAGGTAAAGTATTTAAATCACCCAAATAAGCATACCTGAGGTGTTTCGGAAGTGGTTTAAGCTCAAGAGTGGGTGGCTCTTCAAGTGAAGGTTTCATCCGAGCTGAAGTGTTTTCTTCTGTGTGTAATGGCTCGAATGGAAATTTGAATCTACTTACTATAGGCAAAGCATCCAACATGTGTAAATAATCCGCAAACTCTAGATTATCCAAATCTTCATCCCCCCAGTAGTGTAGCTTCCAATGGATCATTGACCAAACTTTTGACCATATCATCATTCACTATCCGGTCGATGACATCCACCTGGAAGCTCTCCTCTTCATCCGTAAGGAACTTCATGGCTTTAAATACGTTAAATGTGACTTCCTGATCTTGGACCCTCATAGTTAATTATCTTTTTTGTACATTGATGAGAGTCCTACCCGTAGCCAAAAATGGTCTCCCCAAGATGATTGGGATGTTCTTGTCTTCCTCATAATCCAAAATTATAAAATCTGCTGGAAATATGAATTTGTCCACCTTGACCAAAATATTGACCTATCCACTAACTGCAATGATATATTCGTGGGCTTTGGCACTGGTAAACCCAATTCAGTATAAACAGATAATGGCATGAGGTTTACATTTTCCCCCAAATCACATAAACACTTCTTGAAGGCCATGTTACCGATCGTGCAAGGTATAGTAAAACTCCCCAGATCCTTCAACTTTGGAGGTAACTTTTGTTGTAAAACTGCACTGCATTCCTTCGTCAACGCCACGGTTTCATAGTCTTCTAACTTTTTCCTCCTAGACAAAATACCTTTAATAAATTTGGCGTAACTTAGGCATTTGCTCTAGGACTTATGCAAACAGAATATTTATTTGAAGTTTCTTGAAAACTTCCAAAAATTTGGAAAATTACTTGTCTAATTTCTATTTTTGGACTCTCTACCGAAATGATGGTGGAGGATACACAACTGGCTTGACGTCTGACTTATCCTGTTCCTCTTGCTTCTCCTCACCCTGTTTCTCTTCACCCACTTTGTTTTCATCAACTTTGACATCCTTTTTAACTGAATTTTCTATAATTTTCCCATCTAGATGTTTTCCGCTCCTTAAAGTGATTGCTTGACACTGTTCTTGATTTCCTTTCAGATTCTTTTTTGTGTCACTTGGTAGAGTCCCTTGCGATCTATTATTCAATGCTAAGGCCAACTGTCCCATCTGATTTTCTAAATTTTTGATGGCCACTGCTTGTGATTTCATTGCTGCTTCATTTTCCGATATGTATTTCAACAAGAGCTCTTCTAAATCAGTTTTCTTTTCTTGATGCGAAGCTACTTGTTGATGCTGATTTTGGAACCCCGGGGATAAGAAGTTCGTGGAGCCTACTGATTTTGATTGTTGCTCCATGAAAAGTTGGGATGATTCCTATTCCCCGGGTTATAGGCATTTTGATACATGTTTTGAAGAATTCTATTGTAGCTTCCCACAAACTGAACCGATGCTGGGTTGATGGCACACTGCTCTATAGGATGTTCTCCTGAACATAGCTCGCAAACATATGCCACCTGATGTGGTTATGCACTATCAGAGCATCCATTTTCTTCGACAAGGCTAAAATCTGTGCCGCCAGTGCTGTTACTCCATCTATCTCTATTACCCCAGCTACCTTCGGTTGTGTCATCCTTGTTGTAGGCCACTGGTAGTTATTAGCTGCCATAGTTTCAATCAAATCATATGCTTCCTCAGAGCTCTTGGCCGTAAACGCTCCACCTGAAGCTGCATCGATACTTGTCTTGAGATTCCCACTCAAACCGTTATAGAACGTATTCATCTGCAGCCATTTTGGTAATCCGTGATGAGGAAACTTTCTGAGTAGTTCCTTGTACTGTTCCCATGCCTCATATAAAGACTCCCCATGCTGCTGCTCAAACATGGTGATCTCATTTCTCATCTTTGCAGTTTTGGCTGGTGGAAAGAATTTAGCCAAAAATTTCTGAGCAAGATCTTCCCAAGTAGTGATCGATCTTGGTGGTAGAGAATATAACCAACTCTTTGCCTTGTCCCGCAGGGTAAATGGGAACAAGTGAAGTCTGACTGCGTCGTCTGACACCCCATTGTATCTGAAAGTGTCACAAATCTCTAAAAAAGCTGACCAAGTGTTCATTAGGATCATCATTTGCAAGTCCCCCAAACTGAATTGAGTTTTGGATCATCTGAATAGTCCCAGGCTTGATCTCAAACGTATTTGCCGCAATTATCGGCCTAGTGATACTCAATTGAAGCTCAGTCACCTTAGGTGTCACAAAATCCCTTAACGTTTTCTGGTCATTGGCAACCATTATTTCTTCTTTTTCAGAATTCTCAAAGTTTTCCCTTGTATCTTTAATCCACTTACTTAGCCTTTGAAACCGTTTCTCAATATCGTCCTCAAAAGGAAGCAAGTCTGGGTTTTTGGACTAAGTTTTCATAAACCAACTTCAAGAACCTGAAATAGAAAGAACAAAACAAAAGAAAAAGTGTTTAAGTAAAACTGGACTAATTAAACTGATATTGCAAAATATTAAAATCTATACTAATCCCCGACAACGGTGCCAAAAACTTGTTGGTCGAAATCTAATTACGTTCACACGCAAGTGCACGTGGTCAACAAGTAATACAATGATAAGTTAAGTATCGTTCCCACAGAGATTAAATATGAAATTAATCCCCACAATTACCAGCTTTCTATTAATCCAAATTTTATTAAACTATCCAATTTAAGAATTATAACTATTAAAACTAAAAATATTAGAAATACTAAAAATACCAAGCAATCAACAAACTTAAAAACTGTAATTTCAAGCAAATATTGGAGAATTAGGCTTACAACTCACTGTAAGTATCACTCCGATTATTACACCCTATTTCAGTTTAATGCACTATCCCAGTTTATTAATCAAGAACACTCAAGTAGAACTAGCCACCTCTTGATGCACTAATACCATATTAACTTAAATCCACAAATTAGATAGAATTAAGCTAAAAACCTTAATCAACTAATTCACTATATCTCTATGTGAATTACAATCAAATAAGGGTTAAGTTCAAGTTCTCTATCTAATTATAAGCGACGCTAAGCATATCTCTACCCTAACATTCATCAAGATTCCTTTCAATCACAGAATTCAAGAACACATGCTATAATGACTAGGTCTAGATTCATATTTCCTCTATCAAATCCATACAAATCCACATATAATTGGTGATCAAGCAATTCATAAATTAAAGTACAAATCACTATAGATAAACTGAAAGATAGATTATTAAACTGAAATTAAAAGTTACATAATCATCGTTCAACCATAAGATCCGTCATAAGCCTAACAAGTAAATTAGTTCATCACAAATGAATTAAAAATTGAAATCATCAAAGTAAACATCCCAATTACAATGATTGAATCAAAGAAAAAAGAATGAAAAAAAAACCACCCTTCTCCTTTGCTTCAATCTGCAATTATCGAGAATTTTCCCTTCAAATCCTTCCTCCAATGCTTTCTCTGAAATTAGGTCTTTAAAATTACTAATTGATTGTTAGTTGTTATCTCCCTTGTTGTTGTTAATAACCAGCCTAGGACACATATTATGACCATAATTCGATGCCATATATAGTTCCAATCCAAAACAAACTCATTCCATCACGCCTATGTAGAAATATAACTCAATCAGGAGACCTTGCCTTTTCCCGTACCCCCGCCCCGGCGGGCAGTGCTTTTGTCTTCCAATCAAGTACCCCCTCCCCGGCGGGGTTTTTAGCTTCATGATATCTACCCCAGCGGGGGGTCAATCTGCTGCAGTCCAACTTTTGCTCATTTTCTTGCCCACTTTAGCCACAAAATCACCTTTTAAATCCCAAATGCTATGCCACCACACCTAAACATAAAACAACACTAAACAAGTAAAACAAATCTCAAAAATAATGAATTAACAGAATTTAAGCTTGAATTAAAGGTCGATTCATAGGTATAAAACCCACTCATCACTTGTGGTTAATTCGCAAGTGCTCTCGTTAATAGATTTACCAGTTGCTGAACTGGATTGGCGTCAACCTCATTGTTGTTATTCGTAGATCCCTCTCGAGCTTGTTTTTTTTTGTGCTAAATTTAAAACTTTATAAATGAAAGATACAGAGTTAATGGGGCATACCCCATTCAGTGACCACTATAGGACAGACCCTATGAGATCAACAGAAAGCAAAGCCAAAGAAACAGATGGCTAGACAAGAGAAACAATGTACTATTACAAAATACCCTACCAAACTTTAAAACAACATAGAAACTGGGAAAGAAAATATCCCAACATGGGAAGAAAACATTGCATCTTCCAAAAAGGAAGTATCATCAGCCAACCACCAGGGAAAGGGCAACAGTAGCAGTCCATAACATCAGCAAGATAACCAGTTCGGCCCATAACATGGCAGAGCAGTAATCAGTCCGACAGAGTAGTAATTAGACCCAACATTCCAAGAAATGAATGAAACGAACAACAAAAACTACAACTTAAGCATCAAGAATTTTATTATCATCACCTAGTCAAAAGGATTATAAAAGACAGACTTCAGTAGGTAGAAGCCCTGCAGCAGATAGCATTATGGCAGTAATAAATAATAGTGCAACAGATAACATTTTGGCAACAGTAGGAAGTAGCAACCATGGGCAAATGGCATAGAAGCAAGACCATCCCCTTAGCAAGACAAAACCTCCCCAAGCATAGTAACTCGCACATCCTCACAAAAGCCCAGGAATTCCAAAAATAATAAAAAGAGGCAAACAACAGCGAGGCATCAGCGTATATAGCAACCCCTACATAGCACTCGCCACAGCGAAAGGTGGGAATCTGCATAAGCAGCGAGACATCAATAACAAAAAAATAGCAGCTACAACAACAAAGATTACGCACAGCCCAATTGGGTATTTCTCGCTAACAGCAACAAAGGACATAACACTGCAGCATCAATCCAACTCAGCAAATCAGCAACAGAGAGTAGCCGAACAGA
Source organism: Panax ginseng (assembly GCA_020205605.1). Lineage (NCBI taxonomy): Eukaryota > Viridiplantae > Streptophyta > Magnoliopsida > Apiales > Araliaceae > Panax > Panax ginseng. The sequence goes on from CM035149.1 coordinate 65,313,864, forward strand.
AGAACACAACAATAATGAATGCTAACAGTTATCATTTGAATCCATCACAGCACCGAGACATGCTTTAGCATCTGCAGCAATAGAAAGAGAAGGTCCCTAACCCAGCAGCAACACAAAACAAAATATAGCAGTCCAAGTCCAACATCCCATCCATAGCAACGAGCCCAGAGCATGAAGCTACCAGATCAACACAAAGTCACTGCAACTAGCATGTCATGTCATAACATTCCATATCATTCCATCCCGTAGTAGCAAAAACCCAAAGTCACTCAGATCATCATCATGAAGCTACCAAGAGGAACAACCATCCAAGGAACCAAAAGAATAGCAAAAGCAAGGAATAAAACCTTGACACCATAATGCCAAACAGCCCACGCCATTACAAGATCCATTTACAGTAAAAAGTATTAAAATGGGAAGCATTAATAAAGGAAGAGGAGGATGACAATCTGGACTTAATGATGAGAACAACATCTTTAGCAATACAGGACGGGGAGATAAGTTTATCATTGTTGATTTTCATGTTCATCGACTCCCAGATCTTGTAAAATGTAACAGCAAAGGGAAGATATAGAATGTGTTTAGTGAGTCTTTGACCTTGGAAAGAAAGGATGAAATCAGTAACTCCAATCCAGTCATATTGGCAATGGCCCAATCTCCCAAATCCAAGGTATGTTGTAGTATGACAGTGGAGTAAGTGCATTCGAAAAACAAGTGAGCAAAGCTTTCATCATGAAGATGACAGAGGGAAAGGAGAGATTCTTTCCAAAGAGTAGTGTCTGGTGATTTCATTTGTTGGGAGCTTATTAAGGAAGCCCATCCATAGAATAAAAGAGTACTGAGGGACATGAAGTTTGTGCCAAACAACCTTATGCCAAATTACCCACAGTGTAGAGAATATGATTACGAGCAACAAAAATCTATTACTCAAACACATCAACAAGCTCAAACGTGGTTCCTATTACTGTTTGAGCTTGTTGATGTGTTTGGCGTCTTTTTGGCGGTATTTTTTTTTATTTAAGATATATGTTTATTAGCTCATTACTCATTTGTTTAAGTATTTAAGAATTAACTTATACATTTTAAGATTAATAATTAACACATAAAATCTTCAATAAACTCTAGTTTTTTATTCATTTATAGTTTCTAAACATAGAAAAGATAGCATCACTGCTATTTACATCAACTTTCCTGAACTGATAAGGTTTCAGGATTACATTCTCATCTTATCCCATTATTTATATCAACATTTGGGATTTACATCTACAAACTCTAATAATGATTTACATAACATATTACTCTACTTATCACGATCTATTAAGATTAAGACGTCACACTTTTCCTCCATAACACGAAACATTGTCCTACGATCAACATGTACCATGGAAAATCTTCAAACTGCTTTGGATAGTAAAAGACTAGGTCATGGGACCTCTCAATCGCCAAATGAAAAGCGTAATTCATCTCATTAATCTTAGCTTTATTTTCCCTAACCTTGTCTTCATCACGATCTGCACATTGAGAAGCCTTCATCTAAGCGTCCTCAGCTCTCCCACACTTAGCTCACTCCTCTTGAAAGTCACCCTTCATCTTCTCAATCTCAGCCAGTAGTTGATCTCTCTAACTCTCTTTTTGAACTAGCTTCCTTCCGCATTTCCAAGACGTTCATCAAGATCTTGGATCATATCATCCTTCTGCCCTATGGTGGTCTGACGTATATCTGCCAGCTCCTCTAACTCCCTAACCCTATCCTGTAACTCTATGTTACGATTATATAGCTCATCATACATCTCAGCTGCAATAGAGTTCGGTGGGAACTCTTCGGGATCCTCTTCCTCATTCTCTATCTCTATCTCTTCAGGGTCCTCAACCAGATCAGACTCGAGCTCATGCTCCTGACCCACGATTGTGATCAATGAGGATGGTTCCCTCGGAACTAGCTGCTCCCAAATGGTATGGATATCTCGGGGCTACTCCTCCCTAGGCATTCGGGGTTCCTCCTCCCTAGCATGAATGGGTCCTCCCACATCAATCATTCTGACAGTAAAATTTTAAATTTTAATTACTATTCGAAGCGAGCATATAGGCTATTAAAACATAAGCACATAAAGTCTTTTATTATCTTTGATGAATTTCCTTAATTCATTCCATAGAACTCGATAAGGTTTTTATCACCACTATGTTTTTAATCTCCTATAAGGTTACTTCCTAAGGTTTTTCCCACCTAAGGTTCATAACCTAAAGCTTTGAGACCAACCTATGACATCCCCAAATCCGGGTACTTCATTCCCACAAGATTTGGTGTTCACTGTCTAAAACATTCATGTCTAACTACCCATAACAAAGGATATAAATGAATCTAAAAACTTAAATAGAAATCCTCCCATTAAAGGGTTACAACATCTTAAACAAATCACAGGTCGTATAACCTTAAATATATCAATTGCGGAAACATAACATATTTAAATAGGTCTTTTCACATAACATCTTAAAGTAAATTAAACAAGTCTTCATCACTTGTTCATCTTGCCCTTGCCCTTACTAGTGGACGGTGTTGGTATAAAATCTAGTTACGCACAACATGCAAGTATACGTGGTCAACAAATAATAAAGTGATGAGTAGAGTATCGTTCCCATAGAGAAAATAACTAAAATTTATTCTAACAACTAGCAATTTTATATTACGTCAATTTATTAAACAGATAATCAAGATTGTGAAATTTATGAAAACTACTAATTAAAGAAAAATTAACTAACCACCACAAGTTTTAATCAAGATTTGGAGAATTAAGCCTATAATTTCACTTTATGCTTTACTTAGAATGACACACTTCCTTTTAGCTCAAATTAATTATTCCATATTGTTAATCAAGAACAGAATAGTAGATATAACCATCTATTAATGCATTATACCCATATCAACTTAAATCCACAATTGATAGAATTATATAGAACACCCTAATTAACTAATCTATTATATCTCTATGTAAATTACAATTAAAGAAGGTTTAAGCCCAAGTTCTTATTAGATTACGTGCGATGCGTAGGTATATCTCTATACTAAGCATAAATTATGAATCTCATCTATATGCAGAAATCACAATCAAACGCTACATGATTAGATCTAAACCCATATTCTGTCTCTCGAGTTCATATGGATTATCAAGTAATTGGTGATCAGACAATTAAATAATTAAGCATAAACCATAGTAGACAAATCTGGAAATAGTCTCAATGAATTAATATAGAAACATTTTAATCTTCGTTACACTAAAAGTTTCATTGTAGACTTAAATAAGAAAATTAGTTCATCATCAATGAAGTAAAACCCAAAATCCACAAGTAATTAAGCATTTGAATACAAGATAGAAGATGAAAAAAGAGAATTAACACTGATAAGTATTTTGCTGCTCTTCTCCATGTTCATCTTGAATTCTTCGCAATAATCTCCTTGTTTTAATTCTCTAGTACGTAACCAAAACTAAGGTTTGCTTATTTTTTTCATTATCCCTTTTCTGCCCTTTAAATTGCCTTTTATCTGCATTTGATCGCATTCCAAAACTACCCCCAAAAGATCTGCAACATCCTAACAGTAACAGAAAACTCCAACTTAAACCTGATACCCCCACCCCGACGGCACATTTTGGCCTGGGAACTGCCGCCCGACGGCATGTCTGTCCTGGAAAAGTACCATTTTACCCTTTAAGCTCCTATTTTTTGCTTTTCCTTTCCAACCTTTTCCTGTAATGAACAAACACAAAAATGCATTAAATAACACTAAAAACACTTAAAATAACAATGATTAAAGCTTGAAAATTAACTGATTCATAGGTATGAAACCCACTCATCAAATACCTCCAAACTTAAAACATTGCTTGTCCTCAAGCAAACATAATGCAATGCAACTAACTACATGCCTACGAATCTAGCTATCAGACAGTATAAAGTTTAACAAGGTTGCCTCAGAGAAATCACAATAGAAATGGACAAAAAATCCTAGTAAGACACATCAACAATCCCATTTTAATCTATAAATCAACACCTATTATCACTGATGTAGTGTGTGTGTGTGTGTGTGTGTGTGCGCGCGCGCTCAATGACCATGGAAACCGACTATAGATCAAAAGTATCATATAATACGCTTCTTAGAAAAAAGATCATAGTTTAAACTTAAGAAGTTGTGTAAACAAGCTAAGTTCAGCCAAAAATATGCAATTACCAAGTCAGGAGTTAATATGAGATATGACTGCTACCTTTATTCAATTACAGGGGCATTTTGCTCTTTTTCCCGTATTTCCTTACACATGATTATGCAATGTCTAATCCTCTTAGGCTTTTCAGTGCTACCCATTTAGCGAGCTTTTGACCAACGACTCCCAAACCAGACGGCTTTAGGGCGCTGGGTGTAAAGACATCTCCTAGGGCGTACTTACTCGAGTAACAAAGGCCACAAAACTAAACTAGTCACGGTGTTTATTCATATTTTTCCTCTTTTTTTCTATTTCTTTTTCCTTTTTCTTTTTCAAATATATAGATCCCATATCTTCCCCCAACTTAGGTCTTTGCATAATCCTAGCCTTCATCACTAGTTCATTCATTTTCTTCCATTAAACCTGTAATTTCCCTCGAGAAGTCAATTATGTGACTATTTCAACTAAGTTGATCCACATGGTCATCATACCGTGCTATCTGGATACATCAGTTACAAAAAGGAAAAGATTTATATCATGCCATGAAATTGCATCAATGCCTTGATGAAAGTAGTAACAAGCCAATCATGTATGATGATAAAACATATACTTTGTAACAATCTTATTCATTTATTAATAAAAGAATTATTTATTTAAAGGCGTTTATATTATATTCATAATGATGTTATATTTAAATATGATAAACTCAGTTTTTGTAAGAACCGTGAATTTTATGAATAAATATTAATATGATATTAATAAGAATGTGAATATTTATTTTATATAAATATTTATGTGTCATGAGATGGGTAGCTCAATTAGATTAAATTGAATTTATGATAATTGAGAAAATGTGGAGAAATATGATGAGACATGTGAAATGCCTTGTGTGGCATGAGAATGAAAATTATGATGGTTTAATTAAATTAAAGAATGAATGAATTAAGAAGTGAATGATTAATTAATATCATATTATTAAATAATTGTTATTATGAGTAATAGAATATTAATGAGTAAACAATTAATATAATAAGATTTATATTTATTCAATTAATTGTTATGTGCAAGATATGTGATAATTAATAGTATTATATATAGTACCTACATTCAATTAAAAAGAAAGTGTGGTGTGACACTTTAATGTGACTATATAATATATAAAACTATATAGTAAAATTGAATGAATTATAAGTTACATAAAGGATGCTTATGTGACAACATGTATGTCTGAGAACATTAAAGATGTACTTTATGTAATATTAAATTAGAATAAATCAATGATTTTCGAATTAATAATTATTTCAATGAGTAAGTATAATTGGAATGATAAAGTTTATGATAATGTGGTTAGATAATACCCAATTAGATTATATTCGGTATTATCAAAATGTACATGGATTATATTGTATGAATAGATATATACCCCAATTTGCTAACGTAATATTGTTATATCATTAAAATCCATGTATGCACCCAATTAGATTTGAAACCTAAGTATACATATATGTGTGTTTAACCTAAGGTGTACATATGTGTATTAAACATATAGTATGTGGCATTGTTCAATTGTCAAATGCTGAGAATTAGAGTTGTCCCATATTAAGTGACCAAACAGTACTCAACAGTAGCCTAATTTCCTTTTGCGTTAACTCAAGCCTGTTAGATAGCTGTGATAATGAGCTGAGAAATGGGGGATGAGGAGTTGGTGAAATCTTTTCACCAAACCCTCTCAATCCAATGGTTTCTTCTTCTTCTTCCTTGGTTGAATTCATTGAGCAAAGACCCAAATTTAGGTAATGGTTTCCCTATAAATTTATACTCTCCTCTTCACAATTCTTGTTGTTAATTTGTCTGATAAGTGCAATTAGAGAGTGAGTGCTACAAATTGAGAGTGAATTCTGAAGTTGGAGGTATTAACAGAAGGTAAAACCAAAGGAGTTAGTAATTAACTGCAAGAGGTAATAATCATGTTCTATGTTCTTATTTTCCAAGTTAGTAAATTTCTATAATTATAATCTTTGTGAATTGGCCTGAAAGTTGTTAGCATAATGTTAGTTAAGGTTTTATGCAAGTCTAGAAGCATTGTAGTTGGTTTGAGTTGTAGCTAGAAGGTTTTAGCAATGCTTGTGTTGAGGCTCTGCAGAAACAGAACCATTTTTTTTGCCTCTAATCGAAGTGGCACGGCCGCGCAAGCTGCTAGTCTTGGGAACTGATTTTGTTTACCTTGTGTTGTCATGAGTATGTTATTTTGGTTTGATTATGCATGTAAATGACCCTAACATATAGATTGATGTTGTTTTGGTTATAGTAAGTCATTTTAGCTTGGTTAAGTATGTGTATTCAAAGAAAACTTAAAGATTTTGAAACTAATTTTGGTGAGCATTGTGTAATGTATATTTTGACCTTATGTACAAATATATCAAGCTCTTTTATGACTTAGCATGTGACTAATATGTTGGTTTATATTGTTAGGCGTAATATAGACTATTCAAGCATGATTTAAAAGGAGTTTTCAAATAGAGAACTATACTTGTAAATGAACTATGTACACTCTAAATTCTGGACTTCAAAACATGTTTATGTGATCTAGTTATATGAATATTGTGACGCCCCCAAATCCGGGTCTCTTCCAACTCGACAGATGGTGCTACATGGTACTTATAACTGTACATTCACTCTATTGAAACAACATCAAAATGTGTGTCTCAATGACATTCTTATTACAATAATAATATTACATCCCGTTCCCAGGTTCTAAAACAATTATATTCTTTGTTCATACTATAATATATATAACTTACTAGTTTATTACAAGGTAAACTAATCATTCATCTTCATCATGCCTTTAACCTTGTCAGATCCCTCAATTCGTCCGGTCCTAGCTACATTCATATGGTTCAAGCAAGAGTGAGCATAACAAGTTCAGCAAGTACAAATATTTCTTTTAAACAACATGCTTGAAACATAGGAATCGTATATCTTCAATAACTGGATAATAGTTATGAAGTACTATCAATAATTCAAAATAGCATTTCTTTTCCTTCAAAACATTTTACAATAACAATATTCAGTAAAACATCAATTCTGGTTCAAGACCATGAGCAGTTCATAATTTCTTTGAAAAGGACAACCCGACACTAAGTCCATAAGTCCGGCATATCTTACGAGCACTTCTGGGTGATCAGCCCATAGTACTCTATGTTGATCAATACTACATTCATTAAACGTGTTTATGTTTAAGTTTTGGCAACCTCACGTGCCCATCGAATAATCGATAAAAATACATTTGTTTATTCAAACTCAGGCTTACCTTGAATCCGTACCAAGCAATTGGCGTAGGATAGCATTAATAATTCTATATTGAAAGACTTGTAAATAAATCAATCAATCTTCAAGATTAGTCTAGCCGAGTCAAAACTGGCATCGACCCTTTCTTTAAAATCATTCATGCATCTTATAACATGAATCACAGAACACTTGGCTAACATGAAGGTTAGACAAGCGTTTAAGAAAAACTTACCTTCAGCGTCTCCTACAGTAAAAATAACTTTTCCTTCCAGTCTTTAAGGTCTCTACAATACATAACCACATCACATACCACATTAGGTCAAGAATGAACATACATAGTTCCTAATGAATCTTACCCTTCATCTCAATCTAATCAAACATTAGATTTGTTACTATTGGTTCTGGCTTGCCATTATCTTTACATCATTCTTACCAACTTCTTTCTCTTCTATGTCTTACGTAGATTTACTTCATTAATCTAACTCGTTTCGAGTTAATCATCCTTCTTCATGGCTTACTAACATTCTTACGTTATTAATCGAAACTCGATCGTCATTGGTTAAGTACACTTTATTGCATACCGTTTATGTTCACGTATTATCATTATTGAATATTGTTCACGTTCTCTATACTTTACGTTCGTCTTTTAACTACTCATTAAACAACATTAAATTCCTAAAGTCATCACTATAATAGTGATTTAGGAAAGGTCTTATCATGTTCATTAAGTAATTACATAATCCATACTGGTATTGCAAACCATTGGATTCATAATCAACTTGGTCAACATATTTCTACAGTCGGCTTAGCACATTACGTTGTTCTCATTACGTTCATATTTCAATTGATTATTAACCTTTAATCATCATACATTAAGTGTCTAACAATGCCTTAACAATGTTATATTAACACTTTATTTCATCACTAATGAGTTATCTTTCTTTCTATACTTGTAAACCTTCTTGTTTATTAAAACTCTGGGACTGGCGCCGTGGCGCCACTCTTAGCTCTTTATCTCGCACCGTGGCACGAAAGTTAGTAGTAGGTGATGACTTCGTTCTTGGCAGCTCATGGCGCCACTATTTAGCCTTGGGTTTGCCATGGCATGGCAACTCTGCCTTAGAAAAAATTCTGACTTTTAAAATTTTGTGAACTTCCCGGACGCATAACTTCTTCGTTATAAGTCCGAATTGGTTCGTTCAAAATCCTACGGTTCACGAATTACATGCTCTACACGTTCATTCAAGAATTTTATCTATTTGACTTCGTTTGCTAAAAATTCACCTATTAGTCCATTTTAACGAAAACGATAAACGTTCGTGAACGTTCAACGCTCGTTTCTTCGTTCTAAGTCAGAATTCGGTCATTTTCGAGTCCGCAACTCTATAATGCCAAATAAGACTTGTCTCCATTGAAAACCAATGTTTCCAAGCTTAATATCAAAATTCAACTTCCATTCAGAGAGATTTTCCTTTAATTCGACGATTATCGTCTAAACTCGTGAATTCCACCTTAACTTCATTTCTTATGATTTGTTCATTGTTTTAAATGGATTCAATCCATCATACTAATATCTTGACATACATGCCTCATTAAATTATAAATATGATAAGTTATTACTTATCCTTTGTGAGTTTGTAACTTATAAAAGTATAACTACTTATGACTTCCTTTCTCATGACTTATTATAGATTAAGTCTTTTAACCACCATTTTCACATCTCCTTATCATATCATCTTCTTAAGGTAAACATATGAGTAGTTCATATAAACTCTTCATAAATTCATAACTTAATTAAGTTTGAATTACTTATTCATGACTTATACGGCTTAAGTCCATTCATCAATCATTCCTTAGCATACATGTTCTACCACTACCCACCTCTCTAACAATGGAAGAGAAAGAGATTCTTGGTTAAAGTTCTTACCCTTGATAATCACTTGACTAAGCTTTGTTCTTCTTCTTGCTTCTTGAAAATCTCATAATAAAAGTTTGACTTACAAGTGCTTATTCTCTCTAACCAATAAGTTGCTCTCTAAGAGAAGTTGTTGGATGAAATTTTAACAAGGAATAATGAAATCCAAGATTGCTATTTATAGGACTTTCTAGGTTAGGGTATAATGGTCATAAGACCACTCCACCTCCTTACTAAACCTCCATATTATTCCTTTACTTAAACCCTAAGTTTACTTGCTCACCAAATAAGTTACTTGGCCTCCACACTCTTTGCTTAGCCATTACAACATCTATCCAATACTTGGGCATCACATATACTTAACCATTAAGTATACTTGCTAATCACATAACTTAGCCTTTAAGTTTACTTGTTAATCACCTAGCTTATCCTTTGGTTGTTGATCACAACTTTTACTTGATCACCACACATAAGCACTTTACTTACTTATCACATTAATTACTTGCTCATTACTTTGGATCACCCATGGGTTTAAGCCATCCAATAACCCATAAGTTCATACTTTGGGTTTTTAGCTTAACTTATACTTGGGCTTGCATTAACAATTCTTTGAGCTTTACCATTAGCTTGCATTGGGCTTACACATTAATTCCTATTGGACTTACCCATTTCTATACTTGGGCTTTATCAATTCTTATTGGACTTTAAAATGTTCTACACAATCCTACAAGTCCATTACATTTGGCTTAAAGCCTCATAACGTATAATTTACGTATTCATCTCATATTCTAACTCGTATGCTTATTCAATATACGTCATTCCATCATTCATACATGCTCGTATAATACCTCATATTATACTTATATCCATTACCTCGTATAATACTTATGTATTATACAATCCTTGCTTTAATTCATCCTACGCATTTAACTTCCTTCTCGGAATTCCCTTTTTCCTTAATCGTTAGGTTTTAAGTCCGCAGGCAAAAAACTACGTTTGCCATAACTGAAATATTATTAGATATTCCATCTCACGTCGATATTCTATCATTACATATTTCTCGGAAGTTCAAAAATAATTCCCGAGCAGAAATGTGTGAATAGTGTTTTTTGGAAAATTTCACGAAAAGTTTTTATTTTCGTCTTGGAAATTCTATCACATAGCCAAAATACTACGACGTTTCAATATTTCTAGGTCATATAACGACCCTCGAATAGCTTACTCCCATAAATAATGGATTAAATTCATTTAATCCACATAATAAAAATAAAATTTTAATTCTCAAAAATCCAAATTTTAAAGGCGTTACACTCTTCCCTCCTTATAAGGATTCTCGTCCCCTTAATCTAGCTAACACTACATCCACCATTGAGGAAAATTTTTCCATCAATTTAATTTCAAATTCCACAATGCTTCTTTGGCGTTGTGGTTTCTTCAATTCACCTTCTCAAGAAGGTATTATCTTAATTTCATGACTTGTCACTTCCTATCAATAATCCGAGTTGGAAGCTAAACCTTTACTCACACATTACTCTATCTCCTCTTATTAGTCCTTCTTTTAATTCCAAATTATATGAAAACTCAAATTCCTCCTTTAAAATGAGATGATATATAATCCTTTCTTTATCCAGCATCCTCTTCTTCATTTGTTTGCACTCCTCGTTACCTAATTGTACTTAATTAACTCATTCCATTATCGTGGATTGAGTCTATGTTTATGAATAACATTTTTTGCTACTTCATTCAATAATTTAACTTCTAACTTCTTCCCTGCCACCACCTCGTTATCAACTTATTATGAGTCGCTAATATTGATAGCTTTTCTCTATCTCATCTACAAAATGCATAAAGGCGTCACGCTTTCTTTCACTTGTATGATATAAGATATCACAGTCCTTCCTATCGTATATTCCACTCCTTCGGTGTAAAGATATATTTCAGACTCTTAGAGTCCGTGTATATCTCACTTTTCTCCCCGTATCAATATTAACCTGTGACACTAATGGTACTTTCAAACAAAGCACCTCACAAGGGTACCTATCAATTTGCCACCGACTTGCTCGGCGCCCTTTACGGAAAGTCTAACTTTAGTACATCAGTCAACCCATATGACATAACCATAACTCGTAATAACCATAACGATTTCTATATATCATCTTAGGTACCTCGTCCTTCCTTACTTTCAACCAATGATACCCCGTTAACAAATATATAAAAATTTCTTTGCTCCTTTTCAACTGATCAAAATAGATCATCGATCTTGGGCAATGGGTATTTATTCTTAACTACTAACCAAATTATCATATATTTGACTTACGTATTGGTTCACTTAATTTTACTTCTTAGGGTTCACGTCCTTTCGACCTAAGTTTACGCGACCTATTTTCATTACCAGCTTACAACTTAATGACATACGAAGATGTCTTACTTACTATGCTCATCATCTTCAATGATTTACATTCTTATCTTCTTCTTATTACTTCTCTAGGATTCAAAGACAAATCGCTCCTCTCGCTAGTAGTCCATATGGTGGTACTGGTGGTTTCCCACAAACAACCAACAAACAAGTTCGTCTCATCTACACCGCCATCACAAAGTGAGTTAGATCGGTTTCGATTTCCGTATATACCTTCGCTCTCTGAAGGAATTGTTTAGCCTAGCTCCCATATGTCAACCATCAAAGGTTACGATTGTACCACAACCTAAACTAATCTTAACATCCTTCTAGATTGCGTCATAACTAGACAACGAGAAAGTTTCAGTGATTCATCACCGTAATTTACTACCTTGGGTTTCTTTAGAAAACCAAAGATTCATACTTTTATTTTAAAAATTTATTAAAGTTCTATAGTTAATCAACTCATTCATACCGAGAATTACTTCAAATTCTCTCAATTTTATCGGTACTTATCTACCGATACTTACTTGCATTTCTTATTCATTTCCACGAATATAATTAACGAAATTTATCCCCATCATTCTCTAGCTTAACGTATAAAGGTATTTATAACCCCTTTCGGGAATGAACTTAATCACTTAGCATATAAAAAAAATAACACTCCAATCAAACAGCTTATAAGCATTCATGGTATTGACCAGAATGATACCTGCTACTAAATCTACTGATGCAACTGTATCATGGCTAACTTACCACTACTAATACCTTTACTTTTCTCCGACTGCTTCTTTGGGCAATTTCTTGCCATGTGGTCCAACGACCCACATACAAAATAACCATGGTTTTTCTTAGGATTAGGACAATTGGGTAACATATGACCCTCATGTTCACAGTTATAACAAATCGATTTCCCTTTAGACAGACTCCTAAATGAGTCTTTCCACATGTCGAACATGCTTCAATCCTATGCTTAGGATCCCTTTGTCCCACTCCCGTATTTCTGGAGTTAAAATTCTTTATTGTTGGCATATTGCCACTACCACTGGCATTCTCTGTCTTAATTCCTCCCTCTTCCTTTCTCTTATCTTTTCTCTCTTTGTGGTATTGGGTTTACGCCTCACTACCACCCTCTGCTATAATTTCTTTCTCCAGAATGGTTCCATAGGATGCACTCTGTATTCTCCTTGATTAAATCAATAACATTCCATCATTATCTATTATTTAATTCTTTATTAATCGTCACATAACAACTCATATCATCACAAAGCATATTAAATGAAATCTTCATTATATTCATATGCTTCTTCATAGTCAAAACTATTTACAATTTGCTTTCATAGCCAAAGGCTATTACATTTCTATCCCACAATTGAACTTTTCAAAAGTTAGGATTTAAAAAGACTACCCTATTATTTAAAAGAGGGTTTTACGTCACTACACATATATTTATAACTCTAGCTTTCTAATAATGCATAACAGCGTCTTCGTGTTTCTCATTCGCAATCTTCGCTACAATATCCCGACTAATAGTATGTCGAGTCTGCCCCGACTCTATGGAATAACAAGTAACTCTAAGCTTGAAATCTTGATGAGCACTCTCATGGATGTAAGACATCCGTGCTATCTTCTGGTCCTTCTCCCCTAATTCTTTACGAAGTTCTACCACCTCATTCATATAATCCCTAGCCTTATTTATCATGCGCATCTTTTCATCATGCTTGGACTCAAAATCTGCTTCTACAGACTCCTTCGCTTCATAAAGAGCACTAATCTCTTCATTACGATTTTGCTGGCTTGTACTCGGTTGTACATTCTGTCACAAGCACTGCCAAATACAATGCTCTCATTGCGTCTGGAGGCGATGACTCTGGGGTAGGTACCACCGTACCAACCGACATTATCTCCATTACTTCCTCCTCATAGACCATCATATTAAGATATGACGCTATATCCATATCTCCCTCGGAGTAGTCCTCCTCAAAAAAAGTACTCCACTGTCTCCATCTCCTCTAGAATCACTAATGGTACCTCCGCCAAAGGGTAGCATGAGGCAATGCACTCTACTCTGCTCATAATTTCTTCACTCACCGTATGTATATCTCTATACGTCAAGCTATCGATTGACATCCTACAATAACACATATGTTGATTAGTACATAACACGTAATAATATAAGCACCAATCACATTTAATTTATTTAGGGTTACTTTCCATCTTTTAAATCTTTCGGTATTGAGTTTTCTCAATACCATATTAACTCATTTGACTCACATTTACTTCTTTCAGACTTTTCTTCCTTAACGAGGTTATTAGCCTAAGGTTCTCCCCCCCCTTAAGTTTTATAACCTAATGCTTTGATACTAACCTATGACACCCCCAAATTCGGGTCTCTTCTAACCAGACAGATGGTGCTACACGGTACTTATAACTGTACATTCACTCTATTGAAACGACATCAAAATGTGTGTCTCAATGACATTCTTATTACAATAACAATATTACATCCCGTTCCAAGGTTCTAAAACCATTACATTCTTTGTTCATCATACTATAATATATACAACTTACTAGTTTATTACAAGGTAAACTAATCGTTCATCTTCATCTTGCCTTTAACCTTGTCAGATCCCTCGATTCGTCCCTCTTCTATGTTTTAATTGACTTTATTTCATTAATAATGTCAATTCAACTTACTACCCTTCATCCCGGCTTGTTAACGATCTTAAGTTACTAACTGAGCTCAATCATCATTGGTGAAGTACCAATGTCGATTATCGTTCATGATTTATTTATTAACACTTCATGTTCTGCGTTACCATACTAACAACTCGCTTTCAATTCCTAAGTTCATCACCATATACACTAGTATATGTAATATAGGAATGGTTTTAGTATGTTCATTAAGTATATAAACTTATCTTATATTGGTCTTGAAATAATTGAACTCAAAACCTATCTTGTCTAACAACTCCCACCTTGCTTGGCCTTGTGGCATGGCCTCTATACATACCGGCATAACATCACGGCGGCTTGCTTTTCATGAGACCTAAGCCCAGATCCGTATTGCGGCAGTGAAACCTATACCTATGAATGGTGCTACAAATATGACTCTTCATGAGTTCATTACACTATATGTAGGCGGCGTGACGAGGCTGATAAGCTTTATGCGGTGTCACAAGACTGGACCAAAGACTAGAAAAATTTTTTACAGATAAAAATTTTAGTGAACTTCCTGGCTTCATAACTTCCTCATTATTAGTCCGATTTGGTCCGTTCAAAAGCCTACAACTCCCATTTTACATACTCTACGTGTTCATATAAGAATTTTACAATTCTGAATCCGTTAACTTGAAATTCACTTCTAAGTTCATTATCGAGTGTTCGTTAAACGCTTTCGAGCGTTCAATACTTGTTTTCTTTTTTTTAAGTCAGAATCCGACGATTCTTGAGCCCATGACTATTAAATACCATATCTCGCATGTTGACATTAAAAACCAACATTTTCAAGTCTCACGACAACTTTTGACTACTAATCCAGAATTTCTACGTTTTTCGATGTTTAACGTCTATTTCCATAAAATTCGCCATAACTTCGTTACTAGTGTTCTATATGCCAAATCAAATGGAAAAAATCCATTGAGCTCATATCTACATCCTAACCAAGCAAGATTCACATATCCTAATAGTGATGGTTTTCATTTTGTCCATCAACAACCAAATTCATTATTTAAACTTACGTAAACCCATACGATTTTTATTTACACATGACTTATAAAGATTTTACTCATTGCAAGCCATCCTTATTCCTCCATAAGAGGCATGCTCCACCAATTTATGATTCTTTATAATCAAAGAAATCAAAAAAGGATGGAAACTAAAATTAATGGAATATTACCTTTCCGTTCTTTATGTTCTTGCTAAACTTCTAATGTTTTGCTTCAAAGTGAGATGATTTCTTGTTTCTAGCTCTTTTTCTCTCTATATATATATAAGTTGGACAACTCTTGGAAAACCACCAAATGACCAACATATGCCTTTCTTTTATAGGCAACTCAAATGGAGGGCTTTTTGGTCAAAAGGTAACCTCCTTACTATTCACTTCTTTCTCACCAAGTAATTTACTTGGTGATCAAGTAGGACACTTTACTTGCTCACCAAGTGGCCGAACCACATGGTCCATGGGTCATCCCCATGGGTTACCCCATGGGTTTTACCCATTCGATGACCCATCGGTTCGATCCACGGTTCGGTTTCTTGGATTGGGCTTAATTAAACTTAACGTTGGACCTTGACTTGGGCTTAAATATATAATTCATTGGGCTTGATTACTCAATTACTTGGGCTTGGTATAATCTAAATCCAATTGGATCATATTAAGTCCTTAAACTCTAAATCCAATAACACCAATTGTATTCTATATGTATAATTCACGTATTCTCTTCGTATAATACTCGTACGATAATCATATTGTACTTCCTATTAAATCTTCATACTATACTCGTATACTAAATAATATCACACTCGTATAACGTACGCATAATCGTTATCATAATTCATTATACGAATCTCATTTCCTTCTCAGAAATCATTCTTTCCAACCCTTAGGTTTTAAGTTCGCAGGCAAAAACTTCGTTTTCCATAAATGAAATATTATTAAATATTCCATCTCGTCTTCAAATTCTATCATTACGCGTTTCTCAGAATTTCAAACTTAATTCCCGAACAGAAACGGATGAATAGTGTTTTTACAGGAATTTCTCGAAAAACTTTTATTTTCATCTTGGAAATTCAAAATAATTAATTCTAGCACATAGCCAGAATACTAACCACATCCGCACATTCTAGGTCATAGAACGACCTTCACATAGTTTACTCACATAAATAATAAATTAAATTCATTTAATTCACACAATCAAATAAAAATTTAATTCTCATATAAATCCAATTTTCTCGGGCGTTACAATCTATGCCATTTGATTCGGCTAGACCTAAATCATGAATTTGAAAGCTATCCAAACCAATCGAATTGGTGCGGACTCTTATAATTGACTGAGATGAACAACCCTCGTTGAAGGGGGAAACTATATAATTGTCGGGAGACCGACGCGCGCACATGAGTACGATTAAATATTATGCATAACGTAAGGTACTTTAGGCTGATCACTTGTTGTACTTGTTTGTTGGATTATCAGTATATTACTGTTAATTCTAGTAGAAATTCACAGTCCTTAGTGACTGCTCAGTATTCATTATTTTGAAATCTCAAAATGATTAAGCATTGAATCTTATTGATATCTTTCTGTCCTTAGCGACTACTATTGAGAACCATTGATACTTCTTGCAATCCTTGAACTATCATTTATTGTTGTACTCTTGAGAATTTAAAACTATATTGAACACCCTTATCGCTATATTACTTGTTGAGCAAACTTGTTACTCATTCTTGTTTTCCCTAAAAACATTTCAGTTAAGGCAGAGCAAGGTGGATCCTCGGGCACTGATAAGGGCAAAGGCAAAGCTACAGAGTAGCTTCATATTTATTTGGGAATATTATGATAATGTAAAGACATAAATTGTGTTATGGATTAGTTATGTCTACACTATGTTTACGTGTGTTTAAGGTATGTAAGAGATGTTTAAGTTACAAAACCTTGGGACGTGAATGATTATATTAAATAAATGTAATCTATTCTGTTATTTCCGTTGCATGAGATGTTATTTAGTCATTAGATTTGTAGCATTGCAAACCGAATTTGAGACGCGAGTGGTCCAAATTTGGGGGTGTCATAGTTTTAAGCAATGCTTTTAGAATCATGATGATGATCATGCTAATGAGATATAAACTCTTAGATAGCTTAAAACTAAAATAGTTCCCAATCGATGGATTACTAAATTGGGGATTAGTGATTTCAGATAGATTGTTACATACGTTGCTTGCTCTTTGGAAGAGGATGATCGATCTCATAATTATTTATGTGGAGATACTAAAGCAAGTATGTAGGTATTTATTAGAGATTAAGTACACTAAACGTGACTCGCTAAGGAAAACCTAATGGAGTTTTACTCCTATTAATAGGAATTCCTTTAGTAATAGTAGTACAAGTAATCCTTAGAATTGAGATCATCATTGTATCTTATGTATGGCTAGTTATACTTTGACATGTCCCTTAAGACCCTAAGGGTATATCAAATGGTATGCTTGGGTATAATTAATTATACATGAAGATAATGAATGATCAATAAAGGATCTCCCACTTCTAGTAAAAGAATTGAATGTCATATGTGATTCGATAAATAACAACTCAGTAGTCCTTGGCCAAGGCAGAATGAAATTAGAAAGTTGTTTCTAATTTGCACTATCAAAGTTTGTGCATTTAAGATCAGAATACATATAATTAAATAAAATAAGACTTGATAGTAAATCCATGTCTTATATTTAATTGGGACATTATATGGTAGAAGGAATGAATTTTACGGTAACTATTTACTCAAAGGTTCTTTTATGATTAATGTTAAAATCTATATTATCCGGAAAGTCGTTGATCGCTAAGGGGGCTTACTCTTATTGTAGAATAAATATTATTTAATTAAATGAATTATTAATTTTATTTATTTATTTAAATAAGATTAGAATTGTTCTAATTGATTTATTCACAATCGGTTTAATATGGAGAACCT
Source organism: Panax ginseng (assembly GCA_020205605.1). Taxonomy (NCBI): domain Eukaryota; kingdom Viridiplantae; phylum Streptophyta; class Magnoliopsida; order Apiales; family Araliaceae; genus Panax; species Panax ginseng. The sequence goes on from CM035149.1 coordinate 65,332,333, forward strand.
AAAGGGTCACACCATAAAAGGAAGATTAATTATTAAAGAAGCTAATGCCATAATCGTAATAATAAGTTAAATATATTTAATTTAATCTATGGTGATGAAATAAATTAAATAGCTTAATATTTATTATTTAATATTTTAAAATATTAAATATAAATTAATAAGAGGAGTCTTATTATTATTATTTAATTTCTAAAGGAGATTGAGAATTAATTAATTAGATACTCTCTCTCATATATATTTTTAATAAGATTAAGGAGCTATTTAATTAAAAGAGTTTAATTATTTCCAATTGAATTGGGAAGCCTAATTAATTAAAATTAATTAAAAGGGTTTAATTAATTAATACGTAACCCTAATGCTAAATAGTTAGAAGGGTTGAATACATCTATAAATAAAAAAGTCTTATTATAGAACGAAGAGATAGAACACACTTAATTTTTAGCATTGGGAGAGTATAGAGATTATATAAAGATAGAATCAGGGTTTAGCCAAACACCCACCTTCTTAGTTCTTTTTCTTCCTTGGTGGATCACCTCTAGAGGTCAAACGTTTGGGTGGCTTGTATTGATCAAAGGAAGGAATCAATCTTGTGGATTCAAGTTGTAGTAAAACTCGTACTAGTGGAAGCTCGATCTACAAGGGTATGAATCTCATCTTTTTCTCCTTCTTGTATGTATTGATAACAAAGCATATAGGATGATCATGGTGATGGTTTGCATTAAAATTTTAAAATTCCCTCTTTCGGTCTTTCGCTTTATTTATATGATTTGATTACGTAATCGCGCTACGTGCAAACCTAACAGTGGTATCAAAGCCAACTTATATGCTAATTATCAATCTTTGTGATTCTATTCTAGACGTAGCTACAACGTTCTCACGATGTCGCTTTTTCCCAAGCGAATAAGGCAGTGAGCATTGCCATGACCGATTGATTACAGGTGCGATTCGCCTCCCACGGACATAATCTTAAAATTTTGTCTTTTCTTTAATTAAAATAAATGGTTTATTAAATTGATAAAATTTTAAAATAAAAGTGTTTATTTTATCTGACATTTGATTTCAGATTACTAAAAAATAAAGGAGTTTAATTTAGATTTGGTTTTTGATTAAAATAAAAGAAGTTTATTTTGTTTCAAAACTAAATATTAGTAAAACTTTTGCCCATTAATTGATATCGATGCATATATGGAATTGATTTATGATTCATGAGATGAATGTTATTTATTGATGCATATGTTGATGTGTATGATAACAAATGGGGTTGATTATGGAGTATTGACCAATGCGATTGGATTTTATTTTAGTTGGATGCATGAATATATGAGTTTTATTAAATGGGGTCTGTGTACCTCGTTTTCTCTAATTTTTCTTGATGTAATTTCTATCTCCCTCCTATGTACTTCCCCTTAACTGTTGATCAAGGTTTCTATTTATTATAAATAGTTTATGTAATATGATTAGTTAGAATTACTTGAAGAATTGAAGACCAAGGAGCAAGGAGCGCATGAAGACCCGCTTGTGGAGCCCGTGGCTCTAGTGAACCAAACTAGAATAAAGGCTATAATCAATACGGGTAGAATATAGTATTCTATATGCATGCTTATACTATGTATATATTATATATTATGAAACATGCTTCGCATGTTAATTAATATGATGCGTATTATATATATATATATATATATATGTGTGTGTGTGTGTGTGTGTGTGTGTGTGTGTGTGTGTGTGTGCATGCACGCTAAACAAGATGAGATAATTAATAACAAACCCCTCAAAGTATTTATATTAAGTCCCAAGCGTTTAAAGATATTTGGAATATCGAACGTCGCCTTCTAGCATGATAAAATTAATAGAGTATTAAATATTTAATAGAAGTGTGTTGTGTCACCACAAGGCAAGTATTGAATATTTAAGATAATAATTTATCATATTTGATGCTTATAACGAAATTGAACAAGACTTTTTTGTTGTGTCACCACAAGGACGGTGTTTTTCTATTTGAATATATGAAAGTGCTAGGTTGGACTTAACTTGAACAATTTTGGTTCGGATGTGTCACCACTTGATCAAAAAAATCTAAGAGGCATAAAAGGAGTTACATGATGATGTAATTGATAATAGTTATCTACTATTTATTTATATATAGTTTGTTGTGTCACCACAAGGCTATATATATATGTATATATATATATATGAAATAGGATCTTTATTCTCACTAGCAAATCTTTAAATAGTGTTGCCGAACAATATATTATGAGGGTAATATAGTTTGATGAAATAATAGGAGATATCAATTTAAAATAAGACATAATTTACTTTGGTAATTAATTAAGTGAATGCATGCTAAAATGTTTTTTTATTTCACATGTAGAATTTGAAAAATGTCACTCACTATCACTGCATAACATACATGATGCTAACAAGTTGACTGGACCGAATTACATTAACTGGTTAAGAAATTTGAGAATTATTCTCACTGTTAAAAAGATTTCTTATATCCAAGTCACCTGTCCCTACAAAGGTTGCAGAAACAGCCTCTGAGGAAGAGATTGCTACTTTTAGAAAGTGACAAGATGATGCATCTATAGCACAATGCATTATGCTCGCATCCATGAGTAATGAGCTATAGCGTCAGCACGAGAAAATGGATGCCTATTCTATTTTGTTACACCTAAAAGAATTATATGGTGAGAAAAGCAGAACTGCTAGGTATCAGATATCTAGGGAGCTCTTCCGATCTCGCATGTTCAAGGGCAATACTGTTGAGACCCATTGTCTAAAATTGATTAATTTGATTAAACAACTGGAACAATTGGGGTTCAGCATGGATGGGGAGTTAAATCAAGATTTGATCTTACAGTCACTCCCGGACACCTTCTCACAATTTGTTGTGAATTTCCACATGAATAAGTTGGACGTCAGCTTGCTGAGTTACTTAGCATGTTGAAAACTATTGAAGGGCACTTCCTATCCAAGCGGGATCATGTCTTAATAGTAGATGATTCTTCCAAGAAAAGGAAGAGGCCCAAGGTTTCTTCTGAAAAGAAGAAAAGTAAGAAGATTAAGGGCAAGGCGAAGAAAAGGGATAATAAGAAACCTGATCCAGGCAGCAAAGGAATATGCTTCCATTACAACAAGCCGAATCACATGAAGAGAAACTGTGAAAAGTACCTTGCGGAACAAAAGAAAAAAAAGCTTAGAAAATCATCAGGTTTGTTCATGATTGAAATTAATTATTCTCAAATTCAAAATTCTACTTGGGTATTGGATACCGGATGTAGTTTCACATATGTAATTGATGAGTGAGTTTTATACTTATGATTTGGATATCTTTAGGGCTTAATTCTTTGTTAACTTTAAGTATTTTTAGTGTTTTGTTACTTATTTTTATGTCTGTGTTGTAGGAAACGTCTTTGAAAGGACAAAACATGAAAAAGTACCCCCGTCGAGGTGGGGGTTTCCTAGTGTAAAAAGCCCGTCGGGGCGGGCATGTCGGGAAGAAAAAGGAGTGTTCAGAATTTGAGTTCAAAGAGGATTGGTTTGAGCTGTTTGTTTCAAGGAATTTAAGGACTCTAAAAGACACATGAAGAGACATATAAAAGGAGGAGAATCACAAGGATTAAGAGAGGATTCCATTAGATTAGGATAAAACCCTAGTTCTTATTAGATTTGGAGATTGAAGGAACTTGGAGACCATTGAGGGTTCAAAGCAGGAGCAAGAAGGGAGCATCAAATCTGCAGACAACAAATTTTATTCTTTTCTCTACTTGTATTTTTGTCTTTTAATGTTTATTCAATTGTGGATTCTTGGTTTTAATTTAATAATCAAGAACTAAATTCTTGTTTAAGATTACAATGGAGCTTATTGCATAGTTTATTTTTAGTGTGCTTCTCTATTAATTATTATGATTATTCTTTGATTGCCTATTATGGTTTGTGCTAATTGCTTAATTATTTAGCTAACAATTATCGTGATAATCTATATGAACTCGATATATGGATTATAGATTTAGATCTGATCATAATAGCATGTGATTGTGTTTTCTGTATGGCATTGGAATTCATAATTTATGTTTAGGATAGAGATATACTTATACATCGCATGTAATCTGATAGAAAACTTGTGCTTTAAATCCTCTTTAATTGTAATTCACATAGAGATATAGTGAATTAGTTAATTAGGGTGTTCTTCTTAATTCTATCATCTATGGATTTAAGTTGATTTAAGTATGATTTATTGAGAGATGGTCATATTTATTTATGTGTTCTTGATTAACAATTCAGAACAGTGAGCATAATTGATAAGAAGTGTATTAATTTAAGTGAAACAATAACTGAAGTTGTGATCTTAAATCTCCATAATCTGATTTTTAATTAGTGGTAATTAGAATTAGTTTAATTAAATAATTTAATTCATAACCTTTAATTGATTGTTTAAATAAAATTAGTTTGGTCAAGAGTTAGTATTCGGTAATTTGTATTAATAATTCCTCGTGGGAACTGTAATACCCCCAGATTCGAGTACCAAATCACCATGAATCCAGTACACTATTTCTATTTCTATTTCTATTATGAAAGATATAAACATAAACAATTTATACATTAAACATTACAGACTATCCCCAAGGTCGAGAACCTTCACATAATACCTAAATCAATATCCTATCAGACTTACAAAGTTATTATCATACATTACTGTTACAAATTTAGCTTCACATATAATCCAAAGCTGACTTGTCTTTGACTTTTCCTGTATCCGATGTATTCGTCCTAATCTGCAATGTTTATCATGATATAGCAAGGGTGAGCAACAATTTTGCCCAGCAAGTATAAGTTCAATTAAGGATATATCATGATTGAAAGAATTGAACAATAAGCTGGCTAACTTTCTACAATATATACATTGTGAAAGAGCATGAATAAATTTTCATAGCTGAACGAATAATGAACATGAATAAATCATTTGGATCAAATGGTAATGAAGGTGATCAGCCTTTCATACCTGATGAATACATGCAATATACACAGAGTGCGAATCAATAATTCATAGACATGGTATAATCAGTAATGATTAACCCCAATCATATTTCAACAATATCAACTCGAGATCGAGTTAGAGAACTTGCCTATACCATTGATTACCGTTACGCAATCTATATCGCTTTTTCTGAAGACCTAATATAGATAATACTGATCTCTAAATATTAGAATAATATTACAGTATAGTACTGTTAAATACAGTTATAATATAACCTAAGAAATTACCACATAATCCTATCAGTCTATAAAATACCTAAAATTCTGTATCAAGTCAAACTATTTCAATCTGAGTTGAATTCGGTACAATTTTTAACATCCCGACGGTCTAGTCGGATAATTCATGAGTCTAATTTCCATAAGACTCTGCCTAAATTCTTTACATTTACCTTAGATAATTTCATTTTTAATCAAAATATTTTTCAATGACTTATAATAATTTTCAGATAATTATTATCTTTTATCATAATTTTTTAATCATTAATATCATATCAATATGAATTAAATACTACTTAATTCCATTATCATTAATATTTATTTCATATCAAATATTAATGGAATACATATGTCATAATATTATAATATATTTATAATATTTCAAAGTATTTTTAATACCATAAAATCATATTTATATGATTTTAAAAGCGATTAAATCCATTATCCGATAAGTTACCATTAATATTAAAATATTAGTGTTTTCATGACAAAAAATCAAAAGTTATATTTTATAACTTAAAATATTTTTCTAACCCTTAAATCATTTTTATATGATTTTTAAAACATTAATTCTAATTTTCCACAATTTATTTAAAATAATTATTAAATAAATTTATTATCATTAATATTAATTTATTAATGAAATTCATCAAAAAATATTAAAAGTCATTAAAAATAACTTAAAGTATTTCCTTACACTTTAATATAATTTCAAATGATTTTTAAAGTATTAAAATCATTTTATGTAATTTATTTAATATAATAATTAAATAAATTAACTATCATTAATATTTAAAATATTAAAATATTAACGAAATATATTTCAAATTATTAAAAACTCATTTTTAGGCTTTAAAATAGTTTTTACAAATTTATTATGAATTTTTAATATTTATTTCCTATTTATTCTATAATTTTCGTTTAAAGTTGGGGTCCTCCACAAAAATCATTGTAGACGATAATCTACAAGTTCGATTTGGGCCCACTTGGTATCGTTAGAACCGTGACTTCCTGAGCTACATTTTAGGCTCAACAAACGGTCCATTTGGCCCAGTATAGCACCCTGAAAACAAGCCACTACTGACTGACCATTACATGCCTTGTAAACATTTTCTGTTTTGGAATCTTTTACAGAAACGCTTGTATTACGAGATCCAAAACTCCAATTGAGGCCCAATCAGACTCATTGGATCCGTATCTTCTTGAGATACAGTTTTCAGTTATCAAACACCAAATTCCAATCTGTCTAGGTCCCAGAAATCCGGCCCAAAGTGACTGGTCAGCAAGGTTTTCTTCAACACTTGGTTCATTTTTTTAGATTTAGGGTCCTTAACGGAAACACTTATAAAACGAAATCTATAAATCGGATTTAGGTCCAATAGGTATCGTTGGATTTGTATTTTCCCGAACTATAGATTCCATGTATCAAACATCCATTTTGGTTCTATTTTGGTCCAAGAAAAATGGACAGAAGTGACTAATTAGTAGCTTGTGTTCAGCAGTTAGGGTAGTTTGGGATTTAATTCATAACTTGTTCATTTCTTAACATATTTGAGTGATTCCAAAGGGGTTTTTCCCTTAACTCATGTATCTAGCATGCTAACATGTTTTAAACCATTAATCACATGAACCCGAAGAATCTAACATAAAAATATATATAGCATACAAATGAAAGCTTTTTCTTAAACCTTTTGGTACAAAACTTGATTTTCTCACTTTGTATCTAACTTTTGATTTCAAAAATACTTTGATACACATATAAAATAACAATACTCATGTAAATCATGAGTTTTTAATGATCCAAAACAAAAGTTGCTTGATTCATAAAGATCTAACAAAAAAGAGCACAAAAATTGAAAATTTTCAATTTCTTACCTTTTTCTTCTTGCAAGCCTTCTTGATCCTTCAAAGTAGCTTATGATTTTATGTTGTATGAAGATCCAAGACCCCTCCTAGACTCCCTATAACTACTGAAATCTGCAGCCCCCTTTCTCTCTCTATTGTTTTTAGTTTAGACTTAGGTTTAGAAAACTAACATAACTTAGTGTATATACAATATACATATAACAAATATAATTATAGAATATGTAACTCCCAATATAATTACATATACTAATTATCAATTTAATATATAAGTTACAAAAATTAGAATTTTAAAAGCCCTAAGGCTTGTTTGGCAAAACCATACTATTTTAAAATTCAGGTTTTAATAGTTAAGGTCTTGTTTGGGTAAAACAGGTTTAAAAAATCTTTTAACTCTTTTAATAGATCTTTTAACACATATTCTTAATGTTATCCTTTAATTAATTAAATCTTAACATTAATTTGATTAATTAAAAGTTTAACATCAATCAATCACATAAAATTATCACATTATAATTACTCGCTAATTCTAACTTCATGTAAAAATTATCACATCACTACATTATCTCAATTAAATTAGAACTATAACATAAAATCATTACATATTAATTAAATATTAAATAATCATTTAATTAGTATAATACACTTAATTACATTACTCCATATTCATCACATAATCTCAATAAATAATTCAATTAAAATATTTATTTACTTGATAAATATTAAATTAACATTTAAATTCTCTTCACACCAATTCACATATTTGACAATATATAACACATATACACATACTCGTACTTTTAACATCTAAAAATAAGAATTTAATTTATTAAATTCTCATTTATTAATTCTTAAAAAAATTCGGGATGTCACATCATTCCCTCCTTATAAGGATTCCGTCCTCGGAATCAACGAAACCTCCGTTACTCGGTTTTCGCTAAATCTCTTTCACAATTATCGTTGAATAACTTCAACACGTTAACTTAGCAAAAAGTTTTACATATATATATACTTCATTCATTTCTTCAACAACTTTTAGGTTTTATTACATAACCTTCAATTAAACACAGTCATATATCAAATATTATATATTCTTTAACCCATTCATTTCCTTTTCTAAGGATCGTTATCATAAACACTTGGGATATTACATTCACCATTTCTTCTAAGAATTTCGTCCTCAAAATTTTATTTATTAATCTTCATTCATTTAATCTATCAAAATAGAATTTACATTAATCTCTATTCACTGGATTAAAGCATTCTACAACTACTTCTTTCTAAGGGCTATTCTTCTCGCTACATTCTCCATCAGAATAATAAGAATCTTTCACAATTGCTCAATAATTGGGAAGCGATATGAATAACTTTCGAGAATTTAAAAGATTCCAATAATCTTTGAGTGGTCGCAAGACCTTGAACTTCTTTCTAGGTTTAATAGTACTTCACCCCCGTACTTCACACTATAAACCACATCCAGATTTCTAGGTGGCACCTACTATCGCATTACCCTACGCTTAGCCCAAACGCGATTACATCGTAATGACTATAAGCGTTACATTGGAACTATTGTCTCCAGATAACATGTCCCCTTTTATAGGGTTGTTCACCTCAAATTTTCTTAACATCCGAATCCGCACCAAAACAATTTGGTTTGGCATAGTTTGACCAAAAACGTCAATTCCATAAACATCTTTCAATATTTTCTAATTTGAATCAAGTAGCATAGACTTCTAGCAAAAATTGGACATCAATCAAAATAATTTTATCCAATTCATATGGCATATCTTTCTTAGTTTAAAGAAAACCAAAAATCCTTTTATGATGACATGATACCGTACTAGCGAGGATATAATCATATGTATCACACTATCAAATAATTCAAACCAATTTTACCCCAAAACTTCAATCTCAACAAAGACCTTAAAAAATCATCACATCGCACAAAAAAAATATGATCAAGATCAACCAAATTAAACAACTCAGATGATTAAAGCAGTATCATCAAGCAAATTTTGTTCTTTTTAGACAATAAATTACTTAAATTATTTTAATAGCATCTCACAAGGTCGGAAGCAATAGATTTTAAAAAAGAAACCCAAAGCACTTATTAAAGACTACTATCAAAAAGATGAATGAGAGATATCGTACAAAGAGCAATAATACCTCCAATCCTTTGGCTTGGGTTTCTCATTCAAGAACAAATCAATAATCTTATCACAAAATTGGGAGACATGGTGTTCAATGTAATTTGAACGACACCAACGCTGACAGACACACTAGCGCCACCAGATAAAGGCGAACACGAAGATAAGGAAGAATAATCGGGCACCGGAGAAGAAATCGAAAAAAAGCGGACGATGATGGTGAGTCAAACATGGATGAAAATCGATAATTTAGGACCCCAATTCCTCCATTGTTTCTCCATCTCTCTCCATTTGCATGCTCCCTCGCCTCCATTAGAATCGTAATAAAAAAGCCCTAGCATACATAAATACATATACATCCGTATCTATAAACTTACATAACAAACTATGTAAAAATGAGAGAATCGTGTATAGAGGGAGAAAAAAGGTCTTAGATCTAGTCGTTGATCTCATGTTTCCATTTGAATCTGGAAACCTGGAAGGATTTGAAAGACAGGATGGAGGGATGAGAAAGGAGGAAGAGAGGCGAGGCCTGATAGAGCGAGAAAACATGAATGAAATATTAAAAAAGAAAAGCAAACTTTTAAACTGATAAACATTTAAGCTCCGTGTTTTTACATATAGACAACATTTTTTCAAAAAAAACGTTATCTAGTTAAAATAAAAAAAAAATGCACTTTTAAATAGATAACGTTTTTGCATATATATTTTAACGTTTTGTTTAAAAACGTTGTGGAAAAAAATACCACAACGCTTTTTTATAAAAAGCGTTGTCTTTAAGCGTTGTCTATTTAGTACTTTTCTTTGGTGGATCCATCATGATCCCACAACACATAAATCTCCCATATGCATTTCTACCTAGAATAACATATACTAACCTATCTTGACAAAATTAAGACTAGATTGTGATCCTACCTCTTTGATGCCTTTCTCTCCTTAGTAATGAATTTCAAGTAGCCCTCTACCTTCTTCCTTCTTCTTGGACTCCACCAAAAATGCAAGAACTCTATGTTTCTTCTTTTCTCTCTAACTCTCTTATATTTACTAACACTTAGAATTTTAACAAATGAAGCAACCTTTGCAAACAGACTTGGAAAACTTATTTATACGCCAAACTTATATATGTACCAAATACATGTACTAATACATGTACAATACTTATATTTTATACACTCAATAGGTTAATAACTATTGGTAAAAGGTTAGTTGGTGAAAAGGTTTACTAACCCTTACCAATTATTCTCCTCTTTCATAATTAGTCCACATGGGATTGCTTGCAATCTAATTGGAGAAACTTTTCAGCATTTTGGCTATTCAGGAGGGGATTTTCGGTTATGAAGGGAGTATATGCCTAGGTTGCATTTTTATTTCACCTTTTGTACATTATGCTAGCTTATTTGCTTCCTACACATATATATTTATACATACATACATATATATATATATATATGTGTGTGTGTGTATATATATATGTATATATTTATATATATTTATATATAGAGAGAGAGAGAGATGAAGGATCAAGAGCACTCCCCTTATCTAGCACTCCCCCTTAAATAGCACTCTTTTATTAAATTTACGTCGTTTTGGAGATTCTTTCAAGAGAATGTCATACTTGCTTTCCTTTTATTTACAAAAATGATACCCGCGACCCCACTTATTTTTTAAAAGAATATCCAAAACGACGTAATTTTAATAAATGAGTGTTATTTAAAGAAGAGTGCTAGATAAAGGGAGTGATATTGATCCTTCCTCCTCTCACTCTCACTCTCACTCTCTCTCTCTCTCTCTCTCTCTCTCTCTCTCTCTCTATATATATATATATATATATATATATATATCGGTAAGGATCAAGAGCATTCTCCTTAAATAGCATTCCTCCTTAAATAACATTCTTTTATTAAAACTACGTCGTCGTTTTTTTTGGAGGACGGTGATATTTTTGTAAATACAATGCCACCGCGTCCCTCCAAAACTACGTAGTTTTAATAAAAGAATGCTATTTAAGGAGAATGCTCTTGATCCTGACCGTATATATATATATATATATATATATATATATATATATATGTGTGTGTGTGTGTGTGTGTGTGTGTGTGTGTGTGTGTGTGTGTGGAGAGTATCAACTGCATACCCCTTTATTTAACAAACCTTGCTCACCACTTTTAGCGATGAACCGAGCAACTGTTCGGTCTGTCACATTTATCAGAGAACCGTCGTCTTAGCTTTTAGTGACGCATCAAACCGTCGTTATAACATATAAACCGTTTATCTATTTTATTGCGACGGACCAAATCGTCGCCCGATCCGTCGCTAAAGGTTGTGAGTAGGGTATGTAAAATAAAGGGGTATGCACCAAAAACGGACTATATATATATATATATATAGGGCCCTTAACACTAATATACAGTAATTAGAAAGTAATTACACTACGCATCTATAAAATAATTACAAAAATAACGCAATTCACATTAATAAGGAAGCCTAAAATCAAGGATAAATAACTGCCATAATTAATAATTCAAATATTTGGGATCTAACAACAAATTCAAATTCAAAATAATAATTCAAATTCAAATTAATACATTTGGGCATTAATTTAAAATGCATTTGGGTATTAAATAAAAATATAACTGATTGTTAAGAGAAATATATGGAGAAGAGTGTGACCAGAGTTGAACGGAGACAGGTATATCACGGCGACAGAAGGTGATGGGTGGCAAGTCATGATTGAGGCCGTGGGTAGTGGTGGGATAGACTTCGATCTGATTTGTTACCCAAACAAGAACCAAACAACCATAATCGGTTATAATGCAATTGACGGTCGGACCAGGATTATACACGTACTCTCTTAAGTTGTTTGGGTTGTCCAACTGTTAAACCAATTTTGTTGGACTGTTAAACCAATTTATTAATTATACACTACATAGGAAAGAGAGAGATAAGAGAGTGATGTGTAATGTAATGTTGATAACCAAACATTTTTACTAATGTAACCAAACTTTTATACCAAGGTAACCAATCTACCTCCACACTTGCAGTATGAATTGGTTACCTTGGTCTGAAAGTTTGGCAACCAACTGCATGAAGGTTTGGCTACCAACTGCATCACATTCAAAATAAATTGGAAACTTAATAAAACTGAATTGGTTACCTTGGTATGAAGGTTTGGCTACCCACTGCATGAAGGTTTAGCTACCAACTGCATCACATTCAAAATAAATTGGTAACCTAATAACACTGAATTGGTTACCTTTGTATGAATGTTTGGCTACCAACTGCACTATGAAAAACTACAGGTGTGGATGTGAATTGGTTACCTTGGTATGAAGGTTTTGTTACCTTGGTGTGAAGGTTTGGTTACCAAAGCACTTATTAAAGACTACTATCAAAAAGATGAATGAGAGATGTCGTACAAAGAGCAATAATACCTCCAATCCTTTGGCTTGGGTTTCTCATTCGAGAACAAATCAGTAATCTTATCACAAAATTGGAAGACATGGTGTTCAATGTAATTTGAACCATCGACACCAACGCCGACAGACACACTAGCGCCACCAGATAAAGGCGAACACGAAGATGAGGAAGAATAATCGGGCACCAGAGAAGAAATCGAAAAAAGCTTCGACGATGATGGTGAGTCAAACATGGATAAAAATCGATGATTTCCGACCCCGATTCCTCCATTCTCTCTCCATTTGCATGCTCCCCTCGCCTCGCCGAATCAGAATAAAAAAAGCCCTAACATACATAAATACATATACATCCGTATCTATAAACTTACATAACAAACTATGTAAAAATGAGAGAATCGTGTATAGAGGTAGAAAAAAGGTCTTAGATCTGGTCGTTGATCTCATGTTTCCATTTGAATCTGGAAACCTGGAAGGATTTGAAAGACAGGATGGAGGGATGAGAAAGGAGGAAGAGAGGCGAGGCCTGATAGAGCGAGAAAACATGAATGAAATATTAAAAAAGAAAAGCAAACTTTTAAATTGATAAACATTTAAGCTCCGTGTTTTTACATATAGACAACATTTTTTCAAAAAAAACGTTATCTAGTTAAAATAAAAAAAATGCACTTTTAAATAGATAACGTTTTTGCATATATATTTTAACGTTTTGTTTAAAAACGTTGTGGAAAAAAATACCACAATGTTTTTATAAAAAACGTTGTCTTTTAAGCGTTGTCTATTTAGTACTTTGTACTGGTGGATCCATCATGATCCCACAACACATAAATCTCCCATATGCATTTCTACCTAGAATAACATATACTAACCTATCTTGACAAAATTAAGACTAGATTGTGATCCTACCTCTTTGATGCCTTTCTCCCCTTAGTAATGAATTTCAAGTAGCCCTCTACCTTCTTCCTTCTTCTTGGACTCCACCAAAAATGCAAGAACTCTATGTTTCTTCTTTTCTCTCTAACTCTTATATTTACTAACACTTAGAATTTTAACAAATGAAGCAACCTTTGCAAACAGACTTGGAAAACTTATTTATACGCCAAACTTATATATGTACCAAATACATGTACTAATACATGTACAATACTTATATTTTATACACTCAATAGGTTAATAACTATTGGTAAAAGGTTAGTTGGTGAAAAAGTTTACTAACCCTTACCAACTATTCTCCTCTTTCATAATTAGTCCACATGGGATTGCTTGCAAGCTAATTGGAGAAAATTTTCAGCATTTTGGCTATTAAGGAGGGGATTTTCGGTTATGAAGGGAGTATATGCCTAGGTTGCATTTTTATTTCACCTTTTGTACATTATGCTAGCTTATTTGCTTCCTACACATATATATTTATACATACATACATATATATATATATATGTGTATATATATATATATGTATATATTTATATATATTTATATATAGAGAGAGAGAGAGATGAAGGATCAAGAGCACTCCCCTTATCTAGCACTCCCCCTTAAATAGCACTCTTTTATTAAAATTACGTCGTTTTGGAGATTCTTTCAAGAGAGTGTCATACTTGCTTTCCTTTTATTTACAAAAATGATACCCGCGACCCCACTTATTTTTTAAAAGAATATCCAAAACGACGTAATTTTAATAAATGAGTGTTATTTAAAGAAGAGTGCTAGATGAAGGGAGTGTTATTGATCCTTCCTCCTCTCACTCTCACTCTCTCTCTCTCCCTCTGTCTCTCTCTCTCTCTCTCTCTCTCTCTCTCTATATATATATATATATATATATATATATGTGTGTGTGTGTGTGTGTGTGTGTGTGTGTGTGTGTGTGTGTGTGTGGAGAGTATCATACCCCTTTATTTAACATACCTTGCTCACCACTTTTAGCGACGAATCAAACGACTGTTCGGTCTGTCACGTTTATCAGAGAACCGTCTTCTTAGCTTTTAGCGACGCATCAAACCGTCGTTATAACATATAAACTGTTTATCTGTTTTATTGCGACGGACCAAATCGTCGCCCGATCCGTCGCTAAAGGTTGTGAGTAGGGTATGTAAAATAAAGGGGTATGCACCAAAAACGGACTATATATATATAGGGCCCTTAACACTAATATCCAGTAATTAGAAAGTAATTACACTACGCATCTATAAAATAATTACATAAATAACGCAATTCACATTAATAAGGAAACCTAAAATCAAGGATAAATAACTGCCATAATTAATAATTCAAATATTTGGGATCTAACAACAAATTCAAATTCAAAATAATAATTCAAATTCAAATTAATACATTTGGGCATTAATTTAAAATGCATTTGGGTATTAAATAAAAATATAACTGATTGTTAAGAGAAATAGATGGAGAAGAGTGTGACCAGAGTTGAACGGAGACAGGTATATCACGGCGACGGAAGGTGATGGGTGGCAAGTCATGATTGAGGCCGTGGGTAGTGGTGGGATAGACTTCGATCTGATTTGTTACCCAAACAAGAACCAAACAACCATAATCAGTTATAATGCAATTGACGGTCGGACCAGGATTATACACGTACTCTCTTAAGTTGTTTGGGTTGCCCAACTGTTAAACCAATTTTGTTGGACTGTTAAACCAATTTATTAATTATACACTGCATAGGAAAGAGAGAGATAAGAGAGTGATGTGTAATGTAATGTTGATAACCAAACATTCGTACTAATGTAACCAAACTTTTATACCAAGGTAACCAAACCTTTATACCAAGGTAACCAATCTACCTCCACACTTGCAGTATGAATTGGTTACCTTGGTCTGAAAGTTTGGCAACCAACTGCATGAAGGTTTGGCTACTAACTGCATCACATTCAAAATAAATTGGAAACTTAATAAAACTGAATTGGTTACCTTGGTATGAAGGTTTGGCTACCCACTGCATGAAGGTTTAGCTACCAACTGCATCACATTCAAAATAAATTGGTAACCTAATAACACTGAATTGGTTACCTTTGTATGAATGTTTGGCTACCAACTGCACTATGAAAAACTACAGGTGTGGATGTGAATTGGTTACCTTGGTATGAAGGTTTTGTTACCTTGGTGTGAAGGTTTGGTTACCAAAGTACTTATTAAAGACTACTATCAAAAAGATGAATGAGAGATGTCGTACAAAGAGCAATAATACCTCCAATCCTTTGGCTTGGGTTTCTCTTTCGAGAACAAATCCATAATCTTATCACAAAATTGGGAGACATGGTGTTCAATGTAATTTGAACCACCGACACCAACGCCGACAAACACACTAGCGCCACCAGATAAAGGCGAACACGAAGATGAGGAGGAATAATCGGGCACCGGAGAAGAAATCGAAAAAAGCTTCGATGATGATGGTGAGTCAAACATGGATGAAAATCGATGATTTCCGACCCCAATTCCTCCATTGTTTCTCCATTCTCTCTCCATTTTCATGCTCCCTCGCCTCATAGAATCGTAATAAAAAAGCCCTAGCATACATAAATACATATACATCCGTATCTATAAACTTACATAACAAATTATGTAAAAATGAGAGAATCGTGTATAGAGTGAGAAAAAAGGTCTTAGATCTGGTCGTTGATCTCATGTTTCCATTTGAATCTGGAAAGCTGGAGGGATTTGAAAGACAGGATGGAGGGATGAGAAAGGAGGAAGAGAGGCAAGGGCTGATAGAGCGAGAAAACACGAATGAAATATTAAAAAAGAAAAGAAAACTTTTAAATTGATAAACATTTAAGCTCCGTGTTTTTACATATAGACAACGTTTTTTCAAAAAAAACGTTATCTAGTTAAAATCAAAAAAAATGCACTTTTAAATAGATAACGTTTTTGCATATATATCTACAACGTTTTGTGGAAAAAACTACCACAACGTTTTTATAAAAAACGTTATCTTTTAAGCGTTGTCTATTTAGTACTTTGTACTAGTGGATCCATCATGATCCCACAACACATAAATCTCCCATATGCATTTCTACCTAGAATAACATATACTAACCTATCTTGACAAAATTAAGACTAGATTGTGATCCTACCTCTTTGATGCCTTTCTCCCCTTAGTAATGAATTTCACCTTTTGTACATTATGCTAGCTTATTTGCTTCCTATATATATATATATATATATATATATATATATATATATATATATATTATATATATAGAGAGAGAGAGAGATGAAGGATCAAGAGCACTCCCCTTATCTAGCACTCCTCCTTAAATAGCACTCTTTTATTAAAATTACGTCGTTTTGGAGATTCTTTCAAGAGAGTGTCATACTTGCTTTCCTTTTATTTATAAAAATGATACCCGCGACCCCACTTATTTTTTAACAGAATATCCAAAACGACGTAATTTTAATAAATGAGTGTTATTTAAAGAAGAGTGCTAGATAAAGGGAGTGTTATTGATCCTTCCTCCTCTCACTCTCACTCTCTCTCTCTCTCTATGTCTCTCTTTCTCTCTCTCTCTCTCTCTCTATATATATATATATATATATATATATATGTGTGTGTGTGTGTGTGTGTGTGTGTGTGTGTGTGTGTGTGTGTGTGTGGAGAGTATCAACTGCATACCCCTTTATTTAACATACCTTGCTCACCACTTTTAGCGACGAACCAAACGACTGTTCGGTTTGTCACGTTTATCAGAGAACCGTCGTCTTAGCTTTTAGCGACGCATCAAACCGTCGTTATAACATATAAACTGTTTATCTGTTTTATTGCGACGGACCAAATCGTCGCCCGATCCGTCGCTAAAGGTTGTGAGTAGGGTATGTAAAATAAAGGGGTATGCACCAAAAACGGACTATATATATATATAGGGCCCTTAACACTAATATACAGTAATTAGAAAGTAATTACACTACGCATCCACAAAATAATTACAAAAATAACGCAATTTACATTAATAAGAAAACCTAAAATCAAGGAGAAATAACTACCATAATTAATAATTCAAATTCAAATATTTGGGTTCTAACAACAAATTCAAATTCAAAATAATAATTCAAATTCAAATTAATACATCTGGGCATTAATTTAAAATGCATTTGGGTATTAAATAAAAATATAACTGATTGTTAAGAGAAATAGATGGAGAAGAGTGTGACCAGAGGTGAACAGGAGATGTATATCACGCACGATTTTAAAAGTGATGGGGGTAAAAGTCAAGATTGAGGCTGTGGGTAGTGGTGGGATAGACTTCGATTTGATTTGTTACCTAAACAAGAACCAAACAACCATAATCGGTTATAATGCAATTGACGGTCAGACCAGGATTATACACGTACTCTCTTAAGTTGTTTGGGTTGCCCAACTGTTAAACCAATTTTGTTGGACTGTTAAACCAATTTATTAATTATACACTGCATAGGAAAGAGAGAGATAAGAGAGTGATGTGTAATGTAATGTTGATAACCAAACATTCGTACTAATGTAACCAAACTTTTATACCAAGGCAACCAAACCTTTATACCAAGGTAACCAATCTACCTCCACACTTGCAGTATGAATTGGTTACCTTAGTCTGAAAGTTTGGCAACCAACTGCATGAAGGTTTGGCTACTGTTGCATCACATTCAAAATAAATTGGAAACTTAATAAAACCGAATTGGTTACCTTGGTATGAAGGTTTGGCTATCCTTTGCATTGAAGGTTTAGCTACCAACTGCATCACATTCAAAATAAATTAGTAACCTAATAACACTGAATTGGTTACCTTTGTATGAATGTTTGGCTACCAACTGTACTATGAAAAACTACAGGTGTGGATGTGAATCGGTTACCCTGGTATGAAGGTTTTGTTACCTTGGTATGAAGGTTTGGTTACCTTGGTGTGAAGGTTTGGTTACCAATTGCACTATGAAAAAACTGAAGGTGTGGAGGTGGATTGGTTACCTTGGTATGACGGTTTGGTTACCTTGGTATGAAGGTTTGGTTACCAACTGCACTATGAAAAAACTGCAGGTGTGGAGGTGAATTGGTAACCTTAGTATGAAGGTTTGGTAACTTAATTGGTATGAAGGTTTGGTTACCTTGGTATGAATGTTTGGTTACCAATCTCTTTTATAAGTTGCTGATTTTGGATCAAATCCAATAATCAAGGTAAGCATTGGGACGAATATACCACCACCACCAACACCGCCTACACTTCCAAATGCAGCTCCACGGAATTCAATTACGGAACCGACAATAATTTGCCAATTAAATTTCATTTCTGACCAAAACATGTTGATAACTTGATTGATATATCTAAACTTATTTCAAACAAATATAACATATATTAATATATAAAAAAATTTAAAATTTTTATTTTAAGATCAAAATAATATTAATTATTAAAATATGTTATAGCTATCAGAGAATCACCGGCCAAAAAATCACCTCAATCTTCTCAAAAAGTCACCCCATCACCACTGCCCACCATCATCACCGCCAATGATGTATCTGTCGCATGCAGACACAAGAGTCACAACCTGATGCAGTGCAAAATGCTAATAAATATTTAGATTTATATAAATAAAAATATATAAAAATCCTAATATTCACTCCACGGCATCACAACCATGAAGAATGAGAAACAGCGGTGCAGGCTTTGGCGTAGAGTATATAGCGGAGGAAGAAAATAATATTTGTGTTTGAATAAAAAAAATAATTAACGGGAAGAGATAAAAAAATAATCGTGGATCACGATTAAAAAAAATTTAATTACACTAATATTATAAATAAATATGGGAAAATGTATTATTTTTCTAATTATTTTATAGATGCACTATTATTATAATTATTTTTAAAAATATACTAAAATATATAATTAATCCATATATATATCCTACACTTTCCATTCCACATTGGACTAATCCAATATAATATCTATTGGATCACTAACATAATTTAATTTGGGTCATGTACAATCATTATACACATTGAGCTTAATTTCAATTCTAACTAGTTGATCCATAATTCCTAACATCTTACATATACCTCATTATCTCATTATCCTCATTGGGTTTAAGAATATTTGTTAGTCAATTACTTTATTTATCCATCTTTTAGTTAATCCAATTACTTGATTCATCTCAATCATTATGACATAGAAGACATAACATTTAAGCTTAATCAAGCTTATCATCATCATCACTAAAGTTCTCAATTACCACATACTCAATTCAATTAAATTGAATTACCAAGTTTCATAACACACACACACACATATATATATATATATACAAAAAAAAATTTTAAGCATACACATTTTTATTATTATTATTATTTACAAAATTCGTGGTTATTACATACGAAATTTTATTAAATAAAATAATTCATAAAGAATGTTCTTTGTTCCTTCTTTATTTCTTTTCTTTTATAATTTTTGTTGATTAAGGCAACTGTTAACACTTAACATCAAGGCGTCAGTTAGTGATCACAAGCTCAGCCAATAGGAAAGAGGATTCTACCAAAATGTTTTGTTTTTTTTCAATTTTGTTTTGTTTTGGGGAAGGTAAATGTCATCAAGAACATTGGGATTCTGGAGATGTTATGGGTTGCATATATAATTTCAATAAAAGAAATGTTGACAAGAGTTTATTCAAGTAACTGTCTCTAAATATATACTCTCTCCGTTCCTAAAAATAGTCATTTTAGAAAAAAAAAAATTATTTCAAAAAATTTATCGTTTACAACTTTCAAGGAGAATAAATTATTTATTTTCCTATATTACCCCTACCTTCTTTCATTGTCCCAAGAAATTCTCTCCTTTATATTAATAGTTTTTAATTTTCCATAAAGGGGTAGTAATGGAATTTCAAACAAATTTTATTTGAAAAATGATACTTTCTTAATCTATGTACCAAAACCTTAAACAACAATCTTTTAAGAACGGAGGTAGTAAGTGACAACAATAAATTCCCCACTGTACTATCTTTCCTGTCCATTTTTCAGTTTACACATTATCATGAAAGGTAGAAGTATCAATACAATACATGAAGGAAATTGTTAAATTTATAACAGAAATTGTTATTTCCACAACAGAATTGTCGCTATAAATCCTATAACAATAGTTTTTGCTGTCGCTATACATCTACAACGACACTTCTGTTGTGGGAATAATAAAAAGTGTTATGGAACACGTTATAAATAAAATCTAATACAAAGAAAAACAATAGCAACTAGTTTCTTTTTTTTCCTTCTTTTTTCTTTTGCTTTTTCCTTTTGGAGGTGGGGGTGTTGAGTGGAAGAGAACAGAACAACCTGTCATAGTTACATACATGTAAACTATTTAGCATCCAGCTGCCTTCAAGAATTTGTCGTAGGGGCTTGAAGGAGGTAACCTGATAGATTGTTGTTGTCCAAATTCACGTTTGTGATCCGGTTGCTCCATATTAGTCAATCTAGTATCCAAATCTAAAAGCTCACTGGTCTGAAACAAGGGACAGAACAACAATTCATCAAGTGTTTCCCCAATACAATACAATACAATACAAATATAAAGAAATCAGACACTATAAATCTTGTTTGCCTAAAGCAGTTTATCTCAAACTCAACTTATTTAACTCATAAACGTGGCGTCTGAGACTCAAATCACACGGAAAATGATGTGGTACATTTGGTGGGTTTAAAAGTCTAAAAGCACCAAACGCTACCACTGCAAATGCTACCGCTGCAAAAGTTGCAAAGTAACCAAACAAACCATAAGTGACCAAATCTGGATGCACATAAAATGAAATGATTGGGGAAGCGTCTCTAGTTTCGTTTTAATCCTTTCAATTAAATATCTAAAACCACCCATGGGGTTATGACATAATTCAATTGTGATGTCAGAACCTGTGTTACATGGACTCTTCATCCATAGGACACAACAAGGGTGTGGGTGATGGACACTCCATAATTGTTATAAACAGTTTAAATATTCTAAAAATAGGTGAGTTCACTGTCGGATACTTATATGATTCCTTCTAGGGATCCGATGTAAAATAGGTCAAAACAGGCAACCATTTTTCAAAAAACACAGGGGAGGTGACCAATGTATTCAAATCTATGGGCATTTAGCCTTAGTATTACTCTCCAAACCCTTGACAACTTCAGTGAAGATAAATCTTCAAAGGGCAACTAAAACAATATATTATGGACATCATTGAAGAAAATAAAAGAAACTAAAAAGAGACTTCCATTCTTTTATCTTTATGGAAAAAGAACTCTCACCCTGTTCCCTAGGAAGGGACTTTTCTTTTCAGTATCATTCGGAAAAGATATTTCTTTGGCTTCCTGCTGCAATTTAAGACTCTGAAGGGCTGACATCTTCTGCTGTTTACCTGTTACAAGGGCCTCACACTGATTCGTCACTTCATCATAGGGTATAGGTGTTGAGGAAATCGGGGAACTCGCAACATGACGAGCTGTTTCCAGAACCTGTTGATGATACATACCATGTCAGGCTAAGGAATTGAAAACTAATAACAATATTTCATGCCGTAAAAATTAATAACATGGACAGTGAGTTGATAAATCAACGTTTAGATAGTTAAATTCACCAATCAGAACAGAATGGCGTGAGATGACAACACAAAAAAGAAAATAGACGAAGATAGAAATAGAAAGCAAATAGCCAAGCCAGTTCTTCAATTCATAGCATTCATCTTGATGTTTATCACATCATATATTCCGCCAGTTTATAGAGCCTACTAACCTAAACCAAAATGCTAAAATGCACCACGGGAATACTACTGCCCATGTGCTAGCTATTTATAAAAACTCCTGACTACTTTCTAGGTCCTTAAGTTATTTTTATTTTTGCTATTGCCTTTGTTGTTTGTCATGTTCTCTTTTGTAAATATGTAATCTGGCTTCTAAGAACAACTCAGATAAGCAAGTTGTTGCTTTGACCTTTTTGCATCCAGCACTTAAGAGGAACATAATAATATTTATGCTCCGTCACTAGAGTAAAGGAACATACAAACCTTCACATTAGTATTCATCAATAAAATAATTCAGATCAGATTACAAGAATACGGAAAAAGAGGTCAACTTACTGATTCTAAGAGCTGATTAACACTTAAAATGTCAACTGAACTGATGGGGGTAGATGTTTCATGACCTGATTGGCTACCATTTAGATCGGGAAATGATGCTTCATCCATTAACACAGCAGGCATGACCTGGTAGAAAGCAAATATGGTTGCCAATGAATAATCTATGATGGGGTAAAGAATAAAGAAAATGGAACTATTAACTTGCATGAATGACCTCATCAAATGCTTGAAACTCCATTTGCGCAAGTGGAGAACATGGGCGTGATGTCTCCATAAACAATGGACCCCCCAATGGATAGGCATCATCTGGTGAAAATCCTTGTAAAAGTTGCTTCTTTATGCTTGACAATTCTTCCTGGGAGAATATATATAAAAGAGAGTGTTTAATACAATTACTGTTAGATCTAGTAATATGTGAAAATTTTAAAGTACTTAAAAAACTGAGAAACTATTTTGGGGTTGTTACGGGGGAAGAATATATACACCTACAATTATAGGATCTCATAATGTACATAAACTCTTAAGTAGTTTCAACTAATTGCAGAATATGACCAATTGTCAGTACTTGGAAGGCATTTTTGCAGAGGAAGCTCTGCAGCTGAAAGATGACAGTTCCGCCTAACTGATATATATGAGTAAAAATTGATAAACTGACAGTGTATATACAAGCAGTGTTAAGATTATGACACATTATGAAAGTAAAGGTAACTCCGTCAAAGATACCTACTTCATTAATGATGTGCCATAATCCTAACATCGCTCGTACTGTCAATGTATTAAACTTAACTACTTCAGAAATGATATACAAACGATAAGTCCAATGACCATGTTTAATTGGTGGGTGAGCGCATATTAGAGTCGCGAGATCAACACACTGAATTCGTTGTCCCTCTGTCCCACTTTATATGTTGGGACATACTTCAAGAAAAAGTAAGTTTGACTGACTTGTACCACAACCCTCCCTAGTGTAAAAAAATATTGATAAAAAAAAAGGAAAGAAATTTAATTAAAAAAGGAGATGATATATTAGAACGAGGGTAAGTAGGACAGATTTAGGGTGAAGGAGGATTAATGGAAAATAGATTAGGATTTAAACTCCACATTTAAACCACTAGAATCTCTCAAGTGTATCAACTCCACGTATCAACACCAAGATGGATAAAATACCTCTACGGTAGGAATAAAATAATCAACTTCAATATCAATATTCTGTAGTCTAAATGACTTGTGGGGATTACATCACTATTTAAAGAGATTCAAAACCCTAATTTTACTTGGGAAATAATAAAAGTACCAAACAACTAAAATACCCTTATTAATAATTCCTAATCACTAATTAATGTCCTAAATCCCCACTAATAAATAAAATACATAAATCACATCAACTACTTCTATATTAAACATAATAAAAACTCCAAATAATAAATATAACAAATCTCTTCTTTGTTTTGACTTGGAGTCCCCATCAGTAAGTCCACTGAGCTAGAAGAGCACATAAAAAATGAGCTGCCCTCCAATCTCTGCTCCAATCAGTCCGAAGAGGAAGAGCCCTTAATGCTGTCATAGCAGAAGCCAATATGAATGCAAGAAAAATAAACCTATCCTTCAAGCAAGAAAATAAATAAATAAGAAACTTCCTACCCCATACAACTAAGAAGAAAGCACACTTCCGTATGATTTTATCTATTTATGTAATACATGATAGATTCCGCAACTTTTGTTCTCTAGTTTGTAAGAGGTTAATCTAGTCCACACCTATTCTAATAATCTAATTCAATGCTTCTGTAAAAATGCCAAATATTTTAGGACATCCGAAAACGGAAAGTAGACCATATAAATAGGGCGGAGGCAGTATATGATCATGAATGTTCTATTACGTCAAAAAATTTATACACAAGTAACTGAATTAAGTGGCAACATATGACCTACAAACCACTTGTATTAAATATAGTGCATACACTGATGTATATTTCTTATCTAAGTGTTGGTGATTCAATAGTGTCCAGCTTTTACAGACCAACATACTTGCAGATTATACCAACTTTTAACTTGGTTGTCAGTTAATCCTAAAGTTAGTGAAAAGAGATCATCCTATCTAGAAACAAAGTGATGGCATCAGTAATGTGTATCACTAAGTGTGTCCAGTGTCCACTGACACATGTTATCGCTATCTTTAGTCTTTACGAAACTTTGACAGGATAAGGATGTATTAGAAGCACTAAGATATTTGGTCATGAATAACTATATTGGTTTTTTTGAGTTATAAAAACTCTGATTAAGAATTTGATAAATAGAATAAGTTTAGTCCCACTGCAACCAGCAAATTCAAGCAGTCTGCTGGCAGGATCTTCGACCTAGACACTGGTTGTACTGTGGTTGGTACACCTGAAATAGTTGGACATAGTTCCATTACTGTTTCTTCGGACATGCAACCAGACCTAATGATGATGAACCATAAATAGCCACCTGGTGGTCGTGAATATTAATTGTGATATTAAGCCAGTTTAGAGTACGGTATCTCCCACGAAACTTTTGAGAGTTTTGAAACTCTACATAAGGGATCTTACTTTCCACTAAAATCTTTAAGCACATGCACTGGCAACCAGGCCGAAACTTAAATATCTGCTTCTCATTTTGTAATATCAAAAGTGAAAATAAAATAATAATAATTATTATTATTATTATTATTATAATAGTATTAAATAAATAAAAGTGACCCAATACTAATCTGGATAATATGTTGCCATACAGCATTCTACTCCAGCACAAACTATGGGACCTGACACCTATCATTTTGTTGATTGAACAATTTCCTTGTTCACCAAATGATTTAACATTGGAAGAACACTACTCGCTCCAATGTGATTAACGATCAGAGGACAAGAATCGCATGGGGTAATGAGTCTGCTGACACCATACTAATGTCTCTTTGAAATTTTTTTGCTTGAACTTCCTTGACCATGGGTCTTTCGCCTAAACTGGAACTTTATTGTGTATTTTAGATAAAGAAATTTAAGGAGCAGAATTTGTTTATTACCTCGGACAAATGTGTACATGTAGTCATAACGTAGGTTATAACGGTTGCTTTCAACTCCTGATCTCCTAATTCCACTGCAGAGAGGGACTTCAGAGCAGCAACTTCGTCCTCTTGAGATCCATATCCATTCTTTTCATGACCAGGTTGTACACATACAGCTTGGAGCCTGATATCTTCGACCAACTCAAGAAAAGGATCAACCTGTCAAGTGGAATATTTCCTATGACATAATCACTAAATCACATAAAAAATAATTAAAGAACAGAACAATTATTCTATTGCAATACTGTATAGAAATTGATCTAAGGTAAAACCAACCTATCTGACTTACTATTTCATCTGTCAAAGATGATTTAACGATAGGGATTAGCTCAGGAAGCTTTCCCGCCCTCGCTGAAAGTATAAGCATGTATGATGCCAAAGTAAAGAGAGACCTTCTGCGAGACGGCTGCATACCTCCTTCAATATTCAGTAGAAAAATATTACGTTGAAGAAATGAACCAGTTAACGTATTAAAGTTCAATGAAGCGTTGATCATAAACTTCTAGTTGACTAAAGTTACGTTGTTTTGAGATTTATAATTTTTAAGTAAATAAAAACGACAAAAATAAACTAGCTGTTTAAGTTTTTGAGCTGTTTTGTATTACAGAATCAACATTTAGCATAATAGCAGCACTTTTGTCCAGACCTTCTTTTGTTTTTTATCATCGCAGGTCTAGACATCGGTGGTAAATAATGATGCTACCCTAGGATTGAGCACAACAAATGTAGGTTTCTAAACAACATATTGTCTGCACTAGAACAACTTTTATACCTGTTCTCCTTCTATAGTTCTATTCTAAATTAAGTTCCAGTAATTATATAATTATTAATTAAATAGTCCTATTTTATGTGATTTAATTCTTCTTTAATTAAGGGGTCAAAATTACTCTTTAGCTTTATCAGCCTGTGGGAAGAAGTACTCGGTTTCAAGAGCAATAGCCAAAACATTTTTATAGGCATTGATGAACATGTGGGGTGCAGCTGCCAGGGTTGGGTATGAAAGGGCCAATGATGAAGTGACCATGGAAACTCCCACAGCAAACTTCCCAATGAGATCATATTCAGTAAGGTCAAGCACCTCTGGGCTGAAAACTGATCCATTGTCATAAACAGATTGGACAATAAGAGCATAAGAGAAGGGCCTGATCCCAAGTTTTGCAAGCAGAGCAGCCTCAGATGAACCAACTTCGTCACCCTTTTTGATAAGCTCAATTGGGGTGATAATTTCCACAGTATCCTTGTTAATCTTAGTTGCAATATTCAGCATGTGGAAGAAGGATGCTTGAGAGGGGTCAAGGCCAGTGTTTCCTGTCACGAAGAATTCATCTGCACCATCTGACGATGATGAGGATTCTGGATCAGAATCAGAGTCTGTCTCTGCCTTCGAGAAATCCCGCAAACCCAACCTGACTATCAAGCCTACTGCTTCCGCCCATGGAAGACCCAAACAAGTCATTTATGAAGTAAACCAGATCCAAACCCAGCTTACCCACTTTCCCGGTGAAGTCTGGGGCAGGAGTCAAACGGAGTGTGGAGAGCGAACCAAAAGACTCTAAGAGGGGAAACAAGAAATTAGCCCTTTCGGAAGAAGAAGAAGAAAATGGAGCAAAAAGGGTGCAAATGATAGGAAGAAGCCGTTGTTTCAAACATTGTGGAATGAAGATGATGAGATTGTGATCCTGAAGGGTTAAGTGATTATATGGCCAAAAAGGGAACAGATTTGCTTAATGACATGCATGCATTTCATGTTTTCATAAAGAAAACGTTGCATGTTGAGGTTAGCAAAGAGCCATTTGCAAGATAAAGTCCACAGGCTTAAGAAAAAGTTCCTAAACAATGTCAACAAAGAGAAACAGGGGAAAGATTTGACCTTTTTGAAACCGCATGAGCAGAAAGCTTATGTGTCCAAAAAGATTTGACCTGATGGTAAACTTCTAGGAGTTGATAGTTCAAATGTTAATGGTTCTGTGAAGAAGAACTTAGATCAAAGGGCTGGAAAATCTGTGGTTTCATCGTCAGAGGTGGCCATGGCGGAGGCTGAACAAAATGCAAAGCTTGTGTAGAAGTTAGGGGCGAGGAGGAGTGCTCAATTTGGGAGGAGTGTTGGTGTTGGTGACCTTGTTCTGATACCATGTGAAAGCTAAAAGACAATATTTATTCCTTTCCATAAAGTGTACAATGGAGAACCTTATATGTGCTAAGACTAAAAGCTAAACATGGAAAGGAAATCAATTAGTAATATCGAATGATTACCACTGGTCATGCATCTAATATAATCCCAACAGAATACTCTAACAGTCTTTATAGGCATGTTATTAGCAAACCTTTATACTTTGATTTGAATAAAACCAAAATATTGGTCCTATAGTATCTTTCAAACAACGATTGTAAGTTGTAGCAATCATGTGCAAGCACACACGTGAATTGCAGCTAGTTACTCATCAATAGTTAAATTTAGTCTTTCAAAATTAGAACAAAAAAAATAAAAAATAAGGTACTTGATAAATCCAGTTTACCTTCTTGATCCAGTGAGATGCTCCTAAGGGAAAATGCTAACTGAAAACACCGGGCTAGAGCGACATGACTAGAATTCTGTCTTGAGCAAGAATCAAGATCAGTCATTAACAAGTGAAGAAAACAGTAACTATTCACAAGATGCAGATTATTAAACCAGAAGTTGAAGCAAATTCTAGTTAACAAGCAACAAAAGTTAAAAAAACCTTTATCAAAAAACAGGCAACAACTACTATGATCATTATCAAATGCAGGCTTTGACAAAACATAAGAACATTGATCATATGAAGAATTTATATATATATGAGGGGAAAAAAGGAAAAAGATATATAGTGGGAAGTTGACATCTCCTATAAAATGATGTTTACTACTAACATATGTGAAGCCAGTTACAATATTAAGAAATATTTGTTTTTTCAGCATATTGCTGTCAACCTGCCACTATGGCATACCAAGTTGAGTTCCAAATAAACAAAACTATGTATCTGAGAGAAAATCCCAAAAAATATAGAAATAATTCTGCTCCTGACAGAATTCAAAATCTCTTTGATGACATAAAATGTTTTCTTGGGACAAGAAGCTTGCTAGAAACTGCTAAGGAATGAAATACGTTGTTGGGCCCTCTGCCAAACAGCTTAAGCTTTTAGAGAAGTTGGTAACTTAACATGGTAACAAAGCTTTGGCTATGCAAGGTTTGGGGTTAAGTCATTCGGCTAGCAATTTGTAACCCCTTAAAATGATAGTGGAAATGACGTTTGTTTGGTTTGTGCACTATGATGCACTTTGATTTGTCTCTCAGTCTGCAAATGGGGGCACGTGAGGGGGAGTTTATATGTATGATATTCATTGTTGGATGTTCTCTCTAACAGCTTAATCATTTAGTGCAGTTGGGTAACTCTGGATGCTCTCTCTAACAGCTTAATCATTTAGAGCAGTTGGTAACTCAACAGAAACCTAGTACAAGTTTAGTAAAATAATATTTTTCGTGTTCAAATTACTGAAATTTGTATGGATTTTTTTTTTTGACATTGAAGTTTTAATATATATTCGATTTATTGTAACGACCCGGAAAATCGAACAATCTGTAAAATAATTTTATTTGAATTAATAATGAATAAAATTATATTATTTGTTATTACTATGAGTTAGTAAGATGAATGTCGTTCTATAACCTAGAAACGTCGGAATGTCGTAGTATTTTAACTACGTGAAGGAATTAAAGTGTTTGAATTTTCAAGACGAAAATAAAAGATTTTCGAGAAATTTTTCAAAAAACACTATTTATCGATTTCTGCTCGGGAATTATTTTTGAACTTCTGAGAAATACGTAACGGTAAAATATCGAAGTAAGATGGATTATGTAATAATAATTCAAGTATGGAAAACGTAATATTTCGCATGCGGACTTAATTAGAGAACGTTAGGAATATCAAGCGTTAAGAAGATAATGTATTGATCGGATGATACTTATGTATTGTACGAATAAATGAATATGAGTATGATACGAGTATGTATGAATGATGGTATATCGTATATTATGAATTTGTATACGAATTAGAATACGAGAATTATAAGTATATAATACGTACTAAGGCTTTAAGCCATTTGTAAATGAACTTGTGGATTATGTAGGATATACAAATCCAATAAGAATTGTATGTGCAAGCCTATGTGTTTGTTAATGTAAAGCCCAAAGTAAATTAATGCAAGCCCAAAGGAATAAGTTAAGCTAAGTGGATTAAAGCCCAAACTATGATCCATTGGGTAATTAGGATTCATGGGGCAACCCATAAGAGATCTTGGTGACCAAGATACTAATGCGGTGGCCAAGTAAAGTGGGTGGTTAGCAAGTTTACTTAGGGGTTAAGTTGTGAATAGTAAGGAGGTTTGTTAAGGAGGTGGGATGACCTAATGTCCATTATGCCCTAACATTGGAAGTCCTATAAATACCAAGCTTGGATTCATTATTTGCTTGTTCAAATTTAATCCAACAATTTTTCTTTACAAAACAACTTAGGTGTTAGAGAGAATAAACACTTATAAGTTAAACTTCCATTGTTAGATTTTCAAGAAGAAGAAAGCTAGTCATCAAAGGTAAATGATCTTATGATCTTATATCTTCCATCTCTACCATTGTAGGGTGATAAGAGAAGTGTAGCTTAATGAACATGTATGCTAAGAACACATAAGGATTGGATAATCAATGGACTTAAGCCGTATAAGTCATGCATAAGTAATTTGAACTTAAATAAGTTATGAACTTATGATGGTCATATTTGAACTTGTATCATATTTACATAAATAAAGTTGATATGTTAATGAGATGTAAGAATATTGATTAAAGGACTTGAATCAATAATAAGTCATAAGAAATGGAATCTAGTAGTTTATAATTTGTTAAGTTATAAACTTATGAAGAATAAGCCATAACCTAACTTACAAATAAGTTGCTGTAATGTGTAAGTTGAGATGTCTATAGGATGAATTGAATTCATTTAGAACGATGATCAAATCCTAAGTAACGAAGTTTTGCCGGAATTCACACGATTGGACGATAATCGTCGAATTCGTAAAATTCTCGGAATGGAAGTCGAATTTTGTGTTTGAACTCGGAAACGTTGGTTTTCGATGGATACAAGTCTTATTTCGCATTATAGAGTTGCGGACTCGAAAATGGCCGAATTCCGACTTAGAACGAAAAAATGAGCGTTGAACGTTCACGAACGTTTATCGTTTTCGTTAAAAATGAACCAATAGGTGGATTTTGAGTTAACGAAGTCGAAAATATAAAATTCTTGCATGAACACGTAGAGTATGTGGTTTGTGAGCTAATGGCTTTTGAACGAGCCAATTCGGACTTCAAATGATCAAATTTGGAGTCCGGGAAGTTCACAAAGTTAAAAATCTGTCAAAGTCATCTGGTGCATGAAATGGCGCGTAGGCCAAATTAAGGCTTATCAGTGAAACTGCAGTAATGCAAAGCCACGACCGACTCCATCGAACTTTCACGCTGTGCAGCCAATGCAGAAGATGACTTAGGACTCAGGCCGCCATGTCGGCCGAGCCTGAGACCACGACCATCGCTAACTCGCACCAGTAGCAAAGACAGAGAAGAAAGGGTGGGCGCCCTTGGCAAAATACCTAGGGTTTTGATAGTGAAGAATGTTTTTGAGTATAACAAGAATGTTAATTTACTATCAATGAACTAAAGCTTAATTATAACGTTATAAGGCATTGTTAAACCTTAAAGTATGATGACTAAATGTTAATGATAATCAATCAAACATAAATGAAATGACAATGTAAACCATAAGCGGCAAGCCGGAACCAATAGTAACAAATCTAATATCTGTTTAGATTAAGAAAAAGGGTAAGATTCATTAGGAACCATGCATGTTTATTCATGACCTAATGTGTTATGTGATGTGATCATCTACTGTAGAGACCTTAAAGACTTAACGTGAACGTGTAATAACCATAACATACGCTGAAGGCAAGTATTCTAACCCTTGTTTCAGTTCAATCTGGACAAGCTTTGTCATTCATGTACTCTTTCGCATGAATTAATGTTTGATGAAGTCAAAGCCAATTCTTTCGGCTAGACTTAAGATATGTTGGATTTCTTACAATCTATCGATGTATGGTCAATGTTTTACCAAGTTATATTGGTGTGGTTTTCAAATGAAGACTGGGTATGCTAAAATGTTTTGTCGTCAAACGACAGGCATGTGAGGTTGCCACAACTTAAACGTACATACGTTTAATGAATGTACTGTTGATCAACATAGAGTACTATAGGCTGATCACCTAGACGTGCTCGTAAGAAATGTCGGACTTACGGACTTAGTGCCGGAAAGAAAGTATGAAATGCTCAAGGTCTTGGACCGGAATTGATGTTTTACTGAATATTGTTATTGTAAAACGTTTTAAAGAAAAGAGAAGTGTTATTTTGAATTATCAAGTACTTCATAACTATTGTTCAGTTAGTGAAGATATATGATTTGTATGATTCAAGCATATTGTTAAATAGAATTGTTGTACTTGCTGAGCTAATCATGCTCACTGTTGCTTGATCCTTATGAATGCAAAAGCTAAGACCGAACGGACTGAAGGATCAGACAAGGATAAAGGAAAGGCGAAGACGAACCTGTAGAATACTTATGTAATAGTATAGGTTTGTAATGATAATATTTGATATTATGACAAGAACAAATGTAACGGTTATAAAGAACCTGGGGAATGTTAATATGGATTTTCAATATATACATAAGATATATTCGTTCTTTTGAGGCATTTCAATTTAATGTTTGTGTGAACTGTAGCATCGTGGAGCACCATCTGTCGAGTTGGAAGATACCTGGATTTGGGGGCGTCACATTTATTGCTATTCGAGTTGGTACCACTGATGAAAAAATTTGTGATGAACGGACTTCCAACATTCAAAAGACAAATTCATGCGAGTAAGTTGAGAGCCACTCTGCAATTTGAACCGTAAGCTTACTACTATTCAATGAATTAATCAACTCAAACCACCTTTAGTATGTTGGGTGAATTTACAACAGACTGATCATAACCATAAATGATTTATCTTTGCCAACCTAGTCTATGGACTTGTACAATAGTATAAATTAATAGACAGACAACTATTACAAACAAATATAAACATATAACAAATACTTGAAACTTTGTCTTTTTTAGGTTAAATACAGAGAGAAGGGGTATTCACTGCGTGAACAATATACAGTCTAAGCAACGATTTGTGTGTACCAGGCAATTAATTATACAAGCAAGGACGGTAGTAATATACCAAGAGTGTATACAGCACAGGGAACTCACCTTAGACAGGGTAAACAACAATGTAAGATTATATGTATGTCCCATTGCCTCAAAATTTTGGGGAGTATTATCCATGGATGTTGCCTGAACCCAGATTGATGAGAGCAGGAGACTCACTTGGTGACTACTCATACGAAGGGAAGTCAGCTCCTGAAAAGTTAAAAAAAACAAAGAAAAAAGAAATAAAAAGAGTTGCTAAAATATATGTTTATTATGTTTTTACAAAAACTAAAATAAATAATTTCAGATATAAATGCTCTAGCATACCAATTTTCCGTCGATCAAATCACGCTCGAAGCTGTTTGAGTGACCAAATGATTGGCCTTTTCTATGTGGATTCATAGGCTGTCTGACTTCACTTTCTTCCACCATCAAAACTCCATCTGTGTGTTCAAGGTTGTCTTTGTTTGCATCCTCAAGGAAGAAGCTTCCACTCTTTATATTCTGTAACACCACAGGGGGAAGACCCGAGAGAACTCGTGAAGGTGTTCCAAGATGGCCTGACGAAGGAAAACTGAGAGATGGTATAAGCACTGCCGAAAAAATATTTTGTGCCCCAACTCGTGTTTCATGATCCGGATGAGCCATCGCTAAGAGCAAGTGGTGAAAGAGGGCATCAGGAAAGGCCTGAAGCAGAAAATGTCAGCACCAAAGGTTAGATTAACTAATCACTTAATATATTGCTCAACAAAGGAACTGCACTAACCTTTTTGTAATATGATATGTTAGGAATGGAAGAGATAATTTGTGCAGTCCGATAAACAGCATAAACTGTTGTCCTAGCTAAAACGCCAATTGCTGGAATATTCTCTAACACCACAGCCAGCATATCAAGAACTGGTCCCACATCTCCAACCTGCCAATTAGACATAAATTTTGATACTATATATATTCACGAATATTGTACACAGTAATGAACAATTAGGAACATTATCATGTCTTTAATATTCTATTAGAATAGAATTGATTCTCTAGTTGTTCATCTCTACGCATATCCACAAATATTTGAGATCTCTAGTGAAGAAGAAAAGGAGCCAGTTAGAGTGATTCAAGGTTTGATGATGGCCCTTAACTTTAGTAGACAAAGAATGAAGAACGCAGATGAAGACAACATAAATAAATTTATCGAAAATGTTCTACAAATTCTAAGCAGCATACCAATTTAGAAAATTTGCCTAGGGCATGGTTTCGAACTTGTTTAATCAAGCTCCGGAACAAATCATGTTTGATTCCATGCGTACTCCTAGATTAATAAGCTCCTGGTACAATTATGTTCTATCATATTAAAAGGTATTTTCAGGAATTTCTAACTTTTCTATACATGTCCTGTAGATTGGTCAATGGCTAGTTAATAATGATAGTATTTATCAGGTTGTTGCTCATGCTTGAATTTTCTCCGTGCACAGCTCTTGTGGGGGATGTGTACCCATGGGAATAGTTGAATGCTCTAAGAGGTACAGATACCCATGATTGTTAAAAATAAATAAATTAAAGAAATGTAAATTATGTAGGACGGAAATTGTTGAACATATAATTAATTGGATAAGGCAAAATCAACAAAGAGAATTAATTCAACCGTAGGACAACCACTACCCCTAGGGTTTCTCAACTAATATTGATCGCAACTTGTAATCAGAATAATTTTAATATCAAAGTGTAAAAACTCTGACATGACTTACAAGCATAGTTATAAGAAAATAAACTCTAATAACCCTAAGCTTAGTAACAATTGAGCCTCTAAATAAACAACCCAATACTGAAATAAACCAATAAATAAGAAGTCTAACAAACTAAATAAATAGACAACTAATAAATAAATAACTAAATAGCGAATTATCCACGACGATAACGTCTCACGGATCGTGTGACAACCCAAATTTTCGGGAATTATTTAATAAGAATTTAAATAAATAAAATAAATTCTTGTTACGTAATATATTGTGTGAAATGTACTGCATAAGTGAATATAAGATGTGCCGTATGTGATTTTGATAAATATATTATAAAAAGGGGAAAAAGAGAAATAATCAAATACATTATTTGACTGGTCGGAAATAAATTGTAAAGGAGCAATTTATTGAAGGAAAAGGATAGGATATATTATTATATATCTATCAATTAAAAATAAGTTTCAGCAAATCAATTTCTTAAAAGAAAATGAAACAAGTAAATAATAAAATAATTTATATAGTTATTTTAATATAATGGGATTAGTACATTGGATTTGAGTTTACAAAAAAATATTGTATACCATAAATAAAAGAAATTAAGATAATTTATGGAAATAAATTATTTTAATATGAAGAAATTATTACATTAAAAATATATTATTTAATGTATAATTTCCATTTTTTTTATAAGAAAAGAGTATGGATTATAAAACATTATAAAATTTAGATATATGTACTGTATTATGTATTAGTATATATAACAAATGATATGTATATGATAGGTATTATGCAAGTATAGGTAATTAGTAGTGTATGTGTATTATGTGGGCTGCAAGAATACCGAATTAGGTTGGGTCATATGTATTAGCATGAGCAGGGGAAAACTTAAGTAAGCTAAGAAGGAGCTGGCGTTACTATAGACCTATAGACCAAATACTCGACAAGATAGCAAACATGATGAGCAAGAGAAGGGAGTAGGGAGCATGTATACTCTATCTATAAATTCAAAGCTTCATCCTATAATTTCCAAAGAAGTGAGAAAACAGTCAAGAAGGAGAAAAATTTAACAAGGTAATTCTCAAAGGAAGGTTAATACTAATTTATGTTTTAGCAATTGGGTAATCCATCATGAGAGTAATTGGTAGAATAGAATTATTTGAGGCAGTAATCGGGTCTGTTCAGAAATTATAAAAGGATTTCTATATGAAGTCTGGGCAGCTATAATTAAAACTCTTAAAGTAATCTGAGTTTCTAAAAGCTATGTCTGAATTTTTTTTGGTAATATGTTTAAGAGAAGTAATACTTTAAAAATTAAGAGAATTAAGAGAATTCATTTAGTATGTGTGATATGATTTAAAGTGGAAACAGTCTTAAGATATCTAAACTTGACCGATAGGAAGTAAAGATGAAGGACCAAATGAATTGAATTTTGGGTTTTCCAAATGCAAAACCAGAACAGAGTTTGTCCCGAAGTGGCGCAGCCGCGCTGGTCTGCAGTTGTCCCAAGAAGTTTTAATTGTGTATTGAGCCTTAGATCATAAATGGTTAAGTCCCTTATACTCTAAAATGGATCTTAGGTGATATCCAATATAACCATGGAAGAGGGTCTAATTTAGAATAGTTTGATATAAGTCTTAAATAAAAACTATATTTATTTTTGGGAAAAAGGATTTGATTAAATAACTTGGTTTAAACTGTCAAAACTCCTATGTATATGTTGAGGTTGTATGCCATGATGGTTATTAAGGTCATTGACAAGTATAGGGTTGGACAGAGTGAGAAGTAACTCAGTCCTGAACTTTAATAGGAGCGGCCGCGCCACTCCTAGACATATTCTCAGTGCGGCCACGCCGTTCTGCAGAGTTGCCAAGATAGGTTTGTTAATCGTCTGGACCTTAGAACATGACTATATTTATTCCTTAAAGATACAAGTATGAAACAAGATTGTTTTAATAAGATGAGCATGAGAATGTAATTGGCTAACAACATAGCTATCTTAAGTATAATGAGCAAGTAAAATGAACGTTTTAAAACCAAGTTAGGAAACAATGTAAAACTGATCTTTACATTGAATGTGTGAAAATGTATGACTGATGGATGGATGTATATGCATGATTATACATTGTGTAGGATTTCATGAAGCGCAGATAATTATAGGTTGTTAATCTACTTTTGTAAACAACAAGACAGGCAAGTATTCCAGTTCCTATATGCTATATGATCTTGATGTTGATTACTTGTAAACTGTACTGCGATAAGCATGTTGAATTACATATAAATTTCAAAAGTCAATTTCGACTAAGTATTGAATTAAGGAACTCAATCTTTATATTTGATATGTGAAATGCAGCATGATATATTAGAATGATTATGATATGTAATCTGAGCATGAAATTATGTGTTATGTGCGGCATGAAAGTTGTTAGATTTGTTGAGCTGTCGAGCTCAATCTTGCAAAAATAAACTTTTTGCAGGTTAAGGATTCAAAGCAAAATTATATGCTATCTAGACAATAAGGAAAAGAAGACGTGCAAGGGAATAATGTTTTCTTTATTTGATACTTATATGAGACTATGATAATAATGTACAAGATAAAGATGTGTAAATTTCTGAAATGTTCAATGATAGAAAATATTTGTTCAAGAATGAGAACGTATTGTGGTGATTGTTTGTATGTAAAATTATACAGGTAGAACATCAATATAAAAGATGGTAAGTATTTAGACTTGAACTCTCATAGTTCACTTACTCTACTTACTCTGATAATATATGGAATCGTAAAGGTTGCGATTCAGGGAACGCAAGAAAGACAGGAAGGAAATTTTTATTTATCCGCATTTTCAACCGATATTGCATCTAATTATGATGTAAGGCTGAATTTAGATTAGTATTGAACGCACAAGGTTGAGATTCATTCAGTCCTAATTTTGGATTAAGTTGGTCCCGATTATGGGGTCGTCACAGATCGATCCCTATCAACTCTCCCCGATTGCGAAAACGAAGTCTCTGATGAAGTGAAAGCCTCATATCTCTCCAAAAGGTATGCATCAAGCCGACGGAACTCCTCAGCACCATTCCATGTACAATCATCCGGAGGCCTGTTGCAACACTTTACCAAAAACTAACGGTAACCACCCTGACTGGTCGACACAACCCGCTTATCAAAAACATCCTCAACCTTTGTTGTCCGTTGTGTAGGAACAATAGGAGGCGCAGGTGGAACAAGTAAAGGAGGAACAATTATAGATATCAGGGTTAGTAAGTGTAGGCTGATTGGTCGACACAACCCGCTTATCAAAAACATCCTCAATAACCTTTGTTGTCCGTTGTGTAGGAACAATAGGAGCTGCAAGTGGAACAGGTAAAGGAGGAACAAGTATAGATATCAGGGTTAGTAAGTGTAGGCGAAGTGGGTGAAGAAGTAGGAGAAGTGGAAGAGGGGGTGGAATCATTAGAAGGCCCATGATAAGGAGTAAGGTCTTCCACATTGAATACAAGACCAATACCCATATCACTCGGAAGATCCAACTCGTATGCATTAGCGCTAACCTTCTTTCAAACTCGAAATGGACTCATCCTCTTAGCATGTACTTTCTTCCATGTGCCAAGAGGTAATCTCTCAGCACGGTGTCGCAACATCACTCGATCATTCTCATTAAACTCTTGATACCTGCGATGAACATCTGCAACAAACTTATAATTTTCATTGCTCAAATAAATTTTCTTTCTTATCTCAGCATGCAAATCATGAATGTAATGCGCAAAAGACTTTGCAAACTCACTAGCCCTATATGCAGTGGGAAGAGAAGCTAAATCAATAGATTTCCCAACCAGTGTAAGTCTGAAAACGACTCGCTCCAGTCGAACAATTAACTGAGTTGTTATATGTAAACTCAACCATAGGTAAAACCTTATCCCATGTAGCCACATGATCACCTACAAGACAACGTATCAAATCACCTAGACTACTCCTATTAATAACCTCAGTCTGACCATCGGTTTGGGGATAATAAGCAGTAGAAAACTTAAGCATGGTGTTAAGTTTCTTCTAAAGAGTTTTCCAAAAATAACTCATAAATTTAACATCACTATCGGAAACTATAATTAATGGTAACCCACACAATCTCATTACCTCACTAAAGAAAATCATGGCAATATGTAAGGTATTATCAATTTTGCTACAAGGAATAAAATGTGTCATCTTAGTGAAACGATCCACTACAACAAAAACTGAATCGTGACCCCTCTGGGTCCTCAGTAACCCCAAGACAAAATTCATGCCAAGATCTTCCCAAGGTGCATGGGGAATCGGAAGTGGAGTGTACAAACTCATGTTTTGCTTCCTACCCTTAGCAGTCTGACATGTGCGGCATTCAGAAACAACATGAGCTACATCCCTCTTAAGATTAGGCCAAAAGAATCTATCCTCAACAATGGCAATGGTCTTATCTCGACCAAAGTGTCCAGCTAAACCTCCTGTGTGTAACTCCCACAATAAATACTCACACATCAATGTACTAGAAATACACAAGTGGGTGCCCTTAAAAAGATACCCATCATGGATACGAACATCACTAAAGGGTTTAGGGTGGGAAACTAGGATCCTGTAGGGAAGCAAAAATATTACTAAAGTCTCGACAAGTAGGGTACTCCTGGATAATGCGCTCAAATCCCACAACATTCACTCTCAAAGAGTTGACAAGGATGGATACCCTACTCCACGCATCAGCAACCACATTTTATGTCCATTTGCAATGTTTAAGGACAAAGAATACTCCTGGATAAACTCTACCCACCTAGCATGTCAATGACTTAGCTTCTTTTGGGAGCTAAGGTACTAGAGTGCCTATGTAACAGATAATACCTAAGTGCCTAGACTATAGTATAAAACTCCCTATCATAGGTAGAAGAGTACTTTTGTCGGGCCTTATTCAATTTCTCACTAAAGAACGCTATTGGATGAGCCTCATGCCTAAGTACTCCCATTATCTTTACACCCTCAAACACTTTACTAAAGTCTGGTAGTACGAGGACAGGTGCCTGGGTCAACTTATTCTTAATTTCACAAAGGCTTTGGTAGCCGATTTAAACAAACTCTCCCCTTTTCAAACTATCAGTGATGGGAGTAATAATAGTACTAAATCCTCTAATAAACCTCCTATAAAACGTAGCTAGCCCATGGAAGCTTTGAGCTTCGTGAGTATTAGAAGGTTCAGACCACTCATTAATGACCTTTACTTTCTCGGGGTCGGCAGAAACCCCCTCTTTAGAGATCACAAACCTGAGGAAAATGACCGACTCCTGAACAGAAGAACACTTCTTAAAATTAACATAGAGTTTTTCACGTAGAAGAACTGCTAGAATCTCTCGCAAGTGAAGTAAGTGCTCCTCTTCAGTTTTACTATAAATGAGGATGTCATCAAAATAGACCACTACAAACTTGCCTATGAAAGGACGTAGCACCTGATTCATAAATCTCATAGATGTATTGGGTGCATTGGTTAAGTCAAAAGGTAAGACTAACCACTAATAAAGTATGTCCCCTGTCTTAAAGACAGTTTTCCACTCATCTCCCTCTTGGATGCGGATTCCATTTCGTAGGTCTATTTTTGTGAAACACGAGCTCCAGTCTTCAAATCTAGCATGTCATCAAGACTAGGTATGGGAAACCTATACTTGACGCTGATCTTATTTATGACTCAGTTATCACAACATATCTTCAAACTCCCATCAGCCTTAAGGGTGAATAAGACTGGCACGACACGAGGGCTAAAACTCTCAAACAAAACCCTTCTTTAACAACTCGCCTACCTGTCGTCTCATCTCATGCTCTATGGAAAGAAGACCCTGAAACAAGGTCAATGGCATGTTGGATGTCCCTAAGAGGTGGTAACCCATCGGGCAACTCACTAGGCATAACATCGACAAACTCATGTAGAATCTGTCTAACTTCACTAGGAATCTCTCTAGTACTCTCCTCAGGAACATCTCTCACCTCTCTAGCTACCACAACATACACAACCTTCTCCTCCAACACACTCCGCTCAAACTCCTTTATATTAAGAATATGTGATTTGGTTTGTTGGGTAGGTAAGTTAGTCTCCTTTGGTTGAACAATCGGGGTCTCACAGGTACTAATGATATTTTTTGCCCCTTGTGTGTAAACTCATGTGTTTGTCCTCCCATAATGAGTCACATTACGGTCATATAGTCAAGGTCGCCCTAGTAGAATATGTACAACATTCATAGGAAAGACATCACACCAAATACTCTCCTCATAGCCCTGAAGATGGATCGACACTAGACATCTCTTTGACATAAAAATGGATGTCTTGTTGACCCAGGCGACGCTATAAGGCTGGGGATGTGGTTATACCTTCAACTTCATTCGTGGTAAGGCGGACTCAGGAACCAACTACCTCTATCGATGATCAACTTAGAAGAGACACCACCTACTTTGTTGTAGGTCTGAAATATGGTGGCTCTCCTCCAATCATCATTTCTCCTATAACTCGTGAAAATGCACCTCATGACACCTACCTGATTACCTATCTGCTCTAGGTGCTCATCAGCCTCCTCATCCTGTAAGTCATACTCATAATCGACTTCATCCCCGACAAGCAAAAAGGGGAAATACGCTATTGTGGTTGTCCGAGTTTAAGCATTACCCCACTGAAATTTAAAAAAATAGAATTGACACTGAACTTTTTAAAAATTATTAATTAGACGGACGTTAAATTGGATTGCATATTTACATGTAGGGGTGGACAACCGTAAAAAAACTCGAGCGAACGAATCTTAGAATAAATTCTCAAACCGACCAAATTTTGATACCGATATGTTAGTCTAGGTTGAATAAATTATACGAACCAGGATTTACAGTTTTAATCCGATTTTTACCAAAAAATAATATACTACCTCCATTCTTAAAAGATTGTCGTTTAAGATTTTTGTACATAGATTAAGAAAGTATCATTTACCAAGTAAAAGTTTGAAATTTCATCACTACCCTCTTTATGGGAAGTTGAAAACTATTAATACAAGGGAGAGAATTTCTTGGAACAATGAGAGAAGGTAGGGTAATATAGGAAAGTAAATAATTTATTCTCCTCGAAAATTGTAAACGACAAACAATTTGGAACAAATTTTTTCTTCTAAAACGACAATCTTTTAGGAACGGAGGGAGTAATTATTATTTTTATTAATATTATTATTATTTTTATTAATATTATTATTTTTATTATTATTATAATCATTATTTTATTATTATTATTATAATCATTATTTTATTATTATTATTATTAATTATTTATTAATAATAAAAAAATTAGAAAACTAGAGGTATATCTTAGAATTAGGTTGATAATATAGAACCATAAAAGGTAAATATTAAAGCTTAAGCATCAAAAAAATCCGGTATATACGGTTTTTGTCAAAATCGGATGGGAGTTCTTTTTTGTCCGAACCAACCCGATTCGGTCCGGTTCGTCCGATCAGGGTAAAACCGAAAAAACCGAACATTTTGCCCAGTCCTATTTACATGTGGCAGCGAGAGAAAAAGAGAAAACAAAATATTTACTGATGTGGCATATTTATTTCTCTCTTCCCAAGTCCTAACCTGCGTATGTTTCTTCTTCTTCTTCTTCATTCATGTGTTGTCTTTCTTCTTCCACAGATCATTCAACATCTAATATTGTCAAAGAAAACCTTACAAAGTTAGATTCCGTTTTCTCTTCCAAACTCAATATCATTCAAAGAAGACCCAAATTGTGATTGAAATAAAAAGTTATGCTCTTCTTCTTCTCATCTCTTTTCATATATGTAGGAATAGTATATATATATATATTGATGGGTGTTCAACAGTAAGATATGGATTTGCAATAAAGTTTGTAGAAGAAACCCTAATTACATCGGAGATGGAGGAATCAAACGTGGTGCTACAAAATTGGGGGTTAAGAGAATTTTAGGGCTTTCAATTTCGAAGCGATCAGTAGCAATTGCGAAGATGAATTAGATGCAGCCAAAGCCCAGTTGATTTGTAAAATCAAATCGATCAATTACCCAGCAAAAGCCCTAAATTGCACCACAAATTTTTCCTCCTCTTTGAGATCTCAAATTTAAAGAAGGATTTAAAAAAGATACGTAAAATCATAGAGGAAGAAGAAGATGATGGGTTTCTTCAATTCTCTTGAGGAACAAACAAAGTTGCTCTTCATCTTCTCTTAAACCAGGTTGTTGTTTCATCTTCTCCTTAATCAAGCTTTTGCTTTATCTTCTCCAAGAACCAAACCCAGATGCGCAAGAAAAAATTACTAATGCTTTTGTATTATTCTAATAAATGTTTTGAATTTCTAATTTTATTTTTATTTTTCAATTTTTTTATTATTCTTTTGCCAAGTCAGTAATGGTTTTTATTTTTTCATTTTGTTTGCACAGACACTTTGATAAAATTTGACGCCTGTCTAACAAATTTGACGAAATGGTCCAATTAATAATTTTTAAAAAGTTCAGTGAGCTAATTCAAATTTTTAAAAAATTAGTGGGGTAATGCTTAAACTCGAACAACCACAACTTTTTTCCATCCCCAACAATATCCCCCTTTTCTGAAGTTTCCTTTACTATTGTTACCCGTTAACGATTGCAATTGGGACACTCAAATGTCTTGTGCCCTAACCCCTAGCACGTAAAGCAACTCTCTTGGGTAGTAGACTGAGAGTTAGGTGCAGCTACGCCCTTCCCTTTGTCATGAGATGGCCCAGTTACAATGTTACTAGCCCTAGAAGACGCC
Organism: Panax ginseng; assembly: GCA_020205605.1. Lineage (NCBI taxonomy): Eukaryota > Viridiplantae > Streptophyta > Magnoliopsida > Apiales > Araliaceae > Panax > Panax ginseng. The sequence continues at coordinate 65,375,973 of CM035149.1, forward strand.
TGAGAAGTGGGAAAAGGTCTACTTTGCGAGAAATTTCGGCCACTGGGCTGACTTGAGTAAGAAGGGACTCTCCTAGCGATACCCAGTAACCTATACTCATTATCTAGAGTTGACTTGAAAATATCATCTAGGATAGTGATGCCACTGGTCAGGATGTGTGATTGAAGTTCAAGTCATAACCAATTCTTGAACTTCATAATACTCAATCTATCACTCTCACTAATCCTTCATCTTTTAGTCAACTTCCTAAATCTGCAGATGTCAACAGACATTATTACCCTGACGAAAGTTATCATATTGCTCCATTAACCTATCAGTATGTCCTACGGGTAAATAATATTACTTTAGGCGAGTTTTCATCTCCCCCAATGCCTGATAGGTGGCTCACCTAGATGCTCTAAATCTCTCTCCAACCCCTAACCAGAATAAACTTGTCAATTTCACCAATTTCATTTTGTCGAATCACACCTTCCTATCCTCAGACATCTTATAACAGTCAAAATACTTCTCCATACTAGACAACCAATCAAGGAATGCATTGAGATCAAATCTACCGTCAAACTCGGGTGCATCTACCTTGATTTTCCTATGGTCATCATCATAAAGATCATGTTTAAGATGTTCACGGTGCCTAACATGTGAGTTGGTTTTCGACATGCCCATTCCCATTATTCCCCTGAGATTCCACTACAGGTTGTCTTTGTTCAATGTGTGTGATCTTCTCATTCATTTGACCCAGTTGTGCAACTATAACCACTAATTGGTCCTGAATTTTTTCTAAAGTAGCTTGGGTATGTGTAGTCATGATGCAAATGCAAGGACAAAGCTGAAATAATACAAAAATTTAATTGAAGCAAATTAAAATTACAAGCCTAAGCTTACGCAATCGCAATCTCAAAAGCTATTGAAAATAACCGAATAATATGCAACTAAATGAAATAATGTGCAATTTTAAAAGAACAAATCTAAAACAAGCTTTCAAAAATTTTAGAACTAATGAACGAAGGGAATGCAAGTGATTAAATATTGAAAATCCGAATATTCAAAATGAAATATTTACTTTTACCTTCCTTTTTTTAATGGACCTAACTGATCAGAAAGTATGAGACTAGAGTGAAAAGTGCTAAGTTTAAAAGTTTAGGACTCTTTATGCAAAAACAAGGTTGAAAAATATAAACTAATAAACTGTGGGACAATATTTAAACAGAGAGCAAAATTTTGGGGTACTAAAAGGTAATTTACAAGGTAATTTAAATTAAGAAAAAAGTTAGGGTTACCTCCCTATCTCCAAAACAACGCATTAACATCAATTTTTTTTGGGTTTACAGAAGTTTTCCCAATCTCCTGTGCACTCACGATAGTGAATCGCGATGAACAAAAACTCTGGTGATGAACAATACTCTCCGATGAACAATAACTTCTTTTTTTTGAAAACCAAAGATATCCCAAAAATTCAGAAATTGATGGAGAAACTTTAAGCTTTGATACCAATATGATGCAGGACAGAAAATATTGAACAGATAATTAATTGGAAAATGCAAAATTAACAAAGAGAATTAAAAGAACTAGGGTGATTCAACAGCAAGAGAACCACTACCCCTAGGGTTTCCCAACCGTAGAAAAGAGGAAAAATATTGATCGCAACCAATAATCAGAATAATTTCAATATCAAAGTGTAAAGAGTCTGACATGACTTACAAGCATATTTATAAGAAAATAAACTCTAATAACCCTAAGCCCAGTAACAATTGGGCCTCTAAATAAATAACTCAAAACTGAAATAAACCAATAAATAAGAAGTTCAACAAACTAAATAAATAAACAACTAATAAATAAATAACTAAATAGCGAATCATCCACGACAACGTCTCACGACAACGTCTCACGAATCGATCCCTATCAGTAAAGGATAGCAATTATCTTTTTGTTACTTAGTTGGTTATATAAGGAAATCTTATGAACTGAGAAGATTATGTAAAATTGTAATTGAACTTCCTTCGGTCATTATTTTTGTTTCTTCCTTCTCTCTCTATTTCTCTGAGTTCCCTCTATCCTCGGATCTTCTTTTTCTCTCATATTCTTCATCTTCAGCTCTTCAATTCTGTTAATTAACTAGATTGGAGACTGAGATCATGACTATTGGTATTAGAGCAGGCTATTCTGCAACCTGTGTGGTCTGAAATTCTCTCCTCTTGCTTCCCCAGTCAATCCCGTAAACTCTCCATTGACTATGCTAAGGTAACATGTGAGTTAGCTCAATCCCACATTGGGTGTTCGAGTGTGAAACTGAAAGCATAATATACAAGGTTGGCCCAAGACCTATCAGCTTAAGATTTTGGATCAAGTTAGGTTCAACAGTTATATTAAAGCCTGTGGACAATATGAGAAAAGATGAAGCACAGCAGAAGAAGAAAACCAAGAAAAATGTTCACCCTTGCAAGGTTCAGGCAGATGCACAGAAGGTCAATCTTCTATTCAACATAATTCAACCTTCTATTAAATAGAAAGATTATAGAGGTATTATAGGATGCTGGACGGCTGGAGTAACTCTATGTATACTGTATTGACAAGAATTAAGAACTGGAATATGTTGACTCTTTCACTACCAAGTCAATTCTAAACTAAGACACAGGTATCATAATGACCCATTTATGACTAGACAATAAGTGATGTTCGGCCCAGCAAGTAAAGTTCAAAGTATCCCTAAACCCGAATTAAACTGTAATACATTTGACCACAAAATTAATAGTTTTTAATTTTTAAGTTTAAGATATAGGCTCAAACAAACGCTAATCAAAATTACACAATTGTCAATTGTGCTCCCTTTGAACCCCTCATGTGCCCCTTTCTTGATACCAAGCTCTACATTAGCATCCAAAAACTGATCCTCTGCCTTAAGTCTAAGTTCAATATTTTTTCAAATGAACTAAAAAAATAAATCTTGCACCACATTCCAAATTTAAAGCGTTATTACAAACCTTATTTGAGAGATGCGAGATGAAATTTTCCAACGCAGACTGAAGATCGGAATTCCATTTTTCTAAACCATCTCCAGGACTTGAAGCTTCAACTGAATTTTGTATGCATTTGCGTAAGTGCTTCATTAGATCAGTTAGTACACTAATGATTGCAACTGAGGCCTGCTGCTTCACATTCTGTACAAGCTGTGTCGCAATATTAACAATATCTATCTGTATATTGGGCTGTTTGACAACATTCTTATGCTCTAAGTGCTTCACCAAGATTGACAATAACAGATGGGAGTTTCCGCCTAACCAAAAATAAGCTATTATTTAGCAATTAAATCCAGTAAAAAAAAGTATTAGTTGAAATATTCATTTGAAAAGAAAAAAGAAATTGGGTTCAGCTTAACCTGATTCCTCCAGCAGTGACTGCAAATCTATCAGCATAGAACATGCAAGCCCTTTATCTGGGGACCAGTGATTCTCAGTGTCAAAATTATGAAAAAGAGGTTCGAGTACACGGCGCACTGTTGTTGCTTCCTTTGCCAATTGGGCTATATTATGCAAGCAAACCATAGACCATTATGCAAGCAAACCATAGACCAGTAAGACGGGCTTTTGGCCGTATCCCTATTAAACAGGAACAGGGGATGTTAAGTATGTTTTATAGCTAAAGATGCAAATAAATTTTAATAGTTATAGAACATAGGACCTTACATAGTGGGTGCCAAGTCTAGTTTAGTACTAATGAGGGATGAAACCTTCTTGTTAATATTGAGGAACTGTGAGCCGTTATTCTCCCCTTTGAGCACTTCATGATCCCACTGTTTCTGTGATTGAGTATTCTGTCCATCTTGCGTGGCGTTTTCAGGGTTCATTGGGAGATCCATGTAATTCTCGAAAGTCACTGATATAATCTATTTCAGAATACAAGCATGGTTCAATTGACACCAAATTCCAACAGTTACCAATTTGTTAATACCTGTCATGATCTAGTTACAAATAATAACATACTTTCCCAACTCATCAATTTTGAAATCTGCATTAAAATAGTTTGATGTTTTTTTTTATGTATATAATGTTTACAAGAATCTTAGAAAAGGAAAGGAAACCTACTTTGTCAAAGTCCATTGAGATATGAGAGTGCTCCCCCATAAATTGCACCTACAGACACACGATAGGGAAATAAGAATAGATAATAAGATAAAGATATTTGTTAACCAAATAATGGAGTTCACATTACCCAGGTGAAAACAATGAACAAATGAAATCTCTCAAACAGTTGAGGGACAACCAAAAGGTAATATCAAAAGTAAAAGGTCAAAAGATAACCAGCATCAAACAAAAGAATGTGCCAAAATCTTAATATTATCTCAGTTGTTCTTTTTCTTCTTTTTTTATTTTTATTAGTTTCCTCCTTTAAATTCTTATTCTTTCTTTCTATCTTCCTTTTTCTTTTCTATTTCTCTGGTCACAGGGTAAGAAACTATCAGTTCATCACTTGAAATTAGAAACAAAACTCAATTTGTGATTCCCCTATAAGAGAACCACTCCTATATATATATATATATATATATATATATATATATATATATATATATATACTTGCATGTGTCGACAGATTTTACCGTCAGTATCAAATTGAATGTTTTGGCTGGGAAAACAAGCAAGTGCAAAAATTGAACATATGACGCCACTGAACTCATCTCACAACATCAATACTACATAAGAAATGCTCCCCGAGTCCCACTTTAAATGACAAAGTATGGTCCTAAGTTAAATGTAAAAGCTACACTTTAATTTATAATATGCTTTAATATGATGCAAATTACCATTATAACCTTCTATAAAAGTTAAAAAACAAAAAAAAATGCGCAAATGTTTACTTTTCAAGTAGTTTAGAAGATAAAGGTGACCCAACAAATCTCATAGGAAAAACATGAAAATCTAATAATCTTAACCAATTAATTACTAAATTGCCAGTTCTTTAAAATTTTGTTCCATTTTCATGTGTGAAGTTCGGAATAGGGCAGAGGAGGGAGTATATTGTAAATAAAAAGAAAAAGAGACTCAACGCCTTATTTGGATTTTGGACAATATTCTTCTCAAGCTAATGATATATAAGAATTTGAAATAATAAATTAATAGAAACCATGCTATCAAAACCCTAAATCTTTAAATATTGAATCTAAAAGAAACTTCGATTTCTTATTCTGCAAATTTTTTTTTATTAAAAATTGAAGTTTTCCTACATTTTATAGGCTGATTAAGAGATAGACTGGTTAGACAACATTTACAAAAACTACATTATACCAACTACATCAGAATTTTGTCAGAAGAAAAAAAAAACTAGATCATGATTAACACTGAAATACTGGAACTTGAAATGAGTAACTTAACTGAACCAATTGAAGCATAAACCACGTTTGATTCCAGCACTCATAAAATATTACTTAAGGCAATACTAATTCCACCCAAAGAGCAAAGATCAAAACATCATCCACACCACAGGAAATTAGAAACGAACAAGTGGATGGACTATGGACTATATTATAACATTGGACTCCTACAATGGTCAACATACAGAATGCTTAAATGCCGCATGACAATTAATTAACGCCAATTTTTTGGGGGAAATTAATTGATGCAGACACAGACAAGTGGGTTGACTATATTATTAACTTTGGACTCTTACAATGATTAATAGATTCATACAGCACTCATAAACATTGTCACTGCCACATGACAACTAATTGCAATCAAGTCTTTTTGGGAAAGGCTAGAAAGAAAGAGTGTTAGTAACTTCAAAAATCCAGTGTTTTTTGGGGATCTGGTTTTTTCAAAAATTCATTCTAAGCCTTCAACATGAGCAAAGGTTGGAAGGAACAAATGGGGCATATACACAGCACTGCTAAATCAGAAATTAACAATAAGTAACAAAGGAGGAGACAGAGGTGCTCAAGTTCGACATATATTGCCATTTGCCACTAGAGGACATATCATGGTCTGTTGAACCATCGAAACTGTGCGGATGTATAAGAAAAGTAACACACAAAGGGTTTACATTAGAAATGGAACACACGTTTTAGAAACAATAGGGAAAATGTACTTTCTACGCTAAAATAATGTTCTTAACTTTTGAAAAGAAGTCATTTTTGGTAAGACAACAAAGGTTCATTGGGGCACATGTTTATATGTACATTTGTTCACCTTATTACAATACCTTCTAATATAACAGAAGACATGAAAAGATATCTCAAATGAAATAGATCATAATTATAAACCAAACAATTAACAAAAGTAGATGTGTGTACACATGTATAAACAAACTTGTGCAATTTTATTGGTAAATCATCACATTATGGAAAAAGGACAAAGAAATCATATTGTACCATGAAAGCTAAAGCTCGAAGTCCTGCTGACCGTAAATGTAATGTTCTATCATCATCTCCAACTTCTTGAGCCAACTGACAAAGTTTTGGGATGAGGCCTTCTAAACTGAACATATATGTGCTGTCCACCTGCTTTTATTAGAAGCCAAATTCACTTTATCAAAAAAATAAATATGTACAGTTGATCAACTGTTTATACTTTGCAACTTTTTTTACAGTTGATCTACTGTTTATACTTGCAACTATTTTTATCATGGTGGACACAACCATGAAAAATCCTTGTATTAGCAAATAACTATTTTCTATCAGTATTTTTCTCCTCGATGTCCTTAAAAAGTATGCCTGTGAAATCTGCTAGGTTTGATCAAACCACAAACCTTTCACAGTGACCATTATAAAAGTTCTCTCACGTTTATGCGTATGAACCACATCCATAGAATAATGTATATGTGTTAACCACTCTCACAACTATTATGGTAGCATGTACCTGACTGTTTATAAAGTCCACAAGGATACTGCAACCTAAAATTTGCATTTCATCTGCCCGTGTTTGTTCTAATAGAGTCCGAACAATTCCCAACAAACTATTAGCAAAAAGTGGCCTGCCAATATCAACAGACTCCGGTTAATATTGTGGGTCTTTAAGACTTCACAGGGAATGATGCGAAAGCAGAAAAAAAAGAAAAGACATAAGAACAATACAAAAAAAGACTAAAGAAAGTATCTCTTTTTCTTAAATTAACAAAGACAACTGTAATGAAAATCAGCATTCCATTTGGCATCCCTATGGTATAAGACATGCCAGTATATATTTTATACAAAAGAGTAAGTTTTCTTAGATGAAAAGAGAGAATACAAGCATAGTAGGCAGAAGGAGTCCACCCACCCTCTAACAAGTGGAAATAAAATGAAAATACTCAAAAGAGGGCAGCTCTCCAGTCTCCAATCTCTACAAATATGAGCCACACAAAAAACTCTAAAGGCACCCATGACAGAGGTCCATAAATAAGTATGAAAAAAATCCTATCTCGCACCAAAACTAAAGATAAATAGCTCTCTCTAAATACTCGAGCATTGTGCTGGTCCTTATTAACAAAATGCAGAAAAGATAGCACATCTGTAAAGTATCTTCACATCTTTCCTCCCTCCAAAGCCTCTGAACTGAGTAAGCAATAAATTCTCCACCAACCAACACTGTTATTATAGACTTACACAAACCCCCAAGCAACGGGACAATGAAGAAAAAAATTAGAGTGTGTCTCATCATTTTGCTTACACATGTCTAGAGATAGTCTATGCACCTAAAGAATATCATTAATATCCAACTTCATTAAAAAGAGACTAATTAAGTGCCTTGAGTTTGAGTGGAATCTTTTCCTTCAAAGTCAAAGCAAACAAAACTAGAGCATGAGAAAATGAGTACTGAAAGAGAATATGTCTTACAAGAACAAAAGAATTGTCAGAAGAGTCTAGGATCAAAACTCGCTTATCAAGACAAATAGCCCTTACAATAAAAAATATCAAAAGAAATTACTTGGTGTGACGGTCCAGGCCTCTTAAAGGATCCGAAAGCAAAACCCAAAGCCACAAGAATTGTGCACAGGTTAAGCCCCAACATAAGAATGTGAGAGTAGTGAGCACCTTTTGGAGTTGAAAGGTTTAATCATGTGATTTCCCTTGTTAAAGTGGAGCACATGCCATCGAGCCAATCCGTACAACTAATTTTTTTTACTAATATTTGAATATAATTCACCTATTACAAATAAGAATAAATTATGTTTTCCAATTCAAAAATTAAAATTATAACTTTAATGTTAATCAACAACTATTTAAATTTCATGAGTCATACTGATAATTTGTTTATAACGATAATGGCATTCGAGAATGAGTTTGTAAACAACTAAATGACGTGGAATGTACGGAAAAGAATATTAGATTTCTTCATGGATTATGCCCGAGTACTTTCTTAATGATATTTAGGTTTTGGCTTCAATTGCTGTAATATAGAATTATCAAGGATTATGAGTTGTCAGGGGTATTTTTGTAATCATGCTTTTTGGACTAAAGTAGGCTGCTAGAATAGAATTTTAAGTTTGGTATCTTAAGTTATATCTTTGGACCTTGTACGAAGGGAAGTCATAGTATTATTAAGTCTACTTGGTAACCAAGTTGTGCTTCATTCCCAACTTGTCTTCGTCCCCAAGTTGTGATTCATCCGCAAATTGTGCTTAGTCCACGAGTTGTGCTTCCTCCCCGAGTCCTAATATAAATATTGCAACCCCTACAAGTTTAATGTAATAAAGTTATTTGACAATAAAGTTGTGTGATTTTTAGCTTATGCTGGTGTTGAATATAGTGGCATAGGGGACAACTCTTCTTAAATCCTTCTTTATAGTCTGCTCTAGACGGACCCTAATAGGGTGACAATTTCTTTTGGAAATTGATATAGGTCCTAGTGAACCCCGCATTCCTCTATTATAGTAACATTTCTATCAATAAAATTGATATCTTCATTGGAAACTTATTTATTTCTTAAAGTCTTGTGTACTACTTTACATATTATTTATTTATTTCACTTGATAATCCATGAATTTGACTAAAAAATAAGTCAACTTTATCTTGTTCTTCATTGAAACTTCTTAGTGTACTACTTTACTTATTTATTTCTAGTGAAGGGCATGACATGAAAACTTTGCATGTTATATATATCTAGATCAAGTCTCACAAGCTCATCACTTTTACGTAAATGTAATTATATTTAATTATGTTTGCGCATCAATGGTAAGTGGAAAAGGGGAAAAATAGTATAAGAAGGATAATCAAATTGGATTTCAAATTTCTTGATCTGATATAGTTATGCTAAAGCAGGTTATGGGTACGAGAACAGCTCTGGGAGCTATTTTGTATGTTATCCAAAACTATAAGCAGAGTACTGCATATAGCACGTGTGACAAATTTAACGGAAATTACGTGTAGAATAGTAGAAAAACAGGACATGTATTCTGTGACGCCCCCAAAATAGGTATACATCACCCATTCTGAGTCGCCAAATACATGGTACATAAATCAAATACAAACTTCTTTTTATACAATACGACGAAGCGTGGTAGAGTTTTTACACGAATATTGTCTAATAGACAGTATTCAAACTCAAAAAGGAGTTCTCATTACAATTATTGATACACTATTTTACAAAATAGTGATGACTGCTAAAATAACTGTATGGACCCATCACTCCCACACCACGACTAGTTCCCGCTTATATTCTCGCCTCACGAGAAGAAAAATAGAACAAAAAGGAAAAGGGTGAGCTCAACTAGCCCGGTAAAAGAATATTATGACTAAGATAATGAACAACAAATTATCGTTAGCCTTGATACATCGAGATAAAATATAATGGACAACAAGTTTTAGATCAATATTCGCAGCGGAAACAACAATCCATTAGAAGAGTTAAGTAGAGAATGAAATCTACTATCATCTATGAATTTAAAAGTCAATCATCAATATTTTATCTCTGTAACATCAATCAATATACATCTTGAATCAAATATTCATTTTTGCACTACGGGCCAAAGATATTCATTTGTATCACCAGTTAGTCATGTTCATCTCAACACCTGTTCATCTTTGCACTACGGGCCAAAGATATTCATCAGGTAATCATTCATCTTTGCACTACAGACCAAAGATATTCGGGTTATATCATCATTTAGGACCGAGGATGATGAAAATATTTTAAAAAGCGAATCCGGTGAGATAAAAGGACAAAAATTGGGATTCGTACTTTAGATAATCCAAGTTCAAAAAATACTCCATAATAAACCATAGTGGAGTAAAATTCAAAATGAAGATCAAAACATGAATATAATCAAAGATAGTAACCATAATAGACATCTTGGATAAAAAAAGAAAATTTCATTTTTCTATGAATAGTGTCGTATTTGTGAATAGTGTCGTATACGTGAATAGTGTCGTATATCGTGAATAAGTAACCCCAAACACGAAAAGGTAGAAATTCCACAAGAAAAATCATACTTGTGAATAGTCAAGTATTAAGTGAATAGGTCAGATATCGTGAATAGTCGTAGTATCGTGAATAGTAACCTCAACATAAAAGGTAAAAATTTCATAATAAAATTCATACAAATATTTCTAAGATAATGATATTGAGCGAAATACATCATTTCTGAAGAAAATAACATCCCTTACCTCAAAAGAATAGTACTTACACTCAAAAATATCGGATATAACGTTGAAGGAAACTTGCATTGAATAGCAACTCTCAAAGTATCTAAATACTCACAAAATACGCTCGATAATATAGAGAGAGAAAACTTATGATTCTGGTGTGATTTTCAATTCTAACTAAGCACCCTATTTATAGGAAAATGCTTAGAACGCCAAAGCAGACTAACCTGCTACATGATGACTTTACTTGCTACTATTCACGCACACCACTTTTGAAATAAAATTTCAGTACATTTCTCACCAACCAAAAGTGGGGCCCACCCATTCTAGAATTTCCAAAATGTTTTAAATTTAAACAATAATCAACAACTTCTTTAATTCATAATAAATAGTCCTTTTATTAGAAAAATACGAATTTTATGTCCATTCCATAGGAATTTTAATTCTCTACAACTTTGTAGAAGAAAGTTTTTTCAAATTCCAAACAGAAAATACCCGAAATCCACATACGGACGATTTTAATACCTCCATTCCGACAAAATACTGATAAAACACCTCAGCATTAATTCCTTCATTTATATCCACAGAAAAATAAATATTTCCTTATCATATAAATTAATAATTAATTATTCACAAATAATATTACGAATCACAATTATGACAACCGGTCGTTTCTCGGAAGAGGGGCTTCCGATAAGGATTTCTCCTTCTTGGCCTTGATTAGGTGACCAAACCCCTTTCCTAGACAAAACTTCTTTAGACATTGCCAACAATGCTATCTAATAATAGTATTCAAATAATATGAATTATTGATCTGATAATGGGAAATACTGTGCGGTGACAATTATTGAAACAACAATAATATAAAATATCAACGTAACAATTATTGAATCAATAAAATAAAACATTGAACAGTAATTACTGTAACAATTATTGAGTAGTGCCTTCTTACGTAAGAATAAATCATTCAAAAATACTATGTAATACCGTGTGCTACTATCTGACCACAGCGTATTCACGTATTTTAACCACCGGTATTCCAGCGATGTTTACTTGATAATAATTACGTCGTTATTTATAAAAACTCAAACTTGTCGTTTTCCGTTATGAGGCCCATAAATGGTTGCGTCATCGTACGAATACTCCCCGACAGCAAGAATATTCCACGACCAAATGAATATTCCCCGACAACAATGAATATTTTATAACCACTTGCTTATTTTGCAAAATTTGCACATTTCACCCATAACCAAAGCATTATATCAAAATAAGACCTTATTATTTAAAATAATAATTAGAGGAAGTTCAATATTATTTATAAAAGTTGGGGTCTTACATATCCGATACTTGGATACTTGCTCGACATACACATAGTTGTCCGCAGCCAATGAGACGGCGATAGTTGACCACCAGGACGCCTAGGCGATAAGGCGTCAACATGGCGTCCGTATGGCGACAAGTCGTAAATAATGTGCACTTTATACATTATTTATTTTACTTTAAAAGTATATTGCACAATAAAATTTTATATACACTAAAACCCAAAACATAATAACTAACACTATGAAAAAGTCTCCACTCTCTACTGTCTCTAGTCATAGCTCAAACAAAGTCATCAACTATGAAGTCATTTTTGTCTCCCTCACGAGCATAACTCTCATTCAAAGGATTAGGGTCATAGGTTAGGTTAGGTTACGGTCACTAGTTGAGTTACTTGGGTAATTGGAAAAATCCATGGGTTATGATGAGATATGATAAAAAATGACTTAATCACTTAATTTGGGCACATCTTTCTGCACACGAGATGCATGTTGTCTTGCCCTTGGCGACGTCGCCTAAGCGACGCTATGGTGATGTCATGACAACTATGCTGACATAGTATATTATCAATTTGTGGGTAGCTTCTAGGTTCCTACCACAATAGAAGGAAAAAAACAATTATAACTTGGGTGGCCTCAGTGCAGCAGCTATTCTTCTTCTATTTTTCTCTCTTTGGTTCTTGTGAAAAGTAACGACATAACAAATATTCAAAAAAAAAAGGAAACAAAAAGAGGAATAGTGTTCAACAAGGACAGGAATCCAATTTGATCTATTAATCTGACATGTTTGAACTTACATCTGCTCCTTACATGTAGATAGCAATTTCCTATCAATGTGTAACACAACTTTTACAGATCCTAAGTGCTCATTCCGCAGTTCCTTGTAAAATCTTTGCTCTAGGTACTCAATAATCTGTATAAGAAAAACATTGACAACATGAGAACCACGGTGAAGGCCTCTTAAAATTGACAATGGGATTTTGTAACTTATGAGCCAAGACATCAAAATATTTTACCATTTTCAAAACTAAAGCAATTTCAATAAAACAGATTGGAGCACGAATTTAGTTCAACTCAACTTTAACAAAACTGAAATTTCATATCTCAAGAGAGGTAAGTAGTGCTAGCATAGACCAATACCATTTCAAAGAAACTGGTTTTCAATATCATAAGATACCATAAGCATCATATTTAGAGATACCATAATTTCGGAAGTTCAGCATAAACAGAACATCACAAACAAGTAAACTCCACATGCTTACATATCCAAAAAATCAAACTCAGGATACTTGAAATTACTTGAGGCAACATTGGTGGTGGCCACAGCTGTAGAATTAAAACACATTATGTTTACAAATTACCAAAGTCAAAAATGAACAGGAAGATAAACCTTACCTTAGGTATTCATAACGGATTTTTCGAAGCATATTCACAAAGCTTCCCAATCATTCGATCATTCGGGCCAGCATCCTACCATCATATTGATAACAAATCAGAAGCTTTCAGGAAGAAGTTAGAAATACGATCATGACCACAAATAACAAATTTCCCAAACTGATAAATGCAACTATTTTTAACTAAAGCTTAGGGAGAAACAAATTAAACCGACAATAACAGGAAGAAAATAAAAGGAATCCTACAAGTATTTATCAGTATGTTCTGGGGCTTGATCACAAGAACTATCCATTAGACTATTACTCCTAGTCAAACCCTTATGCAAACAACTACAGGAACACAATATGAGAATATTATAAGTAGGAATTTAATTTGGAAAACAGTACATATGGAATATAATTTGAAAACCAAGTTGATATATGTTTTATCAAACTAAACTAAACAAAACAGACTAATAGCGAACATCAAAAAATTGTATATGTGGCAAATCAACACACTTTGGCAAAGCATTCAATTCAGAGTAATAATCCTAATTACCCATTTTTCTGCTGACAGCAATAAATTTAATCACACTCCAACAGAAGGCATAAATTTCCAAGCAAATTGTCAACAGTAATCCTAAAAGTTCACCTGAGACCGTGGGAAGATGTTGGCTAGAAGCTTCTTGTACCTCTTTACAGGCTGTCTCGACCTTGCCCTAAGTGAAGGACAGAAACAACAAATGTTGCCACAGATGGGTAAAACCCGCCTTGATATAACCCCCATTTCCGAAGGATATTCAAGCCCCTCCTCTGGAATAAGGTAAATATTTAGCTAACAGAATTCACCAAAAACTCCTTTACCCATAAGTGTACTACAGTTCTGAAACTTGTAAGAATTGTGGTCATAAGGTGATATAAAAAGCTGGTTTATGCAAAAATTCTCTATTTCTGGGAAGAAAATAAACAAATCAAATTTAGCTAGTAATTCTAATAAAACACATTGACCCGATTTCAGAAATGTACTAGTATACTCTAACAAATGTTTCTAATACGTCATCTTCAATTGATTTTTAAACACAAATTTTAAACCCATCTTTTTAAAGGGTTGTGATCAACAAACAAATAAAGTCAGGCTTTTATCTTGAATTCAGCCAAATTACACGAATTCAACCATATGCACTAATTCAAACGGCAAATTCAATCTCGATCCAGAGGAAGCGCATTAAGTGTAAATCTTTAGCAAAGGGAATAGAAAATATAATGAGAAACATCAATGAATGTGAAATTTCAAAAATTCTATGAAACTAAATTCTTATGGTTCATATCATTACCTTCACATTAAAGAGCAAAATGGAGAGGCAGAGGCTTGAAATCTTCTTCTCGCGGTTTTTCTATTTCCATCGGACATTTATAATTCCATGAACATAATGATTGGTCGAATTTTGAATTTCCTAAAGAAAATTGTAATAATGAAAATATTATAAATAAATAAATAAAAAGGTAAAATATTAGTTGGAGTAATCTTAGACGCGCGCAAATTCATTTATATTAGTGAACAGCCTAATAATCTGGACGATCATAACTAAAGTGGGCGCCACTGATCCATAGTTGTATGGTTGGGATTTGAGAGCTCGACGCGGCTAATCGGCGAAATACGGAAGTGTGGCTTTCGGCTAAGCAAATGATTCAAATGATGGTGTTATTTTTCAAAATTTTTTTACTTTAATGGGTAACTGCATTTCTTTGACGCCAACAAGGGACCAACGGTCCCAGACCTTATAATAAACTTTTTCGCTTTATACTCGTAATTCAATTACGAAGTACGAATTTTGTTATAAAATGTTCTGTCCATTCAAGTTTATTTGTCTTAACTTTTTTTTCTTTATTTTTATAATATTATTTTTTAACATTACTTTTTAATAATATCTTCATTTAATTTTTAAAAAATTATTAAAAATAACATAACATATATATTGAAAAAGTAGCACCATTAATTTTGATATTAGAATCATAATCACACCCTTTTTACCCTTTTTCTCCTCTATTTTATTTTTTCAAGAAAGAGTTAGAAAATTAAATAAAATAAAAAATATAATAACAAAATAATTAACATTAGTAATTTGAAGATCAATTTTTTTAATGAATGTGTACTTTTAAATTATGATAAGTAAAGTTCAAAGAATGGAGTATTGTATTTGATGATTTCGTTTTTGTAGGCTGGTCTAGTTTATTGGAAAAAGATTATTATTTAATCAAAATACTAAAATTCAAAACATAACATATTTACATCAGATACTAATTTAAAAAATACTAAAATACTAATTAAAAAAACTAAAATACTAAAAAAAATCAAATTAAAAAATACTAAAATACTAACATTCAAATTATTTTGTTAATTAATCTAAACAATAAAATTCAAATTAAATCATTAAAATACTAAAATCATAATACTAAATACTAATTGATATAAAAAATTTAAATTACTAAAATTATAATACTAAATAATATTTTAAAATTCAAAAGCTGGAGTATTATGATTATTTTAGTAATTTTAAAATCATATCAATTTAAAAAATATTATGTTTGTAATTTGAATTTTTGAATACATTTTTTAAAAATATTATTACATCATCAAATTATAACATATCTGTTATGTATAGATTATTACATCATCAAATTATTTATATTATTTATAACATATCTTTGTTATGTATAGATTATGTATAGATTATTATATCATCAAATTTTATATAGTTTAAAAATATTATTTAGTATTATGATTTTAGTAATTTAAAATTTTTATATCAATCGGTATTTAGTATTATGATTTTAGTATTTTAATGATGTACTTTGAATTTTTGTTGTTTTGATTAATTAACAAAATAATTTGAATGTTAGTATTTTAGTATTTTTTAATTTGATTTTTTAGTATTTTTAATTAGTATTTTAATATTTTTTTAATTAGTATTTGATGTAAATATGTTATGTTTTGAATTTTAGTATTTTGATTAAATGATGTAAATATGTTATACAACTTATTTTATTTAATTAGTTGTTTTGATTAGTTAACAAAATAATTTGAATTTTATTATTTTGATTAAATGATGTAAATATGTTATGCTTTTTTTTATTTTGAATTTTAGTATTTTTGTTTTGATTAAATGATATATATTATTTTATTTAAAATATATTTTATATTCAAGCTTCTTACGTCATCACATTTTAACCCCGTTTGTCTTCTTTTAAGCAGAAAACTGGCAATAAAAAATATAACGTTAAGGGTATTTTTGAAGAAAAAAAATTAATTTAGGATGCAAGTGGGACATCAGGATAAATATCAGGGATATTTTTGACCCTTTGCCCCTAGTTTATTTCTACTTTTTATGTGTGCCTATTTTGCTTTGGGGTTGGTTTTCACATATAAACTAACTCATGATTTCATGTGAAGTATGAGTTTTGTTACTATAAAATTATTATGTTGTTTATAATTTTGTGATATATTATAATAATAATAATAATATAGATAAAATAGGTAAAATACGTCAAATTAGGTAAATAGGTTAAATGGGTTGAATTCTTTTCATTGGATTAAAAAAATATTAAAATAATTTTAATTTATTTTATTTTATCTTAATCAAAATTACTTTCAAAATTCTAATTGAATTTATTTTTAAGACCTTGATAAATCTTAATATCAAGTGTTAAGAATAGTAATATTTTTTAAGGTAAAGTGATTTTTATTTCTTTTTTAACTGATTTTCTATAATATTTATTTGGGCAAAATGAAAAAATCCTAAATTTATATCCATATATACAAATGCATATATAATAGGAACAATTACATTTTTTATTACATTTTAAAAAATAATTACATAAAAAGAGTACAAACAAAATAATTACAAAAAGAGTGATATGCAATATTTAATTACAAAAAAGAGTGCAATCTTATCCCTTTAATTATGCACATGATTACCATCTCTCCCATAATTTTCTCCCCATCTCTCCCACGATTTTCTCCCACTCCATTTCTGTTTCCCTTCTTCTTATCCTCCTCCTCCTCCTCCTCCTCCTCCTCCTCCTCCTCCTCCTCCTCCTCCCTCCGTCCAACCCTCCCCACCATCCGCCTCCGCCTCCCCCTCCTCCCGCCTCCCCTCCTCACTCCCTCCTCCTCCCCCCCTCCTCTCCTCCTCCCCTTTCTCCTCTCCTCCCGCCGCCTCCCGCCTCACCACCTCCCTCCTCTGCCTCCCTTCCTCCCGTGATCCCCTCCTCACGCCTCCCTTTCTCCTCCTCTCTCGCCCCCTTTCTCCTCCACCTCCTCTCCCCTCCCCCCACGCCCACCCTCCTCCTCCTCCCGCCCTCCCTCTCCTCGATCCTCCGCCTCCCACCGCCACCGGTCCATTCTTTATTTTCACTGGTAACGAAATCTTCCGATAAGGTAACCAATTCAATTTTATTAGGTTACTAATTTATTTTGGATGTGATGCAGTTGGTAATCAAACTTCATGTAGTTGGTTACCAAATCATTTGATAAGGTAACAATTAGGTTTTATTAGCTTACTAATATATTTTGAATGTGATGGTTGGTAACCAAAATTTATGCGATTGGTTACTAAACCTTCCGATAAGGTAACCAATTTAGTTTTATTAGCTTACTAATTTATTTTGGATGTGATGCGGTTGGTAACCAAATTTCATATAGTTGGTTACCAAACCATTTCGATAAGGTAACCAATTGTTTTTATTTGATTACCAATTTTATTTTAAATGTGATGCGATTCTTTGGTCAAAATTGTGTATAAAGGTAACCATTTCAATTTTTATGGGTAACCAAATCGTCAAAAAAGAAATTGAATAATAATCCCATGGGCATGCATGGCGATATGGCGGCCAAGCAATGATGGCGGCGAGAGAGGAGGATGATGAACATTAGCTCCTTCATAATTTTTGATTTTTAATTTTCTCATTTTGATTTGAATTTTGAAATATGAATTTGAAATTGTTGTTAGAGACAAGATTTGAATTTGAAATTATGGCAGTTATTTTCCTTGATTTTAGGTTTTTTTATTAATGTGAATTGTACTAGTTTTTTGTAATATGAATTCTAATTACTCTTTTTGTAATTATTTAGTTGATGCACTTTTTTTATAATTACTTTTTATTTGTTGTATACTTATGTAAAGGATCCTAAATAATATATGTACATGTGTTTTGCCGTTAGTGGGTGTTGTGTGTGCCGTGTGTGAATGAAGTGGGCGTGCATGTGTGTTTGGGCCATGCATTGTTTGCTAAGGCTTAAAGCCTTTCGTCTGAATGAAGGAGTTTGCATGTGCAGGATTTAATATGACCAACTTTTGCGATAGGCTAAAAGTTTATAACAATTAAAAAGGTCTTCTCTCTTTTACCCAATCTGTGTGTGTTAAATTGATCCGAACCCTTCAAATTTTCATCTTGCTATTCGGACTATTAAATTTAAAATGAATTTTTAAAAAACTTTTTTTGTCCTCAATTTCAAAATTCTATTCTTTACTAATTTACAAATCAAAAAATCTTATTCTCATTTTTTACATTCTGTCAAATAAAGCTGTCACTCTCTCTTCTAATCAAAATTTTAATTCTATTCAAAAAAAAAAAATATTGGTCAAAATATTTGAGATAAGTATTAATTTATTATTGCTTTTATTATCTTATACTTGTTTATATATATAGATATTCAAATATAAATTGTTATACACATCTATATATTTCTATATTTTATCTATCAATATCAAGTAAAAAATCAGTACTTAGATGCCAATATAATTCGGAAGTAATTTCCCTTAAATTCTTCGAACGGTCTTTAAAATCCTAAGTGGCTTTTTATTGATATAGGTACATTATATAAATATTACATAATATTTATATAATTATCAGATTGTGAAATGAACAATTTAGTCAGTACTTAGAAATCGATATTCGGAGATATTTCTTAACAAAGAATATTATCTGAACTGTCTTTGAAATCCTAAGTGACCAAATTTTCACAACGTAGATCAAATATACAAAAATATAAATATTTGAGTGAAACGAATTTATTTGATATATCAAGTATTATTTAATTGATTAATCTGTTATACTTAATAATTGTCATCACAATATTACTTGTTGCATTATAAGTGATTTAAACTGTCATTCAAACTCAAAGTTAAATAAGTTTAAACCATAGAAACACAATCTTTATTTATAAAGAAAAATCCTTTTTAATCTGTTTAAATCATAGAAAAATATTCTTTATTAAATAAAAGGAAAATCTTTATAAAAGTGTATCAATTTACATATCTGCTTACACAAAAGCATATCACATAAAAGTCTTGAACTTTTATTTAAATATTTGATCTTAACCTGTATATATGCTTATTTGAGAAATATCAAATATAAAAGTTATTTAAACTTTTTATGTACTAAACTTTATCTGCTTACTTTAGAAGCAAAGTCAAAATAATCTATTGTAAAAAGAAACAAGTAGAGTTAATTTATTTTATGTACCTGTGAGAAAGACAAGTAATTCTTTGACCAAGATCAGAGTCTTAGAGAGGTCGGCTGGGAGTTGAGTCTCTAGTGTACTTGTGAGGTAAGGAAGAGACTTTTGTTTCAAGACTAAATCATAGAATAGTTATGAACTCAAAATGAAGGTACAACTAAGCTTGAGGAATGAGTTGGGAGTTCGTTGTCCGAGATAGTTAGTTGTGGATAGTTATAAGTTTATCTATTAAATTTTGTAAAGACTTTTCCGCCTATTGAAGGAGTATTTATTATTGGGAGTAATAGGATCTCAAGTTCTGGAGAGGAGCTTAAGATTGGACGAAGCAACATAACTTAGTTGTATGTTGTGAACCAGATAAATATATGTGCATTATGTGATTGAATTTACTAACTTGCTTATTAATTTCTAACACTCCAAATTAATCTACTAAAAGTTCAAAAAGGCCAAAGATAATTTTTTAAATAATGATAATCTATTCAACCCCCTTTCTATGTAACAATCCAGAATTTCAAATTTAAATTTTAAATATTTATTGAATTATCTAAATATTTATTTGAGGTGTTTATTGTTGAATAATTATTTTAATTGATGTTAATATGGTATATTTATTAAATTAAATAAATATTTTATTTGATGTTGATGTGATTATTGTTATTGAATATTTATGAATTAAATATTTAATTTGGTGAATTGTAATATAACTTGATATGTTATATTGTTGTTTTAATTTAATAAATTATAGTGGTATATAAAATTATTAAATAAAATTATAATTTTGTAATATTTATGTAAGTGGAGTATTTATTTAAAATATGGAATGTGTAATTAATTTATTTGATTTAATGTGGATATGGAAATCTAAATAAATAACATGAGGTTATAAATTATAAACTAAATGGTTTATTAAAATAAAATTAAAGTAGTTTAATTTAGTTTTGACCAAACAAGGCTTAAATATATTAAGTCTTTATTTTAAAGACTTTTGCCAAACAAAGTCTTATGGCTTTTTTTTTTTAAATTGTAAATAATATAAATAAATTAAATTAAATTAAATAATAAATAAAATATAATTATAACATATAAGTTTAGTATTACGCGGATGTTATAATAAGTTTTACGATATTAAGATTATATCGGGTTTTTTTTTATTATTAGTTACCTCATATTGACACTAAGAGGAGGAAAGAGGGAGAAAAGTTGAGAGAATTGAGAGTTTAGTGAGAAATTTTGGAGAATTGAGAGAGAGATTGTGAGAATTATCAAGCAAAAATTCGGTGTTTAGCGGAAGAATTAACAAACCTTGGTATTATAAGGTATTTTCTTTAATATATATATATATATATATATGTGTGTGTGTATATATATTTTTATGGCATAAAATTTCTAAGTCCTGTGAATTCAATTTGTTTTGAATGGTTGTTATGAACTGAATTATGGTATCTATATGTATTTGTGGTGTTAGAACTAGTATTTAGTCCAGAATTTTTTGCTAATTGTGTTTAAAAGGAAGAAAACTAATTACAGTGAATATTTTCTCATATGGCTTATGTAAGTACCAAATTTGGTGGTTAGTTTGTTTGTTAAATAATGAATTGAGTCTTGCATATGTTAATTCGGTAAGAAAAGAAGAGAACGTAATTTAAACGAAGCAATTTGGCCAAGTATAGAGATCACAATGTTGATTTCTGTGAAGAATATCAAAATTTGAGTTTTTATATGAAAATGAGGAATTTGAGAAATTAAACTAGTTAAGTTGTTGTTAAATTATTCTATATTGATATATATGTGAGGAAACATGTTTGTAATAGTTTTATATCATTTGTTTGTGTTAATTTCACTGTTTGGTAGGTGAAATTCGTGTTAGTTGGGCTAAAATTCTGCTCATTGTTCATATCATTTTTTTCTTTGTCATATGCATGCCATTTACTTGCGCCGATGTCGAAGAAAAAAAAGCAGCATTCTTGCCGGTCCCGAGCTTATGTATGGCCAAGCTATGCGCCCATACTACTCGATCTCGAGGCAGTGACTTCTGCTGCTGCTGCAGACCTGAGATAGTGACACTATAACTTGGTCTAATGATGTGTTAACTTAATAAACATGGAATATGGAGGTTATATCAGAACCATGTCATGTCATTGATAATTTCAAAGTTGTAAAATGTTTTATAAGTTAGGAATGTGATATGTTAGGACTTAGTGTACAAATTGAAGGGTGACTAAGTCTTGTGATGTTAACACTTGGGGTTTCGAAAATGAACTTTAAGATATGGAATGTGATTAATATAAAACCAATGAGTCTTGGGAAGACTTAATCACTTGATTGAGTTTCATAGTTGATTAAGGAGAAAAATGTAGTATTGATTAATAAGAGTTGAAAATGTGATTTGGATGCTATAGAAGTCTTATGTATGTATTCTTTGAGTTTTCAGATTTGGCTTATGTGGTTTATTTATATGGTTAGACCTTAAACTAAAGGTTATAACGTAACTAAGATGATAAGTGAATCTATGAGGTTAATGTATGTAACTAATTGATGTGATAATCCTAATGGTATGTGTAGGACATTGGGATCGTGAGTTGTAATTGTATAGCTTATTGAAGAGGCAAATTCCCTAACTTTTGCTACTTTATTATTCAAAGAAGGTTACTTTTTTATTTGTTATGTTATACATATGCAAATTCTCTATCTCTAATCTCTTGTTTAACAATTTATTGTCATGCAAGTTCTCTAACCCTCATTTATTGTTGAGCAAGTTAGTTAATCTTTGTTTCTTTATTCCAATCGAGATTACCTTGGTTATTCAAAGTCTGTAAATTTATTGTAAGAAGTGTGTTTATTCAGCTACTAATAACTGTTGTTTGATATTCGTTCCTCAATATCATTGTACTATCTTACATTATTGTACCAAACTCAGTTTTTTAGAAATTCTTTACCAATTCAACTAATCCTTAGTTGATGAATGATCTTAACTCTAAATTACCCTTGAAGTCTACCCAAACCAAACTTCCTTTGGTTTGTTTATGTACTCACACAACTTTGAAAGCATGTTGTCGATGATAACATTTGTTCAACTTAGAAATTATTAATACTCTAGCTCTTATTGATTCATCGATATACCTTGTTCATGAAGATATTGTAATCAAACCCTTGAATAATTATTTGTTCCTATCTGATTCAACCAATACTTGGTTGATGATCATTCTAAAAATCTAGACTTCCTTTAAAGTTAATTCCCAACCAAACTTCCTTTGGTTCGGAACCTGATAATCTAAGCTGATATGAACAACCCTATATCAGGGGATTATTTTAAAGCTACGCAATAGTGTTAAAATATTTGCGCAATACATAGTACAAAGGGCTGATCACCTGGAGTACGGAATGATGGTCCATATAGTCGTTTAGACTGTTAAAGGTTATAGTAAAAACACCTGTGAACCTAGGACATAGATGATGATTATAGTCTTTTAGACTGTTAAAGGTTAAAGTAGAAATACTTGAAAACCTAGAATAGAGTTCGTGGTCTTGTGACCCTCAGTGTATTCTTTGATGTTGTTATCTATTGTTAACTTAAACGTTCATTATTCCTTTGAACTCATAGCTGTTGAATTAAAGTTTATTGTTCCGGTAAGAACACTTTACCATTGAAAGCTCAGTTAATTGTCATTCATAAAACGTTATTGTATACTATCCTTCTTGTGGGCAATTGTTTGCTCACTCTTGCACAAAATAATGCAGTTAAAGTTAAAAAGTTTGAAGAGCTTTCTACAAACAAGGGCAAGGACAAAGTGCTTTATTAGATGAAAATGTTTAATTTATATTTTATTTATGAAGCTTATGTAATAGATTTATTTATGAACCTGTTTTAATTTTCCGTTGATGATTGTAATAAAGGTTAGATGACCTGAGATTTATTTGAGATTATGTAACCCTTTAATAGGAGATTTATTGTTTAAACTTTTGAGTTTAATTATATCCTTGGTTTATGGGTAGTTAGTTATGATTTAATTGGACAGTGAACACCAAATTTGTGGGATTGAAGTTCCCGGATTTGGGGGTGTCACATTCTAGATTATTATTGGACTTTCAATTGGTATCAGAGCAGTGCTCTTTAACTTGTTTGTTAAGTGAATACATGCATATCCAAGAGTAGATCCATTTATGGCCTACAATGCTACTGATTGTGGATAAGGACTATCAATATCTAGATCTCCACTTTTTAATGGCACAAACTTTGCCACCTAGAAGAATAGATTCAAATTTTATGCCAAGTCACAAGGAATCAAATTTGGCTGGCAATATAACGAGGTGTAAAAATTCCCACAAAAATTAAAAATGAGAAAATCGTTGAGAAAGATGCTAATGAATTCATCACCGAAGATTAAGAGATTGTGAATATAGCCTCTAGAGCCGAGTAAGTGCTGACTAGTGCTCTCATAGAAAAAAGTACAAAAGAGTTAGTAATTGTAAGAATGTTAAGAAAATCTGGAAAAAATTGATTGTGACCTATAAAGGAACCAATCACATCAAGGAAACCAGAAAAGATACGTTGATTCAAGAATATGAAAGCTTGAAATAGGAAGAAGTGAAAAAATCATTGATATAAAAATAAGTTTCTCCATAATCATTGATGAGCTGGAACAACTGGGAAAAGTTTACACAACCAATGAGGAAAACAGAAGAATTCTCAAAGTTCTTCCATCAGTATGGAAAATGAAGGTTACAATCATCAAGAAAATGCAAGATCTAACTACATATCCTCTTGATAGCCTTATTAGAAATCTTCGTGCCCACAAAGTCGACATGTTAGTCAAAAAAGTAGGATCAAATACAGATCTCAGAAAGAAAGGAATCGCTTTCAAAACTCTACTAGAAGATCAAGAAAGTGATGATGAGGAATTAAATGAAGAACTTCTAAGTCTAGATAATAACGAAGTCGCTCTATTATCAAGATAGCTCAGAAGAGTAATCCAAAACAAAGCCAAAAGATATGGCAAAGGCTTTCTGAAGATCAACAACAACTTCAACAACTTCAAAGGCAAGAAAGTCTTCAAGCCAAAAGCACAAGGAGCAAACAACAACTTCAGAAATGTTGGCTCAAATGAGAATTCAAATACATATTTTGAATGTAATCAGCCTGGACACTTCAAAAAAGACTGTCCAAAACTAGTCAACAACAAAGTACTAGCAGTTGAAGAAGGCTGGGATCTAAGTCATGAAGAAGGAATTGCCGAACAAACCGAGGAAATCGCAAATCTATGTTTAATGGCAGACAATGAGTCATCGCCAAAATATGAGGTAAATTTGAAATATCAATTACCTAGTACTTCATTTGTCACATAGTTTAGATAATATAAATGAAGAACATCATGAATTATAAGAAGCATATAATTGTTTATATGAAGATAATGAAATTATTAAAGAAGAATTTATTAAACTAAAAATTTTATTGGAAAAAATAATTAAAACCAACAGAAATCTTGAAATAGAAAACTCAAATTTGATTATATAATTAATGAAACCTTAAAAGAAAAAAATGAGAAACTAGAGAATGATTCTTCAGAAAAACTTATATTAAATGAAGAATTAGAAAAATAAACAAAGATCTTGAAATAGAAAACTCAACCCTTATCATTTCTATTAAAAATCTTGAAGTTGAAAATTTGACACTCACTGTTCTTGTTGAAGATTCTCAAACACTGAATCAAGAATTAAGTGAAGAAATCGAAACACTCAAGGTTGAAAATTCATCTCTAAAAATATAATTAGAAGAACAAGGTGAAGAATCTTCTCTGTTAGATCAAATTAAAATGTTGACTATAAAACATGATGATTTAAACTCAACAGTAATTAAATTCACAAAAAAAACCTTGATGTTATGTGTAAGACCCCAACTTTTATGAATAAAGATTTAATTTTTCTCTAATATTATTTTGAATAATAAAGTGTGGATTAGATATAATGTTATCGTTGTGGTTGTTATTTAAATTTTTTTGCAATATAAGCAAGTTGTCATAAAATATTCGTTGGGTCAGGGAATTCTTTTTGTCGGCAAATATCCGTACGAAGACACAATCATTGGTGGACCCCACAACAGAATTATTATCTGATTTAGAAAGCTACATAAATAACCTTTTTATAAAAATAACGGCAAAACTTTTACCGTTAACTATTGAAATGCACAATGATAAAAGTACAGTAATACGCGTGTTTGCACAGTAGCGCACAGTATTGTACAATATCTTTGATTATTGATGCTTACATAAGAAATCACTCAATTTTGTTTAATTATTGCAACAGTAGTTGATGCATAGTATCTCATATTATTGATTCAATTATTGTCACAGTATCATCTGCATAATATTTTATATTATTAAATCAATAAATGAGATGACACAGTTATTCATATTATTATTTGCATTATTGACAATGTCTAGAAAGTTCTGTCGAGAAAAGGAGTTTGGTCATCTAATTGCGCGCCAATAAGGAGAAGTCCTTATCGGAAAGCCCCCTCTTTCATGGGAATGATCTGGTTGTTAATATTACGAGTTATAATATTAATGATAAATAAATATTATTAAAAATGTGTTTAGTGAAGCCAAGTGAATTGTGATAAATAGAGGGATTTTTTATGAAGTATTTGTTGTAAGTTTGGCTTATTACATGGACCGCCACTTACTCATTTTTCAAAATCGCTGGTACAAAGTTATCTTAGTTTTGTTTTATTACTTATATATATATTATATAAGTTTATATATATAGATATATATATTATATAAGTTATATATATATCCCGACTCTCTCCAGCGAACTAGAGGGAGCGAACTAAGAGCGAAGCGGCTATAGCGATATTTTTTTCCATCGCTATAGCATAAAAAATCGGCTTTCTATACTATAGCAATGAAAAAAATTGTCGCTATAGCCGGTTCGTTCTTAGTTCGCTCCTTTCAATTCGCTGGAGAAGCGGATTGTATATATATAGATATATAACGTTATATATATATATATATGCTCTGTGTGTGGGTGTGTGTATATATATATATTATATAAGTTTTGTTTTATTAGTATTATAATAGTAATAAACAAAAAACTTTTTATATAAAATAGAATATATTATATTTTATATAAAGTTTTTGTTTTATTAAAATATTTTATTGCACAGTAATGAATAGTAAAATCAATTTTTTCAATGAAATTAGCCGATCGAAATTGCGCCCGTGAAATTCTTCTATGCCTCCGTGATTAAATTTTAAATAGTATCTTGTCATTCTCTTATAAATAGGATGCTTAGTTTAGAAATGAAAATCACACCAGAATCAGAGAATTCTTCTTCTATAATATTGAGCATATTTCTTTTGAGTTTAAGGAAGCTTTGAGTGTAGAAAACAGTACAAGTTTTCTTCAAGAATATCCCCTCCATACTAGTCAGAAATACTCTCCTTTTAAGTAATATTATTTCGTTTCATATTCTTAATTCTACACTTATTTTGATAAGTATTGCTTCTATACTCCTTGAAATTAGTAGAATATCCTTGAAATTTGTGCTTCATCTAGTATCGTTTCACAAGAATATTTTTCTAAACATTCTTGTTAAATTTTAATCTTTTCATGCCGATGTACTATTCACGAAGTACTATTCACGGGGTACTATTCACTTGGGTACTATTCACGACAAAAATTAATTTCTTTTATGTCCAAATTATTTTTGATACATGAATATTATTCTTAAATTTTACTCCACAAAGCAGTTATCATGTTGACAATTTGGACATTCTTGAACTCTAGATAAATTGAATTAAAATTTTTTAAAATTTATCCTTGCTCTCACTTAATTGAATTCTTATATCATTGTCATCATCCTCATGCTTATATTGTGATGAAATTCATCTTTGGCCCGTAGTGCATAGATGGACTATTGATTGGTATGATTATGACCATGAATTATGTATCGGTATAATCATGACCTGTAATGTTACAAATGATGTGGTAAAAGTCCTCATTGGCCCGTAGTGCATTGATGGACAGTTGTTGGCATGATCATGACCACTGGTGATATTAACGTATATCCTTGGTTCGTAATGCATGGATAATTCGATGATGTGGATTATTTATTGAGCTGTGTTATAGGGATAAAATATTGATGATGAACTTTTAAATCATAGAAGATAGTAGATATCGTGCTCTACTTGACTCTTCTAATAAATTATTTGTTTCGCTGCAGTTAAACTTGTTGTCTATTGTATTCTATCAGTTTTTATACTGTTGAAGGCTAAAGATAAATTATTCTGCATTATCTTAGTCATAATATTCTTTACTGGGCTAGTTGAGCTCACCCTTTTCTTTTATTGTTCTCTTCAGGAAATGAGAATATAGCTGAGACTAGTCAGGGAATGGAGTGACAGTCCGAGATGGTTGTTATAGCACTCCTCACTATTCTATAAAATAGTGTGATAATAATTGTAATGAGGACTCCATTTGAGTTTGGATATTGTCTACGAGACAATATTCGTGTTAAAACTCTCAGCTTATGTTTTGTCATATTTTACTCGACAGTTGATAATTGTATAAATTAAGTTTGTATTTGAGTTATGTACCATGTATTTGGTGACTCAGAATGGGTTGTGTATACCTATTTTGGGGGCATCACAGTTGGTATCAAAGCTTAGGGATAGGATCCTTAACTGAGATTTGAGGCTAGAACTAGGAGGGGAGAGATGGG
The DNA here is from genome assembly GCA_020205605.1 of Panax ginseng. NCBI lineage: Eukaryota > Viridiplantae > Streptophyta > Magnoliopsida > Apiales > Araliaceae > Panax > Panax ginseng. Next base: position 65,404,450 of record CM035149.1, read on the forward strand.
TAAAACATTCGCTAGTATGACCTACCTAAGCTTATTTGTTATTTAATTGGTCGGTCGAAATATAGGGATAATATGTGGCATGTTAATTAACCCTTGTTTTGTGGCAGTGTTTGAAAATGACATCTGAAAATGTTGAGATAAACAATGGAGCACATGAGACCGTTGAGTCACCACCGATCAATAACCAAGATAATGTGCATCAGGAAGGCAATAATCCTCATGTAAATATCAACACCGACTAAATGATGAATGACAGGATGTTTAGGAGCTTTCTACAATTCTTGCAACACCAAGCAAGAGAGACTCCTGGTCAAAATGTAGGTGGAAATAATGGCAACTCTCGGCTGGTCACCAGTAAGAAATTCAAAGAGCTGGGACCACTGGAGTTTTTGGAAAATCCAGAACCACTTAAGTCAGAGACATGGATTAAGCAGATCACCAAGATTTTTAATGTCTTGGGATGCTCCGAGGAGCAAAAGCTTTCCTTTGCCACCTTCATGTTACGAGGAGAGGCAGATTACTAGCGAGAATCTGTAAAACGTACTCAACCTTCTGCACTAAAGATTTCTCGGGAGAAGTTCCAAGAATTGTTCAATGATAAGTACTTTCCTGAAAGTATTCGTCACATAAAAGAGGTAGAATTCATCAAGCTAGAGCAAAAAAATATGACCGTATCACAATACGAGGTTAAGTTTATCGAGTTATCCCGGTTTGCATTCCATTTGGTTGATAATGAGGAGCGAATGACGGGAATATTTTTGCGAGGTTTGAAACCCGAAATACGTCAATATCTTATTTCTCACAAACTTGCTTGTATTCAGATATTGTGAATAAGGCTCAGTTATTGGAGCACGATAATGAGTCTGCCCAACCAAAAGATAGCAACCAACAAAATGATCATACCAGTGGTAGTAGTCATCGAAGCGGTTGTGACGCCCCCAAATCCAGGTCCCTTCGAACCATGGATCCGGTTCGCCACGATACTACTATCGTCAAACTATTTATATCACTTATTCATAACTTAATGAATATAACTTCACTTATTTCAATTTAGAATATAAATTCTTTCCATTTCTAGGATCTGTGTAATGACCCCAAACTTTTATAAGTTTTAAATCTTGGTCATTTACCATTCCTGTTTTACATCATATTCAATGTTATAAAAATATGCAGAATAATTTAAACTTTTTCAATCTCCTTTGAAAAATAATCTTTTATTGATTTCTTAACTTGAATCAATTACAAATCCCTGAATCAAATTATGTTATGATTCCTTCTATTCAAATTACGTATAAATCTTTACATCTCGATTCAAATTTCTCTATGTATCACATAGTACAACTTAACATGTATTACACCTTATAAACTATTATCATGTACATCTCCTAGAACCTAAACATGGTTCAAGAACATATATTTAAATAAACAAATCAATCTCCTTCGATGCTATTGAACTTTATCAATCAAGTAGCAAGTAACTTTACCGTGAGTCCTTAACCTGCAAAAGTGGTTATTTGTAAGGGTGAGATCGACAGCCCAGCAATTCTAACAGTTTTCATACAGCACATAGCATATAATAACATACTCGGTTCATGCATTCATAATCAATTCATATTTACTACGCATGTTACTTCACACATAACAAGCATAGAGATTTTCATTACAAGCATATCATCAAAGATCAACTTTCACATTTCATACATATCTCATATGCATTTCATATATATACATCAATATTTACATAGCATAACATAGCTCAACTAATAGTTATCGAATTCATATAACAAATAGGAACTGAAAGACTTGCCTGATTCGTAGTTTATCAACTACAACTTAACTGCGTATCGCTAATTACACTTCGTGTATCCCTACACAATTATATAATCATGGATTCATATCCATCAGTAACATATTTCATGCATTCTCAATGTAATAACAATGTTACATTATTTCCTAACTAGGTTCGTAAAACCTACATTCCACTTTCTCATCATATTCTCGGAATAGCTAGGTACGTATAGGTATACCTTAACCACTTGTACTTGACATCAACATTCATATATAGCTACCACGCGCTTGACTCGCTAAGTGTTTGACACATTTAAAACTCATATAGGTAAGTTCAAATGTTATACATAAATGTCTAATTTAGTTGTAAAGTTTCATCATATATCCTACATACTCATAGCACAAATCAGATTATGAGTTACCATAAAGTCAAATAATCATAGTCTCTAATCATTACTTTATAGTCTACAAATACCTTTTGGACTTATCATTTGAAAGTCTATAATCACCTCTTTAAACATTCAATCCTATCACCTAACATGCTCTTTAACACATCAAATTTGTACTGGTCATATAATACATGTTAGAGTAACAACACAAGCATGCAAACACCTTCAAACCATTTCTAGAAAATAGATTTCACTGCAAGCTTGCGCGGCCACACTTGGTTTGTACTGAGGAGTGGCGTGGCCGCGCTACTCCCGGTGCAAACCAAGACTGCTATATAGAAGCTAGGCTAGACTTGCACATCCGATCACAATTTGGATAACACTTACATAATCATACGTGAATGTACTCAAGATCAGAACTTAAAGATGCAATGAACATAATGCTTTGTTTTCAAAATCTTTATATATCTTCAGAAAATAACCATTTATGCAACTCATAGTATACAAAAGTACTCAAGGCCATGTGTCATACCTATTTATATGCATGACTAAAACCTTTTACACAAGCTACAAATATCAGAATTCAAATGACTTAAGGTTCATCTAACTTGTTTTTAAAATCTAAAGTTTCTTTAAAAATATACTCAATCATGCTAAGACAATTCCTTATAAGTAAGGTAATCTTATATTTCATGTCTAATATCATGCATTTTCATGTTACATCACTTAGAATAACATATTTCATCATCGGGAGCACTATACTTACGTATGTGCTCGCTCGACGCCCTTCGATTGCCTCCGAATACGTAATAGTCACAAAGATGACTATTTTGTCCATTCCTAACAACCTCAAATTGAAAACCTTAAAGAACAAAAGTTGTAGGTATATTCGTCTTCGTTCCGGATCATCTTGAATCATCTCAATCGGAGTTCGTATGAAAAACTTATGACCGTTTCACCAGAATAGGTCAAAGCAGTCACAATCAACACACATGGGGCGCGGCCGCGCCCCTTTTCCTCACCATTACCACATGCCCGCACCAATGCCTAGCCCCAGCTGCCCGTCCGTGCGCACGGGTGGCGTGCCCGCGCCTGGCTTCGCACAAAAATAGTTTTTGACATAACTTTCTCATTTTAAGTCCGAATTAGTTGGTTTTCGATTCGTTGGACTCGTTAAACTCTTAACTACCCATCTACAGAGTAATTATAACACTTCAAAAACATTAAATAACCCAAAGATTGATTCAAAACTCATATTCATACTAAATTTTCATGTTTTGACAAATTTAGCGAATTCATTCACTACGAATTCGTTTCTCAACCAAATTGGTTCGTTTAACTTTCATATTTTTCGCATTTGACTATATTATCAGTAGTTAGCAATAATTCATAGATTACAATAATCCTTAGCCATTAATTTTTGGACTCAAAAGCTACTTTTTCATGACATTTCTAAGAAAAG